>CM062813.1:962783225-963383225 GCA_031772625.1 Pinus tabuliformis | reverse complement strand
CTTTGACTTCGACTTCATCTGAAGTTGTTCCACCCATTGTACTTGAATTGACAATAAAACCACCAAAGGGAGTTGTTCATAAATTGACATTTAACCCTCGGGCTCGAGCAGCTCAAAATTATCACATAGTGGAAGATCTTTCTCAATCACCTTCTGCTATGTCGACACTCGAGGTGTTGCAAAACTGTCCCTCCTAGAAGCAGGCTTTACTGTCAGCAATAGGCGGAATAGATCCTATGGATTCTAATCTTGTGGTTTTTAACCATGCGGGATATTCACCATAGTTATCGGCGCAATTAGCTTTCTTAATCCAATTAAAAGATCTCAATAAGAATGTTCATCGAACTATTATTGATGAGGGCGCATCTACTTGCATTATGTCCATAAGATGCTGGAAAACACTTAGTTCGATGCCGTTGTCAGATCACCAACCATGTTGAAAGCTTTTGATGGAAGAACATATACTCCATGTGGTATTTTGAGTAACCTAAAAATCAAACTTGGGGGTGAAATAGTTACTGTTGAGGTTGAGGTAGTTGACGGACCCCTCGATTACAACATTTTACTAGGAAGGTGTTAGGTATATGCTATGGCTGCTGTGGTTTCCACATAATTTTGTACTATTGCATTCCATTTTAAGGGTGGAATCACAGTCATTGATCAGCTAGCCTTGTAGGTTTTAACCCCGTACAGAAATCACTTGCATACGAATTCTAAAACACAAAAAAGAAACAATGCGAGAGCAGAACACATAAAACACATATACATAGAGATTTTCCCCTGGATCCCAAAACCAGGACTACCAACTTGATTTTTCATTATGTTCCTTTCAATGTTATAATACATATTTATACATGCCGAAGCATTCAATACCATGGACCGAAAACCATCGCGTCCAAAAAACATATGCGAAAATCATGCACAAAACCATAGGTGGGTTCGCCCAACCTAACATAGGGTCCAAAACCAAATTTTTTTAGGGCACTGCCCCGGACCCCATAAAGTGGGGTTATGAGTGCCCCTTAAACCCCCTGTTAACTACGTGGAAAAAATATAACACAACCCAACATTCTCCCACTTGTTGTTTTCTTTCCACAGGGAGCCACAAGAGAGCTTAGTCATTTTTCTAGCCCTGAAATGCCCATTGTCTCTCTACACCAAGAGAATTTCTCAGAGCTCACAGATTTTGTCAATGCATCTACAATATTCTTCAAAGTGTCCACCTTTACCAACAACACCTTTTTTTCTTCTATCATATTCCTCACAAAGTGATACTGAACATCAATGTGCTTTGTCTTAGAATTATATGCGGGGTTCTTTGCCAAGAAAATTACACTGTGGCTGTCACAGTCTATCCTTATAACTTCCTGTACTAACCCCATACTTGAACACAATCTCTGCAACCAAACTACTTCCTTGCTTGCATGAGTGGCTGCCATGTATTCTGCCTCTATAGTTGACAGTGCCACTACAGATTGTTTCTTACTCATCCAACTTACTGCAACTCCAAATAGGTTAAACACTTACCCACTTGTAGATCTTCTCTCATCTAGATCTCCAGCCCAGTCTGCATCAACAAAGCCATGAATATCCAACACTCTGTCCAATCCTGGTCTTCCTTGGTAGCACAAACCATAATCACTAGTGCCATGCAAATACCTGAAAACCCGCTTCACTGCTGTCTAGTGCTCCTTCCCTGGTTTTGACATAAACTTGCTTAATACTCCCACTGCATGTGCAATGTCTGGTCTAGTACAGACCATTTCATACATCAGGCTACTGACTGGACTTGCATGTGGAACATGGGACATGTCCTCTTCCTCTTCTTGTGTCTTGGGACACTGTTCAACAGATAACCTCACACCTATAGGAATAGGAACCTTCACTAGTTTACTATCATGCATATTAAACCTCTGCAATATTACCTCGACATACTTTCTCTGGTTTAACCAAAGCTTCCTCTTTGCTCGATCTCTTTTAATTTCCATGCCCAAAATATAGTTTGCAGCACTAAGATCTTTCATGTCGAATTTGGAGGACAATTGGGTCTTCAAATCCTGGATAACTTCTTTGTCATTTCCAACCAACAAAATATCATCCACATACAAGACCAGATAAATAACACGGTCACCAATTAATTTAAAATACACACAGTGATCTTCTTTGCTTCTGGTGAAGCCAAGTCCCCGTATAAATGTATCAAATTTCTGATACCACATCCTTGGTGACTGTTTTAACCCATATAGAGACTTCTTTAACTTACATACTAGTTCTTTCTTACCCTTCACCACAAAGCCTTCAGGTTGCTTCATGTAGATCTCCTCTTCCAGATCCTCATGAAGAAATGTTGTCTTCACATCCATCTGTTCTGCCTCAAAATCAAAAGTAGAAGTAACAGATAAAAGTAATCTAATAGAAGTTACCTTGGCAACAGGAGAAAAAATATTACCAAAATAAATTCCCGGCACCTCGGAATAACCTTTTGCTACCAACCGAGCTTTGTATTTCTCCACTTTTCCTTCTGCATTTGTCTTCTTTTTGAACACCCATTTGCTACCAATAGCTTTCCTTCTAGCCGGCAACTCCACCAGATCCCAAGCCTCATTTTTGTGTAAAGATGCCATTTCATCAACCATGGCCTCTTTTCAGAGTTTTCCATCCTCTGAATCCACTGCTTCCTTCATAGTTCTGGGATCATCATCAGTAACAGACAAAGCAAGATTTGAACAGAAAGCAGATGGACTATACCTTTCTAGCTGCCTTCTTTCTCGAACCGATCTTCTCACAGCCGGAGTTTGTGGCTCTTCATCTTCTAATTCCTCCTCTGCTATAGAGTCTGATTCTTCCTCCTTTAGCTCAAACTCTATCTTCCCAGGTTCCTTTGGTTGGACTTCATGTTTAATAACATCTTTCACCTCTCTAAACACCACATCTCGGCTGTACATAACCTTCCTTGTTACTGGGTTCCAAAGCTTATAACCCTTTAAACCATCCTTATACCCAATAAAGATGCACTTTTCAGATTTACTATCCAACTTTGTTCTTTTCTCCTTTGGGACATGTACATATGCATCACATCCAAATACCCTCAGATGTGAAAGAGAGGGTTTCTTACCAGTCCATACCTCTTATGGAGTCTTCTCCTCCAATGTTGATGAAGGTGACCTGTTGACCAGGTAACATGCAATATCCACCGCCTCTGCCTAGAATTCCTGTCCTAACCTGACACCACCGAGCATGCTTCTTGCACTTTCCATCAATGTCTTGTTCATTCTTTATGGAACTCCATTTTTCTGAGGTGTATATGGAGTAGTCTTCTACCATGCTATACCACACTTCTTGCAAAATTCTTCAAATTAACCTTTAGGTGCTCGACCAAAAGGGAGAGGAGAGGGGCTCGACCACCGGGAGAGGACCGGAGGGATAGAGTCACTCACTATTCCGATGGTGAGGGTGCGTAAGCACACTCGACTATCAAGGATGCGTAAGCAGGCTCATCTGTTAAGGAGAGGACCTTTAGGTGCTCGACCAAAAGGGAGAGGAGAGGGGGTCGACCACCAGGAGAGGAACTACTTGAAGAATGATGATACCGGGAAGAAGAATCATGCTGCTGGGACTGGGACTGAGACTGGAAATGCCTCTACTACTGCTTTTTTCTCATACCTATACCTTCGCTTGGGCTTGGGCTGGGTTACTGCGGCCTACCTTGACGAGACTTCCTCCTACGCTAACCCTTACTTTCACAGGGCAAGGGTTGAATAGCATATCTGTCCTCAGCACCTTTATCTTCTTCTTTGTCTGGTTTTCCACTAGAGCCTTAAATTATTTAAACCTATCAAAGACTTCAGATTTCTTCTTAAGGAAATATATCCATGTATTCCTTGAGAAGTCATCTATAAATGATACATAGTACACAGACTTACCTAGTGATGGAACCTTCACAGGTCCAAACACATCACTGTGCACAAGCTCTAATATATGTTTCACCCTCTTACCACCAGAGGGGAAACTCACCTGATTCTGCTTCCCGTATACAAAATTTTCACAGAAACAAAAATCCAGAGAGATATTACTCATACCTTCTATCATACCTTTACCATGAAGTATTCAAAGGCCCTTGTCTCCAATATGTCCAAGCCTTTGATGCCATAGCATGGTCTTTTCTCCAGAGACCACTAGATTTTCTGCTCCACTTTCAGGAACCACGGAACTGTTGCACCCATCAACAACAGTGCTACCTTGCAGCTTGTACATAGTTCCAATCCGAACTGCCCGCATCAATACCAGTGCTCCCCAAACCATCTTGCAGGTATCCTTCTCAAACATTGTTTTTAAATCTGCATCATCCAGCTTACTAACAAAAATTAGATTACTGGCTAATGCAGGAATATGCAGAACACCGGGAAGTGTTCTAACCCTTCCACCTTGCAGCTTCAACTTTGCTTTTCCATGACCAATGATTCTAGCCTTCCTATCATCCCCCAAGAAGACATCACCATCATCACATTTCTCATACTCACAGAACGACTCTCTATGGGGAGTGAAGTTAAAGGATGCACCTGAGTTAATCAACCATGCCTCATGATCTACATGTGTACTTGAAGAAGCCAAGTACACATCCCCACCTTCATCTGAGGTGGTTTTCGTCTCTGCAGAAGGAGCCTCATTAGATCCCTTTCCTTTGTCAGAAGCTTTAGATTTATAGTCCCTTTTGAAGTGGCCTTCCTTTCTGCATTTCCAGCACACCACCTTTACAAGTTTTCTTGGAGATTTAGATCTCCCTCTAGATTTAGATCTCCCACTCGATGACTTATTTTTGTTTCTGTTCTAGGACCGTCCTCGTACAGACAAGGCATCACCATTTTGGCTCTCCATATTTTTTCGTCTCATCTCCTCCGTCACCAAGGCTGAGACTATTTCATCAAACTGCAAGGTAGTTGCATTGCTACCTATTGCAATAACTAGACTATCCCACGAGTCTGGTAGAGAACACAACAAACTGATGCACTTATCTTCATCTAAAATTTTAATATCTACAGATGCTAACTAACTTACCATAGTATTAAATGCATTCAGATGCTCTGTCATCGAGTCTCCATCTTTCATCCTCAGGTTATACAGCTTTTTCCGCAGGAATAGTTTATTCACCAGAGACTTAGATTGGTACAAAGTCCCTAACTTGTCCCACAAAGCCTTTGCTGTAGCTGTTACACTAAAAAATGTCACCTTGACTACTTACAGTTAGTATGGCTCCAATCAACAAGTCATGCTACCCTCTTAGGCAAGTCTCATGCCTCTGTTATCCATCTCAAACTCAAAGAAGAGAGAAAGTCTTGTAAAAATCATGTTTATCTCTGGGGTCGCAGGTTCTCTCTAGCCTTACCTGCGGGGACGCTGATCATGTTCACAAAATATGCGTCCATGGACGCTCTGTATGTTAAGGGACAGGTGCGTCCCTCTGTAAAAGGCAAAATGCGCGAGTTTTATCTTGAAAAAGTTACTTGTGGTTACTTCTAGAACATTCTAGAGGTCGGTTTGATGAAATGGATGCGCCTCCAGTTGGTTCATGTATCTCTATTAAGGGGGAACCTATCCCATCAATAAGGGAGCTATCCCACCCATAGAGGGGGATGATCCCATTGATAGTGGACCTGAATAACCTCTTTACAGCACTATAAATGAAGGCATTGAGCCAGAAGGAGGAGAGGTTGGAGCTATACATTTTCTTTGGGTAAATGCTGCAGGATTTAGGTCTTCCATTAGAGCCTTTGTGAGGAGAGATTGTCTTCACTTGATTCTACTTGGGAGAGGGTGAGCTTTGTCAAAGTAGAGGAAAACCCTTGATGGACCCTGGGAGGAACTTGCACAACACCAAGGCCAGGTTGTAAGAGTTTCTTTGTTTCGTTATTAATACAAACTGGTTTATTTTTCTCAATAGCTTATGTTAATGAGTTATTTCATGTGTTCCTTGGTCTGCATGTTGAATATATGTTTTATTATATGAAATGCAAGTGCTTGGTAATTGTTTGATTGTTTGTGGTTGCAGGAATTGACTTGAAGGAGGAGCTCATCCGGATCGTCAAGAACGGACTTCAACAACAGCGTTTTGGAATAAGGTAAGCCTAAACACTTGTAGTTTTCATGTTGTAAAAGGTGTATTTAGAGAAAGATCACTCCATTTTGTCTTGTTTGTCATTAGAATGTCTTAGACTTCTAGGAAGGTCAGTCGTGTCCGCACCCTTGACAGATTCCGTGTGACAAATTGGCGACTCCGCTGGGGAATCCATTAATGAGAGAGTCTTTTCCTTTATATGAACTTTGCTTTGAGAAAATCATTTTTATTTTCTGGTTTTTGACTGTGAGAATTAGTATTTGGGTGGCTTAGCTGTAGCTTTAGTTGGCTTTAGTTTTTCTTCCTTTTTCCAGAAAGACGCAGTCTCTGTGTGCTGCACAGTGCGTCCTTGGACGCGCTGTTGTCGACTGCACAGTGCGGAGTCGCACCTGTGACAACTGCTGGCCTGCGTCTTCCTGTAAAAGTTAAGAAAATTCCATTTTTGCCTTAAATTACTTTTAGATTTTGTTTTTTCTTAGTGTTTTCTGCCCAGATCCTTTAGTACCCTGTCAAGAATTCTTACCTGAACTGGTTTTGTGAGCTTTGAGTGTTTTAGTGGTTTTCAACGAAGTTTAGACCTAGGGTTTGATTTTTGGAAAGGCTTTGTAGTAACTTTGAGCTTAGAAAGTTGTCCAGCCTTAGATATCTCTGGTTAGTCAACCTTCTTAGAAGTTGAGCCTGCCGTAAAGTCTCCTTGTTTGAGCAACTTGTCATTTGAGTTGTTTTGGGTCAAATTTCGAATTGCTTGTTTTTAAAGTATTGATTTCCATTTTCAAAAAGGACAAAAAGATTAGAATTTTGTTTTGACTAGTTTTTGGTTCTGCAATAAGCTAGTCCTTGATTTGATTGTGATCAAGTAAAACACCTTAGAAATAATCATTGTTAGTTTTGGCCTCGTTAAGATTGCTTAGAGTAAATTTGCCTTTAGTTTGCTTATGAGTGCATTTTCATAGATTTTAAGAGTTGTTAAGATTGATTTTTGGTTATATTAGATTTATTTGCTTTATTAAAAGAAAAATACAAAAACATCTTCTTAAAAGTCTTGTTTCAAGTAGCTTTTTGTTTTCAAAAGAAGAAAAGAGTTTTTTCGTGCATGTAAAGAGAAGTTATGTTTTTATGCTTGGAAAAGAAAAACGAATTGTTTCTTTGATTGTCTTCAATTAAGAAGTTGCTTTTATAAGGATTGCATTCTCTCAACTTTTTAGTTAAGCAATTCATCGAAAAAGTAAAGTAGTGGATAAATCATTTTAGGTGCATTTTGTAGTGGTTTCGAGTCGAGTCAACACACCACTAGTTTCACTTCCATCACCTTTTGACTTAAGAAACAACCTTAAAAGTAACGCTTAAATTAAAATCAATCTAGTAATCTTTATTTTTCTAGGGCTCTGAAGCACCAACATAGCTTAGGCTAGGGTCTTGGAGTAGGTGAGTACTTAACTCTCCAAGACTACAAAACCAAACAGATAGTCTATCTTGAGTAGAACAAATCCAATTGTTTCAGTTACATTCTGGGAAAGCTCCTCTTAAAGGAGAAACACGAGCTCGTGTCCGAACCAGTGAGGGGATCATTCCTCCCTCGTTGGGAACGACGCCAGGCAGTACGTATTACAAACGGTAAACCTCGGATTAACCATTGTCGAGGAGCCAGGGGTCACTTATCGGTAAACCTTGGATTGTTGTCAAGGAGCCGGTAAGGGGATTGGAGCTTGCTACTCTGCCCTTGCGTGCTGTCGGAGTTTAGACTGTTCCCCCAGGTGTAATTGTTGTGATTGGTAACCTTAGTGGCCATAATATCTAGGATTCTACCCAAGGTGACGGTGGAGGGAAGGTCCCACTGTACCTGGAGCAGACGTCGGTTATACTCACTTGGATTTTCTGGGGGGTTCGCTTCACTTCGAGACGGTTAAAGTGGAGGAACTTGGTCCAGTCTATTCATTAAGCAGGTTGCCGGGGTAACTGTTCCACCCACTATTTCTGTACTGAATCCTGCGAGGTTGGGCCTAATCACCAACTAGCGCTTTTGGTCCGGAAGACTACTGTTTGTGTGTGGTTTGACGCTCTAGATTATTTAGGCGTGTGCTTCAAATTTGATTGGTTCTTTAGAAGACTTTAGGTGGTTTGATTTGAAATTTTTTACTTTGTTTTCGTGTGTTGTAGTTAAAATCTTTAATTGTGGCGGAATTACCGAGAAGGTCCCGTCGTATTGCGGGCCAGTCTCCTGAAGTTGTATCTGTGGCCGAATTGTTGAGAAGATCCCGTGAACTTAGGGGTTCTCCTCCTCGAGACGACCCCAGTTATTTAGAGGGTTTAAAGGTCCTTGTAACTCCTAGTGGCAGTAGAGTAGGTCACCTGAAGAAGGAGAATCTTCTTTGGTAGTCCATCCAGATTACCAAAGATTAGAAACAGGTTACAATCCCGAAGCTGTTACAGTTTCCGAGCTTGCTGGTAGTTTTTCATCTGCCAGTGAAACAGGCGAAGAACCTGAAATTTCAGAACCTGTTACTCCAACTCCTAGTGTTCCTGATTCACCAAGAATAGAAAGAATTATCACCGAAAATCTTCCTGTTGGATTAATTGCTATAGAAGAACTTGTTCCAGAGGAAGAAATAGGCGTTTCTGATTCTGAAGATCTAATTACCCTTGATCTAAGGGAGCGTGAATCCATCTTTTACAGTCCTCCTAGAAGTGAGTCTTGGTACCTTGCATTAACCAATTTTTTAGACAACTCAGTAGGTTTTTCTACACCTCGTACTCCGGTTCCACCTAGAGGAATTCATTCTCCTGTAAATATGTCTGGTCAGTCGTCTGTGTTTTCGCAAAGTCCTGAATCATTTTTACATGGCGGTCCTTCTGTTCCTACTGGGTATCAGTCACTTTCTGGTACCTTTGCGGGAGCATCTCCTCAACCTGTTGATCATGGGTTATTAGTTGGAAACAGTGGTAATGTACCATTGAGTATAGGTGAAGTTTATATGATGTCAGGTTCAACTCCCATTAACCAACCTCAAGGTGGCCAATTACCGCCTGGGGGGCAACCTTCGTTAATGCCTGGGGGGCAACCTCAAGGTACTTCATTTGTGACTGGGGGGCAACCTCAAGGGTATCAACCCCAAGGGTATCAACCCCAGCCTCAATATGTACCCCAAAGTCAACCTCAGTATCAGTATCAACCTCAAGGATGGCAACCTCAAGGATGGCAACCCCAAGGGTATCAACCCCAAGGGTATCAACCTCAAGGATACCAACCTCAAGGTCAAGGTCAACCCCAGTATTCGTATTTACCTCAAGGTTATCAACCTACGGGTCAATACCCTGGTCAAGGTTATCAACCACCTCAAGGGCAATCATATGGGACTACACCTTACAGTTATCAACCCTATCCTCAATACGGCTATGGATCTCAGTATCCTCAACCTGTTACGAGTCAATACCCTGGAATGTTAACATGGGATCCGTCACAGGGTCAACAGATGTCGCAACCAAGTATACAGTCGGTACCTCAAGCAGGACAACCTGCAGTTCCTGGTCCACCCCAGCAACCGCAACCTGTCCAGTCAAGTGTTCAGACCCCTGTAACTTCTGTAGTTACTCAGCCGCCAATTGCACCGAGTACTCCACCTCACACGGCTGCAGCAGCTACCGCTTCATCTACCATGCTTACATCTGGAGTATCGGCAGCTCCGGTTTCTACTGTCCCTGTAACCGTTCCTCAGACATCTGTACCGTTGTCTGGACCCACGGTTCAAACCACAGTCCAGATGCCTGCAGGTCAACCTGGTACAAGTACGGTTGTTACTACTCAACCTCAATTTGTTCAACCTCCGTACCAGGGACAGTATCAACCTGGTCAAGCTGCCCAACAACCGGTTTACCAGTATCAACCGTATCCTGGGTACAATTATCAACCACCTCAACAACCCCAGTACGGTCCGGTTAATCCTGGTTTTCCAGGAGGATATAATATCCCCAATGCGAATCCTGTTCCTAGTTATCCTGGATATCCTCCTCCTGGGGCTGGTATTGTGACTCAGAGTTTCCGAGATCCTAACCGGCAGTTACCATTTATTGCGACTTTAGATTTACCCGACTTGACGCGCCTAACGAACGATCCAATTCAATATCTTCCGTTCTGGCCGCCAATGCCAAATAAGTTGCCCAGCGATATACCCAAGTTCGAAGGTAAGTCTGGAGAGGATCCGTCTAATCACGTGATGACTTACCACCTCTGGTGTGCATCAAATTCCATCTCAGATGATTCTATCCGCTTACGTCTTTTCCAGCGTACACTCATTGGTCTCGCAGCCAAGTGGTACATTGAGTTGCCACGGGCTTCTTTTTACAACTTTAGCCAGTTAGCTACTTCATTCTTAACTCATTTTCAGTTACCAGTCAGATACGATAATGGTACGGAATTATTAACTTCGCTAAAACAATCGACATCCACGTACATTTCTGATCACATCCATGAGTGGAGACGTCGAAGGAGATTAGTGAAAGTTTTTATCCCGGACCAAATTTTAGCTGAATGGTTTGTAAAATCATTATTACCAAGAATTACTGAAGATGTAGCTAAGGCCGGCGTAGTTACTGAGGAGCAAGTCATTGCTCAGGCACAATACCTTGACTTAGTTTACACTCAGTCGGGTACGTTACACGAGAAAATTCCGGATCTTCCAAAGTCAAACCAAATCGCTGCTGCTCCTTCGGGATCTCATGCCGCTGATGGTATGATCGGTATCGTGACTACGAAGAGTAAGAAGAAGTCTTCCAAGACCTCCAATACTCCAATTATCACTTTGCCTGATTCTCCGACAGGAGAGTCTTCTCCTCCTGAACTTACCGCCGACATTCACGCTGTAGAGTCATCTACGGCCAAATCCAAAAACGGTGGAAAGAAGAAAGGAAAGAAGAAGGCTAAAGCAGACAAGGCTCCAAAGGAGAAAACGGAAAAGTCGGAAACTAATGACGAAAAGCGCAAACCTCGTTATCCTTGTCTCATTTGTGAAGAAGATCATTTTACGAGAGACTGCCCTCATCGGGCCGAGGTAGTGAAAATAGTTAAAGGTTCTCCGACTCCTGCTGTGTTAAAGAATCCATTCCCCGAGCAGGAAAATAAGATGATAGGTTCTTCTTCGAATGCCAGTGAAGAACCCATTTTGATGATGTCTCATGTCAGGATTGCGACTCGATCGCAAGATTATGGTAGTAAGGCTCCTGTTGATGGTAAAGAAGCAGAATCTTCTAACTCTAACCCATCAACCTCAGCTCCTGGTTCCGATCCACTACAGATCGAAAAACCTAACCCAGACTTAGTGATTAAGCCGCCCGCCAAGGGTGTACTTCGAAGGTCTGCTTTCAATCCACATGCGAGAGCAGCCCAGAATTACAACATTGTTGAAGACTTAGCTGTTTCACCTTCAGCAATGTCGGCACTCGAAGTGCTGCAATCATGTCCAGCGCAACGAAAATTGCTTTTGTCGGCTATTGGAGCTGTCGATGTTCAGGACCCGAACCTAATGATCTTTGATCTAGAAAGTAGTACACCGCGTCTCCCCCATCAAATGGCTTTCCAAATTCCAGTGATAGTCAAAAACAGGCCTATTCATCGGACTGTGATTGATGAGGGAGCTTCTACGTGTATTATGTCGATTCAATGTTGGAGATCGCTTGGTTCTCCTTCGTTGAACCAATCCCCCACCATCCTTAAGGCCTTTGATGGCCGTGGGTTCCGTCCGTTTGGTATTCTACAAGAATTGCCTATAGGGGTCGAAGGTAAAACCGTTAGTCTGGATGTGGAAGTGGTTGATGCCCCTCTAGACTACAACCTTCTTTTGGGTCGAAGTTGGTCATATGCTATGACAGCGGTCGTTTCATCGGTCTTCAGAGTCATTAAGTTTCCACATAACGGTAAGATCGTGACTATTGATCAGCTGACATACTTTTCATCCGACCCAACCTCTTCAGAAACTATCCAGCATGTTGGTAAAACGACAATCCCTTATAGGGACATTGGTGTAGGTTTAGTTAAGGATTCCGGTTTACTGGGAACTTTTCCTCTCCCTCCACTCAATGCAGACCCTTCGTTCGCAACAATTCATATGATCACGTCAGAAAACATTATTTATGATGATCCTTGGTATGTTCCCTCTGACTCTGAGCTAGACTCACTCGGTGATGTTATGCCGTTGAGTCCGTATGAGATTGCTTATGAAGCTCTTATGTCTTTTACCGACTTTCATTCAACCGACCAAATGAATGTGGTCAGTGAAGAGTCACTTTTCACCTCACCCTTAGAACGGATAACGTTTCCCGAAGAAGTGTCATCTGACGAACAACTTCGCGAAATCCTAAGTGTAGATGATCTACCATGGGACGATCTCCATCACAGATCTTCGTTTTTACCTAAGGATGATGCTTTGAAAATGATTTTTCATCTATCTTTACCGCTGAATATGTCAAAGACGCTCAGGATCCAACGAAACATTCTGATTCAGAGCTGAATTTAGGGAATATTTCTCGTACTATTCCCATTGATATTTCAGTGAAGCCCGGAATCAAGGAGAACATTCATATAGGTGCCGCATGTACTGACGAAGAAATTGAAACTTACAAGGCCCTATTCCAAGAATTCCGCGACGTGTTTGCCTGGTCCTACGAAGAAATGCCAGGAATCGATCCTGCCATTGTTGTTCATGAAATCAAAACCTACCCGGATGCTAAACCCATTCGGCAACGGTTGCGTCAGATTCACCCTCGAAAAGCAGCTGCAATCAAAGCCGAAGTCGAAAAGCTGTTGAAAGCAGGTTTCATTTATCCGATCCCGTTAACGGATTGGGTATCGAATATTGTTCCCGTCAATAAAAAACAAGGAACAATAAGAATCTGTATCGATTATAGGGATATCAATCGAGCTTGTCCAAAAGACAACTATCCTACGCCTTATATCGATCAAATTATTGATGATTGTGCCGGAAGTGAGATGTTTTCCTTCATGGATGGTTTCTCGGGTTATAATCAAATCAATATTCTACCTGCCGATCAACCAAAAACGGCATTCATTTGTCCATGGGGGACATTTGCTTATTGCAAATTACCTTTTGGCCTTAAGAATGCCGGTGCTACTTTTCAACGGGCCATGTCTTATGCATTTCATGACATCAAGCACATTGTGCAACCCTATCTCGATGATTTGCCTGCTCATTCTTTACACCGAGCTGATCACCTTGTCCACCTACGAGCAATCTTTATGAGGTGTAGGCATTATCGAATTCGGTTGAATCCCCACAAGTGTGTTTTCTGTATAGAAACAGGTCGATTGCTGGGATTTGTTGTTTCCAAAACCGGCATTCGCGTCGATCCCTCGAAAGTCGAGGCTATCATCCAATTGCCTCCTCCTTCGAGTTTGCGCCAACTCCAAAGTTTGCAAGGGAAAGCAAACTTTTTACGCCGATTCATCCCTAACTACGCCGAGGTCACTAAAGGTTTTACACGGTTGTTGAAACAGAACGTACAATTCTTTTGGGACGAGATTGCTCAACAATCTTTTGATGCACTGAAACACGCGTTGACCCATGCACCGTTATTGCATCCTCCCAACTACAACCAGGACTACTTCTTATACCTCGCAGCTTCGCATTCCACCATTGGAATGGTGTTAGTTCAAGAAGATGAATTCAAGGCAGAGCATGTGATATATTACCTTAGCAGAACCTTAAATCCAACTGAGTTAAAATATTCACATGTGGAGAAATTGGCCCTGGCAGCCGTTCAAGCTGTCCAGCGTTTTCGTCACTACATTCTTCTCCGCAAAACTACTGTTATTTCGGATTGCAACCCTATGATTTATATCTTGACAAAACAACTGCTAGGGGGCAAGTACTCTAAATGGATCGTCATCCTGCAAGAGTTCGACTTGGAGTTTGAGAAGTCCAAGTCTAAGAAATCTTTAGTCTTTGCGGAATTGATGTGTGATTTCCCGAGTGCTGACACAGAGACTGTGGCAGAGGAGTCCATTGCGGACGAATCTTTGTTTCTTATTAGCACTGTAGATCCGTGGTATGGGGATATAATCATCTATCTCCAAACCCAAACCTTTCGGCCTGAAACTTCCAAGGAAAACCGTCGAAAAATTCGGTTTCAATCCCAGCAATACAGAATTATTGGAGATACACTTTATCGCCTGGGGGCAGACTTAGTTTTTCGACGTTGTTTAACTCACGATGAGGCTGAGAGAGTTTTGAATGATTGTCACTCTGGAGCATGTGGCGGTCATATGTCTGGGTATGCCACAGCTCAGAAGGTGTTGCGCGCTGGCTATTTCTGGCCGTCTATGTTTAAAGATTGTATCCTTGCCGTCAGAAAATGCCACAACTGTCAAGTGTTTGATCGCAAGATGCGCGCTCCACCTGCTCCTCTCCACCCTATAATTGCCGCTGGTCCATTCGCCAAATGGGGCATTGACTTTATTACTTGTAACCCTCACTCGGCCGGGGGGCATGCGTATATCATCCTTGCGGTTGATTATTTTACTAAGTGGGCCGAGGCGATGCCTACATTCGACGCAAGCGGCAAGACAGCTGCACTTTTCGTATTCAATCATATCATAACTAGGTTTGGTGTCCCACAAGCAATCATTACGGACCATGGAAGCCATTTTCGAAATGTCATGATGACTGAACTTACAAGCCAGCTTGGTTTGCGCCACGATAGCTCTACACCTTATTATCCGCAAGCCAACGGTTTGGTTGAGTCAATCAACAAAGTTCTAGTCGTCATGATTCGACGGATCATTGGTATCCATCGAACGAATTGGCATAACATGTTATTTTCGGCACTATGGGCATATCGAACTTCAGTGAAAAATTCAACAGGTTTCACCCCTTTTCAGCTAGTTTATGGCTTAGAAGCTGTGTTACCTATTGAGTGCGAAATCCCATCACTTCAAATGGCTGTCGAATTACTTCCAGCTACTTCCGAAGAGGAGAAACGGTTGTTATACTTAGCTAAATTAGATGAGACTCGACGTGACGCTACTTTAGCTATCGAGACTCACGCGAAACGAATGAAAGCTCAGTACGATAAAAATGTAACCCCTCGAAGTTTTTCGGAAGGAGACCTAGTACTATTATATGATCAAGCGAACGATAAGCTAGGTGCTGGAAAATTCGTTCCCATGTGGCATGGGCCCTACATTGTAAAGCGAAAGCTAGCAAAAGGGGCTTATGAGTTAGTTGATTTTGATGGGGACTCTTTGGGCAAACCCAGAAATGGACTTTACCTAAAGAGGTATTATGCTTAAAATGGTGGATGGAGAAATTTTTAGATAGGTTAGATTTCCTTTCTAGCTAGCAAGTGTGTTAGTTTAGTCAGTGTGCTTAGCTTAGCAAGTGTGGTTTTTCGTCATTATTTTGGCTCATCTTGGTTTTACTCTTGATATTGTAGATGTCGACGCCTCTCCAAACATACATTGGATTTGCTGATGGTGCTTGTCGTAGTACACGGAATATCTCTTCCGCAGCTTGGGTTATCTATTCGCCCTCTGACGAGTTAGTTTCTATGCATGGGGTAAGCCTCGGTCAAACAACGAATAACATTGCAGAATACAGTGCAGTGGTTGAATTATTATCCGAATCTATTTCATTTGGAATTCGACGTTTGATAGTGAGGTTAGATTCTGAACTTGTTGTATTACAGCTTAATAGAGTTTATGCCATTAGAAATCCTGTGTTATTAAGGTTGTTTTTGAGAGTGCGTCTCTTGGAACGTGAATTTGATTACATTGAATATCAACATATTCCAAGGTCTTTGAATACATTAGCAGATGCAATTGCTTCTCAAGTGTTGGACAGACATTTATAATAATCATGCAAGTAAATTTAAAGACATTTCATCATACATGTTAAACAAGATAAGCCGATAATAGTGATATATAGATATAGATAGAAGTGTGTCCAAAAATATATACATCGTCTTCGATCATAGGTTTAACACACCTTATGATCGGCAAAATGATAGTGCAAAAAGTCAAAAATGTCACATGTGACTACAAAAGTGACTAGTCAATCACTGGTGGTGCTCTCTGTACGACACCACTGCGCGGGCTATCTTGCGCAGAAATCTCCTAAACGGTCCAGGGACTGCAACCACGAAGCGCTGAAGCCTCATTGGAATGTCATCCATAGTAGTCTCAGGTATATCTGCCGTGAGACGCTCTAGATCATGCTCCAAATCGGCTAGTACTTCTGCTGTCGCATCCTGTAAGGCCGGTGCCGGTGCAGCTGGATGTCGTCTGTCGTAAGGCCGGAGATTGGCTGGACGCTGTGGTCCAACATCTGCATTTTTAAAATTTTACTGTTACTTTGAGACGATATATATGAAAAATAAAAAAATACATAATTAGAAAACTTGTGAAAATGAAAGTACCTCTGTCATCCCATTGTTCTCCCTGTGGAAGAACCATGTCCGGATCACCTCTGAAATCCATTCCGGCATATGGAAAGTCTTGTATCACAAAAAGCTGGCCCTCTAGCCAGTCGAAGTAACTGTCAGAGAATCGAACCACTGCAGCACCCTCGTCAGGATGCCGGGCCATCACCGCAACCCATCGAACAAGCTTTGGCTCCCGAGGACCCAAGTCATCAACAGTGAGTTGCTGAGGGATCAGCATAGGAACTCTCTCCAAGGCAAAGCTCACGACTAGAGGCCCATATCCAAAAGTCTTTAGTCGTCCGTTCTTTGCCTTGGTTAGTTGGCTCTTCATATGAGCCGACACAGCTTCGCACCAGTTGAAAATGGTGCCTTGGTAACAGTCAACTGCCATCCGCATTTGGGATCCGGAAGCAATGTGCAAGGCGGCCGCGCCACAAATCCTAGTGACCGTAAATGCAATAACTCTAAGTTCCGCCAGAGCGATGTGCTTTATCTCCACGCCCTTTTTATGGCGAGTCCCTGGTCTGCACCACTCCTCGCGGAGATCATCAAGGGATTGGCCACCCGGCCTGGTCCCCGCAAGGTTGAGTTGCTCACCTCTGTTTGGCAAGCCAGTGAGAAAGTATACATCCGAGGGCTCTATCTCGAGCTGGTGCCCTCCAATGTAAAAACATTGATCTTGAACGTTCCATCGCTCAACTAGCCATTCCAAAAATCTTACCTGGCCCCTCATGCCCGGTATGGTCCAATATTTGTACAATCCACATGTTCTTAAGGCATCCAGAGAGGGTTGGTGGTTAATCGCAGCTTCATCGTCTTCTACGTGCTCTCTCTCTCTCCAGTCTAACATGTTTTGGCCCTGCACATCAAAAGAGTCAATTAGAAATTAATTTGAGAAAATTTGGTGGTTTTTTGAGAGAGTTAGGGTTTTGAAATGCGCCCTTTGCGGAAGACGCACCCCGGCTTTTTAGCACAGGGCGTCCGGACGCAGCTCGCCTGAAGGCGGACTGCGTCCCCAGACCTTTTTCCCGTGTGAGAAAAAGTCGGGGGACGCGGCCCACCCGAAGGGCACCTGCGTCCGCCGAGGGGCGCATTTTGAACCCAAAACCCCCCCAAAAAATGAAACAGAGACCAAAAACAAAAAACTAAACGGATAAAAATGAAGAGTGGGATGTGTAAAATACCTCGGTGAAGCGGCGTTCGATTCCGACGGTCAGATTTTCCGCAGCAACCACGGGAAGTTTCTTGTCAAAAGCTCCTTTTTCAACCTCAACAGTGAAACGGTAAAAATGACATGGTAAAAGGTCTTTTTATAGGTTTTTTGGATGAATTAGTTCATTTTTTACCATGAAAAGATGTTTTCAAATGTATTTTTGCCTATTTTAAACAGGTATGAGTAATGTGTCGCTTTTGTGCAGGACGAAGGGATTTCAAGGGAAATTGTAATTTTTCACAAACAAAATTTCAGAGTCATCTTTTAAGCCCTTTTCTGACTCCTAAAACATGAAAAGATCGCCGAGTGTTTCTTTTTCACTCGTTAAAACGGAATTAAAAGACGGTCCCCTTTTAGCTCTTTTCTGACCGTAAAATCAGGAAAAGATTGCCGGGTTTTTGTCGTTTCAAACTCGATAAGGAAATAAAACGACGTGTCTTTGATCGCTTTTTACTTTTCAGGTCAACGATTCTATTATGAAAGTACTCCTTGGTCGCAAGATCAAGCGGTTCCCCCAGGTATTATTTTATACTTTTTCGGGCTTGAGGGACACAAATATACGAAAAAGTTCAACGTGGAGTTTCCTTAAGTTTTTCAGACTCTCTAAAAATGAAAAACGCCGAGTTTCTCCTATACTGGGCTCGTTAAACTTTTACAGTAAAGGACCTGTTCAATTACAAACAGGAACGAACCACTCCTTCCTAGGGTTCGCATTTAAACTAGGTTGGACTCGTCCGAAGGATGAGCTTATAATCAAGCATATGTTATCCTCCTCAAGCTTGTTAAAAATAAAGAGGTACTTGCCAGAAATGGTGGGGGAAAAAAGAGAAGAATGAACCTATTTGTCACCTTTTGCCTCAGAAGAAACTTTATTACCGCTCTTGAACACGACACTTTTCATTCACCTGGGTTGGGAAATCTTTTACCTCACAGTTGACTAAATCACTTTGAAAATCTTTAACCGGGTTCAGGGATCAACTTTGAGTTATTCGTCACCAAACCATCTGTTGTGTCGTTATGTGTTCAAGAGGTCTGCAAGCAAAACTTTCATCTGCAAAATACTTGTCATCCATTGACCATCCCTGAGTCAGTCCTTACAGCAACATTTCTTCAACTTGAACAATGATTTCGTGTTGCAGGCTTGCCTGCAACGGGTCGCTTTCTATCGACATCGACACATTATCTAGAAAGATGACTTAGGAATCGACAGTACCTTGAAGTCTGCATGCATCAATGGCAGGTTTCTCGCCTTTGACGTCAGTTTACATCATTGACTTTCGATCAAAGGATTCCGTGAAGTGTTCGACATCAAAACATCTATTCACATTTCACGGGTTGTGCTTGGTACTTTGAGGACCATTGACATTACTGGTGGTTTCTCTCACGCTTGTTAACAGTTTACATCATTGACTGGTAATCAAGTGGTTTCTACCATGTTCGACATCGAATCATTTAATCACATGGCTAGAATCGTACCAATTCGGGAAGTAGAAGTGAAGACCCTGGATCTAGTTTCTACCATCCAGGCTGCGAGGAGTTTTGTATTCATTATCTATGTAGACTAATCATAAACAGATGGCTGCGTCCATACTGTGTCTACAAAAGTCTATAAAAATGATGTACTGCAAGATCATTCCTATATCAGAATAGTTAGTCCATTAGTTAAAGTTTTGAATCTGAGTATGGGAATGCCTACCTCAGTGATGATATAATCTTATCCATGTATTTTGTGTTGAAAATTGCAGGTTCCAACCAGGCCATCCACAAGGCAATCCTTGAAATGATAAAGCGCTTCACCCTTCCTAGAATTACAAAACCCTATTCTATTCCAGGCTTCGCACTTTAGGGGGCAATCTGTTACACTAAAAAATGTCACCTTGACTACTTACAGTTAGTATGGCTCCAATCAACAAGTCATGCTACCCTCTTAGGCAAGTCTCATGCCTCTGTTATCCATCTCAAACTCAAAGAAGAGAGAAAGTCTTGTAAAAATCATGTTTATCTCTGGGGTCGCAGGTTCTCTCTAGCCTTACCTGCGGGGACGCTGATCATGTTCACAAAATATGCGTCCATGGACGCTCTGTATGTTAAGGGACAGGTGCGTCCCTCTGTAAAAGGCAAAATGCGCGAGTTTTATCTTGAAAAAGTTACTTGTGGTTACTTCTAGAACATTCTAGAGGTCGGTTTGATGAAATGGATGCGCCTCCAGTTGGTTCATGTATCTCTATTAAGGGGGAACTATCCCATCAATAAGGGAGCTATCCCACCCATAGAGGGGGATGATCCCATTGATAGTGGACCTGAATAACCTCTTTACAGCACTATAAATGAAGGCATTGAGCCAGAAGGAGGAGAGGTTGGAGCTATACATTTTCTTTGGGTAAATGCTGCAGGATTTAGGTCTTCCATTAGAGCCTTTGTGAGGAGAGATTGTCTTCACTTGATTCTACTTGGGAGAGGGTGAGCTTTGTCAAAGTAGAGGAAAACCCTTGATGGACCCTGGGAGGAACTTGCACAACACCAAGGCCAGGTTGTAAGAGTTTCTTTGTTTCGTTATTAATACAAACTGGTTTATTTTTCTCAATAGCTTATGTTAATGAGTTATTTCATGTGTTCCTTGGTCTGCATGTTGAATATATGTTTTATTATATGAAATGCAAGTGCTTGGTAATTGTTTGATTGTTTGTGGTTGCAGGAATTGACTTGAAGGAGGAGCTCATCCGGATCGTCAAGAACGGACTTCAACAACAGCGTTTTGGAATAAGGTAAGCCTAAACACTTGTAGTTTTCATGTTGTAAAAGGTGTATTTAGAGAAAGATCACTCCATTTTGTCTTGTTTGTCATTAGAATGTCTTAGACTTCTAGGAAGGTCAGTCGTGTCCGCACCCTTGACAGATTCCGTGTGACAGTAGCTTCACCTGATACATTCAGTAATACTGAATTTGAGACACATAATCATATTGCGCTCTTTGCCTTATGATCCACCTTCTTCCATTCTTCATTGGACACTCCCGTTGGTTTAGTACCCAGATCTACCGCAATCCACTGATCTTTATCCACCAAGAGATCCTCCATCTTGAGTTTCCACAACTCAAAACTATGACCATTAAATTTCTTGATCTCTATCTTTCGACTGCTCGACATCTTCTTTCACCACCAGAATCAATCTCACAGATCTCCCACTGAACAGGGTCTACCATAGGCCCGAGTGAAACCCCTCAGCAACAAAGGCATCCCCTTGAAGCCAAATCTGCTCGGATACCAAATGTATGTTTTAACCCTGTACATAAATTACTTGCATATGAATTCTAAAACACAGAAAATAAACAATGTGAGAGCAGAACACATAAAACACATATACACAAAGATTTTCCCCTGGATCCCAAAACCGGGACTACCAGCTTGATTTTTCATTATGTTCCTTTCAATGTTATAATACATATTTATACATGCTGAAGCATCCAATACCATGGACCGAAAACCATCGCATCCAAAAAAAATGTGCGAAAATCATGCACAAAACCATAGGTGGGTCCGCCCAACCTAACATAGGGTCCAAAACCAAAGTTTTCCGGGGCGTTGCCACGGACCCCATAAAGTGGGGTTATGGGTGCCCCTCAAACCCCCTGTTAACTACGTGGAAAGAATATAACACAACCCAAAAATCCATCTTTTCCAATAGTTCACAGGCTACGGGAAGCATTCCGTTGGTACACGGACCCCCACTGTCACTTCAAAGTGTTGGAGTAGGTCTCTTTAAAGATCCTTCCATAATGGGTACTTTTACCCTACCATCACCATCTGATTTGGTGGAAGTGGCAAGAGTAGAGACTTGCAACTTGATTTCCTCCACCTCATCTGATTCAAGGAGGATTACCAACCAAGTTGAAGTTGATAGTAATTTTGAGGTGATGTTGTTAAGCCCCATTGAATCATCATAGAAATCAACCTTTCGAGCTTGTTTTGCAAACCCAAATCTGCACTCAACAATTGTATGGGTAGATAGGTCATTAGAATATGGTGCCTATTTGGATCCTTTTTCACGTATACATTCTATGGATGAAGGAATCATCCAATCAATGATGATAGGAGAGGAACCATAGGAAGACTATCATCATTGTTCCCATCTTCTAGATGACGTCAAAGATTATTCAAATGAACTAAACCACCCATAAATCATTGATTTCTTATCGAATTCAATTTACATAGACACAATCGAATCTGAACGAAATCTGTCATATATTGAAGAAATGATTTCTATTAATATTTCGACCAAGCCTAATATTGTAGAGAACATTCATGTTGACAAATCTGGTTCTCCATTGGAACTTGATAATTATCGTGCTTTCTTTCATGAATTTAGAGATATTTTTGCATGGTCTTACAAGGAGATGCCAGGAATTGACTCTAGTATTGTTGAACACGAAATTAAAATGTACGCTAATGTCAAGCCAGTTCGACAGTGGCTTCGACTTGTTCATCCAAAGAGAGCTGTTGCAATTAAAGCAGAAGTTGAAAAACTTTTGCGGGTTGGTTTCGTTTACCCTGTTCCTCTTAATGACTGGGTTTCCAACATTGTTCCTATCATGAAGAAACAAGGAACAATACGAGTGTGCATCGATTATAGGGATGTAAATCAGGCATGTCCAAAGGAAAATTATCCTACACCTTTTATCGACCAGATTATTGACGAATGTGCTGGATGCGAAATATTCTCATTTATGGATGGATTTTCTGGCTACAATCAAATCAATATACACCCACAGGACCAATTGAAAACAACTTTTATTTGTCCATGGGGCATATTCACCTATAGGAATCTCCCATTTGGTTTGAAGAACGATAGGGCCACATTTCAGAGGGCTATGAATTATGCCTTCCATGACATCAAGCACATTGTTCAACCTTACCTTGACGATTTACCTGCTCATTCACGAAAGTGGACTGATCACTCGCAACATTTGAGAGCAATATTTTTATGGTGCCGACACTACAAGATTCAACTCAATCCACACAAATGTGTGTTTTGTGTTGGTTCTGGTCGTTTTCTTGGATTTGTAGTGTCTCGAGAAGGGATTCGACTAGATTCATTAAAGGTTCAGGCAATTCTGGATTTGCCTCCACCTTCAAATCTTTTACAGTTACAGAGACTCCAAGGGAAAGCCAACTTTCTAAGGAGGTCCATTCCTAATTATGCTAAGATGGCTAAATTTTTTACACGTCTTTTGAAAAAGGAGATACCCTTTCATTGGGATCGCGTTGCACACGCTTCCTTTGACGCTCTTAAAGATACCCTGATTAGAGGTTCATTAATGTACTCTCCAAATTATCAAAATGGCTATTACCTGTATCTCATCACTGCAGATACAACCATTGGCATGGTTTTAGTCCAGGAAGAAAACGAGATTGAACATCCTATTTATTACTTGAATCATAATATCAACGATATAGAAAGTAAGTACTCTTATGTCGAGAAACTAGCTTTGGTAGCTATGCAAGTTGTTCAAAGATTTCCTCACTATATCCTGTTACGGAAAACAACTGACACACGCTGGTGGAGTAGACTTGGACCATCCTATAGCATTCGCAAGTAGAAGGTTATCCAAGGCAGAGAAGAACTATTCCATGACCAAGTGCGAAGGGTTAGCCATGGTATACGTGCTCCAAAAGTTTAGACACTATTTGCTGGGTGGCCATTTTAAGATTTATATGGATCATTCTACATTGAAATACTTGGTCAATAAGCCTGTGTTTGGGGGGAGAATCTATAGGTGGTTGTTATTGTTCCAGGAGTATGATTTTGAAGTTATTGTGAAGCCTAGATGACTGAACGTGGGACCAGAACATTTGTCACACATCGAAATAGGGGAAGAGCCCACTAATTTTGAGGAGGGATTGCTTGTCGTGCAACTATTTGCAATACGCATCACAGATGGTCATTTTGAAGATATAATACACTTCCTAATGACAGGAACTGCCCCGGAAGGATACATCATCCAGCAGAAGGAGCAGTTAGTGGTGCACGCAGCAGACGTTTCTATCATTACCGAGCATCTATATAAAATGGGGTCTGATGAGATATTGTGACGATATGTACCATAGTTTGAAAGGAGAAATATCCTCTTGGATGCTCATGGGGACGCTGCGGGAGGACATAATGTTGGGACAGCGACTGCACAAAAGATTCTATGCACATGGTTGTGGTGGCCAACCCTCCATCAAGACTCAAAAGTGTACTGCAAAGCATGTGATGTGTGTCAAAGAACTAGCAGGCCATCGTGGAGGGATGAGCTGCCTCTGAATCCACAGATGACGTTACAACCCTTTGAGAAATGGGCGATAGATTTTATGGGACCCATTCAGCCCCAAGGGAAGAAGACGGGAGTGAGGTACATTATCATCACGACGGAGTATTTGACTCGATGGGTGGAGGCACAACCTGTGAAGGATTGCATAGGTGCGACTGCTGCAAAGTTCCTCTTTGAGTATGTACTGATGCGATTTGGGTGTCCAAAGATTTTTAAGAGCAATAGTGGTGCACACTTTTTGAATGAGATGATCAACGCGCTGATGGAGGAATTTTAGGTATATAACCAGAAGAGCATGCCTTATCACCCGTAGGCTAATGGGAAAGTGGAATCATTCAATAAGGTACTAGAAATGTTGGGTTGTGTTATATTCTCTCCATGACTAGCCCACGTAGTTAATCGGGGGTTAGATGGGGGAAGGTCACAGGGCATTTGAGGTGTACCCATAACCCCAATTTATGGGGTTCGGGGCAATGCCCCGAAATTTTTTGGTTTTGGACCCTATGTTAGGTTGGGCGGACCTACCTATGGTTTTGTGCATGATTTTCGCACATGTTTTTTGGACGCGATGGTTTTCAGTCCATGGTATTGGATGCTTCGACATGTATAAATATGTATTATAACATTGAAAGGAAATAATGAAAAATCAAGCTGGTAGTCCTGGTTTTAGGATCCAGGGGAAAATCTCTGTGTATATGTGTTTTATGTGTTATGCTCTCACATTGTTTATTTTATTTGTTTTAGAATTCGTATGCAGGTAATTTCTGTACGGGGTTAAAACCTACATTTGGTATCAGAGCAGTTTTGGCTTCAAGGGTACGCCTTTGTTGTTGAGGGGTTTCGCTCAGGCCTGTGGTAGACCTTGTTCAGTGGGAGATTTGCGAGATCGATTCTGGTGGTGAAAGAAGATGGCAAGAATTGGAAAGATAGAGATCGAGAAATTCAATGGTCAGAGTTTTGAGTTATGGAAACTCAAGATAGAGGATCTGTTGGTGGATAAAGATCAGTGGATCGCGGTAGATCAGGGGAAGCTACAATGCAGGCTTTGTGGGACAAGTTAGGGACTTTGTACCAATCTAAGTCTCTAGTGAATAAACTGTTCCTGCAGAAAAAGCTGTATAACCTAAGGATGAAATATGGAGACTTAGTGACAGAGCATCTGAACACATTTAATACTATGATAAGTTAGTTAGCATCTGTTGATATTGAAATTTCAGATGAAGATAAGTGCAGCAGTTTGTTGTGTTCTCTACCAGATTTGTGGGATAGTATGGTTATTGCAATAGGTAGTAATGCAACTGCCTTGCAGTTTGATGAAATAGTCTCATCCTTGCTAACAGAGGAGATGAGACAGAAAAATATGGAGAGCCAGAATGGTGATGCCTTTTCTGTATGAGGATGCTCCTAGAATAGAAACAAAAATAATTCATCAAGTGGGAGATCTAAATCTAGAGGGAGATCTAAATCTCCAGAAAAACCTATAAAGGTGGTGTGCTAGAAATGCCGAAAGGAAGGCCACTTCAAAAGAGACTGTAAATCTAAAGCTCCTAACAAAGGAAATGGATCTGATGAGGCTCCTTCTATAGAGGCGAAAACCACCTCAGATGAAGGTGGGGATGTGTACTTGGCTTCTTCAAGTACACATGTAGATCATGAGGCATGGTTGATTGACTCAGGTGCATCCTTTCACTTCACTCCCCATAGAGAGTGGTTCTGCGAGTATGAGAAATACAATGGTGGTGATGTCTTCTTAGGGGATGATAGGAAGGCTAGAATCATTGGTCATGGAAAAGTGAAGTTGAAGTTGCAAGGTGGAAGGGTTAGAACACCTCCAGGTGTTCTACATATTCCTGCATTGGCCAGAAATCTGATTTCTGTAAGCAAGTCGGATGATGTAGGTGTAAAAACAGTGCTCGAGAAGGATACCTGCAAGATGGTTCGGGGAGCACTACTATTGATGTGGGCAGTTTGGATTGGAAATTTGTACAAGCTGCAAGGTAGAACTTTTATTGATGGGTGCAACAATTTTATGGTTCTTGAAAGTGGAGTAGAAAATCTAGTGGTCTCTGGAGAGAATACCATGCTATGGCATGAAAGGCTTGGACATATTGGAGAGAAGGGCCTTCGAATACTTCATGGTAAAGGTATGGTAGAAGGCATGAGTAATAGCTCTCTGGATTTTGATTTTTGTGAAAATTATGTATATGGGAAGTAGAATCGGGTGAGTTTCCCCTTTGGTAATAAGGGGGTGAAACAAATATTAGAGCTTGTGCACAGTGATGTGTTTGGACCTATGAAGGTTCCATCACTGGGTAAGTTTGTGTACTATGTATCATTTATAGATGACTTCTCAAGGAATACATGGATATATTTCCTTAAGAAGAAATATGAAGTCATTAACAAGTTTAAAGAATTTAAGGCTCTAGTGGAAAATCAAACAGAGAAGAAGATAAAGGTGTTGGGGACAGATAATGGTGGAGAATTTTGCAGCAAGGAATTTGAAGAATTCTTTAAGAAGTGTGGTATAGCATGACAAAAGACTACTCCATATACATCTCAGCAAAATGGAGTTGCAGAAAGAATGAATAAGATGTTGATGGAAAGGGCAAGAAGCATGCTCAGTGGTGCCAGGTTAGGACAGAAATTCTGGGCAGAGGCGGTGGATACTGCATGTTACCTGGTCAACAAGTCACCTTCATCAGTGTTGTCATATAAGACTCCACAAGAGGTATGGACTGGTAAGAAACCCTCTCTTTCACATCTGAGGGTATTTGGATGTGATGCATATGTACATGTTCCAAAGGAGAAAAGGACCAAGTTGGATAGTAAATCTGAAAAGTGCATCTTTATTGGGTATAAGGATGGTTTAAAGGATTATAAGTTTTTGAACCTGTTGTCGCGCAGATTGACACGACAACGCTCAGACCGGGGGCTGTCACTCTGATCCCCGATCCCTCCGTTTAAGCCTATCTCCCGCGGCTAAGGGGGGTAGACCCTATGAGACAATGAAGACCAACTGCCAAACAGTTGGGTGGGAGACACGATATGATGAGCACTAAAATGATTTAAATAATTTAGCAGACCAGTGCCTTAAGAGATCGGTGTTAAAATGATTACTTGCTAGACAATATAGAAATATAAAGCATGAACAACAATCATTTATCATCAAATAATTTAGAACAGTGCAAGATAACAATGCTCTTATAATGACCAAAGCTCAATAACGATATCCAGTAATTGAAAATTTTGAAGAGATGAATGCTTTAAACAACCAGACAATCATAAATCATTAACCAGATATCATATTCGTGCCCAGACTTGAAAATTTAAATCTCAGCATAAAAGATGAAACATAGGTATTTCCCGAGCCAAGACTGAAACTGGCAAAAATATTTCCCAAGAAATTTTTATCTTTTAAATTTTTTTTTTTTTTTTTTTTTTTAAATCTAAACTATATCAAAACCCTAAAAAAAGAAATTTATATAAAAATCTAAATAAAAATTAATTAATCTAAAACTTAATCCAACAATATACAAAATAAAACTAAATCTAAAACCTAAAGATTTTATAAATGAGGCCCCTTTTTTATTATTTATTATTATTATTATTATTATTATTTTTATATTATAAAAAAAAAATCTAAAAAAAAAAAGGAAACAATTTAAAAATGAAAATTAAAATCTAAGAATTATAAAACTAAACTAAAGGAAAAATTATAATCTATTCTAAATATAAGCCAAAACCTAAATCTAAAACATTAAATCTAACATAACGTCTAAAGAAAAAAATAAATAAAATTAAATCTAAACTTAAAACTAAATTATAAAAGTTAAATCTAAATAAAAGCTAAGATCTAATATATGAAACCAAAATTTAAACTACAAGGAAGTAAGCTACGTAAATGAGAAAAAAAATAAAAATCGAAACGCATCGAACTAGGACTGGAAATCGGAACTGGGCACGAATATTACAGAGAACCCTAGCCGCCAACTGAAAATCGTAGCCAAATTTTAATGCTGACTGAAGGAAACAAACGCATTACCACTCATACAACCAAGACGCATTACCTGGCACGCGTGTTGAAAGAATTTTGTTCTTGTTTTAACTGTTTTGCAGGTCAACCAGACGGTGTGGAGAAGATCGATGGATGGAGCAGCAGAACGGATTGAAGCAGCGTACAAGACCTGTTACCGTGAATCGATGGCTTTTGGTTTGGCGTCCACGCTGAAAACTGTTGTTTGTCTGTGTGATGGGAGACCAAAACGTTACACCGGCAAGAAAGATTTGCTTGAATTTGTGACGGTGGATCCAAGTTCTGAGGGTTGCAGGCAGGACGCAATCTCACGCATATATAAACCAGCGACCAAGGAATGCCTCACGTTGAAATGGCACGACTATAAAATGCATAGGTATCATGTACGATCTAAATTGAATTTTTTGGGAAACAAGGTCACCAAATTTCGCTATCCAAGTAAATGATAGGCCCTGCACGATGCTTTCAGATATGTCAGTTTTCGACAAATGAGGAGCTCAAAAATTTCTCAGTTTCTTTCGTTCCAGAAACGCTGAAAAACCCTATACCTGTAGATACAAGAAAACAAAAACCTTAATTAAAACTGTACAAAGAAAAATCTAAAAACCCCAGATCAGCCTGACTAATTTACAGATTTTGGCCCCTTAACAGCCAGATTTAGCAAAAATGGCAGTAATACTTTTAAAATATCAGAAATTTCAAATTTACTGTGAAAAATCTCTTATGCAAACTAGAAAAGAAACTTTTAAATGATTAACCCAGGGAAAAATCAACTGGGCTCTGCTGTTGTGGGGAAAAATGCCTATGCAGGACGATCCTATCCACCTAAGGTGTGACAGTGCCTTAGCAACAAACAGAGACAGCTATTCTAGTATTCTTCCTTTATGAATTAAGAATGAAGAGAGAGATAGATGGACTAACCGGTGTCTTCCGTTTGTCCCTCGATCCAGCTTCTCTTCTCTTGGAGAGTTCCCAGCTACTTGCCTTCTCGCTCGCCCAGCTTCAAGAGGTTTCTGCAAGATCACAAGAAGAGAACACTACACAAGACATGGATTCATATTCATAACTAGTTCAGGATTAGAAATAAACTAAACATACTAATGCAATCATACATCAAGAATACATCAGCATATAGGAGAAACCAAGATAGCTTTATTGATGAATAACAAGGTTCAGGAAGAGATACAACCCAGAGGGCTCTAATCCAGCATCTCCTTCCCAGCAAATAGAATTCCTATCTTCACCCCCTTCAAAGCATTAAGCACCCAATGATCTCAGTCTCAAACTAGTAGCAATTCTTTGCAATAACAAAATTCCAGCCTCCCGGATCTCATGGAGGAGAGATCCATATATAGATGTTTGGAGAGAGGATGAGTCAGCTTGAGATCTGACTAGTGTCCTCTCCCTCTGTTAGTTCTTGAGTCCACTTGGAGGTTCTTGCTTCCACTTGGAGATTTGGAACCTCTTACTCATCACCAGTCGAATTCCCTGAGGCAAGTGTCATTTTGGAAGCTTCCTGGGTTTTGACACCTTGAGGAATGAGCCTGCCACATGTCCAATCTCGCTCAGCGCAGGTAGCCAGTGTTGGAGTTGACATTCAGTGCAGGTAGCCAGTGTAGCCATTGACATTCAGCGCAGATGGTCAGTGGAGCAGTTGACATGATCCCGAATTGACTTGTTTTTGAGCAGTTTCAGGTGGAGAACTTCTGTGAATTGCTGTGGTTTGTTAGCCTTGTTCCTCTAGGGGTAGGAACAACATGTTTAGGGACTTTGGATCCCTTAGATTATGGACATTTCATGCTCAATGCTGTAAGGCACAAAAATGTCTATAACAGTTGCCCCCTAAAGTATGAGGCTGTTTATCGGGTGAAATGCTTTATCAGGGGGATCCGAAGTTCATCCAATGCTGGGAGGAGACCTGTAATACAATACAATACAATACATTATTTTTCATACTGCTTTCATGATCTAGCTGAGGCGGGCATTCCCATGCTCAGCTTTATAAATTCATTTTTCTGTACATAGAACAGACAATCGTCTGATGATAGACTGATAATTTTGATGAAATTATCATCCTTTGAGTAGGATGATTATCTGCTGCAATGATGTACATGTCAAATGTCTTTATATTTCCTGAATATATATCGTAGCCCGGATGGATGAAACTAGATCCGGGGTCTTCAAACTCATTCAATCTTCACTCTAAGTACAAGTCGATCCACATGAGAATTGTTCTGAAGTCGAACATGGAAAGACATTGCTCGATTACCAGTCAATGATGTAAACCGTTAACAAGCGCGAGAGGAATCACCGATAATGATAATGACCCTCAAGGTACTGCAGTACAATTCACGTGGTGTGAATAAAGGACTTGGCGTCGAACACCACGCAAAATCTTCTGGTCGAAGGTCATTGATGTATACCTGTCGCCGGAAGTGAGAAACTTGCCATTGAGGCATGCAAGCTTCAAAGTACTGAAGGGGTTGTTCCTAGATCAACTTCTTGGATAATGAGCTGATGTCGACAAGAAGCGATCTGTCAAAGGAGGGCCTTAATGAATCCCACATCAGTGACACGGAACGGAGCTAATGATTTTGATGGAGGTGAAAACGATCTGTGACATATGATTCAGGGTGGCGGTCATGAATGGATGAAGGATAATGTATGGCAGTGGATGGGACCCGGTTGACCCTTTCTGAACGACTTCTCTTGAACATATGGCGACACTGATGCGATGGATCGGTAGCATTACCCCAATTATGGATGGTATGGTGAGACCATGGTGATGTGACCGGTGAATGAAACAACGCAACCCGATTGTGGTACGGAGGAAAAGTGTCATGTTCAAGAGCGACTTGCTACCAGCAAAGTTTTCTTTAGTTTCTCCCAATTTTTCCCCAGTCATTGCTGACCAGTACCTCTTTATTTTTGTCAAGCTTGAGGAGGATAACATATGCTTGTTCTATAACCTGCCCTTCGGGCAAGCCCATCGCTATGTTTTAACGAGCCTAGCGATAGTGAAACTCGTTCTCGTCTAAAGACAAGCTTGTCGCTATTTAATGATTTTAACGAGTCTAACGACAAGGATAACTCGGTTCTTTTCATTTTTAGAGAGTCTGAAAAGATACATAAAGCCAACTCCAAAATTCCTTTTTCGTCATCTAATCCCTTAAGTCCGAAAAAGTATAAAACAATACAGAAGGGATGAGTTTTCGATAGTTTTAACGAGCCGAACAAAACAAGCGCTCGATCTTTTTGTGCAATAATCCCTCAGGTCCAAAAAGATTAAAATCTAGAGGAGGGATAGCGCTTCCTGTCGCTTTAACGAGCTGGAAGGCCAAAACTCGGCAATCTTTTCATATTTTACGAGTCAGTTGAAAAGAGTTTAAAGAAGACTTGTCTTTTGAGGAACGAGTGATAAACAGGGTTAGCAGCTGATTCCAGGTACAGGTTGGAATTTTCCAATCACGGCAGTGTCACAAGGATGGCTAGGTGAAATCACTCTTCGCAGCTATTCCTCAAAATGGGTAAACAATCATATGGAGGTGAACGATCGGCCAAATGAAAAGTGGAGGTGATGGTGCAAACACAACCAAGGCTTTAATGGCTGATGATATTACATTCACTGCGGTTATTTACCGGGATAGTTCATTTTTTAACGAGCTTAAACGCGGGAAAAACACTGCTCAAACTTATGTTTATTTTTTAACGAGCATGAACTATGTGCTAAAACTGCTCAAACTTATGTTTATTTTTTAACGAGCATGAACTATGCGCTAAAACTGCTCGGATCTTGCGTTTATTTTTTAACGAGCATGAACTGTGTGCTAAAACTGCTCGTTTACCCCAGTCATATGATAAGAGTGTCTCATCAAGATTCTATTTTTTATGGAGCTTCATCTTACTAAGCTTTGCTCCGCATCCTTTCTTTATGCAAGTTAGGAAACGGCTAACCCAAAAAAAAGATAAATAACCGCTCTTTGCTTGCACTCCAAAAGGTTTGCATGCCCCCAGGTATAAAGTAGAGTTTCAAGGTTACCCCTCAATTTGCAGGAAAAACAATTGTTTAACCGGGAGAGGCCTACCTCTTTCAGGTTACCAAAGATTGTCTCATTTGCGCAGCAAACAAAACACTTCCTCGGCGATGCCTACCGAAGCAGACAAAGGTGAGTGACAACGAGTGCCAAACACATAACTTTGACAAAAGAATCTTATTCTAGAATAACCCTCTTCTAGCACGGGCGGGGTACAGACTAGTCATATTCTCTCGCAGAAACCTACCTTATACCCAAATTTTTCCTGCCGAAGCAGACCAGGATACATGCCCCCTGGGTTCCAGTCATATCCTCCCGGATTACTCGCGCTCATCAGGAGGATGGACTGTGGGTTGAGACATTTCTTGCATGAAGAGACCATTTAGGGATGGTATATGACTATTTGCGATGCGTGATCCGGGAAATGAAAGCTGGTCTACGAGCTTGACCACTCTTCCTTCGTGCGGAAAACACATTACTCTAAAGAGTGAGGAGACGATGGCTCCCATGCAATATATATAGTCTCGTCCAAGGAGTAGGTTATAATCCAAGGGTCCTTGAACGACCATCACGTTCATTTGAACGGTCTTCCCTTTCAATGTTATGGGCACATTGGGGAGGATCCCTAAAGGTCGACTGGTTCTTTTATCAAAGCCTGATAGATTTCTCATTTCAGGCAAAAGCGCTGGCGAACCGAGCGCTTTCCAAGCAATAGAGGAAAGGATACTCACAGATGCCCCCTCGTCAATGATGGTGCCAGCCATTACCATTATGTATATTTGGATGATAATTCTGAATGGTATGCTAGCTGGCAGGCGGGGTCTGCCTAGTTGGTTCCAGTCGAACGAGACAACTAGGTTGCTTAGTGGTGGGACCGAATAGACGGTCGGATATCGCTCTGACGAACTTCCTTCCTGCGATAAAGGAATGGTGGCATTTCCCCCTTGTTCATCAGAGTCAGTGTTGATGAAGAGGATTTGGACGGTGTCGTCTTTATTCTCCTCTGTGATGGTGTCATTCGAAGATAGAGCCTCTGAAGGCAAAACCGGGTCGACTGCCATTTCAACCTTTAGACTTTCATCAGGTATGGATTCAGATGGTTCATCTTCAATGACCGGCGCTTCGGCTGACCACTTGAGCGGGCCAGCCGGGTTCTCGACTAGCGAAGGACTTGGCAAGAGTTTTTGATATCCAGGAGGAAGTTGCGCTCGTAAAATCGGGCGATCTTCCAGAACTCTTTTTGCCTCGTCTAAGAAGGGACAACGGTGGATGGCGTGATCGCCTTCACACAGTTTGCAGGGAAATCTAGCGTTCCCTCTTTGTCCTGTGGCTTCACTTCCACTAGTCGACGGTGAGCAGTCAACATGGCTATCAGAGGTCGACGCTACCGAATTGTGCAAACGGGGAGACCAGTCCCTTAGTATCCGAGGGATACAGGGACAATCTCTGTGGAAGTGGTCTCCCTTGCATATGACGCATGGCGATTTAGGCCTTGCCAGTGCTGTGTGTGGATTCTTTTCAGACGACATCTGTTTGCCCCCAGTCACCTTTGGCTCCTTCTTCTTCTTCTCTTTCTTCTTCTTCTCCTTCTTCTCCTTAGGAGCTCGGTTTTTTGTTTTACCAGCTCCGTCAAGCGAAGAGGAAGGAGGAGAGGAAGATGAAGTAGAAGGCTGGTGGGAAACTCTGGTCTGGTCTAACTGTTGACTCGACTGTTCAGGAATGGTGGTATTCTGAATGACATTGGTTGAAAAGAGCCAGACTGGTAGGCCAATTGTCAGTCCTGGAAGTGACAATGTGGCCATGTGGGGCGCACCAACTTCTCCCCAAGAGGAGAAAGCACTAGGATTTCCACCTAAGGGAATTCCTTGGTTGGTGGGCTCCATCTTTTCAACCTAAAGATCAACGCGGGAATAAAGGGTGATTGTTCCGTTTAAAATAAATTGTTAACGACGCTTTAGACACAACTTGCTTTTTCACTTTTAAAGAGTCGAGAAAAAGCTAAAGATGACTCTAGTCTCTTTCGATGTTTTAACGAGCCCGAAGTGACAAATGCTCGGATGGACTTTTTCTGTTATAGAGTCTGAAAAAGGCCAAAAGAAACTGCTCTGGAGTTCTAGGCAGAGGGTCTGCTAAACTTTTCACAAAACCGCAGAATACTTTTTAAGGTACAGGCGGTCGATCTTCGTGAATGCTGTGTTCACTGCATTGCGATCAATAGGGCGGCCGACACAGATTCCTAAGGATAAAGGATATATGCCTATAGGGGTCTCCCAATATATATGCGACGGTACGTGGGAGCACAATCCGTACTAGCGCTATCGTCCCTCAGGAGGAATCACCCACCTTCCACGAGATCGACAGTCACTAGGCTTAACGACGCCGGAACACGTCTCTAGCCTAGACCTCTATGTTGTGCGTTATGTTGCAAAGCGTTGTTAAGTTCATTCAGTTTATTTTAGGTTGACCTTTTTAGAAGTTTGCCTTTCAAGGTTCACCACGAGATGTATGATACAAATTCCTAAATGCAGTCTAAAGATGATAAGCAAGCTTTATATCTTTTCAACTTTGAAAATCCTAGCTACTAAGGGAAAAGAAAGACACCATCTTTTCTCAAAGAGCAATCAGCACACTCTAATGCACTGTTCCTAAATCAAGCATGCAAACTTATCAAAATGCAAATGCACAATGTAGGTGTTTGTTTTCTGCTTTCTTAGTATTGATGCCTACAAAGAAAGCTTTTTGTACAACTTTGAATTTGCTTTTAAATGATCAATACAAACAAGTTTACTTTTTCGAAATCAGAGAGGGTAGAAGAGATTACAACACTTAACGATTTTCGAAATGAATACTTGTTTTGACACTTAAAAGAGACAAAGTCAAACCAGTAAGCAAAAGCAAATGTATAATCAACTACAAACAGCCAATGAACTCTCTCCTAAGATCACAATGAACAGATCTGAATCAAGGGCTACAGGATGATTATTTCACTCATGCAAAGGAAAACTGTAAATGATGCCACAAACACATAAAAACACTCACAGTCTTTTTGTACAAAAGGAGGTAGAATTTAAGCAGAGAAAAGGAGTTATCAGACTGGTACCTATGCTGGTTACAGGCTGCAAAAAACAGAGATCAAAACAGGGCAACAGAGAGCAGAGAACCCCTGCTACACAAGGCAAGACTGGTTCAGCGCAACCTCAACACAGGGGTTTTGACATTCAACGCAGGTAGCCTTCACGGGAACTGCGTTGAAATGCAGAATCCCTTCACTGGGTCTGCGCTGAAGGATAAACTCTCGTTTCCTATAGGTTCTGGGTCACAGATTGCTATTTAATTCACTGTTTCAGGCCAAATCAGAAACACAAGCAAGGTACAATCAAAGGGATGCTTTGAGAGGGTACTACGATCTATCACAAAGGATCATCAAATCATTTGTGAGTCCATTGTTCAGATCATAGACAAAATCCAGTGAAGGATCAAGGCAGCAACTGTCTACTTTGCAACTGAGAATAGCAGAAGCAGTTCGATTGTTGCTGTTGAGTCTATGAGGTAAACAATGATAGAAACACAAATAAAATGACTAAAACAAATCTCCCCAGCGGAGTCGCCAATTTGTTGTGGGGAAAAATGCCTATGCAAGACGATCCTATCCGCCTAAGGTGTGACAGTGCCTTAGCAACAAACAGAGACAGCTATTCTAGTATTCTTCCTTTATGAATTAAGAATGAAGAGAGAGATAGATGGACTAACCGGTGTCTTCTGTTTGTCCCTCGATCCAGCTTCTCTTCTCTTGGAGAGTTCCCAGCTACTTGCCTTCTCGCTCGCCCAGCTTCAAGAGGTTTCTGCAAGATCACAAGAAGAGAACACTACACAAGACATGGATTCATATTCATAACTAGTTCAGGATTAGAAATAAACTAAACATACTAATGCAATCATACATCAAGAATACATCAGCATATAGGAGAAACCAAGATAGCTTTATTGATGAATAACAAGGTTCAGGAAGAGATACAACCCAGAGGGCTCCAATCCAGCATCTCCTTCCCAGCAAATAGAATTCCTATCTTCACCCCCTTCAAAGCATTAAGCACCCAATGATCTCAGTCTCAAACCAGCAGCAATTCTTTGCAATAACAAAATTCCAGCCTCCCGGATCTCATGGAGGAGAGATCCATATATAGATGTTTGGAGAGAGGATGAGTCAGCTTGAGATCTGACTAGTGTCCTCTCCCTCTATTAGTTCTTGAGTCCACTTGGAGGTTCTTGCTTCCACTTGGAGATTTGGAACCTCTTACTCATCACCAGTCGAATTCCCTGAGGCAAGTGTCATTTTGGAAGCTTCCTGGGTTTTGACACCTTGAGGAATGAGCCTGCCACATGTCCAATCTCGCTCAGCGTAGGTAGCCAGTGTTGGAGTTGACATTCAGTGCAGGTAGCCAGTGTAGCCATTGACATTCAGCGTAGATGGTCAGTGGAGCAGTTGACATGATCCCGAATTGACTTGTTTTTGAGCAATTTCAGGTGGAGAACTTCTGTGAATTGCTGTGGTTTGTTAGCCTTGTTCCTCTAGGGGTAGGAACAACATGTTTAGGGACTTTGGATCCCTTAGATTATGGACATTTCATGCTCATTGCTATAAGGCACAAAAATGTCTATAACATCTGCAAGGAAGAGCTTGTGGGAGTTGGCTGGTTCAGCCTAGAACTTCCCCAAACGCCCACCAATCCTTTTCAGTTCAGGTTTCTCTGCACAGCTCAAAAAAACCATCAATAAAGAGAGTAAAGAATGCTGCTAGATCTCAAAAAGTAATGGAGATACCTGTCATTACTTTAGAAACCCTAACACCACTCAAAACCCTAGCAAATGAACAAGATACCTGTGCTCACAATACTCTAAAAATAAGCTGTTATTAATGGCTGAAAAATAGAAAATGCAGAAAATTAAAACATCTCACAACACTTCCAGAGAGTAACACCAGCTAGATTTGGACCCCAAAGTCTTCTTTTATTAACAAGAAATCAGATTACAAGATAGCTTTTTCAGCACAAGACTCACAGATCGAATGATCTGAAATGACCCCTAGCACCCTATTTAAAGGAAATGATCCCAACTGCTAGTTCGAGTGATCCATGTCGAAATGATCTCGACCGTTGATGAGAATCAAGACATCTCTTAATCTCATCCGTCGATTTATTAAAAAATGATATTTTACATGCATTCACTCAAAATATTATTATTTTATTATTTTAGGGTTTTTGCTTTATTTTATAATTTTTTATTTTTTATTATTTTTATTTTTATTTTATTTTGTTATTATTTTTTATTTTTTATCTTTCAGTTATTTCTTTATTTATTTTTTAACTTTTAATTTTTTAATTCATTTTCTAAATGGATCCTCGAACTTAGCCTTTGGAAAAAATTCCCTAGGACCTAGGACTTAGGACTCATGAGGGGATTTACAACATTTTCCAACCCTCAAGACACTTTACATCATGACTTTTACAATTTACATCTTAAGGGGGAAAACCCCTTTATCATAGACCCTCAATAACCACCCAGTTCTGCGACACAACTATAATCTAGCAGTTTAACACACTAGGATTCTCCTAAAATTCGAATGACAAAATCAATCCTGGCTTTGGGGTCAGGCTGAAGGAAAACTCTGCCAATCATGGATCGGTGAGACGAAAAGCCTTTTGGGACATAGATTATCATTAGAAAGTTAGGTCCACCCAGGCAATTTACATACACGACTCATATCTGCTAATATTATTTACATTTCATATATGCAGACTGGGTTTACAACATAAAACGATCAAGCTGTTGATGACTGCGGGATGGCACAGACATGTTGATCAGGTGCTACCCCTTTCTGCCAAGAAGAGGGGGTGTACTGCATGGGTAGTTGACCAGTAGTGGTCAACAGAACCCAATAACAAGGAAGGTTGTATACATGAAGTCAAACCAAAGGAACCTTAGATGATATAGTTTGAGCTTAAAGAGGAAGAATCATACTCTATAGCAGAAGAGGAATCAGAAGATGAAGAGCCACAAACTCCAGGTGTGAGAATATTAGTTCGAGAAAGAAGATAGCCAGAAAGGTATAGTCCATTTGCTTTCTATTTAAATTTTTCTTTATCTATTACTGACGACGATCCCAGAACTGTGAAGGAAGCAGTAGATTCAGAGGATGGCAAACTCTGGAAAGAGGCCATGGTTGATGAAATGGCATCTTTGCACAAAAATGAGGCTTGGGATCTGGTGGAGTTGTCGGCTCAAAGGAAACCCATTGGCAGCAAATGGGTGTTCAAGAAGAAGACAAAAGTAGAAGGAAAGGTGGAGAAATACAAAGCTCGGTTGGTAGCAAAAGGTTACTTCCATGTGCCGGGAATTGATTTTGGTGATATTTTTTCTCCTGTTGCCAAGGTAACTTCTATTAGATTACTTTTATTTGTTGCTGCTGCTTTTGATTTTGAGGTAGAATAGATGGATGTGAAGACAACATTTCTTCACAGAGATCTGGAAGAGGAAATATACATGAAGCAAGCTGAAGGCTTTGTGGTGAAGGGTAAGAAATAACTGGTATGCAAGTTAAAGAAGTCTCTGTATGGGTTAAAATAGTCACCAAGGATGTGGTATCAGAAATTCGATACATTTATACAGGGACTTGGCTTCACCAGAAGAAAAGCAGATCATTGTGTGTATTTTAAATTAATTAGTGACCGTGTTATTTATTTGGTCTTGTATGTGGATGATATGTTGCTAGTTGGAAATGGCAAAGAAATTATCCAGGGTTTGAAGACCCAATTGTCCTCCAAATTCGACATGAAAGATCTTGGTGCTGCAAACTATATTTTGGGCATGGAAATTAAAAGAGATCGGGCAAAGAGGAAGCTCTGGTTAAACCAGAGGAATTATGTCGAGACAATATTGCGGAGGTTTAATATGTAGGATAGTAAACCGGTGAAGGTTCCTATTCCTGTAGGTGTGAGCTTATCTATTGAACAGTGTCCCAAGACACAAGAAGAGGAAGAGGACATGTCCCATGTTCCATATGCAAGTGCAGTTGGTAGCTTGATGTATGCAATGGTCTATACTAGACTAGACATTGCACATGCAATGGGAGTATTGAGCAGGTTTATGTCAAGACTAGGGAAGGAGCACTGAACAAGAGTGAAGTAGGTTTTCAGGTATTTGTGTGGCACTAGTGATTATGGTTTGTGCTACCAAGGAATTTTAGGATTGGATAGAATGTTGGATATTCGTGGCTTTGTTGATGCAAACTAGGCTGGAGATCTGGATCAGAGAAGATCTACAAGTGGGTATGTGTTCAACCTATTTGGAGGTGCAGTCAGTTGGATGCGTAAGAAACATTCTATAGTGGCACTATCAATTACAGAGGCAGAATACATGGCAATCACTCATGCAAGCAAGGAAGCAGTTTGGTTGCAGAGATTGTGTTCAAGTATGGGGTTAGTACAGGAAGCTATAAGGATAGACTGTGACAACCAAAGTGCAATTTTCTTGGCAAAGAACCCTGCATATCATTTAAAGACAAAGTACATTGATGTTCAGTATCACTTTATGAGGGATATGATAGAAGACAAAAAGGTGTTGCTGGTAAAGGTGGACACTTTGAAGAATACTGCAGATGCATTGACAAAATCTGTGAGCTCTGAGAAGTTCTCTTGGTGTAGACAAACAATGGGCATTGGCGGGATGGATAAATGACTAAGCTCTCTTGTGGCCCCCTATGGAAAGAAAACAACAAGTGGGAGAATGTTGGGTTATGTTATATTCTTTCCATGACTAGCCCATGTAGTTAACCGGGGGTTAGAGGAGGGGAGGTCATAGGGGGTTTGAGGTGTACCCATAACCCCACTTTATGGGGTCCGGGGCAACGCCCCGGAAAATTTTGGTTTTGGACCCTATGTTAGATTGGGTGGACCCACCTATGGTTTTGTGCATGATTTTCTCACATGTTTTTTGGACGCGATGGTTTTCGGTCCATGGTATTGGATGCTTCGGCATGTATAAATATGTATTATAACATTGAAAGGAAAATAATGAAAAATCAAGCTGGTAGTCCTGGTTTTGGGATCTAGGGGAAAATCTCTGTGTATATGTGTTTTATGTGTTATGCTCTTGCATTGTTTATTTTATGTGTTTTAGAATTCGCATGGAGGTAATTTTTGTACGGGGTTAAAACCTACAGTAAAATGCACTGAACAAGGTTTACAATGCTCAACGAAGTGATTGGGACCTGCGCATACCCGTAGTACTATGGGCCTATCGGACAACATGTAAGAAGTTGACTGGACAAACACCCTTTAGTCTTGTATATGGTGTTGAAGCCGTAATGCCCATGGAATACATTGTGCCTAGTCTGGGCATAGTGGCACTCATGGGTATGGAGGATCATAGAGCCCTGCTTGAGAGGCTCGTGTAGTTTGCTGAGGTTGAGGAAGAAATATTTTTAGATAGATTTGACCAACAAAACTTCCAAAAGCAGTGTGAAAAACCATGGCATGATCGACACATTAAGCTTCACACCTTTAAGGTAAATGACCTCGTTTTGTTATATGACAGAAAGTTTGATAAATTTACATGGAAATTCAGAATGCACTGGTTTGGGCCTTATGTCATTAAGGAGATTACTAATGGAGGAGAGGTTCATTTGGTCAAATTGAATGGAGATCCCTTCCCAGGAAAGGTGAATGGCAGTCGATTGAAGCCATACACTGGTGGTCCGACCATGTGACTACATGAAGGTAGCAAAGTCTTAGCATTCCAGGCAGTTGAAAGGAGGCAAGGGACTATAAACTACACTGCCCGGTTTGGGGAGCTGTGCGATTGGAGGATTGTGTGAAGCAAGGAAGTGTCACAGGGTTTTCCGAAGTGCGATGGGAGCTGTGCTACCTAGGGATAAATCGTGCAGGTCGGCTGGAAAGTGACCATTAAAGTCACTGTTCATGATTTGACAATAGAAATGCGGCCAAATGGAGCAGGTGGTCGGCATTTAAGATGGAATATATGGATCATATCCTTGAAAATTTGTCGCTAATCCTGCATTAATGAATCGAATTTGGGGGAACGGTCGGATTTGAATTCAAAATTCCCTATAAATTATAGGTGGCTGTCCAGCGAAAAAAAAACAATGTAAACTTTGAAATGAGAACTCATACTATTACCCGTTTTGTAGAGATAGCAAAAAAGTGACCCAATTTTGAAAAGGGGTGGTGTAGAACACACATTTTTTTTAGAGTATAGTTTTTGGCACCATAATTTTTTTATGTACATTGTGTTTTAGAATGGTAGTGTTTTTGATGTTGATTTAAAAAAGTGGTAATTCTACACCAGACCCTTTTTTTAAAAGGCTTTTTTTATTTTTTTATTTTCTAATGTATGAAATGTAAATAATTATTTTGTAAATTTAATAATTTTTGAAGTGGTCTTTTTCTTCATATTTTCTTGTTTTTATTTTAATTTTAATTTTTTTGTAGTGAGGTTTTTATTGTTTTGCATATTTAAAGAAGAAGGTTGATATTTTGAATTTTCGATATTCTACATATTTATACATTGTTAATTAATTTTTCAATCCACATGAAATAATTGTTTCTAAAAAACAATAATTTTTAACAATTGACATAAAAATAACCATTTTTAACATAAATATAACTAAAAAACTACACGTTTTGATAATTTTTTGCTAGAAATGACATGTCAAAATCACAATTTTTATACGAAAATTTTAACTAAAAATGGTTAAATAATAGTTTTTTTTTATGAATTTCATGTCAAAAAAATAATAATAATCATTTTTTTTTTCAAAAAATAATGAGTAGCTTAAAAATTAATGCGAAAATCACATATTACAAATATTGAACGCATAACAACCTTAATTGAGTTCATATTCTTCTCATAAAATGTCAAAGTCAAAAAATTACAAGTATAACTACTTAATAGTTACAAGAAATGAGCTTGATTTCCAAGCATAACTTAAATTTAATCAACAATATCACGTAATCCAAACTCTTTGTCCTCTAGAGTTTCATCATTGTCTTCTTCCACAATATTTTCTGCTTCATTTTTCTCATTTTCCTCTTCTAATGGATCTTTGATGTCTACGAATCTCCCAATGTATGTCTTTCCAAACATTCTGTGTAATGGTGGTTGGGGTTCCCTTGCCTTTTTTGCCACACGTGATTCACTAAAGTCCCCTTTCTTCAACCCAATTTCTTGCATTGCATCTGGAAGAAATTGAAGAGCATTAATTTTTTGCTGAATGAAATTGCACTGTATTGGATGTTTTTCAATTGCAATGCAATTTCTTCCTTTTTGAAGGCAACATGATAGTGTTGTACCTAATTATCAAGCACAAAAGAAATAATGAAGTAAATTAGTACAATGACATATTAATTAAAAAATAACATATTGAAATTCAATTCCATATAATAAAACTTACTTGAGCCAGAAAATAAATCCAGAACCCAATCTCCTTCATTTGAACATATGTCTATAAGATAGTTAATAAATAATTGTGGTTTTTGATAAATGTTAACTATCTCTCCTTTTGCTTCTTTGTCTTCATATGTTAGTTTTCTCACAACAACATCATAAGTGAGTATTTGGCTATGACTCTTTTCGTCTACCCAATTAAAAATCATAGACATATAACTATCATCTTTTGCTCAACTATCAATATGAATGAACTCACAATCATATATAAATAGTTGATCTTCACGGTTAAGAAGATTTGACTTTTTCCTGTAACATGAAATAGTAAAAGTTCAATTAACTTGTACATAAATAAATTTTTCAACATTAATCAAATATACATTTTAAATGTCTTACCATGTAAGTTGCATCCTTGAATTTGTTTTCCCTTTGAAGCTTGACAATACCATTTCCAATTGTGTGTTCGAATGAAATGTTACAAATCTCCATAATGGTGATGACGTGACTTCTAGAAATCCCGCAACCACTTTACTAAGATCTTGATAAGTATAAGGGTCACTATCATAGTCAATGTTTGGAATATTGAAACCATGGGGAATATCTGCAATAACTAGGGCATAATCCCTTTTCGGTATGAGTTTAGCAATGTCTTCACAGTCGCCTTGTATTACTTGATATTGAATAGTGTCTAGCCCATTCCAAATGAAATGAGTAAGAGTTGGATCAAGTTCAACATTCTTAATACATTGCTTCTTCAGTCTTTCTATCTTTATTTTTCAATGAAGGTTCTGAAACTATCTGGTGCTCCATTATCATCCTTCTTAACCTTTTATAAAATAAACAAATATATGTGTAAGTTATAAATTAAAAATAGTACACAAATGAATAAAAATGAATGTATAAATCAAGATACCTTTTTAAATGCAAGATAAAAAACTTTTAATGTTGATGTCGAACATGAATCTAGATAGTTATGTACAACATCATCCCAACTATCTTCATTCAACAATTTAACCATTTGTTTTTGAATTTTCATGTAAACTTTGTGACTACATAGATAAAGTAAGAAAAAGTTAATATAATGATATGTATAACAAATACTACCAAGAACAATATGTTTTATTTAAAAGAAAATTATAATCTAGAAATAAATAAAAATAATTCAATAAACTTACTTTTGAAATTCCTCAGACATTTCCTCCAATAATAGTTCCCCTGACCTCACACGAGATAATATTGTTTTGACAATTTTTTCATCTTTCACTCCTTGCATTTCTCTCCAGGGTGCGATAGTCATATCTTTTGGAAGCTGCTTCATTTCAGGACCTGATTCACTACTGCTACATATGAATGGCTTAGACTTTTTGAACTTCTGGTTTTTAATGCCAATGTTTTCCCACATGCTAAAAATCTCATTAATCAAATCCCATACATCTCCAGTTCTAAATGCCATCTAGAAAATGTTATCAATACCTCTGAATAAATCACTAATTTTTTTTCCTTTTCCACCTTTTGAATTGATTTTCTTTTCAATTTGATAGCCTATTTCCATAAAAGATTCCTTTCGGAAATATACAGTAACATTTATCCTATCCCCACCACATTTTTCTCGAAATTCACTATGAATAAATCTAACCCTTTGGATGAAAGTCATAGACATCCTATATCAATTATCTGAATTATGATCCCATGCCACTAACTTTGCTTCTGTATCTGATAAACCAGTAGAAATTGTTCCCTAAAACTTGGCCTTAAAACTAAAATTCTCAACCCTGAAACATGACCTTCACAGGGATAAATCTTTGTCCTCAAATAAAAACTACAACTCAGCCTTAAGATAGGCATGTAACTATGCCTTTGTAGGGAAAAAAAATCCAACATGACCTATTTAATGCAATATTTTAGGAGCATCCATGAAACTTGAATTCCTCTGGTCAAATCTCCTAAAATATTATGACCCAATATTTGAAAGTTGGACTAGATCATCAATAGTATTTCCCCCATGTATGGACGAAGTCTAAGCTTTTCGTGCCTCATAGAATAATTTTAATGCCTATTTGATGCATGGAGGGGTTGCTGATAGACTTTCTAAGAAAGGCTTACTTTTGGACCAGGGGTTATGGTAGGTGATTGAGATGATGGGCACTGATCACTTTCGGTATTATCATAAGCCATATATGGACAAGCCTCCACACATTTTTTCTATTTAGTTACTTATTCTTTGTTCTCTTATTCAACTCATATTAGGATGCTTCTCAGTAGAATTTGTATGAATTTATTAGCTATTTTTTGTGACCATTTTCAATGATTGTTGTTGGTTAACAACACAATGATTATATAACTTGTCTTGATGTAAAGAAGATGTGAGTGCATATCAGCTAGTTATTTTTTTTTTCTACGTATGCCACATAAGGATTTGAGCAGATCTTGGAGAATGTACATGTCTAGTGTGCATATGAAAAAATTTATTTTCTTTCAAATATGAATAGAAGTACATCTTTTTTCCAAGGAAAAATAACATGACCTATTTGATGCATGATTTATGAGAATCTAGGAATTTTAACTTCCTCTAATCATATCTCCTAAAATATTTTGACTCAAGATCTAAAAGTTGGATCAGATGATAAGTGGGATTTCCCCTGACTAGTCCAAGTTTTAGCTTCTGGAACCTCTGAGAAGAAACATTATAGAAGAATTTCCAACATGACATGTTTAAAGATTCATTTAGGAAGCCTAAATTCCTTTGATCATATTTCCTAAAAAAAATTAAATCAAAATATAAAAAATGGACTAGAGAATCAATGGGATTTACCCTCAAAATGTTCGAAGTTTCGACTTCTCGAACCTCCCAAAAGAAAAGTTATAGCAGAAATTCCAACATGACATGTTCAAAGAAAAATTTGGGAATATTATCTTCCTCAATCAATGTCGTTACAAAATTTAATACATATCAAAATCTACAACCATGATAAATATGATGAAGCATAAGTGCATGTACATAGAAACTTGTTGAAAATAAAATTAAATAATAAAGCATAATATATACTTATATTGAGTCAAATATTTTGGAATCTAGAATTGAAGAAGGGTGAGCCACTCCGCCATTAACAAAAGGCTCATCTACTTTACAATCTTTCCCATCGTTGGCCACCTTTGAGCCAAATCATGATACATTGAGAGAAAAAAGTAAACTCAAGGTTTTAACCCAAGTTTTCAGACCATATTTAACAAAAAAGGTGAATACCACTCTATTTCACACACACAAAAAAATCTCAATTTTCAAACCCTCCATTTCTTTGACCAGACCCATAGACATTCACAAATGACAATGTAGGTTTTCACAACGAGAGGGTGGCCTTCTCTAATATATGTAGTCCCTCAACCCTCCCTTCTTTAGTACTCTCTATGCCACTCACAAACAAGACAAGTCCTAGTACTCTTAGCTATCCAGTCTAAGGAAAATGACTATAACACATTCAATTCTCGTTACACAAGTTGTCACCAATTCTCATACCAATTCAAATGTTTGAGCGAGAGAGGGAAAAAATGAAGGCATCAAAATAATAATTGAGTAATTCTTAGAGGGAAGAAAAATAAAAAAAGAAAATTCTCCTCAATGGCCTTTCTCTTTCATTTTTATAAACACACCTTGACCCTTCATCTTCCCAAAAATCATATTAAGGGAATTGTCAATTCAATATATGCATTTTCCTCTCAAGGAATTATAATATAAGGCATTATAATATATTTGTTGTCTTAGTTTCCTTCAGCTCTATCATATTATATTAATAAAATAAAACCTGCATCTCATAATAGATTCTGGTATCATAACATCAATGTTGACACCCGAACATTATATGCTCTTAATTACATTACAAATTTTAGGGAAATGAAAGTGGTGTCACACATAGCAGGATTATATGAAGATTCACATAGCTGGATTATATGAAGATGCACATAGATGGATTATATGAAGATGAAATAGGAATATGAACATGACATGATAAAGGGACATCTACAAAGTATGGATGAATCATATGTTTTTCTTTTGAACATGATGAGATTGTTGATAAACAATAAGAAACATTCCTCTAGTTCTAAATGGATTTTAAACATCAATTCATTTTTGTAGCTTCACCATGGAAGAATTCTTATTGCTAGGTGGAGGAAGGTATGAAAAAAAATTACAATAAAAAGAAAGTATTCAAACATGGTTGGGAGAAAGAATATGAATATTTTTATGTACATGATCAATTGGAAATATAATTGTACTTTAGAATTAAATTTCTCCCGAAGTATATTAGGATGGTTTGATCTTGTATAATTTTGTTATTTCAGTCAAGGGTTTCTCATAAACATTTACCAAATTGGGATGACTGGACATATCTAAATCAAGAGGGAAACTAGTCAAATGTTGGTGTTCTCAACAACCAATAGGGTGTGACTGACCCATAGTTGTATCCAAATGCTGATGTATTTCCATGTCACACATCAAATAGAGTGATTCTAAAACAACAAAAATTTTAGTTTATTTCAATGTTTCAAGTATTCTTCATGCAAGACCTGCCATCATGGTTTGTCTTTTGAATGGATAGAATAAAAGAAAATATATCATAAAGAAGAAAATTACTAATTTTAATCCTTTCAATTAATAATCTTATGTCTTTATTACATGCATTCATTTACTGGATGTAAAATAGACTTCGACGGCTTAAGATATTTCCATTTTGACTGGAGAACCCATAGAATTAACCTATATACATCATTTACATTATACTTTCCCAATTTTACCCATTGTATTATTTCTCTATTTTCGTCCTTTTACTATTTACCTTTTACATTTATCGTTTATTACATTTTCCATTATCTTTTCATTTTCCTATATTTTTACATGCCCATATTATTCGTTAATTTTCCATATTTCCATACTTCCATACTTGGCCCTTGCACTTTTCTCTCTTTTTACTTTTTACCATTGTTCATTTCCATTTCCAACTAGCTCTTATACTACAGTTCTATCCTTCATATTTTTGGAAAAGATGATTTTATTTCCATATTTGTTATTTCTTATTTAGAAATATGACCATATTATTTCTATTTCCCGTCATATATAACACCTTAATAACTCATTTTCATTTTATAGATAGATATTTTAACACTTATTTATTCTTTTATTGTCCTTTGTGTAGAAGGTTTGGTGCATACTCCTCTGCACAACCCTTATGTTTACAAACCATTTCTTCTAGATAACCATTACCACCCTTGTTGGCTATGTGGTGCTTGACCCAGGTTCAATGTTAGGTATCCAAACAAATCCCTACCCTATTGGCCCTTTTGGCATCAGCCAGTGGAGCACGGATTGAAGTCTCAACTGAAGCAGTATGGGAGGATGCTGGAACCAAGTTTCCTCATCCTGAGATGGTTGTGATGCTAGTTTATTCCTTCTATTCCTGCTCTCATGCAGGTCATTAAGTTCTAGGGCTCTGTCAATCTAGCCCTTTATTCCGCCCTTCAGTACCTCCACGAAGGGGTATGATTGGCCTTCACACAGCCCTAACCTGCAGTTTAGGTACTTTCACCCTGTTAGGGCAGCGTATCGTGCAAATTACCAAACTAGCTTAAGTGTCTTACTTATGTTATTAAACAGTCACAGTTAGCGCCACGTAAACATATATCCTTATTTGCATTCAATTAACCAACGTAATTACATACATTCACACACCAGATAAGTATTATAAATGAAATTCATACACAATAGGACAAGATGCATTAACAGGAAACAAAGGCACATAATTTGTAGAATACTTCTCTTTATTGATATCTTCAAATGATTACAGACTCTATCCACCCTACACACACAACTGCAGGGGTCCGCGCACTTAGATGCGGACTTCCACTCTAGGCCTCTGTGCACTTAGCTACAGAGCCTCTACCTACACTAAGACCCGAAATTTTAGACTTCTCTCTTTATCGCTCAAAACATCTTACTTCTACTACAACTTATGACTACTTATAGCTTACTTACATAGCTCTTTTTAACAATCCCATGGTCCGCATACCATGGGTAGATCTTTACAACTGACTTTACACTTTACCAAATAAGGGCAGACAACCCTTTATGACTCATGACACCTTCGTGCTCCATGACCACAAAATGCAGAGACTTTACACTTTATTACAAAAATTGACCCAAAACATGGGCTTTTAGCTCCACAAATGTCCTTGGGGGATCCTGTTTCCAAGCCCCCAACACAAACATCGTGACTCACCATTTGTGTACGAGCGTCATGCACCCCTGTAGCCAGCTTGCGGACGTGAACCTTGACTGGTTCTTCCTCAAGAATGGCCAACTCTGGGACCATTCGACATGCCTCCTCCATGACCTGAAGTATACAATTGTTTTGGTCGGTCGCCTCAGTCAAGGCGATGATGGCAGAGTCTTGATGTAGTGCCATCTGCTCATTGTTAATCCACTGCTCACTAATCACCTGTAGAGAACGGTGCTCACAGACCCTCAGCTCTGCAATCATTCCAGCCTGCAAGAGGTGGAGTGCCTCGCTATGGAGCACTACCAGATTCAACCCTACTCCCTTGAGGGCACTGATAGTGGGCTTGTTAGCTTCATTCTCTGTGCTCACTGCTCCATCAGGCAACACTATCGTACTGGAGGTCTTCGAACGCAGCATCTCGGTAGCCTCTGAAGTGCCGATAGCAAGGCTGATGGACACCATGCTAGCCTATGACGCGCGGGTATGTAGCTCCTATAAACCTGTATAGATAGCCCCCTATATTAGTTGTTGTTGCTGCTCAAACTATTGTAGGGCCTCTGCGGTGACATTCTGCACCGTGACACTGATGACATGCAAATCGCCCTCTGTGAGGGTGATTTGGTCCAGCGATGTCTTAGTGGCCTTGGATTTATTCTTGGAACCTCCTTTATCTTACTCCCTTGGACACTTGATACGAGCAGACATCGCCTGTGGGTCTGTGTCGTGCTACTCTGTTTGCTCGTCTGTCTCTTCCTCTATCTCAGGCGAAGGCAACATCATGCCTTTGTCAGAGCCCCACTTTGTTCCACCTGTTTACTTCTTCGTCTGCTGATCGGCATCACGCTCCGCCTAGGCCTTGTGAATGGCCTCCATATTTCTATTTTTCAGCTAGCTGCGTCATCTTGTGCTTGGCCTCCTCCTTCTTCTGCCATGCAGCGGACTTGCTTCCTCTCACTGCCAAGTCTACTGTAGTGTGCCATTCTACCAGCCAGTGATAAAGTACTGCGTCAATGGAATCATCCATTGCCAGGTAAGGCAAGTCATACCATGTCTACGCAAGGTCCTTCCGCATCTTGTTGGACACATGGTGAAAATCTGCTTTAAACTCTGCATAGCCCTACAGGTTGGAAAACACCATAGGCGATAATCACGGCTTGTGATTGGTGGCCATGTGGATGTTAATCTCCATCAAGATCCAGAAGATCTTGCTATCCTTGGTGCACCACACATCCTTGGTCACCCACAGGGAAGTGTACTTCGCTACCTCTAGAAGGTTTGGTAGGACTAAAGGGAATTGACTGTCCTCTGGTAACTCCCATGCCACCAGCACAATAGACAACAAGAGCCACGCATAGTGGTATGTCTTGCTGAGCTCCTGTGCCTCATGGCAATTTGTAAGGAACTCACCATAGAGATAGTTTGCCCAATTGAATTGAACTCCTTCGGTGCACTAGGCTGCTAGCGTGACGACAGGTGTTGACACCTCATCAGTGTGACAATTCCTCATCATCTTCCCTACTAAAATCTACGTAGCCACCTTTACAACAGGATCATAGATTCTGGATATGGTATATCCACACGACTTCTTTACCAACTTAAACTTCTCTTTCATTTCTTCTGTGACGGCCTGCTCACCACCTTTTTCGCCAAACATCATTGCCGGATTTACTCGTGTGTAGGGAAATCACGTGATTCTGTTGATCAATCTATCGTGATGGCTATTGGCTCCTCCAGTCACAGACACCCATCATGCACCAAGCATAGAAGCTGCTTCATGACCAAGACTATAATCGGGGTGTGGTTGTAGTGCGGCAACCATAGCAGGTTGAGCAGACCTACATTGTCTACTCCTCCGAGCCACCTCCGCAGCCCCAATGTGGTCATTCCGGTGGTTGTATCGATAATGCAGCACATCAGTTGCTTGGTCACCAAGTGTGGGAACTTCTCATTGTTAGCCAAGTCCCAGTCTTCGAGTTTTAATAGAGGAACCTGCCCCAAGCACCATCCTTCAAAAATAATTTCATCTGGTAGCAGAGGGGTTTGCAAGGATACCTTGCTCTCATCGATATCTTTTGGCACTTTGGTCTTGCTTTTGCGTAGAGGGACATACTCAGGAAATCGAGTGTTAGGGTCAGCACCCTGGGCTTCAACTTCCTCCATGTCTATTCCAACATCTTCATCATCCATCGAGATGTCTTTGATTTCTTCGTCCTTCGGCTCCATATTGATGGCTTTTCCCTTCTCCTGTGTGGTGGGCCTATCCTTTGGTGGGTTTCTTCTTCACGATGTGTGCACTGGTATTGCAAGCTGCTTTCCCTTGTTATCCTTCATTCTCTCCTTAGTTGGGGTTGCCTTTGGTCTCGGCATCTTTGGTGATTTGGGGACTTTTGTTAATACTTAGGCAACCTCTAGAGGAACTTCTTCTACCTCCATGACAATTTCTAGCACCGACTCCTCTACTACTTCTTCGATATATATAGCTTCTGCGGGTGCTGACATAACGCTACTCAATAATTTTCATGTTGTCTCTGATTAGGTTCTCAAATGCTGAACTCGCTATTAGATCCTCGAAGAATTCTATGTTCATGTGTGTCTGAGAGCTCAACAACTCGATTCTCAAAACACCAAGTGTTTTTCGCTGGGCACCATCTGTAATTTATAGGTCATTTTGAATTCAAATTTGACCGTTCCCCCCACATTCGGTTCATTAATGCTGGATTGGAAACATATTTTCAAGGATCGGACCCATAAATTTTGGCTTAAATGTCGGCCACCTGCTCCATTTGGCCGCATTTCTACCATCAAATCATGAACAATGACTTTAACCATCACTTTTCAACCGACCTGTGCGATTTCTCCATGGGTAGCGGAGCTCCCTTCGTGCTGCCGCGAATCCTATGACACTTCCTTTCTTCGCACAAACCTCCAATCGTGCAACTCCCCAACTTGGGTATTGTAGTTTATAGTCCCGCGCCTCCTTTCAGCTACCTGGAGTGCTAAAACTGTGCTACCCTCCTATAGTCACATGGCCAGACCACCGGTGTATGGCTTCAATCGACTGACATTAACCTTTCCTAGGAAGAGATCTCCATTCAGTTTGACCAACTGAACTGCTCCTCCGTTTGTAATCTCCTTAGTGACATAGGGCCCTAACCAGTGCATTCTGAATTTCCTTGGAAATTTATCAAATTTTCTGTCATATAGCAAAACTAGGTCATTTACCTTAAAGGTGTGCAGCTTAATGTGCCGATCCTACCATGCTTCGATGCGCGATAGATGGTCTAGTCCCGCGTTCAGTTGTCCAAGTTTCACAATAGCTTCAAAATCATACTCCTAGAACAATAACAACCATCTGCAAATTCTCCCACCCAACATAGGCTTATTGACAAGGTATTTCAATGCGGAATGATCCGTATACATCTTAAAATGGCCACCCCGCAAATAGTTTCTAAAATTCTGGAGTGTGTATACCATGGCTAACCCTTCGTGCTCGGTGGTGGAATAATTCTTCTCCACCTTGGATAACCTTCTACTTACGAACGCTATAGGATGGTCCAAGTCTCCTCCACCAACCTGTGTCAGTATTTCTCCCAGCGCTATACATGACACGTTGACAAATACATGAAACTCCTTCTTCCAAACTGGGAAGACTAGAATTGGCATGGTGACCATCTTTTCTTTCAAGACATCCAAGATTTTCTTACAGTCCTCATTCCAATAGAATGTGACATCCTTTTTCAACAACTTCTCCATAGGCACAGTGATCTGGGCATAGCCTTTGATAAAAATTTTGTAATATCCAGTATGTCCTAGGGTAGCACACAGCTATTTCACACTCCTCTATGCTTCTAAGTTAATTATCATCGTGATCTTTGTGGGATCTACCATCAGTCCCTCTCTACAGACCACATGACCTAGTAGTGTCCCAAAAGGAACAAAAAATAGGCATTTCTTCATATTAAGCACGATCTGATATCTTTGACAGGTATCTAGCATTAGGCGACTTGCCACATGGCATTTCACTAGCATAAACATAGTCTAGTTGTCAAAGTACACTTCCATAAACTTGTGAATAAACTCCTTGAATGCACCAATGACTACACACGAAAAAATCGTAGGCGCATTCTTCAATCCGAACGGCTTTATAGTGTACCGAAAACATCCCCACTCAATCACGAAGGTTGTCTTTCTCCTATCCTCCAGTGTGATTTTGATCTGATGGTACCCAGAGAACCCATCAATGAAGGAATATGCTTCCTGAAAACCCACATTGTCGAACACTTCATCAGTGAATGGGGTCGGGAAAGGATCATGTACACAGGCGTCATTCAACTTCCCGAGATCTACGCATATCCTTATTTCATCCTTCTGCTTCTTTTCCTGTACTACCATTGGGCTTACCCAATCAGATTCTTCTATAGGCTCAATGATGCTTGCCATCAGCATCTTGTCTAGCTCTAAGTGGACCTTTTCCTTATACTTCGGATTGAGATGGTAAGCTCTTTGCTTAACTGGCTTTGCGTTGGGCTTCAATGTGATCTTCATAACACCCAAGTCTCCTATTATCCCTTTTAGATCCGTAAACTTGGTAGGGAATACATCCTGGTATTCGCGGAGCAATTCCGTGACTTTATCCACCGTGATGTCATCCCAGTAATCTCCAATCTTCACGAATTTGGGCTCCACCTCTGTACCAATATTCACATGTTTCTATTTCAGTGGCATGGTTATATCAAGATTCTCAATCTGCGGTCCTTCAACCTCATGGTGACCTTCTGTTTCAGGGATGTTAATCTTTCGTGGATCCTCATCTTCTTCTTTAGTAGTTAATTTAGGGCATGTCAGCGCATGGCTCAGTTGAGTAGTTGTTGGGCATGGAATCCCCCCAAGGCATGTTTTGGGGCTTAAAGCCCAAGTTTTGACCAAATCTTGTTGTAAAAGCTCTGCGAATTACGGGCGTGGGGCGTGAAAGTATAATAGAGTCACAGGGTTGTCCACCCTAGTTTTTGTAATGAAATGTCGGCTGGATAGACCTACCCATGGTCCATGGACCATGGGATTGTATAAAAAGAGTGAGGCTCTAAGTGTAAAAGATAACTAACCAATAGAGGAATAGAAGAAGATAAGAATTATAAGTGATTGAGTCGAAGTGTAAAGTGTGTATGTGGGTCGTAGAGTAGGAGAAGGCTATGCAGCTGAGTGCGTAGAGGCCTATTAGTCTACAGCTGAGTGTGCGGACCCATGCAATTGAGTGTGCAGGGTAGGTCAAGTCTATAACCATTGGGAGAATCAATAAAAAGAAGTTTTGCTATAATGTTGTGTATATTTTCCTAGTTTAATGCATGATTGGATATAATTTTCAAGTATACTACTTATTTACTGCGCGATCATGTATGAATGTTTTGTATTGCTAATTAGAACTTAAGACATTCAAGTAGGCAAAGGTAATTAATTAACATTGGAAGATAAGTAAGATCTCGGGTAATAGTGCAGAGCACGACACAACCCCTGGTTAGGGTTGCGCAAAGGTGGTGTATCAGGGTGTGAGGAATGGGAAGTGCGCAAAGCAACCTGTGCGTAGGAACAAATAGAGAACCAGTCGTACCTCTCAGACATCTCAAGGGTGCAGAAAATTGGTTCTAGTATGAAGCAACTGAAGGAAGCCGTATAGTACTTGAAGAGATTAGACTGCACATGACAGCACCTGTAGATACGATGGTTCGTGGAACCTTGGAAGCAGAAATCCAAAAGGGAAATTTTAGACTCCAAGAACTTGAAGAGGAAAGGGTACGATTAAGGAAGAAAAGCACTCTAGTGGATGTAGAAGTCAAGAAGCTAGAGGACGAGATAAAGGAAGACTTTCTCAGCAAAAAGACCAGGGTGATAATGCAGGATGTGAATGCTTGCGATGACAGGTTTAAGGCCTATTGCGACGAATTGATCAGTCTAATGCCTTGGCTTGGACCGCACATTGCTAAGTGCATTGACTAGGGTAGCGCATTGTAGATGGTAAAGTGCGTGATGCCGACCATAACAATAAAAGGTGGGTATTCTCTAGGAAACATGATGGATGACAGGATGAAAATTTACACGGGTGGTGCAACCACCTAACTAGCCGAAGGAAGAACAGTCTTAGCACCCCAGGCAGTTGAAAGGGGGCGCGGGACTATAAACTATTCTACCCGGGAGCTATGTCATGTTGGAGTTGCACGCAGAAGAAAAGAGTCACAAGGTCCGCAATCGTGCACTAGGGGCTACTCTGCCACATGGGTTGGCCAGAAAGTGACCATTAAAGTCACTATTCATGATGGGATGCTTCACCTCAGACCAAAGGGAGCAGGTGGCAGGCATTTAAGATGTGATTTATGGGCAAGATTTGGGAAAATCAACTGCCAAGGGAGCATTAATGAACTAGATTTGGGGGTAATGGTTGAATTCAAATTCAAAAAGTGTTATAAATGATAAAGGGTTGCCCAGCGGACAACACTTTGTCATTCGCGAATTGAGCTATTGAGCAGATCCTTGATTGTTGTGTGCCAAGCGTCGATTGAGTGCCTGAGTTTGTAAGTGCTAGATTTCTGGATAGACACGATGTCAATAGTTGAGGATGTTATGGAGATAATAGAACTAACCACTAATGAAGCTGCACAGGCCCTGACTATGGGGGATGCTCTGGAAGGTGCCGGGATTGAGGAAGAAATCCCAAAATCACCACGCACTCCAAGACCCAAGAAGGAAAAACACTCGATGGTTCTCGTACGTGTGTCCCCGCAGAACCTGCTACACACCAAGCTGTCAATGGACGACAAAGGGGAAGCCATCACCATAGAAACTGGTGAATAAGAAGAAGACCTGGAGGACCTAATTATCAAAGAGGACGAGGACGAAGGCATGGGGGAGGAAATTGAGCCTGTGCACCCCCCGACAAAGCTGCCTGCATATGTCCCCCCACAGAAATGGAGGACTAGACTGGGCAAGGACCTTGACGAGACCAAGAGCTCGCAATAGACCCCGCTCCTCCCAAACAATATTATTTTTGAGGGCACACACCTTGGACGGGTGTCGAGCTTAAAATTTGAAGATTGGGACCTCACTGACCACAAGTTCCCTCACCTTGTGACCTCACACCTCATGAAGCCCAAGCAGAACACCGTGGGGAGGGTTATAGAATTAGTGTTGTCAAAGTGGTTGAATAGAGTGGAAAGGGCTGGGCTATTGAACCTACTTTGGGTGTCGCATTTCCACCGCACCCTAATAACCATTTCCGTCATCATGCAACTACTCTTCCTGGTGCATGATGGGTACTTGTGGCTAGAGGAGCCCATCCCCATCACGGTAGACTTGATTCATCGCATTTCCTGGCTTCCATGCAAAGGAAAGGACCCCGAGAACATCTCGGAAGGGAAAAGAAGTGACTTGGCCATCATGGAGGCCATGAAGAAAAAGTACAAGTTTGCAAAGAAGAAGAGGGGCTACGCCATATCCAACATCAATGACAAGTCAGTGAAAGTGGCAATACAAATACTGGTCGGTAAGGTTACGCGTAAGTACCACGCAGATGAGGCACCTGTCCCGGTAGTACTGGCTGAGCAGTGCGCGGAGGGGGTCCAGTTTAATTGGTCCGAGTTCCTCTGCAAGGAGCTTTTAGGGAATTGTCGCGATGCTCAGGAATAGGGAAAAACATTCCATTATGCATGGCTTCTACTATCCATAGTGCTTGTGGCAGGGGAATTACCGGAGGATAGTCAATTCCCCACAATTAATAGGGATCTGGAAGAGGCCGCGAAGTACACTTTGCTCTGGCCACAAAGGATGCCACTAGGATCCGTGACAGTAAAATTTTCTGGGTGTTCATGGAGATGAACCTCAGAATGGGTATCAACCGCAAGCTGCAGTTGTCGCCCACTGTCTACAACAACCTTAAGAGTTTTGTGGAATTTAAAGCGGACATCCATAGATTTTACATTAGAGTGCACAAGGACCCGACCAATCAATGGAGGAAGCTACCCTTTGTAGCCACAGATGATGTCATATTTAACATCCTAGAGACATGGCCGCTGGAGTGGCACGCCCCAAACATCACGGAGATACAGATGTCGGCGGCACAAAGAAAGAAAGACGAGGCTAAGCTGCGCATTGCACAGTTGGTAGAAAAGAGAAGGAAGGAGGCAGCAGCAGTAGAAGTGATGGCGGTGTGGGACACTACACAGACAACAACTGAGTAGGAAAAGGCCACAACAGCAGCAACAACACCACAAGAGGCATCTGCAAAGGCGAGTGAGTGCCAAACTTCACCTTCGCATGGGCAGGAAGAAGAGGAGGAAGAGGGGGGCACAGACCCACAAAATGCATCCACACAGTTGAAGCACCAACACCCAGCCAAGTGGATAGGGTCGTGCAAGAAGGTCAAGGCATCGATGTTGTCTATTGACCCGATCACCCTAACCAAGGGTGATCTGCACGATATCGGTGAGACAGTGCATAATGTCACTTTTGAGGCCTTCCAAAATTTCATGCAGGAGAACCAGATTGTGTTGGGGGCCCTCAGAGCACAGTTGCATGAATTACAGATGCACCTTCCTTAGGCTGGTTCCCTTTCAACCAGCCTCATAGTTGGGATAATGGTAACAGAATAGATGATGTGCGCTCGAGTGACGAATACCATAGTGCTGCCAGAAGGGGCACTAGTGACAGCAAATGAGGCCGACGGGCCTATTATTAGTGCATGGAAGGGTCTCGACATCAACCTCACTACACTCCCGTGAGAGACCTTATATGTTTTGCAGGATGGGATAACTGTAGAGCTGCGAGCTAGGGAGAGTCGCTCACTGCAAGTCATTAGCGAGCAGAAAATCAATATGGAACAGTTAAGCTTGTAGCACGATGAAGTGGTGTCGCAAAATTGACAACTGGTATAGGTCATAGATGAAACTTTCCAAAGCGTCTCAGAGCTGGCCATCCTAGTAGACATACCAGTAGAGACGCGCATCCACAGGTTTGTAGCATGGGTGCATTAGACGCGGGAGGAAATGACAAAGATTCAGCTAGAGCTGAACCTTCAGATTGTCGAGCTGTGGTTAAAGGCACAGCCGTCCACCCTGCCAGAAGTCAGAGAACAACACACTAGCGCTATCATAGTGGGACTGGATGAAATTGGAAGTGCAGTGGGAGAATACACCAGCATGTTGGAAGAATCATTTGAGGTCCTCACAAATCTGCAGGAGGACCCCAACATCCAACGCTTAGAGACAGAGGCATGAGAACGCCAACAGCAGTATGATAGTGTCAAAGGAACTACGCAGATGGCGGGCCTCACTCAGAGGCTTGCGTGGATGCAACATGCCAAAGCGTTGAAAGAACAGGTGGATGCGTCACGACACAAGGAAGCAGTCCTGAAGGCACGCATTCAGCCTTGGATCAACGAGGCCTTCACCATCACAACAGAAATTGAAGGCATGCTCACACACATGCAGGGGATGCATGCACTGATGCAAAGAAGCACTTCCAACATAGAGGTCTCAGAACAACATATGCAGCAGATCCAGTGAGTAGCAGCTCAGTGCGCTGCTAACCTTGTCGTAGTTTGAGAACATTTGAAGGGACTCCGAGCAAAGATCTTTGCATTGACAGAGTGACTTGAGGGTGAGACACAATGTTTGTGTTGGGGGCCTGTTGGGCATGGAATCCCCCCAAGGCATGTTTTGGGGCTTAAAGCCCAATTTTTGACCAAATCTTGTTGTAAAAGCTCTGCGAATTACAGGCGCGGGGCGTGAAAGTATAATAGAGTCACAGGGTTATCCACCCTAGTTTTTGTAATGTAATGTTGGCTGGATAGACCTACCCATGGTCCATGGACCATGGGATTGTATAAATAGAGCGAGGCTCTAAGTGTAAAATATAACTAACCAATAGAGGAATAGAAATAGATGAGAAGTCTAAGTGATTGAGTCAAAGTGTAAAGTGTGTATGTGGGTCGTAGAGTAGGAGAAGGCTCCGCAGCTGAGTGCGTAGAGGCCTAGTAGTCTGTAGCTGAGTGCGCGGACCCCTGCAGTTGAGTGCGCAGGGCAGGTCGAGTCTGTAATGATTGGGAGAATCAATAAAGAGAAGTTTTGTTATAATCCTGTGTATATTTTGTTGGTTTAATGCATGATTGGATATAATTTGCAAGTATATTGCTTATTTACTGCGCAATCGTGTATGAATGTTTTGTATTGCTAATTATAACTTAAGACATTGAAGTAGGTGAAGGTAATTAATTAACACTGGAAGATAAGTAAGATCTCGGGTAATAGCGCAGAACCCGGCACAACCCCTGGTTGGGGCTGCGCGAAGGCAGTGTATCAGGTTGCGAGGAACGGGAAGTGTGCAAAGCAACCTACGCGCATGAACAAATAGAGAACCAGTCATACCTCTTAGACATCTCAAGGGTGCAGAAACCTTGTTCTAGCACCCTCCCATACTACTTCAGGTGAGACCTCAGTCTGTGCTACGTAGACTATTGCCGAAAGGGCCAGTAGTACATGGATTTGTTTGGCTAATTAACTCTCAACCTAGGTCAAGCCCCAACAAGCCAATAGTAGTCTAATCGGGTTGAGTCAGGTCCAAAGGATCCGGTGGCATCCTAAAGGTCGCTGCTTTCACTTCTTGTAGTGCTTCGTCAATAAAGTAAAACCCATCCTCAAAGCTGAATGTCATTATGAATCCTTCGCGCAGAATATGCCATTCACCTGTACCATGGTGGAGCTCTGTTTCTAAGTACTTGTTCATCGAGATGACATCCAGGGTGTGACGAAACAAGTGCACCCATTCAGGTCGAGGCTTCAATCCATAAGCTTGAGCCCACTTAGCCAAGTGTGTGCGCAGATCATCCTTCCCATCATACTTACCTGTCATTCATACCTTCAGCTTCCCAAAGCATGTTCTCATCATCTTTCTACACTCACGCCAATCATCAAAGCTACCCTTGTGCATACCTCACCATCTTGCGGGCATAGTGCGTAGTGCCCAATCCAAAGCTTGGAAGCGTTGCTTCTCTGGAACCTCACTTTCAAATGCCTCAAAAAATATATCTAGATCATTCAGGCCATCATAAGTGGGCATATTTCTTACCTCTAATGATACACGGCATAGCGACTGGGTCATCATGTTACAGCTTAGCGTGGTTACTTTATGTAACTGATTCTTCTAGTGCTCTAATTCTTCATCATAGTCTGAGGTGCAGGAAATCTCGCGATCCTATGTAATTCGTCCATCTGCTGTTGGAATTGCCCAATCTTGGTCTCACACTATTATCTTAATATGCAGTCCAAATCGTCATCTCTCTCATAATCACGGATTGGTTCAGTATAGCGCAATCCTTCAAAAGGATCTAGGGGTACTATTACACAGAGTGATTTCTTCTCAAATATCATCTTTCGCTTTTTTAAGTTGATTACCCCGTTCATATCAGTAGCCCATCCAATGCTAAGGAGTGCAGGGTAAGGGTTGCTGTCATCTGCAATTTATATTACCTCAAAGTCAGCCAACACACTTGTGCCTTCAATATATACAGTCACCCTTTGCAGCCGCCCCATGGGGATGATCTTCTACTGATTCGCCATCCTTAACTGAATCGGAGACCACTACAGTGCAGGTTTTCCCATCCATTCCCAAGTCTGCTTCGATAGGACGTTCGCGTCTAACCCCAGATCCAAAATAACCTGATCCATTTTGTATTCTCCTATCTGTGCGGTTAGCCTCATCTCTCGTCCTATCCTTGTTTTATGCTTACCAATCTTTCATACCACACGCTTTCACCTCGAGTGTTTCCGGCGCATATGTTTATAAGTTCCTGTAATCCCCTCATGGCCTTGCTACCACGCAGCAATTTCATGCAAGTCTCTAGGAAGGTTGTAATCATAGAAGGATCCATCTCCTGATTAGGCTTATCCTTGCTCCCTGAGGTGGAGGCATCAGTGAAGCTCTTCTTTGCTTCCACCAACATTTGGCGTGCGTGCTCCAAATCAAATTTAGCCTCCTTCACTGGAGCTTTGTGAACCCATGCGCTATCTTCGGTTGTTTCCCCTTATCATCCCCTGTTGCAATTCCACTTCGGAGCACTATATTCACATTCGGATCCTCTTTACAAGGCTCAAACCTCATCATTTATAGGTTCTGAGTCGGCTGAGGTGGTAGCGCCCCTTTGTCATGTATCCTCGCTATCAAGGTAGGACAGTCCTCTATCTCATGGTCAAATAGAGTGTAATATTTTTACGACCGACGTGCTGGGTTAGTACAATCATGGGCATAGTGTCTTGGTCCTTTGCAATTGTAGCAAATTAGCTATCTGTGACCTCTACCAGGTCCTCCTCCACCTCAGCCTCTTCCATGCCCCTGAAAGCCTATTCATGCCATCCCTGTGCTCTAATCATGGGGCCTTTTTTCTTCCTGAACCCTATAGGTGGGTGTTTTATCCATCGTCAATTCATAGCTTCTGCGGTTGCACTCGTCATGCCTTACTGACCTACAGAAGTTTCAGAATAGTTGCTATGGTATTTGTACAAACTTCTCCAGCAAATGATAGTTATAAGTCATATGTTTTCCTGCTACATGACATATAACGCACCACAATGTAGGCCCCACGCTTGGTCCTGCTTCTGCTTCTAGCCTCAAAGGAATCGGTCCCCCTCCTGCAATGTATTTCACAAAAACCGGGCAATGGTCTTTGTCATGCTCTTGACTCTTGCATTTCAGGCACCATACCTCTTTGCGCACCTTTGGTCAAGCCGTCCTTTCCAGCTTCAAACTTTGCATTTCAAGGCAAAGATTTTGCAACTGCACATGGATCTGCTGAACCCCGAGATTCTGATCTTTCATCATTGTTTCATGTAATCTCATTGCAATGTCCAAGGCCTCTGCCTGAGTTGTTATCTTCTATTTTGGCAGCGCAACCCTTAGGTGTGGCAGGAGTGAAGCCACAAACCATTCGCGGTGCTATCCATTCGTTAAGTTCATATTAGCTTCATAGATTTTACACTTTAATCTCTAATCTAATTCCCAAGGTGTCTCGCCTGGTTTCATCGTGATTTCCTTGAACCCCACAATCGACTGTGCCTTAGATTTAGGCCTACTGAATTCTTTATTCAACGCGGTATGGATGTCTGCCACTCCAGTGTTTGGGTTATCATTAGAGTACTTGATGTACCAGGTTAGTGCGCGATCCTGCAAAGCACTAACCAATGTTTCCTTCTTCATGTGATCATCTATGATGCCTTGAGCATCCCATACAACTTTCACGACGAACTAGAATTGGTTTGGGTCCTCATTTCCTAAGCCTTTAAATAAAGGCAGCTTCACTCAATTTTCCATGCTGAACTGCACTGGAGGTGGTGGTGGTATGGGTGAAGTCGCAGGTGATGGTGGTGAAGTTGGAGGTAGTGTGGGTGGAGGTGGCAGTCATGAGAATCCTTGTCTTATCAACTGAATATCACTTCGCGGTGAAGCCTGCGCTACTCCCTCTTCGTCACCCAATCGAGGTGAAATTAATGGACTATATTAAGGACCCTTTCTTCCTTCATTCCTATAAGTTTTTCTGGTTCGCGTAGCTCCAAACATCAAGGGAGCTGCATAACTTGTTTTTCACACAATAACATCTTAATTCAGGTATTCAAAGACTTCAAGTACTTACCTCACGGACCTTTGAAAATTCTTTGCTCCGCCTCACTGTAGCTGACTGAGGTATCGACCATGAATTCAGTCACAAATACTCCTATGATGCGATCGAGCCAATGATTGAAAATGCGAGTGATCTTATCCTTAAAGGCTTCCAATATATGTACTAACTCCGGGGTCCAGACAACAAGACCATCAAGTCTCCACCTTCCTTGGCTATCCACTAGCTTCGCTATCCACTCATATATCTCAACCGGAAAGGAACAGAAAAAGATCTCATTGATCTCTTTGTATAGGTACCTGTCCAACCATTGTTCCTTTGTCAGTCACGAATTTCTATTCTCCTGTGCCACAAATTCGTGGATCTTCCTATCCAACTAGTCTCTGATCTCTTTCTTAGTTGGTTTCCAGTGATATGACATCACACATCTCTTATGAAGATTCCGTTTCTAGCAATGGAACCATTTTTTGGCTACGTGGGGCCTGATGTAGGTTCAACATTAGTTAGCCAAACAAATCCCTACACTACTAGCCCTTTCAGCATCAGCCCATGGAGCACAGATTGAAGTCTCACCTGAAGCAGTATGGGGGGATGCTGGAACCATGTTTCCGCACCCTGAGATGGTCGTGATGTTGGTTTATTCCTTCTATTGCTACTCTCACATAGGTCATTAAGTTCTAGGGATCTGTCAGTCTAGCCCTTTATTTCGCCCTTCAGTACCTCCATGAAGCAGTGTGATTGGCCTTTGCACAACCCTAACCTGCGATTCAGGTACTTTCGTGCTGCTAGGGCAACGTATCGTGCAGATTCCCAAACTAGCTTGAGTGTCTTACTTTTTTTATTAAACAATCACAGTTAGCACCATGTAAATAGGTATCCTTACTTGCGTTCAATTAACCAACGTAATTACATACATTTGTGCACCACATAACCATTATAAATGAAATTCATACACAATAGGACAAGATATATTAACAAGAAACACAGACATATAAGTTGTAGAATACTTCTCATTATTGATATCTTCAGATGATTACAGACTCTATCTGCCCTATGCACAGAGCTGTAGGGGTCCACGCACTCAACTGCAGACTTTCACCCTAGGCCTCCGCACACTCAGCTACACAACCTCTACCTACACTAAGACCTGAAACTTTAGACTTCTCTCTTTATCGCTCAGAACTTCTTACTTCTACTACTACTTATGACTACTTAGAGCTTACTTACTTAGCGCTTTTTATACAATCCCATGGTCCACGGACCATGGGTAGATATTTATAGCTGACTTTACACTTTACAAAATAAGGGTAGATAACCCTTTATGATTCATGACACCTTCGCGCTCCGTGACCACAAAATGTGGAGACTTTACACTTTATTACAAAACTTGATCCAAAACATGGGATTTTAGCCCTAAAACTGTCCTTGGGGGGTCCCGTTCCCAACAACCCTTATGTTTGCAAACCATTTCTTCTAGATAACCCTTACCTCCTTTTCCTCAGCACACCCCTCCCTCTACATAACCCCTTTCAATGCACACTTCACACTTCATGTTTTATTACTTAGTTAATTTTACTTTTAATTTAACCCTTATTTAATTTCACTTATTCACGCTTATTTACTTTTACTTATTCACACTTCAAAAACTTTACAAATTCCAGAATCCCACCTTCGTATCATTTTATTATTATTTTATCCTATGTTATTCTGGAATCCCTTACCATGACATGCAACACCTATTTGGACATATCCCTTTATCCTAAGTTATTCTAGAATCCATTACCATGACATGTAACATCTAATTGGACATATCCCAAAATAAAATTTGTAGGGTATTGATTGGACAATGATGATTGGGTCATGAGTTAAAAAACATAAAATAAAATTCTACACTCACCACAAACTACACACAATTATGTGGCTCTCTATGCTTAATATGAAAATAATGTGGGGAAATATATGTTTTAAATAAATTTAAGTGTATTAGCATGATGCATGTAGGATTAAAATATGTATTTTTAAATCAAAGTCCAAGATCAACGATTGTTGAGTCACTTCATGCAGATTGACAAAGACCGAGACATGGAATACTGAAGCCCATAACTTGAGTTCATGATACCCAATTTTAGCAAACAAGAGCTCATTATAAGTGTAGAACCATGAAGAAAATGTTTGGATTGGTCATAGGGCGAAAATTATAGATATCAAATTGAAAACAATAATTACAATCATGGCTAATTTTTGGTACTATCACAAAATTATTTCTCAAAATGATTTAGAAAAAGGGAAATCTAGAATATCTGAAGTGGAACCCGGCTTGGAGGAAAAATTCCTAACTTCATTTTTCAAGATGGATATTTATTTAGTTAGAAAAATGAGTGTAACAACCCATGGTTGATTTTCCATGTAAATAAAATAAGACCAAGGTCATGGGACATGCATTCCAAGCTAAATTTTGGGAAAAAACATAGTGACGGGTATCACTTGTGATTAATTAATGGCTATGGAAATTAGAAAAGGCATCGTCAAAGGCAAAGTGGAAATAATTGGCATTTTATTTATGAAATAAAGGAAAATATGAGAAAAGGAAGGTGAAGGGACACAAATTTGCATGAGAGGAAAATTGAAGGAAAATGAAGAAAATGGAGGCCTCAATGATAAAAAGGCTTCTGAGGATCAATTCACAATTTTTTGTTAGTTGAGCTTTTGTTAGTTCAGTTTTGGGAGCTCTTTGCTATTCTTTTGTTCTCTCATACTCTTGCATGCTTAGAGAAATCTTGGAACATTCTTAGAGAATGCTTGAAGTACTCTAGGTTTCACTTATATTGAAGAAATAAGGCAAAGGAAAATAGGAAAGCACAAAGAATAGTTGGATCAACAACTACAACTAAATTTCTTTGCAAATAACAAGATTCATGTGTGATTTTCTTGCCAATTTCTGGATTCATGGTATATTCATGTGATTTTCTGGTTATCTGATGTCATTGGCATGGAGAGTTTCTTGTAGCGATAGTTGTTTTAACATTTCCTTTCCATTTCTTGGATAACCATGGTGTTGGTTTTTTTTTTTTTTTTTTTTTTTTTTATTTTTATTTTTTTTTTCTGATTGGTGCTCATGTTCCTTACATTGGATGTGGGTTGGAAAAAAATCTCTAGAAGCCCTAGAACAACAGGGGTTGAGTTACTAGTCCTAAAGCCTAGGTTGGGACAAATTCTGCAGAGCCCTTGGTAGGTTGAGTTACTAGTCACTAGAGTCGATTTGGACAAATGTTATAGAGCCCTAGAAGGTTGTGGGTTGAGCTACTAGTTCCTGGAGCCTTGGGAAGCTTGGGTAAAGACTAATTTGGTTGGTTAGTGATGTCTGACCATGGAGGTCGAATCACTGTAGTTGAGGGTTGAGATGATTTTGCCTGTGGAAGCCTTCCTTGGTTTTGTTTTAGTTTACTCCATGAGATTTGACATTCATCCTTGGAATATGGTACAAGGGAAATTGGTTGAAAGAGAGATTTGGTTCATCCCAATCTATGGTCGGGTTGTACATGGAAGTCCCTGACATGTTTGGTATTTTTATATGTTAATAAGAACTATTCTTTTACTATGATTCATGTATACTTGTAGTGATTTTATGGATGAGCTTCCATGGTTCCTATGCTAGTTAGTTTTTGGTTATATGTTGGTTATATGATGTGTATTATCTATGGATCTCATGAGGAATTGTTTTGCTATTGATTGGTTGAAAAATTTATGGACTAATAAGTGTTTTTGCAGCTATGTGGAGAGGGAATAGAGCCTTATTGGTGATTCTTACATGAATCTTATACTAATATGACTAGATATGTATTCATGACCTATAGCTTACATGTTTGTCATGAATTTAACAAAATCTCTGTTATGGAATAGGCATTTCTTGGGTCAATTACTTTCCAAGCTTCATATAAAAATATTTTTCATTATGTCATTTATTATTCTGAGAAGTTATGGGAATTTTTGGGTAGGCGTATGGAGTCTGGCCTAGAAAAGTGGCTCAAATCTTGGGACCGCACCCTATAAACTAGAGATTTTTTGCTATAATCGCATGGAGGGAGTATTGTGCGTGCAGTTGGAGCCTATAACCATACCCATGCTTTTTCATGCATAAAATTTTGGGATTAGGGCAGTGAAAACGAGACCCAACTTAGGGTTCTGTCTCCTTGGGTGGTACTCTGCCCCCTCATTGTCTTGTAGCCTTGAGGGATATTGTGATTTGCCAGTTTGTCAGACGCACTTCCATAACTGGAGCTTGGAGATTAGATCATGTCATAGTAACTCTTCATCTCATGTTTACACTAATAGGCTGTTGAAATTCGGTAAATGTGGGAGGAGGAAGAGACAGGGTGGTATCCAAGCTTCCAGGTTCAAACTCTCGGACTAGATGGGATAGGTGTGATTTTTATGTATGCATTTCTGATTATATATGAGTTTAACATGCATGCATGTTGGTTATTTCTTGTGATGGTCATTGTTATGGTCTGGTGTCATCATGATGTTGATGTTGAGATTATTAATATGTTTATTTCTTATATATACATATTTTGTGCTACTCTGGACTAATTGGTGCAGACGAGATAACCTTTGATTATGTTTATATTTGATTATCTGACATGGTATGGTTGCAGGAGATAAAGAAGATCAAAGATGACAAGTTGAATGGTAGATTACAATTCACATGACTCTCCATATAGATCAACTAAGCAACATAGAGATGAGTACTCTCCTAACATCATAGATACCTTGAGAAGTTTAAAGGCAGAGATCAGAATTTGTAAGGTGGATAATGACATAATCATTTCGTTACAAGAAATACTTTCCAGAGGAAAGGAAAATAAAGTAGAGGTCAATGCAATTATCCTTCAGATTTTATCAGATTTGTAGAGATCGGGACAACCAAAAATCAGTTATGGACAGGAGGAAAGGACAAATGGGGAATATGGTTGTAGGTGTCATGGAGGACACAGGTCAGATAGGGATGACACAGTCATGGTAGATGGATGGATACACCTAAGAAGAGTGGTTATGGATTCTATTCTAGTTATGGATTAGAGAGACAACATAGTCATCATCATTATCATCCTTATAGGAGGAGTGAGAAGTATCCAGATGAGTTGAAGAAAGCCAATCCTCCTACCTTTGATGGAGAGTTGAAGAAACTAGAAGATGCAGAAGCATGGCTACTTGGGATGAAGAAGTTTTTTGAGTTGCATGATTATTCAAAGAATATGAAGGCCATGATAGTTATTTTCTGTCTCAAGGGAAAAGCACATATATGGTGGGAAAATGTGAAGCGTGTTAGAGACATCAAGACAAAGGAGTTGATATGGCATGAGTTTAAAATACTCTTCAGGAAGAAGTACTTGCTAGTGTTACACAATATTTTTTCACACCTCCTGTTCGACATCCCAAAGTGCCAATATGTTGAAAACTATGAAGTATATTCATCGTGAAATACATAATAAAACATCCCTAAAGAATAGAAGAAAAACTACCCCGAGTCAATTCTTGAGAAGATTGACTGAAACCCTAAATTTCAAGACAAATTCTCTTTGCTCCACTACATTCCCATGCTAATGGTAGGTTGCAGTTCTTTGACCTAGTGCTTCCAGCATGGGTTTTGATATGAAAACCCACACTGAACCTCTTCTGGCAGGTTTTCTAAAAATGGAGGAGAAGCTTCATTTGCTAGAAAGTTCAAGAAACAATGAGCTGGATGTGGTTGGGTAGAGATATGGTCGAGCTCTCCCATTTGGAGCTCATGATCCTACATTTAAGGACCTTCCCCTTGAGATGTGGACCTTCCTCCTTCTTTTATGGATCCTAACCCACTCTCCCTTCCTATATATCGAATCCCCTCCATTCCCAAATAGTTGGTCATTGATTTCCTACATTCCTATGCTGAGATTATGCCTAAATGCTACCCATCTAACCTAGAAACAAAGTGCTTGAAGAGTCCTGGCTTGGACTTGTACATCCACCAAAAGGAGGTCTCCAACATCAAGGAAATGGTTGTATGATTGACTTTTTGATTCATTAATATATACATTTGATGTTCACTTTCCATAAATGTCTAAATATTTATAGATTTAGCTTAATAATCCTTGATCTATCAAGTAGTTTATGTTTGATATATACTATGTATGCTCTTGTAACTTGTATTGTCCTTTGATCTCTGTTGATGATACTCAGATGTAAGGAATGAGAAAGGAGCTCCTAGATGCTAAGGGATCAAAGCCATCACCAAAGGGTTGAGCAATTAGCATAAGAGTGGGGTAGGTTTCTCCCTCTCTCTGCATTTTTAAACATAAGCTAGGAAAGTTTGCATTTGTTTGTTCAATTTGTTACTAGATCAACTCATTAGGCTAGATAGATTGCCTCTGTCTGTAGAGGGGATTTATCTTCACAAAAAGATGGTGACTTCGTTGAGGAATCTATAGCCTCTTCAATCTCTTTCCTTGATTTGGTCTTTTGATCACTTTGATCGACCATTGAATTATCAGTTAGTCTGGGTCTGTATAGGTCTACACATTGAATTATCACTTCCTTAGAGTGTCAGGTCTGGAATATTTTTTAAAATTATTTTTATTTTTTCTCAAATTTCTCGCCCAATGCATTTTTTACTTGAATAGTCACGCTATCAATGCATTTTTACTTGAAACAGTCACCCTAAATCCACTTTCAACATGTTTTTTGCCATAACATCCATGCTGATCTCGAAAATTTGAGAAAAATGATGGTTTCTACCCTAGGACCTAGTGTGTCCTGGCCTTTGAAGGTCTTTCCTTGTCATCTAAGTCTGGATTTGCAAGTGTTTTTTTCTGATTGTCTTGTTTAATTAGCAAATTAATCTCTTTGATTTTGAAGTGCTTGATTGAGTTCTATGGTTTCTAGGTCAATTAGTCATTACTTGTTGATCGTTTTGCCACTGCGATACTGGTTTTCTAATTGATCGAGTCTCGTTTTCTATGGAAATCATTGAACTCATCAGTTTGCATTTGTTTTATCTTTTCTTTCACAAAGCTACTTTTCAATTCACATTACTTCATTTGCATTTGGAAATCATCTTTGTTTCTAATCAAACATAGATTACATTGTTTGATTTTCAAGTTGAAAGGAGTGCATCATTTATTTGTTCAAAAGAAAAAGTGAAATATTTTTTCATTTAGGTGCTTTTGAATTGGCTTTCGTGTTGCTTTGGTTGATGTATTAGTTTCATTAGAGCATTTGAATAAATTTTCATCTTGCTTTAGTTGATTCTTTAGTTGCATTAGAGCATTCAAAATCAAAGAAAAAGATCATTTTGTTTTCGAAAAGTTTCATTTAGGATAGTGGAAAGTGAACATCATTTTTATTTTTGAGCATTAAATTTGGAAAGCGATAGTGAAAGTTAGTGGAAGGTATGTTGTTTGATGCATTTTGTTTGATTCATTATTTGAAATTTCTTCCTGTGATTAGTCTAGCTTTCATCGAAGTGGAAAGTTTCCTTTTTCCCATATAGTTGCATATTAGGGATTCCAGTGACATCGTTTTGAGTCGAAAATTGAAACATAATTCAAGATAAATGTTAAAATTTAATCAATTAAACTAAGGAGCATTTGGATCTTAACACAAACATTTATAGGTCTACGGTAGAGACATGTTCCTACCTCTATAAACCTAGCACCTGTCATTATTTTCCAACATTGTATTCTGGGGGTGAAATCTCATTCCACGTACAGAAGTATATAGGATTGTTCTCCAGTACTCTCAGGTATATTGGAGGTGCTCCATGTATGACAAGTATATGGGAATGCTCTCATCGAGCGATTATGCATTAGACAATGCTAACACAGACTTGTGCTCCCCGTACCATCGTGTATATATTGGGACACCCCACTAGGTTGATATCTTTTAGCCACATATAACCAAGTTAGCCACCTTGTAAACATGATACACTTAACACAACATTTGGGGAGATTGGCTGTTGTACATTAAGTCCTTGGTTTTGAATAAGGTGTGTTATCAGGAAAACTAGTGTCCATTCAGAGCTGCTAGTCCCACTAAGATGGGTAGCTATCTTAGAAACAAACAAACCAAAGTTACTTGTGTTTTCCTTTATGAGGGATAGATGAGAGAGAAGTAGAGAGTACCAACCTCAGTCTTTTGCTAGTCTCCTTGCTTGTTTCCTCTCTCCTTTGATAGAGATTTTGCCACTCCTTTCTCACTTGGCTTGCTTCAAACAACACCTGTAGAGTCAAAGTAGCAAAATACCATCAAAGAATAGAGATCTATAACCTTAAACAATATAGGATCAGATGTACATTAACCATACAAATGCATATATAAATACAAGATTCAGAGATATACAAGTATATGGAGGAAAACTCAAATAGCTTTATTGATAGAAGTAGTATAAGACATGATTACAACCAAGCTGTCTAATCCATCATCATCCTCCCAGCATGAAAGCCCTCTTCACCTCATAAAAAGCAAGATCACTAACAATACAATGTCTCAAAGAGAAACCAACAACACTTCCTTACAAATTACAAAATTCCAGCCTCTGGATCTCTAGGATGAGGGATCCATATATAGATGTTTGCAAAGGAGTGAGTCAGCTTCTGGGATTTTGATTAGTGTAATTTCATTGATATTTCTTGGTTCCACTTGGAGATTTCATGATCTCTTACTCATCCCTGGGTGAATTCAGAGAGGCAAGTGTCATATGAGCAGTTTCTAGAAGATTCTTTGAGTTTCCACCTAGAAAACTGCCTCTGCCATTTGTCTGCTCTCACTCATCGCACCCTATAGAAGGGATTTTCACTATGTATTGCACCCTTTGTGTGTAGCAGGTGAGATGCATCGCATCCTCAGCATGGAGCAGTCTGTATGGTCCAATTTTGACCATTTCTGAGCAGTTTTGCAGGGAGAACTTCTGGGAAATGATGTAATCAGTTGACCTTGATCCTTTAGGGTATGAAACAAAACTTTTAGGGGTTTTAGAGCCCTTGGTTTATTGACATATGTGATTGGGGTTGTAGTGCCCAAATATGTCTATAACAGTTGCCCCCTAAAGCATGAGGTCGTAAATCTTCTGATGTCAGGTGAAATTCTTTATCATGAGGATCCGAGGTTTTTCGAACTAGAAGGTGCCCTGTAATAAGATACAATACAATACATTATCTTCATAATATTTTCATGATCTAGCTGAGGTGGGCATTCCCATGCTCAGCTTTATAAATTCATTTTCATGTACATAGGACAGACAATTGTCTGTGTGGCAGACTGATGATTCTGGTAGAGCCATCATCCCTTAGCTTGGATGATTATCTGTGCAGCTATGATGTACATCTGATGTCTTTATTTTCCTGAATATGTCGTAGCCCAGATGGATGAAACTAGATCTAGGGTCTTCAAACTTGTTCAATCTTCGCCCAAAGTACAAGTCAATCCATGTGAAAAGATGTTCTGATGTTGAACATGGAAAGCCATCACCTGATTACTAGCCAATGATGTAAGCTATTAACAGGCGCGAGAAGAATCACCGATAATGATGATGGCTCTCAAGGTACTGCAGTACAATTCACGTGGTATGAATACATGAGTCGATGTCGAACACCACACAAAATCTTTTGGTCGAAGGCCATTGATGTAAACCCGTCGCCGGAAGTGAGAAACTTGCCATTGAGGCATGCAAGCTTCAAAGTACTGAAAGGGTTCTTCCTAAGTCAACTTCTTGGATAATGAGCTGATGTCGATAAGAAGTGACCTGTCATAGGAGGGCCTTAATGAATCCCACATCTGTGACACGGAATAGAGCAAATGATTTTGTGGAGGTGAAAACGATCTAATGATACAAGGTTCAGGGTGGCAGTCATGAAAAATGGAGAGTGAAGGTATTGCAGCAGATGAGGTGTTAGCTGGGTTGGTGAATTCTCTGAGCGACTTCTCTTGAACTTATCAGCAACACCGAAATGGATTGGTAGCTTAACCCCAAAATGGATGGTACGGAGGACCAATGGTGATATGACTGGTGAACGGAATAACCCAATCCGACTCAATCATGGTGATGGAGGGAAAGTGTCATGTTCAAGAGCGACCTGCTACCAATGAAGTTATTCAAGTTTTCTTCCCTTTTTCCTCAGTCATTTCTGACCAGTACCTTTTTATTTTTGTCAAGCTTGAGGAGGATAACATATGCATGTTCTATAATTTGCCCTTCGGGCAAACCTGTCACTATGTTTTAACAAGCCTAGCGACAGTGAAATTCGCTCTTGTCTGCATGGACAAGTTTGTCACTATTGTTTTAACGAGTTTAACGACAAAGATAACTCAGTCCTTTTCAATTTTAGAGAGTCTGAAAAGAGACGGAAAGGAAACTGCAGTAGTCCTTTTTCGTAATATAATCCCTTAAGTCCAAAAAAGTATAAAATAATACGAAAGGGATGACTTTTCGATAGCTTTAACAAGCCAAACAAGACAAGCACTCGATATTTTTGTGTAATGATCCCTCAGGTCCAAAAAGATTAAAATATAGAGGAGGGATGGCACTTCCAATCACTTTAACAAGCTAGAGAGGCCAATTGTTGGGCAATCTTTTCATATTTTACGAGTCTAAAAAGAGCTTAAAGGAGACTCGTTTTTTGAGGAATGAGTGATGTTTTTAGATAGCAACTAGTTCCAGGTAAGGTTTGGAACTTTTAAATCATGGCAGTGTAAAGAAGGTGGCTAATAGAATCACTCATCGCGACTGTTCCTCAAAAGGGTAAACAATCAAATGGAGGCGTATGATCAGCTAAAAAACAATGGAGGTCACGGTAAAAACACAACCAAGGTTCAAAAGCTGATAGCTATGCAATCGCAAAGGTTATTTACCAAAGGCGGGTTCATTTTTTAATGAGCTTGAACTCTGGGGAAACATATGCTCATTGCTAGGTTTATTTGTTAACGAGTTTGAACTTCGCGTAAACCTGCTCGCGATAATAGTCAGAGATGTTGATTTCACCATTAACACTATGTTCTTTTGACGGTCATATTTCCTGTTCAATTACTCCATCAAATTGATTAGAAATGTAATTACATTCTTGAAAAATGAGTTAAATACCAGCATTTTACTCGAATTACGTGAATAGTAACATAAAAGTAGTTTTTACCTCTCATTTTTTTACCATTTCTTTCAAATTTGGGATTGTTGGATCTCTGGAGGTGTTTTCCCCTTCATTTTCATCAGCTGATTCCACGAGGTTCTGTAGACTATTTTTGGTGCTGTCTGGACCAGGTAGGAGCTAACCCTAAGCTCTTCAATTGCACTATTTCATTTTCTGATTCTGAGCATGTTTTCCTATTTTTCTGGGCCTCTGGGGTTTGAACAATTCGTTCTCTCCCCATCACACCTAGTATACATCGAAAGGTGCGATGCATACTGAGCTGGCTATTGGCCAGTCAGTATGCATCCCACCTAGTACACAACTAGGGTGCGATGGGCAAAAAGAGGAAAGTTTATGCACTATTTTTACATCGACTGTTTTTGCTTGAATCAGGATCCTAATCCTTTTTTTGTTTGTTTTTCAAAGATTCATCAGATCAAGATGGTCGTTACATGTCATGAACACGAGCATGAAGAAGAGGATATGATTACCTTACATGATCCGGGTACGGTGAATACATTGCGGAACTGTGGTTTGCTCAAATTCTTCTGTATTCCAGCATGAGGCAACAAATCAATTTGTTGCAATACTTTCTCGATGCATGGGATCCTACCAACCAAGTGTTCCAGATTCTAGGTAAATCCATCACTATGACAGTTGAGGATATCTACTTCTTCACCGGTTTATTAAGATGTGGTGCTCCTCTCTCATTGTCAGGATCCCCCCGTGGGGGTGAATCCGAGAGGGATTATATTCACCGGTTCTGTAGAGATGGTTCTTAGCTGAGTAGGGATGGCAAGATTAGTATTCAAGATGTCACTGACCAGTCCTTGAGGACTATCTTATTCACCTTTGCTAGATTGGCTGTTAGTGTGGCTCTTCATTTGGCCAATAGGTCCTATATGCAGTATGCTCTGGAATGCCTTGAACCAAAGGTATTCAATTGGTGTGATGCAGTACTTCTGGTTATAAAAGAACAACTTACCAAGGTGAAGAATGGAAGATCCAAGAACTTTGGTTATGGTTCTATTCTGACCACTTTCGCCTTCGAGAAAATCCCACTAATGCAGCCGTAGTACATTTCACACAGAGTGCCAGCGCTGACAAAACCACAGATGCAGAGATGGGTTGATCTTATGTCTAGACATGCTGGTCAATCGCAGATTTCATTCTTTGATGCCTTCTTTGAGTGGTTCAACCATCAACAGATGGCCTTTGTCGAGTATCTGTATGCTGGGATGGATTTCCGGGGTGACCCAGATTTGGTGCTGCCGGCTGGCGAGCAGTGGGGTGTTATAGGTAAAAAGATCTGACAATATCTCTATTTATTGTTTTTATAATTTTCTTGTGTTTTTAAATGTTATCAAGACTAATCAAACCCATATATTCATGCAAACATTGGACCAGTGCGACCAGCAGTGTGCCCGAGGGTAGCAGCTGTCGTTCCAGCAGAAGAGGTTGTAGGGAGGGCTTTCCTTCACAATCTGGACGTAGCGGAGACCCTTGCAGTATTGCAATATCAGATCGAGGGTCTCACCCTTGGTATTCAGGATGTGAGGACCGACGAGTTACCTTTGAGATTACAGCACCATACCACTGGTGTGCCGAGTCAATGGACTAGGCTCTTACGTATGATCGCACAGGCAGTGACTTGTTATCACCAGCACCATTAGTCTAGGGTGCTTTTCCTGCATTTTTGAGTTTTTGGGTCATATGACCAATTTTGTCCTGGACACAGAACATTTTGAAAAAACTATAAATAGTTATATATATTTTTGATTTTCAGAGCTTTATTTTGGTTAAGTTATATGATCCTAATGCAAATGTTGATTGAAATGCTGTCTTTTATAATGCTGCAAATGTCTATCTAACACATAATTTGCTAATGAATTAGTTAATGTGTTTAAGTTTTTGGAAAAGTGTTGATATTGAATAGAATCAAACTGCCTTTCCAAAATCCTGACCCTTAGGAACATACGATAGATAGCTGGATTCTGAACGGAATAGATGCCAGTAAGCCGTAGGATGACAAGTTGTGAGTCCGGCCTGACAATAAGTTGGTGTATGCCACGTTCGATGGCATCAGAGAGAAGTTCTATCAATGTGCTATACTCAGTGATGTTGTTCGTTGATCGACCAATACATACCCCTATGAAACTCACTAACTCACCGCTTGGATAAAAAATGGCCCAGGCTGTAGAAGATAGATTCCAAGTACTACAACTAGCTCCGTCGGCATAAGCAACAAATGATTCCAGTAGGTTTGACATATGCAACAAATGCAAAAGTGGATTACCTAACCAAAATGATCACTCTTGACGAAAACAAAAATGTAACAAAAGCATATAAAGAGATTGCTACACTTAGTTAAGCATAGTAACGCTTAAGGTACAACCCGTTTCGCAGTTGTGCCAGTGGAATCCCATCATAATCTACTAGCTTGTAGGCTCCTTTTGCTAATACTCACTTAACAATATAGGGACCCATCCACAATGATTGGAACTTACCTGCTCCTAATATATCGGATTCTTGATCGTAATGTAAGACCATGTCACCTTTTGAGAAGACATAGGGTTTGACATTTTTATCAAATTGCACCTTGACTCGTTTCTTATGAGCTTCGTAGCCAAGGCGGCGTCACGACGGGTTTCATCCAATTGGATTAGTTCCAAGAAATGAGCCTCTTCCTCTGAAGTTCTGGGGAGAAGGTCGACAACGAGCTTGAGAGATGAAATCTCACAATCAATCGGTAAGATCGCTTCCAGGCCATACACCAGCTAAAAGGGTGTAAATCCAGTTGCATTTCTTACCGATGTCCTATATGCCCAAAAGGCTAAGTACAGGATTAGGTTCCAAATCCTTTTGTGGACTCCAATCATCCTTTGCAGCATGCGCTTTAGGACCTTGTTGATGGCCTCAACTTGTCCATTAGCTTACGGATAATACGGAGTAAAACTGTCGTGGGACAGTCCTAATTTGGCAGCCAATTCGACCATCATGTGATTGCGGAAATGTGATCCATCCATGATCTGTGACTATAGCTTGTGGAACACCGAATCTAGAGACTATAGGGTTGAAAAAGAAAAGATCAGCCATTTCGCCGCTGTTGTTTAATGTAGGCATCGCCTCGGCCCATTTCGTAAAATAGTCAACTGTGACTATGATATACCCATGCCCCCTGGCCAAGGTGGGGTTACATGTCATGAAATCTATGCCCCATTTGGCGAATGGCCCAACAACAACTACTGGATGCAGAGGTGTGGGTGGTATTCTAGTTTTGCGGTCGAAGATTTGACAAGCATGGCAACTTCTGACTGCGGTTATGCAATCTTTGAACATTGTTGGCCAGAAGTAACCTGCTCGTAAAATCTTTTGTGCCGTAGCGTAACCAGATTGATGCCCCCCACATGTGCCTGAATGATAATCATTTAGGACTTTTTCGGCCTCCTCATGGGCGAGGCACCTTCGCTGAACTGTATCGATACCGCGACGGTAAAGTGTATCACCAATGATCGTGTAGTCTTTTGCTTGGTATCAAGTATGTTGTTGTTCTGAGCGAGAGGTATTAGGCCTGTATGTTTGGGTTTGGAGAGAGATGATTATATCTCCATACCACAGATTGCTCGACGATATTAGAAACAAAGATTCATCCACGATTGATGCTTTCGATGTTGAATCGTTGGACGACGATGGGAAGTCACACAATAACTCCACGAATACTAGAGATTTCTTTGATTTGGATTTTACGAATTCCAGATCAAAATCTTGAAAAATAGCTATCCATTTCGAATATTTGCCCCAAAGTAACTGACGCGACAGTATGTAAGTCATAGGGTTGCAATCTGACAAAATGGTAGTTTTGCGAAAGAGGATATAGTGTCGAAATCTCTGTACTGCTTGAATAGCTGCAAGGGCTAGCTTTTCAACATAGGAGTACTTGCTTTCTGTATCATTTAAGTTTCGACTTAAATAATAGACAGGATGTTCGATTCTATTGTCTTCTTGAACTAAATCCATTGCGATGGTTGTATTTGCTGCAGCTAGATACAGGTTAAAGTCTTTTTGATAGTCAGGAGTGTACATTAATGATGCTTTTGTTAGGGATTCCTTTAGAGCATCAAAGGAAGCTTGCACAACCTGATCCCAGTTGAAGGGTACTTCTTTTTTCAAAAGATGCGTATAACCTTTAGCAAGTTCAACGTAATTTGGAATGAACCTCCTCAGAAAGTTTGCTTTCCCTTGGAGTTTCTGAATCTGAAGAAAATTTGAAGGTGGAGGCATGTCGATGATTGCCTGAACCTTACATGGGTCGAGTCGAATTCCGTCCTTAGAAACTATGAAACCAAGTAAATGACCAGAACCGACACAAAACACACACTTGTGTGGATTGAGTCGTATCTTGTAGTGTCGGCAACGTAGAAATATAGCTCTCAAATGCTGCGGATGATCAGTCTACTTTCGCGAATGAGCCGGTAGATCGTCGAGATATGGTTGAATGATGTTCTTGATGTCGTGGAAGGCATAATTCATAGCCCTTTGAAAAGTTTCCCCTGTGTTCTTTAAACCAAAAGGTAGTTTGTGGTACGCGAATGTGCCCCACGGACATATAAATGTAGTCTTTGATTGGTCCTGTGGGCGGATATTTATTTGATTATACTCGGAAAATCCATCCATAAATGAAAACATTTCGCATCTGGTGCATTCACCAATTATCTAGTCGATGAAGGGTGTAGGGTAGTTGGCCTTTGGACAAGCTTGATTTACATCCCTGTAATCAACGCACACTCTAATCATTCCTTGCTTTTTCATCACAGGAACAATATTCGATACCCAATCAGTTAGAGGAACCGGGTAAATGATACCAGCATGTAAATTTTTTTCAACTTCAGCCTTGATGGCAGTGGCTTTCTTTGGGTGCACCTGTTGAAGCCGTTGTCATACCGATTTGACATCTGGATACATCTTGATTTCATGTTCAACTATGCTCGAGTCAATGCCTGGCATTTCTTCATATGACCATGCAAAGACATCTCTGAATTCGCGAAAGAGAGTGCAATATATTTCCAGTTTTGAAGAAGAACAAGATTTGCCGACATGAATATTCTCTACAACATTAGGTTTGGTCGAGATATTTATGGCGATAGTTTCTTCAATATTGGACAGATTTCGCTCGGAATCCACCGTATTTACAGTATTTGATAGAAAATAAAAAACTGAAGGATGATTAAGGTCGTTGGAATAATCTTCATTGTAATCTGGAAGATGGGAACGATGGTGGTAATCTTCCCATGGTGCCTCTCCTATCATCATCGACTGAATAATTCCTTCGTCTGTAGAATGTACATGTGACCAAGGATCTAAAGAGGTGCCATATTCCTTAGACCTATCTATCCAAACACTCGATGAGCGTTGATTTGGGTTTGCCGCCCAGGCCAAGAAAATTGATTGCTACAAAATTTCTATTGGGCTTGGAGGCAATACCTATTGATGATCCATGCTAACAAAATGTTCAGAAATCTTCTGAATGGAAGATATCATATTGCAGGTTTCTACTGTGGCCACTTCCGCCAGATTACTCAGAGGTGGTAGGGAAAAAGTACCCATTAAGGTAGGGTCTTTTAGTAGGCCTACTCCGACATTTTGAAGCAAATGAGAGCTTCCATGGATCATTGGAATGCTTCCTGTAACTTGTGAACTGTTGGGGAGAAAGGTTTGTTGATCAACGATTGTAATTCCTCCTTGAAAGGGAAATGCAATCTTTCTAAAGTAAGTTGACACAACAGCAGCCATAGCATAAATCCAGGGCCTTCCCAGTAGGATATTGTAATCGAGGTTTCCATCGATAACTTCGACGTCAATTTCTACTGTCTTGCCCCCCATTTCAACTTGCAAGTTACTTAAAATCCCGTACGGGGTGTATGTTCGTCCATCGAATGCTTTTAATGTCATTGATAATCTTGACAAGGATGGTGAGCATAAAGTTTTCCAGCAACTCATTGACATAATGCAGGCAGATGCCTCCTCATCAATAATTGTTCGATGAATAGTTTTGTTGAGGGCTTTCAATTGTATGAGGAAAGCAGGTTGTGTTGGTAATTGAGGTTCATATCCTTTATGATTAAAGGCCACAAGATTGGAATCTGTTGGGTCAATCCCACCTATTGCTGATAATAGAGCTTGCTTTTGGGAGGGGAAATTTTGTAGTACTTCAAGCGTCGACATAGGGGATGGCGATTGGGCCAGATCCTCTACTATATTATAATTCTGTGCTGCTCAGGCACAAGGATTAAACATCGATTTGTGTACTACTCCCTTTGGCAGCTTTATTGTTAGCTCAAGAATGATGGGTCATACAACTTTGGTTGAAGTTGTTGTTGAACTACTAGGTTGATCTGCAGCCTTGTTGTTCGACATCTGTGGATTCCCATAATCTTTATTCCTTCTCGATATCAAAGCATCATTTTGCTACTTCGAAATGGACAACATAAGCACTTGGGATGGGGAGGCATTGTCGCTAGCAACCAAATTGGTTTCTGGGTTTGGAAACGGATCAGTCAATATCGCTGAGGCTTTTGAACTCTTAAAGAACTTCTTAATCTTAGCTTTATATGGACAATCTCTCGTCCAATGGTCTTCATCACATATATGACATGGCCGAGTATGTTTATTTTTCCTAGAAGGGTTTTTAGAAGATTTTTCAGGAGACGAATCGTCTTGTTTCTTCTTTTTTCTTTTCCCTTTCTTCTTGCCTCCTGGTTGCTTCGGTTCTTTGCCTTTGTATGTCAACATGGCATTAACCTCTCAGGCAGGAAGTTTATCATTTGCCTTTTTACTGGAAATTGCAAGGGCTTTACTAGGTGAGGCCTTTGCAGTTTGCGTACTTGAGGTGCCAATCACGTCGTTGCCGGCATGAGAGTCCTTGTTTGATTTAGGAGCAGGAGGAATGGAAAAATCTGGTCTAGAAGCATCAGGAATTTTTTCATAGAGCGTGCCAAACTAAGTATAGATCAAGTCTAGATATTGCGCACGAGCAATGACTTGCTCTTCAGTGACAAATCCCCCCTTAGCCACATCTTCTGTAATAGAAGGTAACAATAACTTAATAAACCATTCAGCTAGCAGCTGATCATGAACATATGTTTTTACCATTCGACGACGACGTCGCCACTCACGAATATGATCAGATATGTGAGTGGCTGTTGTTTGCTTAAAATTGGTAAGAAGCTTTGTTCCTGTTTTGTACCTTATTGGTAATTGAAAATGGGTTAAAAAGGTGGTGGCAAGGGTGCTAAAATTATCGAATGAAGGTCTAGGAAATTCAATGTACCATTTCGCTGCCGGACCAGTTAGTGTTCGCTGAAAAATGTGAAGCCTAATCGAATCATCATTGAGAGTGTTGGACAAACACCACAGATGAGAGGTCATCACATGATTCGACGGATCTTCACCTGGATTTCCATTGAATTTAGGAATATCTGACAGAAGTTTGTGAGGAATTGCTGGCCACCAAGGGGCGTAAGCAATTGGATCATTTGTTAGCCTATTCAAATATAGTAATTCTAAAGTTGCGACGAAAGGCAACTGTTGATTCAGGTTTGGCGAGTCATACCCGGGATAAGATGGGATCGCCTGAGTAGTGGGTCTTTGCATACTAGCATAATGTATTTGATGCTAATAACTTTGATAAGGTTGATGGGCATAACCATTATGATATGACTGATGGTAACTGTTTTGAATATACGGCTGCCCATTGCCCACAAAGCTTTGTTGCTCAGGTCCTCGATAAGCTTGCTGGAATTGCGGTTGTTGATAATGCACCAGCCATGGTTGTGAGGCCATTTGCTGTTGTCCAATACTCAATGTTTGACCAAGATGAGGGTGATAGTATCCATTTGAGCCTGAGTAGCTTTAGTTAAGGAGCCACTAATTGGTGATTGTGATTGAGTCATGGAGATAAGAGGCTATTATATTACGACCCGAGAGACTTGAGGTTGACATACAACAGGCAGCGCTTGTACTTGCGACACCGTCACAATAGCCGGTGTAGTGGGAATATTCGACACAAGTTGATTTGGTTGTATTGAATATAGAACTCTTGGTTGTTGAGGCAGTATTGGCACCCAACCACTGGATGCAATTCCAGCTTGACCTGAATTCTGTTGTGAACTCCCATATGGTTGTAAACCTGGAGGGAACAATGAAAAGGCATACTGCCCCCCATACGATGGAAATCCAGTGTTCAAAGGGAAAATTGGTCTTTGTAGATTGGACTGCTCAAATTGATACTATTGTGAAGGATCAATTTGCTGAGACTCAACATAAGAAATTCCAGATAATATTCTGGGTGAAAAAACAGGAACAGACCATGTTGTCGAAGTAGTCCTTGGGTGGACTTCATCTAGCGGTTGAGAGCTAGTTGGGACAGATGGTATACCAACGAACATTATCAGAGTAGTGGCAGGAGGTTCTGCTACTACTGTATCGGATGACACAGTCCTAGATGTTGATGGTTGTTCAGACATATTGAGTCTATCCAAAAGACTTCCTAGTGATTCTACAAGAACTTACGATGAAGGGTGACTAACTTCTGTATCAGAAGGATATAGGTGGATCCTAGTTCCAAAATGCAATGGGGTATTGAATGGAAGATCCTCCACAATTTCTTCTATAGCAATCAGTCCAGGTGGAAGAGGTAGACTGTCAAGTCTGTAAAATATTTCTGGTGTCGAGGAAGGTATAGACTCTACAGCGACAGATGTTAGAGGCGTGACACCTTCCGAATCATTCCTAGATGGAGCTAGTTCAGGAATAGAAGTGTTTACTGTTACACTAGGATCAGTTCTAATGTCCTCATGTAACTGTGGAACTTCTTCTGTAGAGGCAGGGATATCAGAAATAGTTGGAGTAATTGGAGTCTCTAAGGATGTTGAAACACAAGTTTCAAATAAACCAGGAGACTTTGACCCAGTTAAATGAGATCACTTGGCCCAGAATGGTTTCGTTTCCGGAGTCAAAGACGACTGACTCGTTAGTCTCCGTGAACGATAGGGTTTTGATTGACTTTATTCCACGATTGCGGATTACTTGATCAACTCAAAATAAAAAAGGGGAAAATGTTATTTTGAATTAAATGAATTTTATGATGCTTTGACACAACTTGCTTTTTCAATTTTAAATAGTCGAGAAAAAGCTAAAGATGACTCTAGTCGCCTTTGATTTTTAATGAGCTTGAAGTGACAAGTGCTCAGATGGACCTTTTCTTTTAAGGAGTCTAAAAAGGAACGAAAGTGACTACTCTAGAAATCTAGACATAGGGATTACCAAACCAATCGGAAAACTACAGAATACTTTTGAAGGGATGCAGTCAATATTCCCGAATGCTGTGTTCAGTGCATTGCGATCGATAGGGCGGCATAGACGGCTTCCTAATGATAAGGGATATTAGCCTATTATGGTCTCCCAATATATACTCGATGGTACGTGGGAGCACAAGTCGGTACTAGCACTTGTCATATCAAAGAGGAGGAATCACCCAACCTATGATGAAAACGAAGTTACCAGGCTTTACAACGCCGGAATACGTCTCTAGCCTAGACTTCTAGTTGTTGTGCGTTAGGTTCCAAAGCGTTTTTATGTTCATTGAGGTTTATTTTACAATTGATCTTTCTTAAGAAGTTTTCCTTTAAGGTTCACCACGTGATGTAGATATACAATTCCTAAACATGCAATCTAAGATGATAAATAGTTGTTTACTTTCTTTTAGCAATGAAAATCCTAGCTACTAAGGAAAGAGAAATAAAATTCTTTCAACATAGAGCAGAGAGCACACACTAGATGCACTTTTCCTAAATCAATTTCCGCATGCAGTCTAAATGAAAATGCACATGCATGTATTTGTTTTTCAGTTTCCTTAATGTGAGAATGACAAAAAGAAAACTAAGTACAGATCTGAACTATTTTTCTTTTAAAGCAACAGTAATAACAAATTTCTCTTTTCGAAACGAAAGGAAGACTAAGACGACACTTTGTGATTTCGAATTTAAAACTGCTTTTGACACTTGAAATACTAATAATTTCAAAATCAAGTACAATGGAAAAAGTGTAATCGACTATCTAAAAGAGGAAGACTTTACGACACTCTTTTTCTTAACTGAAAACGACAGTTGCGACACTTTCAAATCAAAAGATGACAGTTCGATTAAGCTACTATTTGCAAAGGAGAACTGTAAATGATGAAAAATACATAAGAAAACATTTACAATTCTCTATGAATGGAGGCTGAATAATGCAAAGGAAGAAGGTTTCAACAGTGATATACTGATCATAGACAACAAAACTACTGAATAAAGCTGAAGACAATGAAGAAAAAACCAAAATCTGGAGGCAGAAACAGTCTCACTCAATCATCGCACCTGTAACACAGGGAAATAGGGATGCATCTCACCTGCAACACACAGGAGGTGCGATGCATCTAGTTTGCCAATGAGAGATAGTGCGATGGTCCAGGGATGAGACTGAGCTTGGTTTTCACTCACAGTTTGCAGCTAAGTTCAGGGGTTTAGGCTGAGCTTTTGATAGGCAGTAAACACAAAGTATAGGGGCTGATCTAATGAGGTTATTTGAGCTACCACTAGGGCTCTTATGATGTTTACAAGTCAGATGTTCAGTTTATAAACCATCCAGAGATTGACTAAAGCAGCGTTGATCTACTTTGCAGTTGCATAGAAAAAGAAGTTCAAAGGCTAGCTAGCTTAACTTCAGGCTTTGTCTGTAGTTTATAAAGCAAACAACAGTAACAAAACAAACAAACTATTCGGTCCCCAGTGGAGTCACCATTTTGTTATCAGGAAAACTAGTGTCCATTTAGAGCTGCTAGTCCCACTAAGACGGGTAGCTATCTTAGAAACAAACAAACCAAAGTTACTTGTGTTTTCCTCTATGAGGGATAGATGAGAAAGAAGCAGAGAGTACCATCCTCATTCTTTTGCTAGTCTCCTTGCTTGTTTCCTCTCTCCTTTGATAGAGCTTTCACCACTCCTTTCTCACTTGTCCCGCTTCAAAGAACACCTATAGAGTCAAAGCAGCAAAATACCATCAAAGCATAGAGATCTATAACCATAAACAATATAGGATCATATGTACATTAACCATACGAATGCATATATAAATATAAGATTAAGAGATATACAAGTATATGGAGGAAAACTCAAATAGCTTTATTGATAGAAGTAGTATAAGACATGATTACAACCAAGCTGTCTAATCCATCATCATCCTCCCAACATGAAAGCCCTCTTCACCTCATAAAAAGCAAGATCACCCAACGATACAATGTCTCAAAGAGAAACCAACAACACTTCCTTACAAATTACAAAATTCCAGCCTTTGGATCTCTAGGATGAGGGATCCATATATAGATGTTTGCAGAGGAGTGAGTCAGCTTCTAGGATTTTGATTAGTGTCATTTCACTGATAGTTCTTGGTTCCACTTGGAGATTTCATGATCTCTTACTCATCCTTGGGCGATTTCAGAGAGGAAAGTGTCATATGAGCAGTTTCTAGAAGATTCTTTGAGTTTCCACCTAGCAAACTACCTCTGCCATTTGTCTGCTCTCGCTCATCGCACCCTACAGAAGGGATTTTCAGTATGCATCACACCCTTTGTGTGTAGCAGGTGAGATGCATCGCACCCTCAGCATGGAGCAGTCTGTATGGTCCAATTTTGACCATTTCTGAGCAGTTTTTCAGGGAGAACTTCTGGGAAATGATGTAATCAGTTGACCTTGATCCTTTAGGGTATGAAACAAAACTTTTAGGGGTTTTAGAGCCCTTGGTTTATTGACATATGTGATTGGGGTTGCAGTGCCCAAATATGTCTATAACAAGGTGTATATTGCTATTCACGGATACTTGGTAAACCATCTTCCCTAGATTACCCTATTTGATTATTTTTTGTTTTAAGATCTAAAATTTACTGCCCAAGATAACATGTCTTACCCATGCAATTCTCCCTGGCTTGATTATGCCTTATTAATGATAAGTTTTAATTTAAGCTCAAATAAATCACCTCCTCTCCTTTTGGTTTTGAGAAAAGTCATCGTCACAAAACCGTCGAGTTCGTCTTATCTATCCCATTCACAGTTGACACTGAAGGGTCACCACAAGGAGTCCACCCTAAGATTCCAAAGTCACTTGAAATTCAAGGTTTTGAACTTGGAATTATCCCAAGTATTGAACCCCTTGCTTCTCATCCTCCACCTCCAGAGTCGTTGTCATCATCTCAGGAATATGATCCAAAAAGTCCTGAGGTTCCTCAAAAACTTTTGTTTTTTCCCCCGAATCCACTTTATAATCCTTTGATAATATTGTTGGAAATAATACTGAGAGGGGGGGGGTGAATCAGTATTATCACATTAATAAAACTTTTTCCATTTCCATAATCATATTCATATATGCTACTTCCACAACTTCTTATGATTAAGTTAATTGATCTTCAATCAGTGCATTAGAACATTATCAATCATATTATCAGTTAACAGATGCAGTAACATGGAATAGATCATCACACATAAGGCACACACATGAACACCATGATATAAGGTGGAAACCCAATGCGGGAGAAAACCACCTGCTGCAAGTCATCTCAATCTTCTTCTTAATAAGAAAATCCTTTTACAATGTTTGTACTGGTGCAGTCTTATACCAGTACGGGAGCTACAACCCCCTTTGCTCTTGTACTAGCCGATCCATTTAATAGTACGCAGGCTGCTACTTGCTACAATGCTCCAAAGATTTCCTTTAGCTCTTGTACTAGCTTAGATAGTAGTACGTAGGTGCTGACCTACAATCCTCTCTCCTCCAGGTACCACGTTTCATCAATTTTCAGACTAGATACACTGAAGCACAACACATAATCTGAAAGGCCACATTTCATCCAACTTTCATACTGGACTCAACAACAACAAGCTTCTGAATCACCCAAGCACTAGATCCATACATATACAAGTGAGTCATCAACCAGATCTAGTCCATCAGATCACATGAAGATAAGTCATTATGAACCCGATCCATTCATCTATAAAAACTGAAACATACTCTATCACTTCTCATAATACTGTCATAATATCAGAAACCAGACATCACTTCAAAACCCAGAACACAGCAATGATAAACATGGACAGCTAAATATATTTCAAGAGAAGTACGCAGCTTCACCCATGTAATGCCTGCGTACAAGTACGCACTGTTCTTCTGTGGCGCCGCGCACCTCCGCACTGCGCCTTCTGTGGCGCCGCGCACCTCCGCAGCTGCGCCTTCTATGGCGCCGCGCACCTCCGCAGCTGCGCCTTCTGTGGTGCCGCGCACCTCCGCAGCTGCGCCTTCTGTGGCGCCGCATACCTCCACAGCTGCGCCTTCTGTGGCGCCACGTACCTCCGTAGATGCGCCTTCTGTGGCGCCGCGTACCTCCGCAGCTGCGCCTTCTGTGGCGCCACGTACCTCCGCACCTGCAGCGCTTCTGCGCCTGCGTATCTCCATGCTTTTCTTTCACTGCACTTACGTACCTGCGGGTATAGGTAATTTCAAGACTTCAAGAATAACCCAGACTGTCAGATCTACAGATCTGATCATGCGCCGAAGTGATCTCAACCCATCAGTAGATTCGCCTTATTTAGATCTAGACATTACTCCAAGAGATCATAGTATTTCAGATCTAGCTCTCATAAGATGTTCAACCCAAAACACATGCCCAAGTCAAATGATCTCCTTTGCTTTATATAGGCAAGCTCTTCCTCAAATCATGGATCAATACCACGAGCCAAAACCATAATAACACAATACCGTCGGCTAAATACCAAGGGTTAAACATAAGAAACCCCACGTGTGCTTTTCTCTACCTTGAAGTAAGTGAACTGGGGGTATGCACTTCATGAACGGGACAACTGCGGGTATGTACGCACTTTATGTAAGATAGACCTGCGTGTACGCACCTTCTGTAAGGTGTACCTGCGTACCCCTTATTTTCTTCCAATCTGAGAGGCTACTCATTAATCTTTGCTACTGACTGGTTGTACTGTGATCCATCACCTGTATAGGTTGCCATCAAGGACAACACTTTAGCCATAATGCCAACAAATATCTCCTCAACACCCATATAGTCTGTTTGATAATCCTGACGTACTTTTGGAACTTTATCCTTGATCATCGCAGATTTCTCCTCACTAATTGTTTCCACCCATGGCATCAGAAGGTGAGATTCCAACCTCTCCTTGAGATCCTCCTCTGGAAATCTCAGCTTCTCGTACTTTGGGTCTTGGTGATGAATCTAAATATCACTTTCTACATGAAGGCTTTCCATATGTGTCTTCTCCTCATATGGGGAGTGGGAAAAATCCACCACCTAAAAGTAGTGAACTTTGATTCCCTCCAGGTTATACCTCTCTTGGTAATTTAGGTTTAGGTACTCCAAGCACATATTTTCTTTATCATCATTCGATACGGTCATCTGGCATTATGGCTACCTCTGGTCCATTCTTTTCGAATGTGGCTTCCCAAATTGCTGTTCAAACTACAGTTTCTTCGGTTCCTGTTCAACCTATAGTCACGACTAGGATAGTTATTGTCCTAATAGGTTCTTCAACTCCCCTTTCAACCTCTATAGTTGTTACACCTCCTCCATTGAGTGGGCAATATGTACTACCCCATATCCCACTGCTTCGGGGGAAACCACCTCATCCATATGTACCTCTCGTTTCTAGTGGAACCTATGTGAGTAGATCTCAAACTCACGTTATGGGAGCAGGTCAAATTTTTTGTAGTATTCCTTTTGGATCTATTCAAATTCCTTATCAGCAATCTCTTTCATCTCAGACACCTTACAAATAGTCATACACTCCTTATGGTTCACAACAACCTCAAAATCCACCTTTCAATCAATAGGCAGGATCCCAAATGCAGTCTGGTCCTACTCCATCATTTGGGTTGTCTGGTAAGTTTCAGTCTACTTCTGGAACTTATCCTTTAGGAGGAAGTAATCATTTCAGGGAAAATTTTAACAATGGAATTTTATCTTAAAGTTTAGAAAGATTCGCCTAGAAAGCTTGGCGAATATTACTATTCCTTAATAGAAAAATTGTAAAATGTTTGATGACATTCTTGTATATATATATATATATATATTACATTATATTAGTCTTTATAATATCTTGCTCACTTTTAAGGTAAAATAATTTATATTATAAAAGTTGGGTGAATTATGTTTAGAAAAAATGGAAATTCGCGAATATTTTTTTCAGAAAAATTATAGAAAATTATCCCACCTACAAATATTAGCCCGTAAAAGTGTCCCTAAATCCTTTACAGCAAGGACCATTGCAACAACAAGGAATCTATCAATATCAACAAGGAACCCATCAGCAACAAGGACCTTTTATACAACAAGGACCTTACATGCAACAAGGGTCTTATCAACAACCTTTGTAGTAGTAAGTGCAACCATTGCAACAACAAGGCCAACCATTGCAGTAGCAAGGTCAACCCTTGTATCAATAGGGTCAACCATTGTAGGAGCAAGGTCAACCATTGTAGTATCAAGGTCAACCATTGTAGCAGTAAGGTCAACCATTGCAGCAGCAACGTCAATCGTTGCATGTGAAACCCTATGCTCAATACTCCTCATAGACTGTTTATTCCCCCTATGGTTCTCAACAGCCTGTGTCGGGTCAATATCAAATTTTTCTTGGTCAGAACCCACCTCTGTGGGGTAAAATGCAACCTTTGTATGGTCAAAATTCCTCTTAGTGGGGGTAGTATCAAAATCCCTATGGTCAAAATCTACCACTATGGGGATAAAATCAATACCAACAAAGTTGGAATCCTCAATCTAGACCATATTAAAGGCCTTCCATTCCTTTTAATCCTTAATTGTGATTTTTAGCTACTTTGGATTTACCAGATGTGTTGAGTCTTACAAATGACCCAATACTTCATTCACCGTATTGGCCTCCGGTTCCTACTAAAATTCCTAGTGATTGTACAAAATTCAAAGAGAAGTCTAGAGAAGACCCCCGGGCTCATGTCATGACCTACCATTTATGGTGTTCTTCTAATTCTTGGGTTTATGATTCCATATGATTGCACCATTTCGAGTGAACCCTAATGGGTGTTGCTACTAAATGGTACATCAAGTTACCTATAGTTTCCTTTCAAGATTTCAGTAATTTGGCTGTGGATTTTCTTATTCACTTCCAGCTACTAGTTCAATATGAAACTGGTACCCATATCCTAACATATTTAAAACATAATACTGCTACCCACATCTTCAATCACATCCAAGAATGGAGATGTTGACGTCGCCTTATTAAGTTCGAAATCCCTGATGAACTCTTAACCGAATGGTTTACTAAGTCATTCATTAATCAAATCGCCAAAGACATAGGCATGGGTGGCTTGTTATAGAAATATTTGGGCACTTCAACCCCAATATTATATGTCAATAAACTAGGGCTCATAAACCCATAAAAGAGTTGTTTCATAACCTAAAAGAACACGATCATCTGATTAGATCATTCCCCAAAAGTTCCACCTGAAAAACCACCCAGAAATAGCCTAAATTGAACCATACTAACTGCTACACTAGCCAGGTGCGATGCATACTGAGTGATACACTACTCAGGTGTGATGCATACTATTTGGACCTTCTATAGGGTGCGATGGGCAAGGATGGACAAATGTCCGAGATAGTTTTCTAGGTGGTTTCTCATGGAATCTTCTAGAAACCTCTCCTATGACACTTGCCTCTCTGAATTCGCCCAAGGATGAGTAAGAGATCTAAACTTCAGTTATCTCTTCTCTTATGGAACGAAATGACACAAGTGGAATGACACTAATCAAAACCTAGAAGATGACTCACACCCTTGCACACATCTATAAATGGATCCCCCATCTAAGAGATCCAGAGGCTGGAATGTTGTGAATTGCAAGGAAGTGCTGATAGTTTGTAATTTAGGAAAGAGCATTGTATTGTTGGTGTGATCTTGTTATTTCATGAGGTGAAGAGGGCTTGATGCTGGATCAGATAACTGGGTTGTAATTCTCCCTTGTATTTAATAAAGTTCTTTAAGTTTTCTTCCATATGATTGTGCAATTGTGAATGTTATCATTTGTGAATGTTATTGTATGTTCATTATATATCTGATTTTGTAATGTTTATGATATAATAGATCAAGATGCTTTGATGGCTCTTTGCTACCGTGTTTCTACAGGTACTCTCCAAGCAAGATAAGTACGGGGAGGAGTTGCAAGCTCTGTCAAGGGGGAGAGAGATAAAGCAAGGGATTAAGCGGAAGTTCTAGGTTGGTTCCATTGTCTTTCTCTTATCTATTATACATAGAGGAAATCGTGAATTGCTTTAAACTATTGTTTCTAGGGTAGCTTCCAAACCTAGAGGGCTAGTCGCTCGAAAAGACATTAGTTTTCCCAGAAAAAAAAATGGCGACTCCACTGGGGATCGAATAGATGTTTGTTTGTTTTTATTGTTTGTTTTATAAACTATAGACAGAGCTTGAAGTCAGCCAGATAGCCTTCAAACTGCTCTTGCTCTACAATTGCATAGTAGATGAATGCTGCTTCAGTCAATCTCTGGTTTAGTTTATGAATTAAACATTTGACTCACAAGTATTCTAGATGCCCTTTTGGTAGCTCAGTAACCTCTCAAGACATTCCTTCATAATTTTCTCTTTACTGTTCATCAAAACCCACCTTAACTTATTGAAAATAGTTGCACATTTGAGCCAAAACCCATCTCAGTTGCAATCCCTGGACCATCGCACTGTCTCACACTATGACTCAGTATGCATAGCACCTCCTGAGTGTAGTAAGTGCGATGCATCTAAATTTTTGTGAAGCCTAGGTGCGATGACTTAGTGAACTCTTTTTCCATTCTAGTAATTGAAGGTTTTGACCTTGTTTTTAGTTTTGTTTGGTTGTTTTGTTGCTTATGAACAATGCCTCCTTACTAAACCCTATTTGTATCACATAGATCAGCCTCCATTGATTAGGACTAGTGAATTTTTTTTGTGTTTGTTCATCATTTACAATCCTTTGTCGAAAAGTTGTTTAAATCGATTTGTCGCTTTGATGCCAAAAGTGTCGTAGCTGTCGTTTTGTGTCGAAAAGAGAAGTGTTGTGGATTCTTCGTTCCCTTGATAGTTGATTGAATTTTTCTTCATGTATTTGATTTGATTTGTTTTATTCAAAGTGTCGAGAGAATTTTTTATTCAAAATTGAAAAGTGTCGTTTAGTCTTCCTTTCTCTTTTGAAGAAGAAATTGTTGAAATGTCGTTTTGAAAGAAATATTTCAGATCTTTGCTGCATTTAGTTTTCCTTTTTGGCATTTTTCACATTAAGGAGAATGAAAACAAATACATGCATTTGCATTATGCATTTTAAGTTTGTGTGTGAAAAATGATTTAGGAAAATGCACTAGTGTGTGCTTTTTGCTCTTTGTTTGAAATAATTGTAATCTTCTTTCCCTAGTAGCTAGGATTTTCATTGATCAAAATAAACAACGATTGTTTATCATTGTAGATTGCATTTTAGGAATTTAAAATCAACATCACGTGGTGAACCATTGAGAGGCAAACTTTAAAAAAGATCAACTCTAAAATAAACTTCAATGAATCTAACAACGCTTTGGAACTTAACGCAAAACATCTAGAGGTTTAGGCTAGAGATGTGTTCCAGCGTCATATAAACTAGGAACTATCATTTTCATTGAAGGTTGGGTAATTCCTCCTCCTTGATATGACAAGTGCTAGCACGGACTTGTGCTCCCCGTACCGTCACATATATATTGGGAGACCACAATAGGCTTATATCCTTTATCAATAGGAAGCTGAGTATGCCGCCTTATTGATCGCAATGCACTGAACACGACATTTGGGAAGATTGACTGCTGTACATAAGTCCTTGGTAATCTCTCTTTAATTTATCACCAAGGTGTATTTTGCAGTTTTGCGATTGGTTTGGTAATCCCTTTGTCTAGATTTTCCATAGTAGTCACTTTCGTTCCTTTTTGACTCTTTAAAAGAAAAGGTCCATCTGAGCACTTATCATTTCAAGCTCATTAAAAATCGAAGCAGACTAGAGTCATCTTTAGCTTTTTCTCAACTCTTAAAAACTGAAAAAGCAAAGTTGTGTCAAAGCGTCATTAAAATTAATTGAATTCGAAATAACTTTATTTTCCCCTTAATTTTGAGTTGATCAAGTAATCCGCAATCATGGAAGAAATTCAATCAAAGCCCCGTCGTTCACGAGACTAGCGAGTCAACCATCTTTGACTCCGGAAATGAAGCCATTCCAGGCAAAACGGTCTCGTTTAACTGAGTCCAATTCATCTGGTTTATTTGAAACTTTTGTTTCAACATTGTCAGAGACTATAGTTACTCCGATCATTTCTGGTACATCTGCCTTTAGAGAAGAAGTTCCGTAGTTACAAGAGGACATTAGAACTGATCCTAGTGTAACGGTAGACACTTTTATACCTAAAACAACTCCATCTAGAGTTGATCCAGAGACTGAAGTTCACTTACCTGAACATCTGGAAGTTGAGTTCGAGAATTCAGAAGATGTCACACCTCCAGTATCTGTCACTTCAGAAGCTATATCTTCTTCGACTCCAGAAATCTTTTACGGACCTAACGGTCTACCTCTTCCACCTAGTCTAATTGCTATAGAGGAGGTAGTGGAGGATCCTCCATCCAGTACCTCGTTACATTTTGGAACTGGGATTCATTTGTATCCTTCTACTCTTGAGTTTGGTTCTTTTAATCATCCTTCATCGCAAGTTCCTGTTGAATCGCTAGGAAATCTTTTGGATAGACTAAACATGTCTGAGAAACCATCAACATCTAGGACTGTGTCATCTGATACAGCTACGACAGAACTTCCTGCTACCATCCCTACAATGTTTGTTGGTATACCATTTGTTCCAGCTAGTTATCAATCACTAGCGGGAGTCCACTTAGAGGCTGCTTCAACAACATGGTCTGCTCCTATTTATTCATTCGGAATCCCATCTGGTATTTCTTATGTTGAAACTCAGCAAATTGATCCTGCATGCCAGTATCAATTTGGGTAGACCAGTCTTCAAAGACCGATATATCCTTTGAACACTGGACTGCCACCATATGGAGGGCAGTATGCTTTTTCATTGTTCCCTCCTGGGGAACAACCATATGAGAATTTACAACAAAATTTAGGTCAAACTGGAATTACATCTAGTGGTTGGGTACCAATACTACCATAGTGACCAAGGGTTGTATATTCAATGCAATCGATCCAACCTGTGTCAAATATTCCCACTACACCTGCTATTGTTACTGTGTCGCAAGTACAAGCACTGTTTGTTGTGTCTCAACCTCAAGTATCTTAGGTTGCAATACAATAGCCTCTTGTCTCTACGGCTCAATCACAACCTCAAGTTAGTGCTTCCTTACCTGGAATGATTCAGGCTCAAACGGGTATTATCACTCCACATCTTGGTCAATATTCTAGTATTGGACAACAAAAAATGGTCCAACAACCATGGCTGGTACAATACCAACAACCGCAATTCCAGCAAACCCAACCTCAGTTTGGGCTTGGTCAATATCAAACCTACCAAGGACTTGAGCAACAAGGCTTTGTAGGTAATGGACAGCTGCATTTTCAAAACGGTTATCAACAACCACACTATACTGGTTATGTCCAACAACCTTATCAAAGTTACCAACATCAAATACATTACGCTGGTATGCAAAGACCTACTGCTGAGGCGATTCCATCTTATCCTGGGTATTCTTCACTTAACCTGAATCAACAGCTGCCTTTTGTAGCAACTTTAGAATTACCAGATTTGAACCGGCTGACAAATGATTGAATTACATACACCCCTTGGTGGCCAACGATTCCTCATAAACTTCCCTCCGATATTCCTAAATTCAATGGAAATCCAGGTGAAGATCCATCAAATCACGTAATGATTTTTCATTTGTGGTGCTCATATAACAACTTGAATGATGATTTGATTAGGCTTCGCCATTTTTAGAGAACGCTCACTGGTGTGGTGGTGAAATGGTATATTGAATTTCTTAGAGCTTCGTTCGATAACTTCAGCACCCTTGCCACTACTTTTCTAACCCACTTTCAGTTACCCATAAGGTAAGAAACGGGAATGGAACTCCTTACCAACTTTAAACAGACCATGACTTCTCACATATTTGATCATATTCATGAGTGGTGACATCGTCGTCGAATGGTAAAGACGTATGTTCCTGATCAGCTTTTAGCTAAGTGGTTTATTAAGTCCTTATTTCCTTCTATAATTGAGGATGTGGCGAAAGGAGGAGTTTTCACTAAAAAGCAAGTCATTGCTCATGCCCAATATTTAGACTTGATCTATACTCAGTCTAGCATGCTCTACGGCAAAATTCCTAATGCTCCTAGACTATAATTTTCCGTTCCACCCCCTCCTAAATCGAACAGGGCCTCTCACGTCGGTGATGGCGTGATCGGTGCCTCAAGCATGCAAACCACAAAGGCTCCATCTAGTAAAGACCTTGCAGTTTCTAGTCAAAAAGAAAATGAGAAACCTCTTGCCTCAGAGATTAATTCCATTTCATTTGACAAGGGCAAGAATCCAAAGCAACCAGGGGGCAAGAAGAAGGGGAAAAATAATAAGAAGAAACAAGAGAATTCAACTCCTGAAAAAGCTTCTGAGAACCCTACTGGGTCAAAGAAACCTCCTCGTTTTCCATGTTACATATGTAACGAGGACCATTATATGAAATATTGTTTACATTGAGTAGAAGTTGCGAAATTTTTAAAGACTTCAAATACCTCAGCAGTGTTGACTGACCCCTTTCCAAACCCAAAAACTAATCTGGTTGCTATTGATAATGCTTCCACATCTCAAGTGCTTATGCTATCCATCTCAAAACAACAAAATGATGCTTTGATATCGACAAGAAATAAAGACTATGGGAATCCATCGTCGTCAAATAACTATGCTATAGATCAACCTAGTAGTTCGACAACAACTTCGCCAGAAGTTGTTCCACCCATTATTCCTGAACTAACTATAAAGCCGCCAAAGGGAGTCATACATAAATCAACATTTAATCCTCGTGCTCGAGCTGCATAGAATTATAATATAGTGGAGGATCTGGCTCAATTTCCATCTGCTATGTCGACACTTGAGGTACTGCAGAATTGCCCCTCCCAAAAGCAGGCTTTGTTATCAGTAATAGGTGGGATTGATCCAACAGATTCCAATCTTGTGGCCTTTAATCATAAAGGATATACACCTTAGTTACCAGCCCAACTCACTTTCCTTATACAGGTAAAAGCCCTCAATAAAACTTTTCATCGAATAATCATTAATTAGGGGGCATCTACCTGTATTATGTCAATGAGTTGATGGAAAACATTAGGTTCACCACCCTTGTCGCGATCATCAACAATATTAAAAGCATTCGATGGAAGAACTTACACGTCGTATGGGATTTTAAGTAACTTGGAAGTTGAACTGGGGGAAAAACAGTAGAGATTGAATTCGAGGTCATTAATGGAAACCTTGATTACAATATCTTACTAGGAAGGCCCTGGATTTATGCTATGGCAGCCATTGTGTCTACATATTTTAGAAATATTGCATTTCCCTTCCAAGGTGGAATTACAATCGTTGACCAACTAGATTTTTTTCCTAACAGTTCACAAGCTACTGGAAGCATTCCATTGATCCATGGAAGTTCTCAATCACTTCAAAATGTCAGAGTAGGTCTCCTAAAAGACCCTTCCTTAATGGGTACCTTTTCCCTCCCGCCTCCACCTGGACTTGTGGAAGTGGCCACAGTGGAAACCTGTCATATGATATCTTCTACATCCCCTGAGATTAAGAAGAACTCTGACAATTTTAATGGTGCGGATCACCACGAGGTGTTGCCACCAAGCCCCATAGAATCTTTGTAGCAATCAATTTTCTAGGCTTGGGCAGCAAACCCGAATCAGCACTCAATGTGTGTTTGGATAGATAGGTCTTTAGAGTATGGTACCTCTTCCAATCCTTGGTCTCATATAAATTCTACAGACGAAGGAATCATCCATTCAATGATGATAGGAGAGACGCCGTGGGAAGATTAGTACCATCGTTCCCACCTTCAAGATAACAATGAAGATTATTCAAGTGACCTTAATCATCCTTCTGTTTTTTATTTTTTATTAAATACTATAAATACAGTGGATTCCGAGTGAAATCTATCCAATATTGAAGAGACTATCGCCATTAATATCTCGAACAAACCTAATGTTGTAGAGAATATTCACGTCAGCAAATCTTGTTCTCCAACAGAACTGGAAATTTATTGCTCTCTCTTTTGCGAATTCAGAGATGTCTTTGCATGGTCATATGAAGAAATTCCAGGCATTGACTCAAGAATTGTTGAACATGAAATCAAGATGTATCCAGATGTCAAACCAGTATGACAACAACTTCGACCTGTCCATCCGAAGAAAGCCGCTGCCATTAAGGTAGAAGTTGAAAAAAATTTGCATGCTGGTTTCTTTTACCCTGTTGCTCTCACTGATTAGGTATCGAATATTGTTCCTATAATGAAAAAACAAGGAACGATTAGAGTGTGCGTCGATTATAGGGATGTAAATCAAGCGTGTCCAAAAGCCAACTATCCTACACCCTTCATCGACCAGATAATTGATGAATGTGCTGGATGCAAAATCTTTTCATTCATGGATGGATTTTTCAGGTATAATCAAATCAATATCCACCCATAGGACCAGTCGAAGACTGCGTTTATATGTCTGTGGGGCACATTCGCGTATCGTAAATTACCTTCTGGTTTGAAGAACGCAGGGGCAACTTTTTAGACGGCAATGAACTATGCCTTCCATGACATCAAACACATCATTCAACCGTATCTCGACGATCTACCGGCTCATTCGTGAAAGTGGACTGATCATCCGCAGCATTTGAGAGCGATATTTCTACGTTGTCGACACTACAAGATACGACTCAATCCGCACAAGTGTGTGTTTTGTGTTGGTTCTGGTCGACTACTTGGTTTCATAGTTTCTAAAGACGGAATTTGTTGGGTCCCTATAATACTAGTGATTACCCCATTACTATTGTAGTTATACCCCTTATTTATATTGTTGTGCCCCTATTATCCCCATATTGTTATTTCTGTGCCCCATAGAATCCCTCTATTGTTATTTTTGTGGCTTTATATTATTATTGTTAGGTCGGCTGGATTATATTGTGACTCCTTAGACTCCTATATATAGAAAAGAGGTTTTGTCATTTGTATCATCCAAGAATTGTTCATTTATGTAATGTAAAGGAGGTTGCCCCCTCGAAGAGGCTGAATTCTAAGGCGTTGATCTATCTTTTCTATCTTTTCTTGAGCTGGTTTCATAACATTTGGTATCAGAGCTTTGGATTCTAGGGTTTCGCTGCTCCAAACAGGTCATCGTGGAATTTTCGCTATAACTTTTTTTCTGTGACGTTTCAGAAGTCGAAAAAAAAACCCATTTGAGAAGAAATCGCGCTGAACCTCCAAATTTCAGAGCTTTTCGCGCGATATTTGCGGAGATATGATCTGAGGAAGTTGGTCTTTTTGCAGACTCCTGAATTACATTCAAAACAGGTGACCTGGGGAAAATCGTCATAACTTTCTCTCTGGGGATCGGATTGAAATTTCGTAAGAAGGTACAGAAAGAGGACGGACTGTAGTTTCTTGTATGTGTTTTTCAGATTCAAAGGTTGAAACAGTGACTCGTGGCACGTCGTACAAGTTCGCTCTACTGAACCAGTCTAAAAGCAAGTCACTGTGGGAGATTTCACATAACTCTTCCTTGGAGAATCCAATTTGGCTCAGACTTGTGGCATTGGAAAGAGGACGCAGAAGGCTACTACAGGTAGCAATTTCAGAACTAGATGATTCGAAATTACAGAGATACATCAGATTCAATATCAGGCTTCTATAAAGTGAAAAAAGGTGTGTAGTTTTTTTTTAAATTTTTGTGTAAGCTTGGTTTAACGGAATTCAAAGGGCATAGTAAAGCATTATTATCGGTAACTGATGCCCCGAGGAAAGAAAATGCAAACACCTAGTAAGGAACCTGAAAGCTCTAGCATGACTCATGAAGAAGAGGAAGAAATGCTACATGATATATCAAAATTACAAGAACAAGTGCAACAAATGTCACGCTCACAAAAGCTAACAGAAGCTAAGATAAGTGGCGTGGAATCTAAGATAAAGGGCATGGAAGCTAAGATGGATGATTCGAAGACAGATTTGAAGAGAGACATGGCAGATTTGAAGATAGATTTGAAGACAGACATGGAAGAATTGAAGAAGTTGCTACAAGAAAGGGTCACTAATGGTGAAAAGGTAGTAAAGGAAACTCATGATGAGAACAAAAGAAATGTTAATCATGATTCCATAGACGCTAATGTTGGATCGAAGAATCACCATATTCCAAAAATCGATATGAGGAAGTTTGATGGCAAGGATCCCGCCACATGGATATTACAGATGGAGCAATTCTTCGATCTCAATAATGTGCAAAACACACAAAAGGTACGTATGGCAACTGTATATTTGGAACCAAATCAGTTTGTATGGTATCAATGGCTTTGCTCTCGTAAACAATTTATCACTTGGGCAATTTTTACGGAAGAATTGATAGCACATTATGAGATACAAAAAGCAACACTTTTTTTAGCCAATTGATAAGTCTCAAACAAAAGGGTTCAGTAATGGAGCACATTGAGGAGTTCCAAAAATTGAACATAAGGGTAAAAGATATTCCAGAGGAGCATAGGATTGATGTGTTCATAGGGTCTTTAAAGGATAATATCCAACATGATGTTCGCCTTTGGGAACCTGATTCATTAGAGAAGGCATTCAGGTTAGCAAGAAAAATGGAAAGCAAAATTATGGCAACCAGGAAGCATACCACTCACAACTATAAAGACGGAAGTGTTGTTGCCCCTAGTCTTCCACAACCTATAAGGTTGACACCACAACAATTGGAAGAAAAAAGAGCAAAAGGGCTTTGTTACAGTTGTGATAGCAAATACACTAAAGGTCATAAGTGTGCTGAGAAGAAATTATTCTACATAGATTGTGAAGAGGAAGAAGAAAAGGAGCAAGAAAGGTCAAAAGAAGAAGATATACTCCAGGAACAAAGCCTAGATGAAGAACAAATAAATCCGACCATATCTTGTAATGCATTGGCGGGAATTACCACTCCTCAAACCATCAAGATAGAAGGACAAATCAAGAAGAAAAAGGTAATAGTGTTGATTGATTCAGGAAGCACCCACAATTTTATTCATTGTAGGGTAGCAAAAGAATTGAATTGCTTCCTATATCCAGCACCAGAGTGTCAAGTGATGATTGCAAATGGAGGAACAATAAATTGCTCTGGAAAGTGCCATAATATCAAGCTATCCATGGGAGAATATGTATTGACTAGCCCAATGCTTTCCATTCCAATGGGAGGTGCTGATGTTGTACTAGGAGTCCAATGGCTACAATCCTTGGGTACAATAGCTTTTAATTTTCAAGAACTTTTCATCAAATTTTCTACGGAAGGAAAGGAAGTTGAATTAAGGGGTATTGCAGGGAAACCAGGAAAGATAATCAGCTCTAATGGCATGACAAAGCTTCTAAAAAAGGAGCAAAGAGGTGTAATTGCACAATTATGTTCGCTAGATGTTTCCACATTGGAATCATCTATTTCTCCAGATCTCCAAAAAGTCCTGGACAATCATTCCAAGGTATTTGAGACTCCCAAAGGTCTCCCACCTATGCGTGATCATGATCATGCTATTCATCTGATTCCAGGAAGTGTTCCTCCAAACATCAGGCCGTACAGATATCCCTATGTCCAAAAAAGTGAAATTGAACGTATGGTTGCAGAAATGCTAGAGGCTGGTATAATTCAACCGAGTCAAAGTTCTTTCTCAGCTCCAGTAGTATTGGTGCACAAGAAGGATGGATCATGGCGCATGTGTCCGGATTATAGGGAGCTCAACAAGCTCACTATTAAAGATAAGTTCCCCATTCCTGTTATTGATGAATTACTGGATGAATTGCATGGATCAATTTACTTCACCAAGTTGGATCTTCGTTCGGGATATCATCAAATCAGAATGAAGATTGAAGACATTCCGAAAACGGCATTTAGAACTCATGAGGGTCATTATGAATTTTTGGTCATGCCTTTTGGCCTTACCAATGCACCTTCAACATTTCAAGGTTTGATGAATTCAATTTTCAAACCATTCCTTAGAAAATTTGTGTTAGTATTTTTTGATGATATACTAATCTACAGCAAGTCTTGGAAGGATCATGTTGAACATGTTGACAGGGTGCTACAACTATTGGAGGAGAAACAATTATATGCAAAAAGATCCAAATGTTTCTTTGGAGTCCAGGAGGTGGAATATTTGGGTCATATTGTATCTCATGAAGGAGTTAAGGTAGACCCTAGCAAAATTAAAGCCATTAAGGAATGGAAAATCCCCACATCCATAAAGCATCTGCGAGGATTTCTTGGGTTGACAGGGTATTATCGCAAGTTTGTTAAGAATTATGGGAGAATAGCAGCACCTCTAACAACATTATTGAAGAAAGATTCATTTTCATGGACTCCGGAAGCAACAAAGGCCTTTGAACATCTTAAAGAGGCAATGTGCCAAGCACCGGTCTTAGCTACACCGGACTTCACAAAAACCTTTATTGTGGAATGTGATGCTTCAGGAAATGGAATTGGTGCTGTTCTAATGCAAGATGAAAGACCCATTGCTTTTGAAAGTCGTCCAATCAAGGGAAAGTTTTTAAGCAAAGCTATTTATGAGAAGGAAATGTTGGCAATACTCCATGCACTTAAGAAATGGCGACCCTACCTAATGGGAAGACACTTCAAGGTAAAAACGGATCATGATAGCCTTAAATACTTTTTAGAACAAAGATTATCCTCTGAAGAGCAACAAAAGTGGGTCACAAAGATGTTGGGTTATGACTTTGAAATCATCTACAAAAAAGGGAAGCAAAATGTGGTGGCAGATGCACTCTCAAGAAAGGATGAGGATGTGGAAGCATTGTTGTGTGCCATTTCTATTATCCAACCAGATTGGATAAACGAAGCAAGGGAGGAATGGAAGAATGACGAAGAAGTGTGGGCACTTATTCGAAAGCTACAACAAGATTCCAGTACTTCTGATACATTTAGCTGGCAAAATGATTCGTTATGGTACAAAGATCGCTTATACCTCTGTAAGAATTCCCAGCTAAAACAAAAGATTCTTATGGAATTGCACACTTCTCCCTTAGGAGGGCACTCAGGATTTTTAAAAACTTACCACAGGGTTAAGAAGGAATTTTTTTGGGATGGCCTTAAATCAGATATTCAAAAGTTTGTGGCGGAATGTTTGGTTTGCCAGCAAAATAAAGTTGAAACAATTAAGACACCGGGTCTATTACAACCTTTATCCATTCCAAGCCAACGTTGGGAGGAGGTTTCAATGGATTTTATCACAGGTTTACCCAAGTCTGAGGGAAAGAGTGTCATCATGGTGGTAGTTGACAGACTTACCAAGTATGCACACTTTTGTGCATTATCACATCCATTTAAAGCCAGTACAGTTTCTACTGCATTTATGGAAACAGTTCAAAAGCTACATGGAAACCCAAAGATTATTGTAAGTGACAGAGATCCCATTTTCACTGGAAATTTTTGGACAGAATTATTTTCTTGTCTTGGTACTCAGTTAGCTCATAGCTCATCTTATCATCCTCAATCTGATGGGCAAACTGAGATAGTAAACAAATGTTTGGAAGGATATCTTCGTTGCTTTGTATCTGATAAACAGACACAATGGGTCAAATGGTTGCCTCTGGCTGAATGGTGGTATAACACTTCCTTCCATACAGCAACAAAAATGACCCCATTTATGGCACTTTATGGGTATCAACCACCATCCATCACATCATATTTAAGAGAAAATTCTAAGGTTCAGGCAGTGGAACATCACATCGAACATCAACAACAAGTCCTCCAACTCTTAAAGGATAACCTCGTGTTGGCACAAAATAGAATGAAACAACAGGCAGATCAACATCGCAGTGAAAGAAGTTTTGATGTAGGTGATTGGGTATTCCTACGGCTACAACCATATAAGCAAATGTCCCTAAAGCAAGCTAAGAAGGATAATAAATTATCACCAAAGTATTATGGTCCGTACAAGGTGTTGCAAAAGATTGGTACTATGGCATACAAATTGGAGCTTCCTGCAGCTTCTCGATTGCACCCAGTTTTCCATGTTTCATGTTTAAAGAAGGTTATAGGTGACAAGCTCCCAATTCAAACAATATTGCCAGAACTTGACGAGGAAGGAAAAATTATATTGGAACCGGAAGCAGTCACAGAAACAAGAACTCGACAGCTACGAAATCGATCAATTTCAGAGTATCTTATCAAGTGGAAGAACTTATCCGCTGAAGATTCCACATGGGAGGATGAGAATTTTATGCAGAAGTATCCAGAACTACTCAAGCGTTGAGGACAACACTTTTTTGAAGGAGAGGGGCATGTTGGGTCCCTATAATACTAGTGATTACCCCATTACTATTGTAGTTATACCCCTTATTTATATTGTTGTGCCCCTATTACCCCCATATTGTTATTTTTGTGCCCCATAGAATCCCTCTATTGTTATTTTTGTGGCTTTATATTATTATTGTTAGGTCGGCTGGATTATATTGTGACTCCTTAGACTCCTATATATAGAAAGGAGGTTTTGTCATTTGTATCATCCAAGAATTGTTCATTTATGTAATGTAAAGGAGGTTGCCCCCTCGAAGAGGCTGAATTCTAAGGCGTTGATCTATCTTTTCTATCTTTTCTTGAGCTGGTTTCATAATAGAATTCGACTCGACCCATTTAAGGTTCAGGCAATCTTTGACATGCCTCCACCTTCAAATTTACTTTAGATTTAGAGACTCCAAGGCAAAGCTAACTTTCTAAGGAGGTTCATTCCACATTATGCTAAACTCGCTAAAGGTTATACACGTCTTTTGAAAAAAAGGAGTACCCTTCCACTGGGATCAGGTTGCGCACGCTTCCTTTGATGCCTTAAAAGATTCCCTGATAAAAGCATCATTAATGTACGCTCCTGACTATCGAAAAGACTTTAACCTCTATCTCGCTGCTGCAGATACGACAATCGCAATGGTTTTAGTGCAAGAAAATAATGGAATTGAACATCCTATATATTATTTAAGTCGAAATCTTAATGATACAGAAAGAAAGTACTCTTCTGTTGAAAAATTGGCTTTAGTAGCGATTCAAGCAGTACAAAGTTTTTGACACTACGTTCTCTTTTGCAAAACTACAATTGTGGCAGATTGCAACCCTATGACCTACATTCTATCGCGTCAATTGCTTGGGGGAAAATATTCCAAATGGATAGCCATTTTGTAGGAGTTTGATTTGGAATTCACCAAATCAAAATCAAAGAAATCTCTAGTCTTTACGAAGTTACTTTGTGACCTTCCCTCACCATCCAACGATTTAATATCAAAAGCATCAATCATGGATGAAACTTTGTTTCTAATATCGTCGAGCGATCCGTGGTATGGGGATATACTGGTCTATCTCCAAACCCAAACTTTTAGGCCTAACACCTCTTGCTCTAAACAGCAACGTACTCGATACGAAGCCAAAGACTACCTAATCATTAGCGATACACTTTACCGTCGTGGTGTTGATACAGTTCTACGAAGGTGCCTCACGCATGAGGGGGCCAAAAAAGTTTTGAATGATTGTCATTCAGGTGCTTGTGGGGGGCATCTATCTAGTTACGCTACTGCACAAAAGATCTTATGAGCAGGTTACTTCTCGCCCGCCATATTCAAATATTGCATAACTGCAGTCAGAAGTTTCCATGCTTGTCAGATTTTTGATCACAAAACTGGATTACCACCTGCACCACTGCATCCAGTAGTTGTTGTTGGGCCATTTGCTAAATGGGGCATTGATTCCATGACATGAAACCCCACCTCGATCAGGGGCATTGATATATTATAGTCGTTATCGACTATTTTACAAAATGGGTCAAGGCGATGCCTACATTAAACAACAGCAGCGAAACAACTGCTCTTTTCTTTTTTAATCATGTAGTTTCTAGATTTGGTGTTCCACAGGGTATAGTCATAGATCATGGGTCTCATTTTCGCAACCGCAAGATGATTGAATTGACTGCCAAATTAGGACTGTCCCACGATAGTTCTACTCCATATTATCCATAGGCTAAAGGACAAGTTGAGGCAATCAACAAAGTCCTTAAGTGCATGTTGCAGAGAACGATTGGAGTCCACAAACAGAATTGGCATTTAATCCTATACTCAGCTCTATGGGCATATAGGACTTCGGTGAGAAATGTTACCAGATTTACACCTTTTCAGTTGGTATATGGTCTGGAAGCTGTCTTACCAATTCAGTGCGAAATCTTGTCCCTCAATCTTGCAACTGATCTGCTTCCTGAAACTTCTGAAGAAGAGGCTCATTTCTTAGAACTAATCCACTTGGATGAAACCCGTCATGATGTGGCATTGGCTAACGAAGCACATAAGAAACGTGTCAAGGTGCAATTTGACAAAAATGTCAAGCCTCATGTCTTCTCAGAGGGTGATCTGGTCTTGCTTTATGATCAGGACTCTAAAAAATTAGGAGCGGGTAAATTCAAACCATTATGGATAGGCCCCTACATTGTTAAATGGATATTGACAAAAGGAGCGTACGAGCTGGTCAATTATGATGGGACTCCACTGTCGCAACCGCGAAACAGGTTGTATCTTAAACGTTACTATGCTTGATTAAGTGTAGTAAACTCATTGTACATATGCTTTTATTGCATTTTTTGTGTTTTATTTTAGAGTTGTCATTTTGGTTAGGTAATCCACTTCGCACTTGTTGCAGATGTCAAAATTTTTGGAACCATTTGTTGTGTATGCCAACGGAGCTAGTCGTAGTACGCAGAACCTATCTTCTCTTGCCTTGGCCATTTTTTTGCTCCAAGCGGTGAGTTAGTGAGTTTCAGGGGGATATGTATCGGTCGATCAACGAACAACATCACTGAGTATAGTGCATTGATTGAACTTCTCTCTATTGCCATTTCATGTGGCATACGCCGACTCGTTGTTAGGCTAGATTTACAACTCGTCATTCTACAGTTTACTGGCATTTATTCCGTTCAGAACCCAGCTATTTATCGCATGTTCCTAAGAGTCAGGATTTTGGAAAGACATTTTGATTCCATTCAATATCAACACATTTCTAGAAACTTAAACACATTGACTGATTCATTAGCAAACTATGTGTTAGATAGACATTTGCAGCATTTATAAAGAAAGCATTTTGCATCAACATTTGCATCAGGATTGCATAAATTAACCAAATAAAACTTCGAAAATCAAAAATATATAGTTGTTTATAGTTTTTTACAAAATGTTTTGTGTCCAAGACAAAATCGATCATCTGACCAAGAAACTCAAAATGAATGCAGAAAATCATCCTAGGCTAATGATGCTGGTGATAACATGTCACCGCCTGTGTGATCATGCACAAGAGCCTGGTCCATTGACTCGGCATACCAGTAGTATGGCGCTGTAACCTCAAAAGTAACTCATCGGTCCTGACATCCTAAATACCGAGAGTGAGGCCCTCGATCTGATCCCACAGCACTGCCAGGGTCTCTAATATGTCCAAATCCCAAAGGACAGCCCTCCCTACAGCCTCTCCTGCTGGCGCACCATCTGCCGCCCGCAGGTGTGCCACTGAACACACTGGTCCAATATCTTCACACACATATAAGTTTGATTAGTCTTGGTAACTTTTAAAAACACAAAAAACATTATAAAACTGGTAAACAAATATGTGGTTGAATCATTTTACCTATAGCACTGGACTGCTCGCCAGCTGGTAACACCAAATCTGGGTCACCTCAGAAATCCATCCCGATGTATGGATACTCCACAAATACCATATCCTAACGGTCGAACCACTCGAAGAAGACATTAGAGAAGGAAATCTATGACTGACCGGCATGTCTGGCCATAAGATCAACCCATCTGTGCATCCATGGTTCCCTCGGCATTGGCAATCCTAGTGAAATGTTTTGAGGCTGCATCAGTGGAATCCTCTCCAAAGCAAAAGAAGTCAATATGGAACTGTAGCCAAAATTCTTGGTTCTTCCATTCATTACTTTGGAGAGTTGCTCTTTTATGATAGGAAGTACCGCCTCACACCAATTGAACACCTTTGGTTCTAGGCATTCCAGGGCATACTGCATGTAAGATATGTTTGCCAAGTGTAAAGCTGCGCTGCCAGCCAATTTAGCAAAGGTAAATAAAATGGTCCTCAAGGGCCGATCAATGACATCCCAGATATTGATCTTGCCATCTCTGCTGGGCTAAGATCCATCTCTCCAGAACTGACAAATATAGTCTCTCACGGATTCACCTCCACGGGCGAATCCTAATAGTGAAAGAGGGGCACCATGCCTTGACAAACCCGTCAGAAAGTAAATGTCCTCGACTATCAATGGAATAGATTTACCTCTGATCTGGAATACCTGGTCAATCGGATCCCAAGCATTGAGAAAATACTGCAACAAACTGATCTGTTGCCTCATGCTGGATATGCAGAAGAACTTCAGCAAGCCACAGTTTCATAATGCAGCAACTGTGCCCTAGTCGTGTAAAGCAATCATGTCCTCCTCTTCATGTTCTTGTTCATGCCATGTGACGACCATATTCATCCAACAAATGTCTGAAATGAAGACAAAAGATGAGTTAGGATCCAAATTTGAGCAAAAATAGGCAAAAATTTGATGAAAAATCACTGTGTAAAGTTGCCTTTCTGCACCCATCGCACCCTGCCTTTGAGCAAGCTGGGATGCATATTGACTGGCCTGTGAGCAGCTCAGTATGAATCTCACCTTTCGATACAGGCTAGGTGCGATGAATGGGGAACGATATCTTTAAACCCCAGGGGCCCAGAAATGTGGAAAAACTAGCTCAGAATCAATAAAAGATTAAATGAAAATGAAGAGCTCAGGGTTAGCTCCTACTTTATCTTGACAGCACGGAGAATAGTCCACCGGATCTCCCGAAATCAACTGGTGAAATTTAAGGGGGAAAACCACTCCAGAGCTTCCAAATCCCAAATTTGAAATGAAATGATGAAAATGAAAGGTGAAACTACTTTTTGTATTTACTATTCACGTACTTCAAGTAAAATGTTAGTTTTAGTTCATTTTTCCTACATATATGTGTATTTCTAATCAATTTGATGGAGTGATTGAGCAGGTTAAATGACCATCGAAAGAATCTCATGTGCTAAACAGTGAATTGAACATCTTTGACCACTTATTCAAGCATATCTTTCTATTTTAAGCTTGTAAAAAAAAAACTGAAACTGAAACCGAGCATAGTTCCCCCACGGTTCAAGCTCGTTAAAAAATGAACCCACCTTTAGTAAATAACCTTTGTGATTGCCATGCTATCAGCCTTTTAAGCCTTGGTTGTGTACCTCCCATCACCTCCATTCTTTTGGCTGATCATATGCTTCCACTTGGTTGTTTACCATTTTGAGGAACAGCTGCAACGAGTGGTCTTGTTAGCCAACCTCTTCCCAGAAACGACCATGTTTTGAGAAGTTCCAAGCTTACCCGGAACCAGTTGCTACCCTACACACCACTCGTTCCTCAAAATCGAGTCTCCTTTAAACCCTTTTCAGACTCATTAAATATGAAAATATTGTCGAGAAATTGGCCTTTCCAGCTCGTTAAAGTGATTGGAAGTGCCATCCCTCCTGTATATTTTAATCTTTTTTCGGACTTGAGGGATTATCTCACAAAAACATTTGAGCGCTTGTCTTTTTCAGCTCGTTAAAGTGATCGAAAATTCATCCCCTTTGTATTATTTTAATCTTTTTCGGACCTAATGGATTATTCTACGAAAAAAGAACCTTTGGAGTTTCCTTTTCATCCCTTTTCAAACTCTCTAAACATGAAAAGGATCAAGTTATCCTTGTCATTAAACTTGTTAAAACAATAGCGACAAACTCGTCCATTCCTGGATGAGACAGAGTTTCCTTTTTGTCCTTTTTCAAACTCTTTAAACATGAAAAAGACTGAGTTATCCTTGTCATTAAACTCGTTCAAAAAATACTGACAAACTTGTCCACCTAGACAAGTACGAGTTTCATTGTTGCTAGACTCGTTAAAACATAGCGTCAGGTTTTCTCGGAGGGCAAATTATAGAACAAGCATATGTTATCCTCAAGCTTGACAAAGATAAATAGGTACTAGTCAGAAATGACTTGGGAAAAAGTGAAGAAAACTTGAAAACTTTATGGTAGCAGGTCGCTCTTGAACATGAAACTTTCACTCCATCACCATTATTGAGTTGGGTTGGGTTATTCTGTTCACCGGTCATCTCACCATTGGTCTTCCAGATCATCCATCTTTTGGGGTTAATGCTACCAATCCATCTCCGTGTCGATGATATGTTCAAGAGAAGTCATTTAGTTGAGAATTCACCATCTAGTTAATGCCTCATCCACTGCTATGCCTTCAACCTCCATTTTTCATGACCACCATTCCTGAACCTTGTGTCGTCGATCATTTTCACCTCCAGAAAATCATTTGCTTTGTTTCATGTCGTAGATGTGGGATACATTAAGGCCCTCCTATGATGAGTCACTTCTTGTCAACATCAGCTCATTATCCAAGAAGTTGACTTAGAAATAACCCTTTCAGTACTTTTAAGCTTGCATGCCTCAATGGCAAGTTTCTCACTTCCGGCAATAGGTTGACATCAATGGCCTTCGACAGAAAGATTTTGTATGGTGTTTGACATCAGATCATATATTCACACCACGTGGATTTTACTATGGTACCTTCAGGGTCATCATCATTATCAGTGATTCCTCTTGCGTCTGTTAACAACTCACATTATTGGTTGGTAATCAGGTGATGTCTTTCCATGTTCGACTTCAGAACATCTCTTCACATGGATTGACTTGTACATCGGGTGAAGATTGAATGAGTTTGAAGACCCCGAATCTAGTTTCATCCATCTGGGCTGTGATATATTTAGGGATATAAAAACATCAAATGTACAAGGACACTGCATAGATGGTCATTCATACGAAATATGATGACTTTACACCTGAAGAATCGCCAGTCTGCATTTGCAAACAACTATCTAGTCTATGTACATGAAATAAATTTATAAAGATGAGCATGGGAATGCCCTCCTCAGCTAGATCATAAAAAAATTATATTATGATGATGTATTGTATTGTATCTTATATAGGTCACCTTCCAGTTTCGAAACCTCGGATCCTCATCATAAAGCATTTCACTTGACATCAAGATTTACGACTTCATGCTTTAGGGGGCAACTGTTATAGACATATTTGGGCACTTCAACCCCAATCTTATATGTCAATAAAATAGGGCTCATAAACCCTTAAAAGAGTTGTTTCATACCCTAAAAGAACATGGTCATCTGATTACATCATTCCCGAAAAGTTCCACCTAAAAAACCACCTAGAAATGGCCTAAACTGAACCATACTGACTGCTACACTGACCAGGTGCAATGCATATTGAGTGATACACTACTCAGGTGCAATGCATACTATTTGGGCCTTCTATAGGGTGTGATGGGTGAGGATGGACAAATGTCTGAGACAGTTTGCTAGGTGGTTTCTCATGGAATCTTCTAGAAACCTCTCCTATGACACTTGCCTCTCTGAATTCGCCCAAGGATGAGTAAGAGATCTAAACTTTAGTTATCTCTTCTCTTGTGGAACCAAATTTAACAAGTGGAATGACACTAATAAAAACCCAGAAGATGACTCACACCCTTGCACACATCTATAAATGGATCCCCCATCTAAGAGATCCAGAGGTTGGAATGTTGTGAATTGCAAGGAAGTGTTGATAGTTTGTAATTGAGGAAAGAGAATTGTATTGTTGGTGTGATCTTGCTATTTCATGAGGTGAAGAGGGCTTGATGCTGGATCAGACAACTGGGTTGTAATTCTCCCTTCTATTTAATAAATTTCTTCAAGTTTTCTTCCATATGATTGTGCAATTGTGAATGTTATCATTTGTGAATGCTATTGTATGTTCATTATATATCTGATTCTGTAATTTTTATGATATAATAGATCAAGATGATTTGATGGTTCTTTACTACTGTTTTTCTACAAGTACTCTCCAAGCGAGATAAGTATGGGGAGGAGTTGCAAGCACTATCAAGGGGGAGAGAGATCAAGCAAGGGATTAAGCAGAAGTTCCAGGTTGGTTCCATTGTCTTTCTCTTATCTATTATACATAGAGGAAATCGTGAATTGCTTAAACTGTTGTTTCTAGGGTAGCTGCCAAACCTAGAGGGCTAGTTGCTCGAAAAGACACTAGTTTTACCAGAAACATGACTGTGTAACTGAGGAACAAGGCATCACCCGTGCTCAGTATCTCGATTTGTTATATTCACAATTTGGCATGCTTTATGATCTCTTACCTGATTCTCCACAACCTTCAACTGATTATTCATTTTCTAAACCCACAAAGACACCACATGTTGATGGTATTATTGGGTTAGTAGCTCAAACTTCTAGTAATTATTCTTCTGCTTCTACGAAGAAAAAATCTACTTCGGCTACTGCGCCTTCTCCTCCTTAGAATACTCCCAAAAATCCTTGTAAAACTTTCGAGGTGAATGTTGTCCAATCTACCACACTAGACGAATCGAAAAAAGGAAAAGGGAAGGGTAAAGGTAAGGCTAAATATGATACCCCAAAATAGGATCCTCCTAAACCACCTGCTGATGATGCATCCAATCACAAGAAAAAATATCCTTGTCTTATATGTGATGAAGATCATTATATCAAGGAATTCCCCCATAGTGTTGAGGTTAGTCATCTGTTAAAAGGTACCTCACAGACACCAGCTGCATTGAAAGAACCCTTTCCATCACAACATACTTCATTGGTAGATCAACCTCAGTCCTCTCCATCTTCAGGTTCTCAATTTTTTATGAGTGGAACGACACATGTCTCTATTTCTAATCGATCAAAAGATTACTAGACTCCTACCAAACCAGTTGTGGAAAATGATGCCACTATTACTCATTCTACTTCCACTCAGCCAAGTTCTGGTCCCCTTCATATTGAACAACCTTGTAATGATTCCATTATCCGACCACCTCCCAAAGGTGTTTTTTGGAAGTCATCATATAATACGAATGCGCGAGCTACTCAATATTATAATATTGTGGAAGATTTAGCTCAAGCGCCTCCAGGGATGTCAACTTTGGAAGTCCTCCATACTTTTCCATCGCAAAGGAAAGCATTACTATCCACCATAGGAGGAATTGATCCTACAGATTCAAATTTGATTACTTTTCACCTCAAGAACCATGTTCCTTGTCTCCCACATCAACTTGCCTTCTTGATACAAGTTATTATCAAGGGGAAGATTATTCATAGGACTGTTATTGATGAGGGTGCTTCTACTTGCATCATGTCCCTTTCATGTTGGAAAGCTATTGGCTCTCCACCTCTCAACTAGTCCCCTAATACCTTGGAAGCCTTCGATGGTAGAGATTCATGGCCATATGATATTCTCAATGACTTTCTGATATCATTGGAAGGAAAAATCATTAACTTGGAAGTAGAAGTTGTCGGTGCCAATCTAAATTACAATCTTCTACTTGCTCGTAGCTGGACCCTCGCAATGTTTTGCATGGTTTCCACTTTATTTTATGTGCTCCATTTTCCTCATCGAGGGAAAATAGTCACTGTTGATCAGCTCACCTTTTTCTCTTCCAATTATTTAAATGGTAATGTACGATATGTTGGGAATGTCGATATTCTTTATGAGAGTGTTGGGGTGGGTCTTTTCAAATACTCTTCCCTTATGGGCAATTTTTCCCTTCTGCCTCTGAACATCGCTTCAATTAGCATGATCTTGACTTGTCACAATCCTTGGGTCATTCCCTGTCCTGATCAGATTGAAATTTTTGGCAATGTTATGCCACTTATCCCTATATAGCAAGCATATAAAGCTATCATTTCAGCTTCTGCGATAACTTATGAAATTCATGATAATTTCAGTATGAGTCTAGATGCATATTTTCAATCTCTCTAGCTAGATTCCTGGGATTCTCCATATCCTTTGAATGAGACATTATCGACTAATGAAAGTATCACATAATTTATGTCCCTTGAGGAAAATCCATGGGATGATGCCCATCATTATTCCTTGTTTCTCCCAAGCCTTAGTGAGATCCCTTCTTGTCTAGAAACCCTTGTTTCTAATGTATCGACTCATCCACTTCACACACCTATTTTGGTTGATGAAGTGTTGTCCAAAGGAAACATGGGGAATATTTCAGCTACTATGCCCATCAACATCTTTGTCAAACTAGGGATTGTCAAAAATATCCATGTTGGAGTTTCTTGTTCTCTGGATGAGATCAAGATTTATATCACCCTCTTCAAATAATTCTGTGATGTCTTTACTTGGTCGTACGAAGATATGCTTGGCAGAGATCTGAGTATGGTAGTGCATAAGATTCCTACTTATCCAAATGTGAAGCTTGTTCATCAGCGCCTTCATCCCGTGCACCCTAGAAAGGCAACTTCCATAAAGGGGGAAGCTAAAAACCTTCTTAAAGCTAGTTTTATTTACCCTATTCTATTGACAGATTGGGTCTCGAATATTGTTCCTATGACTAAGAAATAAGGAACTGACTGTGTTTTTGTTGACTATGTGATGTCTATTGGGCATGTTCGAAAGATAATTATCTGACTCCCTTTATAGATAGAACAAATCATCAACGAATGTGTCGGGAGTGATATTTTTTCCTTTATGAATGATTTTTCAGGATACAACCAAATTAAGATTCTTCATGCTGATCAACATAAAACTACTTTAATTTGTCCTTGGGGAACCTTTGCTTACAAAAAACTCGCTTTTGGTCTAAATAATGTTGGCGACATTCCAATGAGCATTGTCTTATTATTTTCATCATATTATGCATATTTTTCAACCTTATCTCGATGACTTACTAGCACATTCTTCTAAGCATCACGACCATCTTGATCACCTTTGGGAGATGATTTTTTGCTGTCGACACTACAATATTCATTTAAATCTGCATAAGTGTGTCTTTTACATTGAATCTTGTCGTCTCTCAGGGTTTTTATTATCCAAGGAAGGCATCCAAATTGACCCCCTTAAGGTGGAGGCCATCATGAATTTTCCCCATCCATCTTCTTTACATCAGTTGTAGAGTTTACAAGGGAAAGCAAACTTCCTTTGTTGTTTTGTCCCGAATTACAGTGAAGTTGCCAAGGGATCTCCTTGTTTGTTAAAGAAAGGGATCCCATTCATTTGGGATGAATTTGCTAAAAAATACTTTGATGCATTGAATAATGCCCTCATTACTGCTCCTTTACTGCATCCCCAAATTATCACCACGATTATTTCTTGTACATGGTCGCTGCTGATAGTACTATTGCTATGGTACTTATTCAGGACGATGATGATGGAGACAAACACATGATTTGTTACCTGATTCAAAATATGTTCGACATTGAAACTCGATATGCCCATGTTGAAAAACTAGCTTTAGAAATTATTAACGTTGTTCAATGCTTTCGACACTATATTCTCTTACGAAAAACCATTGTGATTTATGAATGCAACCCCATGACATACATTTTGACTCGTTAGTTGTTGGGGGGAAAATATTCTAAATGGATTGTTATCTTACAAGAATTCTATTTGGAATTTGTTAAATCTAAATCGAAGAAATCATTGATTTTCGTTGAGTTAATTTGTGACCTTCCTTCCCCAACCACATCTACTGCACCCGACAAGCCAATTCTTGACAAAAACATCTTCCTCATTAGTACTATCAATCAATGGTATGGAGATATCATTACCTATCTCCAGACCAAAAAAATTTTACCAGAGTTATCCAATTCAGAACTTCGAGGCATCTGACATCAGTCCCAACCTTACCAAATTATTGGGGATACTTTGTACCGTGTTGGCGTTGATTTTATCCTTCGTCAATGTTTAATGCTTCAAGAAGCTGAGAGAGTATTAAATGAATGTCATTCTAGGGCCTGTCGCAGTCACATGTCGGGATATGCTACGACTCAAAAAATCCTTCCCACTGGTTATTTCTGGCCTTCGATCTTCAAAGATTGCATTTTAGCAGTCCAGAAATGTCATCCCTGCTAGATTTAGAATCATAAACAATACGCCCCACCCACACCCTTGCACTGAGTTATTACCGTCAAACCCTTTTCCAAATGTGGTATTTATTTCATGACCTATAACCCTTGCTTGGTTAGGGGGCATGGTTATATCATCATCACCATCGACTATTTCACTAAATCGGTCAAGGCGATGCCCACATATGATTTTGAAGGTAAAACTGTAGCTCAATTATTTTTTAATCATGACATAGCTTGATTTGGTGTCCCTCAAGCCATCGTCATCGACCGTGGTTCTCATTTTTGAAATTATATACTGACAGAGCTTACCGCTCTGTTGGGTTTGTGTCATGACAACTCAACTCCTTACTATCCATAGGCCAATGGCGAAGTTGAGGTAGTCAACAAAGTCTTTGTTACATTGCTTCAACATAATGTTGGGATGTGTTATAGCATCCATTGTCCATTTATTTTACTTTTAGGTTTATTACAAAAATAGAAAAAATCAAATATTATGCTATAGCAGAAATAAGAGGAAAAGTGGAAATGTGAAAGAAATAACTTATTTTATTTTATTAACAACTTTTGAATGTGAGAAACTCAACAGAAGATCTGAGCCGTTCGCTTGAAGGCAACAGATCTGATGGAAATCACGTGGTTAACTAGAATGAGGTTTATTTTGGAAATCAGACGCGATGGTGTATGAGATGTAGTTTAATCCGTTGAAGTCCGGATCAATCGCAGTCGTTCATCGAAAGGGACGAGATCCGATGGATATCGCGTCGAAAAGTAATCAGGTTTAATTTTTAAAATCAGACCCGAGAAATCTTTAATTGGCAGTTTTATTTCTTATCGGGTCTGTGGGGAAGTCAAAGGCTCATTGAAAAAGTGGATGCGATAAGGTTTAGTTCAACTGTTTTAAAGTTTCGTTGAGTTCCGAAGGATCGAACCGTCCATTGAATGGGTGATCGTGCTCAAATGTGTGCATGGGTTAACGGATCAGGCGGACGCGATAGGTTTATGAACCAGAGTTTTAATTCTTTTGAGTTTCGTGGTAACCAAAGGTTTGCCATATTGCACATAAATTAAATAATTTCATTGTTTTAGCAAAATAACCAAAGTTAGAGGCAGATGACCAAAACTTCAAAGGGACAATGATTGGTCAGGTTTCCTTGTGTTTTGGCCAATCACAACACTTTTGATATGTACGTCGGCCCATAACCCACAATTCCACTCATGAAGCTCTTGTAAAGTTATAGTTTGGAGTGTTAAAATAGTCTAACTGTCATCAGGACATCTACAGGGTTACAACTTGTAGAATAATACTCAGACCATGTACTCGAGCCGCAGATTCAAACAGTGAGCAGCCATCACCTTCTAATTTTTGTTACTTCCTATTATTTTGTTTTCTTGAGAAGAATGAGGTGTCTTTTACCCTCTAATGTAATATTTTGTAGTGATTTTTACTTTAGACAGTTAGGAGATAGTTAAGCAGTTTGACAGTTTTGGTGATTACCAACTGTCTCATAATGTATAAAAGGAGGAAAATTTATAGAGAAAGGGTTTGAATTTTGAATAACCTGGAGAATAGGCCACTGTATTCTTGATAAAGTTGTTGATCAATGAAATAATCAAAAGTTTTCCACTCATTGTTGGGTATGATTCTGTGACTTATCTATTATGTGTCATCATCTGTATTCTTCCTTTAAGTATAGTAATGAAGTTGCAGGCCTTTATTTGGTTATGTAAATGAAGTTAAAATTTCTTAAAAGAGTGCTCTTATACTTGAAGTTCCCACCTCTATAATTCCACTAAGTTACAGATAGTAGTTTCCGTGTAAAACAACATATTATCTTTAACTTCTTTAAGTGTCACAGATAGTAGATTCTATGTAAAAAAACATATTGTCTCTGAATTCTCTTAGCATTCTTCATTCAATCAAATGGCATTCTGAGACTTTCATGTCACCTAACTATTGAGGGTTAAAAACCAGGGCTTTCAGGTCCTTCATTTAAGAATACAACATACAATTAAATGAAAACTAAGTGACATAAACAATAATCATTAATGTATTAAGCACAATTTCTACACAGCCAAGAAATTGGTTTCTTAATTGACAACATTAATTGGCGTCATTGCTGATAAGATAAGACAAGAACACTTTTCCCTAGGTTTTTAATATTTTCCTTTGGTTATTCAGTGAGGAGGAAATATTTGGATGTATTGAACAAAAAAATAATAACTCTAGCTCAAAAGAGGCCCCATACAAGGTCAGATGCCTCACAACAGAAAGTTCAAGCCCTTTCAGATCCTAAGAGGCTAGTTTCCAAGAGGGTTGGAAGGAAAAAAACTCCACTTACACCAAGTCCTACACTGTCTGCACCTGGCAGCAGTTCAGCTCATTTTTCATCCAAACATTCATCATTTATTGACCAGGAGTCACCTTTTACATCCAATTAATTTCAAGAACCCAACTATCAAGAACAGTCTCTAGAGTCTATTTCTTTTTCAGTATCTGCTATAGTTATTCAACCTAAACCTATAGCTGCATTGTCACCTTCTCATACTCCATTTACTCCTTAGTCAGGTTCCACATCTGCTAGTAATCAAGGTTAGTAAGTTCAGGAGCAAACATGGCAGCACCTGCATTTTTTATGAATAGCTATGCACCTATTCAATTGCCACAACAGTTGAATCAAATGCCTCAAGAATACTTGAATATTCTTCTTCATTTCACATGGGAGGATGAACAAATACTAGAGAATCATATAGCAGTATTTTGTAATTTTGCAAAAAACCTAAATGTTGAACACTTGGATGTTTTTCTAAGACTTTTTGTGTAATCCTTGGATGGAGAAGCAAGAAAATGGTTTAAAGGGATTCCTAATAACTCTATTCCTACATGTGAAGAGATGGAGCACCTATTCACCCAGAGATGGGGAGAAAAAATAGACCATGGGTATTCACTGACAGAGTTTAATGCTATTAAGAAGAAATTTGATGAAAGCGTTATTGAATTCATAAGAAGGTTTAATAAATTGTACAATAGTCTTCCAGTGGAGATTAAGCCCCCTCTTGCTGGTGCAAAAATAACTTTTTGCAGGGGCTTTTGAGTCATATTTTGGATTTACATTGAGGGAAAGAAGATCCACAACCCTCGATGAAATCCAAAATAATACCTTAGGGATAGAAGAAAATCTGGTGGTTGAAGGTAAAGCACCAAAGTCATAGCCTATCGAAGATAAGGGAAAGGCTAAAGTAGAATCCTCTTAAGATCAAACATTAGAGGATATGAATAATGTAATTAGAAATGTGTCTAATAAATTTATTAAATTGGAATTGGATAGTAAGAATTCTGAGAGACAAGTACAAAAAATAGAAACTTTAATCCTCAATATAGAAGACAACCTCTACAAATTTTTCAGAGGGAGAGAAAAGACCAAGATCAGGTCCAAGCACCACTTTACTTAGAGGAAGATCCTGATGGAGTACCAGAGCATTCCAAGGATCATGATGACCATATTTTCACATTGTATGTAGTAGATGAAGATGAACTAGGTGTTGAGGGAGAAGAATATAGTGAAACAGATGTCATTTATGATGATAACGAAATTGATGAATGTTGGAAGCGGTTCTCTGATTTTATGCATGTAGAATTGCATAAGAAAAATGACTTGAGATCAAGGAAAAAATCTAGAAGTCAAGAAGATGAGGGTGAGCAACAAGTTCCAGCTCCCTTACAAAAGGTGACTCCACAAGAAAAGTGAAGATGAGAATGAAAGGAATACTAAACAAAGCCATGTGTTTAGTTTCACTAAATAGTTAGAAAAGATCATAATTCAGGTACCCCTCATAGAGCTAGTCAAAACACCGGTTTATCAAAGAGAGATTGCTGAGTTTATCAACCTGTCTCAAAATGTGAATTTAAATGGCATTTTGAATCTGCAAGAAGATAAACCAGTAGTGGTTTTTGGTCCACATGTGGAGGAGGTAGATTCTTCAACACCTCCTTTCTACATTTCTTTATTGGTTCATGATTTCCTCTTGCACAATTGTATGTTTGATTCAAGAGCCTCACATAACCTTATGCCATTATCAGTGATGAAATAACTAAACCTACAAGTTACGAAACCTTACAGAGACTTGTATTCTTTTGATTCAAATAAAGTCAAGTGTCTGGGGGGCATTAAATATATGGTGGTGTCACTAGCCCAGATCCTAGCTAGAAGCTTAGTAATGGATGTAGTGGTAGTAGATATCCCTACTAGGTTTGGAATGTTGCTATCCAGGTCATGGGGGGCTAAATTGGGTGGTGTTTTGAAACTAGATTTTTCTTATGCTATCATACCAATTTCTGGTGGGGAAGAAAGGAGGATGTACAGAGAAACAATATTTATTATAACAATCACAAATAATGAAACAAGTAATTCACCTGTAAATAGCCAGGGAAAAGATGACTTTTCTTGCTTCATGCTGCAGGACAATGCAGAATTGGCTGAAGATAATTAGAGGCAGCTCACTTCAGCCTGTGTAAATACAAAGTTGAAAAAAGAAGAGGTGTGTAAGTGATTCTTTGATGGATCCTATTCTAAGAAAGGAACAGGTGCTGGTTTCCTTTCACAAGATGAATAGATTCAAGATCATAATATTGGAACCCAGAAGGAGCCCAAGCTGGTCAAATTGTTTAAGGAAGTTTCACTTAATTATAAGGAGAGATATATTAAGATTTTCAGGAAATACACTGATGTTTTGGCTTGGTCCTATAAGGATGTCAAGACATATGAGGAAAACTTGTTTAGCAGACTTGGATGCCCTGTCAAAGTCATAACAAACAATGCTCAAGTGTTAAGTTCAAAAAATTTGGACGGTGAAACTACAGTTGCCTGTCAATGGGTGGTACCTCAAGTAGTATTTCCAATTCTGAAGCACAAGCATCCTATCATTGTAGATACCAGAGTGTATTTATTGTACACATTCCATAGAATTTGAATTGGCTAGGAAATATATGACTCCATGCCCGATGTGAAGGCACTGATCTGTAGTTCTTAGTTCTTCTGTGTTAAAAGCACTATCCCTAGGTGGAGCCAGATGTTGTAGCATCCATTGTCCTTTTAATTTTATTTCAGTTTTATTACAAAATGGAAAAAATCAAATATTATGCTATAGCGGAAATAAGAGGAAAAGCAGAAATGTGAAATAAATAACTTATTTCATTTTATTGATGGCTTTTGAATGTGAGAAACTCAACAGAAGATCTAAGATGTTTGCTTGAAGGCAACAGATCTGACGACAATCACGTGGTTAACTAGAATGAGGTTAATAGAGTTCAGGCTTCTGTGATCCATATCAAGTTAGAGAGATTTTTTCAGCGAAAATCACAAGGAATATCATTTGTCGACGCATTGCGAACCAACTAGTGTGGTTCATCGTCAGGACAAGTTGAAGAAACAGATCCAGCAAAGCAAGTTAAATAATCTGAGCAGAGCACCCAACAGCTAACTTGACCAACGGCTAGTTTGACTCTAGGACCGGGGTCAAAATTATTTTATTAGTTTAATAAGAAAGAATTAGGACCAAAAAGTATAAAACAAATTTTTTTGAAGGTTATTTAGTTAAAAAATATTATTAAAAATTAAAAGCTAATCATAATATAGAAGGAAATTTAGTTAAATAAGGGACCTTAAAATATAATTTAAAGGTTTAAGTAATATAATTTATTTTAACTTTGACTTTTTAACTAATCTTCTATCGAACCTAACCTCCTTTTGATTTTCTTTATTAGGTATTTTTTTTAACTAACTTTCCTTTTAATTATTAATTAATTTATGATTTTTAATAATATTTTTAAATATGATTAATTTTTATATATTACTTAAACCTTTAAATTATATTTTAAGGTCCCTTATTTAACTAAATTTCCTTCTATATTATGATTAGCTTTTAATTTTTAATAATATTTTTTAACTAAATAACCTTCAAAAAAAATTTGTTTTATACTTTTTTGTCCTAATTCTTTGTTATTAAACTAATAAAATAATTTTGACCTCGGTCCTAGAGTCAAACTAGCCGTTGGTCAAGTTAGTTGTTGGGTGCTCTGCTCAGATTATTTAACTTGCTTTGCTGGATCTGTTTCTTCAACTTGTCCTGACGATGAACCACACTAGTTGGTTCGAAACGCGTCGACAAATGATATTCCTTGTGATTTTCGCCGAAAAAATCTCTCTAACTAGAATGAGGTTTAATTCAGAAATCAGACGCGATGGTGTATGAAATGTAGTTTAATCCATTAAAGTCCAGATCAATCGTAGCCATTCATCGAAAGGGACAAGATCCGACAGATATCGCATAAAAATGTAATCGGGTTTTATTTTTAAAATCAGACCTGAGAAATCTTTAACTAGCAGTTTTATTTCTTATTGGGTCCGTGGGGAAGTCAAAGGCGTATTGAAAAAGTGGACACGATAAGGTTTAGTTCAATAGTTCTGAAGTTTCGTTGAGTTCCGAAGGATCAAACCATTGATTGAATGGGTGATCGGATGGTGACCACACTCAAATGTGTGTGTGGGTTAACGGTTGAGGTGGACACGATAGGTTTATCGACCAGAGTTTTAATTCTTTTGAGTAAATTAACTAATTTCGTTGTTTTAGCAAAATAACCAAAGTTAGATGTGGATGACCAAAACTTCAAAGGAATGGTGATTGGTCATGTTTCCTTGTGTTTTGGTCAATCACAACACTTCCGATATGTATGTGGGCCGATAACCCACAAGTCCACAGACGGAGTTCTTGTAAAGTTGCAATTTGCAGTGTTAAAATAGTTAAACTGTCATCAGGACATCTATAGGGTTAAAACTTGCAAAATAATACTCAAACCATGTACTCGAGCCACAGATTCAAACAACGAGCAACCATCAGCTTCTAATTTCTATTACTTCCTGTTATTTTGTTTTCTTAAGAAGAATGAGGTTTCTTTTACCCTCTAATGTAATATTCTGTAGTGATGTTTACTTTAGATAGTTAGGAGATAGTTAAGCAGTTTGACAGTTTTGGTGATTACCAACTGTCTCATAATGTATGAAAAGAGGAAAATTTACAGAGAAAGGGTTCGAATTTTGAAGAACCTGGAGAATAGGCCACTGTATTCTTAATAAAATTGTTGATCAATGAAAGAATCAGAAGTTTTCGACACATTGTTAGGTATGATTTTGTGACTTCTCTGTTATGTGTCATCATCTGTCTTCTTCCTTTAAGTATAATAATGAAGCTGTAGGTCTTTATTTGGTTATGTAAATGAAGTTAAAATTCCTTAAAAGAGTGCTCCTATACTTGAAGTTCATACCTGTGCAATTTGTCTAAGTTACATATAGTAGTTTCTGTGTAAAGCAGCATATTATCTTTAACTTCTCTAAGTGTCAAAGATAGTAGAATCTGTGTAAAACAACATATTGTCTCTGACTTCTCTTAGCATTCTTCATTCAGCATTCATATTCAACAATCAAATGGTATTCTGAGACCTTCATGTCACCTAAGTATTGAGGGTTAAAAACTGGGTCTTTCAGGTCCTTCATTTGAGAATACAACATACAATTAAGTGACAACTAAGTGACATAAACAATAATCATTAATGTCTTAAGCACAATTTATACACAGCCAAGAAATTGGTTTCGTAAGGGAAAACATGATGCATAAATGAAATTGGCACCTTATGCTATTTTTAGCTCTGTTGGCATATCAAACCATAGCTATGACAACAACTGGATTCACACCCTTTTAGTTGGTGTATGGTCTAGAGGAAACCCTTCCAATTGAATGCGAAATTCCTTCATTAAAACTAACTTTCGAATTACTCCATGGAACTTCACGAGAGGAGGAATGATTACTTTACCTCAAAAGGCTTGATGAAATTCGTCGTATTGTTGCATTAGTAATTGAAGCTCAAACGAAACGAGTTAAAGCATGATATGATAAAATTGTTACCCCCTGTGTTTTTGCTGAAGGTGACTTGGTCTTGTTATATGATCAAGCCAATGATAAATTGGGAGCTAGGAAATTTTAACCAATGTGGAATGGGCCTTACATTGTTAAATGAGTATTACAGAAAGGAGACTATGACTTGGTTGAATATCAAGGAAATCAATTGGCTAAGCCCAAAAATGAGCTTTACCTCAAGAAGTATTATGCGTGATGTCATGTAAATACTTTGTACATTAGTGTGTAATTTGGTTTTGGTATGTTTGTTTTCTTTTGCAAACGTGTTTTCCTCTTCTTACCATTGGTTCTACCTGGTTTGTAGATGTCGTCAAACCTTTATGCTAGTGTTGTTGATGGAGCTTATTGTAGTACATAGAATTTATCTTTAGCCGCATGGGAAATCTATGACCCTGATGGTGAGTTGGTGAATTTACAAGGCATATTTTTAAGTCATACTACTAATAACATTGCTGAATATAGTGCAGGTATCAAGTTTTTTTCAAAAGCCATTGCTCTTAGCATTAGAGAGTTATTCGTTAATCTTGATTCACATCTCAGTGTACTACAAATTAACAAACAATATTCAGTTAGAAACCCTCAAATTTTACGTATGTATTTGCAAGTTCATCTTTTGGAACGAGATTTTGATTATATCACTCATCAACATATTTTGAGATGTTTGAACACATTAATAGATACATTGGCTAATTATGTATTAGATAGACATTTGCGACATATGTAAAACAAAAGCAATCACATAGTGAACTTAATAGGAAAACATGTATATATATATATATATATATATATATATATAAAGTGTTTGCAAAAATTTTATTACATCAAAATGTCAAAAACTATGTTCTGAGACACATGGCTTCTCAAGCCTACATAAGTGCTGAAAATAAAGAATAGAGACGACTATTCACCCACATGGTTCTCATTATAGCACGACACAACTCTGATGACTCGGTTTAGTAACTAACGTAGTTTAGCAGGTACCCCTACAGTGTGCCTATGATATTGTAATGGCACCTCATCAATTGATGGATATTCTGGAATGTCCCTTGTTAGGTGTTGGCTTGTTGGGGCCTAACCCAGGTTCGGAGTTAATTAGCCAAACAAATCCCTGTACTACTGGCCATTTCAGCAACAGTCTGCGAAGCGTGGACTGAGGTCTCACCCGAAGTAGTATGGGGGGGGTGGTGGAACCAAGTTTCCTCACCCTTGAGATCTCTGAGGGGTTGATTTGGTCCAATTGTGAGTCCCTTCACGCAGGTTACTTCATGCACTTCCCTAGCCTTTGTGCCCTGTTATATTCACTTTCATGAAACCCTAACCAGGGGTGGTGGGGATTTTGCTTTGTCGGAGAAGCGATCTGCACTATTCCTCTAAGTCACACCCAAGATCTTACATATCTTCTTATAACAGTTAGTTATCTTCGTGTAAACATATGCCTTATATTATATTTATTCAGCACATTCATATGAGTTCGCACAGTAAATAAACAGTAAACTTGGAATTCATACCCAATAATACATAAAACAGGAAAGATACACAAAAATATGGTAAAACTTCTCTTTTATTAATTCTTCCCATAGTTACATACACGACTTGCCCTACGCACTCAGCTGCAGGGGTCCGCGCACTTAGCTGCAGAGCCTTCTCCTACTCTACGACCCAACAACACGACTTACACTTCAACTCAATACTTCATTGATTCCTTAGATTCATCATTACATTGATTGATTGATGTCTCTTTACACTTAGAGCCTCGCTCTATTTATAAAATCCCATGGTCTGTGGACCATGGGTGGATCTTTCAAATCGACATTACATTACAAAAACAAGGCTGGACAACCCTATGACTCTATTATGATTTCATGCTCTGCGCCCACAATTCGTGGAGTCTTTACAATAGACTTAGTCAAAACTTGGGCTTTAAGCCCCAAAACATGCCTTGGGGGATTCCATGCCCAACAGGCTCCCAACACAAACATCATGACTGGCCCTCGAGCCACTCTGTCGGTGCAGAGATATTTGTGCAGAGACCCTCCAACTCTTCTCGGACGACTGTAAGGTCGGCATCACACTGAGCTACTGCCTACTGAATCTCCTATACATGTTGTTCCGAGACCACAGTGTCAGAACTGCTCCCCTGCATCTGTTCCTACGTCCCCTACATCTGCATGAGCTTGCCTTCAATTTTTGTTGTGATTACGAAGGCCTCATCAATCCAAGGCTGGACGCACACCTTCAAAACTCCTTCTCTGTGTCATGCAGTTTCTACTTGCTCCTTGACTGCTTTTACCTGTTGCATTCGTGCGAGCCACTGAGTAAGGGCCACCATCTACACGGTCCCTTTGACGCTATCATATTGTTGCTGGAGCTCACGTGCCTCTGTCTCTAAGCACTAGATGTTTGGGTCCTCCTACATAGTGGTGAGGACCTCGAATGATTCTTCCAACATTCTGGTGCAGTCCCTTACTACATTGCTGATCTCCTTCATCCCCGATGTAATAGCGCTGGCACATTGTTCCCTTACTTCTAGAGGAGTGGACAACTACACCTTCAACTGTAGCTCTGCTATCTAAAGGTTCAGCTCCAGCTGAACCTTGGCCATTTCTTCTCATGCCTCACACACCCCTATTGCTAATATTTGGATGCGCACCTCTGCTAGTGCTTCTGTTGGGATGGCAAGCTAAGGGACCATCTAGTAGGCTTCTTCAAGAACCTGTACCATCTGCCTATTCTGCGACACGACCTCGTCGCACTACAAGCTCAACTACTCCATATTGATCTTCTGCTCGCTCAACACCTACAACATGCGGCTCTCCCTAGCGCGTAGTTCTGCAGTAATCCCATCGTGCAAAACATAGAGTGTCTCCTAGGGGAGCGTGGCCATGTTGATCTTGATACCTTTCAGTGTACTAACCTTAGGCCGGTCGGCCTTATTTTTTGTAACCAATGCCCCTTCTAGCAGCACTATTGTGTTGGTTGTACGAGCGTGCAACATTTCTTCAGCTGCGGGTGTCCCAACTGTGAGGTTGGTCGAGAGATTACCAGCCTGAGGAGCATGCACCTACATCTTCTGAATCTATGCTAGGAGGGCCCCCAATAAAATCTGATTCTTCGCTGCAAAGGTTTTGAGGGCCTCTATGGTGATGTCATGCACCATTTCTCCTATATCATGCAGAACACCCTCAATGAGGGTGATCGGGTTGATCGACAGCTTGGATGCTTTCACTTTCTTGCGCGGTCCCATCCGCTCACTCGGGTGTTAGCGCATCAATTGTGTTGATGTTGTTTGTGGTTCCGCACCAGCCTTGTCCTCCTCTGTTTCCATCTCTTGCTCTCGCCCAGGCGAAGGTGACTTCTGGCCCTCGCGTGCCTTGTCTGCTACCTCCTGTGCTACTACTGTTGTGGCCTTTTTCTATTCTGTTGTTGTCTGTGCAGCGTCTCGTGCCTCTTATGCTTTTTCTACTGCTGCTTCTTTCCTTCTCTTTTCTTCCAACTATTCCATACGTAATTTGGCCTCCTCTTTCTTCTTCTGCGCAACAGACTTCTCTACCATGGCAATGTCCGGGGCGTGCCACTCCAACAGCCACGTCTCCAGTACATCACAAATCACATCATCGGTGGCTATGAATGGTACCTCGCTCCACTTCTTTGCAGGTTCCTTACGCACCCTAAGGTATATGTCGTGAAAATCCACTTTAAATTCTGCAAAACTTTGCAGGCTGTTGTAGACAGTGGTTGATAACTGTGGCTTGCAGTGAATCCCCATTCTGAAGTTCATCTCCATGAACACCCAGAATATCTTACTGTCATGGATTCAGGTCGTGTCCTTCGTGGCCCACAGTGAAGCGTACTTCGTGGCCTCCAGGATATCCCTTGCAATCATGGGGAACTAGCTATCCTCTGGCAATTCCCCTGCCACAAGCACTATGGACAACAGAAGCCATGCATAGTGGAATGTTTTTCCTTGCTCCTATGCCTCGCGGCAATTCTCCAGGAACTCTTTGCACAAGAATTCAGACCAGTTAAACTGGACCCCTTCTGTGAATTGTTTAGCAAGTGCCACCACCAGCACGGGTAGCTCGCCCATGCGACACTTCCGCATGACCTTACCCGCCAGTATTTGAGTCACCACACTAAATACTTTGTTGTTGATACTGAAGATTGCGTAGCCCTTCTTTTTCTTTTCCATCTTTTATTTCTTCTTCATGGCCTCCACGATGGCCAAATCACTACTCTTCCCCTCCGAGATGTCTGCGAGGTCCTCTCCTTTACACGGGAGCTAGGTAATGCGATAGATTAAGTGGTCCCTGATGGGGATGGCCTCCTCCAGCCACAAACACCCACCATGCACCAAGTAAAGGAGCTGCCTGATGATGAAGATCATCACTAGGGCGCAGTGGTAATGTGGCACCCAGAGCAAGTTTAGTAACCCTGCCTTTTTCAAATTTGTGTAACCACTTTCGTGGCTCCAATTCTATAACCCCCGTTGTGGTGTTCTACTTGGGCTTCATGAGCTACGTGATCTCTAGGTGAGGGAATTTATCATGGTCAACGAGCTTCCAATGTTCAAACTTAAGTTTAGCACTCGTCCCAGGTGTGTACCCTCAAAGATGATGTCGTCTGGGAGGAGCAGAGTCTACAGAGAGCTCTTGCCCTGTTTGAGGTCCTTAGGCACCTTTCCCTTCCCCTTCCGTGGGAGGACATATGCGGGTAGCTTGGTTGGAGGGTGCATAGCCTTGGTTTCTACCTCCATGCCCTCATCGTCATCTTCGTCAATTATGAGGTCTTCAAGGTCTTTTTCCTCCTCATCAGTTTCCAGGTTAACTGCTTTCCCTTTCTCCTCCATTGTTAACTTGGTACGTAGTGGGTTTCGCAACGACACACACACCAGAATCATTGGCTGTTTGTCTTTCTTCTGTCTCGACGTGCATGACAATTTAGAGACTTCTGTAACAATCATGGTTCCTTCAGCGATATCTTCTATGGTTAGGGCCTGTGCGACCTCTTCGGTGGTCATCTCTACAATTTCTCTGGCTTCTTCAGATGCTGCCATCTCACTTGCCCAGAAATATCTCAACCGTTCGCTCAGGTGCTCAACCAACGCTCTCCATAGGGCAAACAAGTCTTGGCTTAGAATATGCGAGGCATATGATAGCTCAATTTGCAAATGACCAAGTGTTGGTTGCGGGGTAGCCCTTTGTAATTTATAATGCCTTTTGAATTTGAATTCGACCATTTCCCCCAAATCCGGTTCATTAATGCTCCCTTGGTGGCATAGTTTTCCAAATCTTGCCCATAAAGCATGTCTCAATTGCCTGCCGCCCACTCCATTTGGTCTCAAGTCAAGCATCACATCGTGAATAGTGACTACAACGGTCACTTTCCAGCCAACCAGCGTGGTAACACAACCCCCCTTGGGTGGTCGCAAACCTTGTGACACTTTGCTACTACACGCAACACCAATATCGCAGCTTCCGGGCAGAGTAGTTTATAGTCCCACGTCTCCTTTCAAATGCCTAGAGCACTAAGACTGTACTTCCCATGGCTAGTCAGGTGGTTGCGCCACCTGTATAGGGTTTCAACCGGTCATCCATCACTTTTCCTAGAAAACACCGACCTTTTATTATTACTAGCTACGTCGTGCACTTTATCATCTATAGCATGCCATCATCGGTGATCCATTTAGTAATATGCGGTCCAATCCAAGGCATCAGACTGATCAACTCTTGGCGGTAGTCCCCAAATTCGTTAACATAATCGTCCACGCCCTATTTTATCACCCTGATTTTCTTATCAAGAAAATCCTTCTTTATTTTGCCCTCAGGCTTCTTGACTTCCACTTCCACCAGAGCGGTTTTCTCCCTTAATCGCACCCTTTCTTTCATAATTTCTTGGAGCCTAAGATCACCACGTCAGATTTCTTCCTTAGGTCCCAAGCATTTTGCTTCGTTCAGCTGCATGATCCCTTCTTCCAAGGCTCTGTGAGTTGTCATATCTACTCGTGCTGCTATGTGCGGACTAGCCATATTATACTCTATGGGGATTACAGTGTTCACTCCATATTCCAGCCTCGGAGGCGTTTACTCCATCAGTTTCTTACACGTTGTCCTATAAGCCCATAGAACCGCTGGTACGCGCAGGTCCCAATCAGTTCGTTGCACATCATATACCTTGTTCAGCACTTCGCACACTTCGTTAAAGGCTTCTGTGTGGATAACCTTCTCCAAGTTTTTTCTTCCCATACTCCATTGTTTCAACTGGAGGGGTCATTCGTGCAATTTCCTTGCTCGCACATGCTTATTGATCGTGTCTCCTAACACGATGTCTGTGTGCATCCGCGCAGGTTTTTTTAGATATGCCCATATCCATCTGGACAAGTGTGTGCACAGGTCATTCCTTCTGGAAATCTGGTCTGTTAATCACATCTGAGGCTTCCCAAACCACATGTGTATCATTCTCCTACATTCATGCCAATCCTCAAATCTTCCTTAGTGCGTACCCCACCACCTCGTGGGTGTAGCACACAGTACCCATTTCAAAGCCTCGAAACATTGTTGTTCTTGCATTTCTCTTTCAAACCTGTTCAAAAAATCAATTACCTCACTTAACCCATCATAAGTAGGCAAATCCCTTACCTCTGTTGTGACGCACAACGATCTCGTCATCATATTACAGTTCAACGTTGTTATCTCGTGTAACCGGTTCCGCCATCACTTTATCTCCTCGTTAGAATCCAATGTATAGGAGCTTTCGCACTCCCATGAGATTCATTCATCCGCGGTGGGATTTACCTAGTCTTGCTCTCGCACAGTTATCTTGTAGATGCAGTCTAAATCATCATCGATTTCATAGCTGCACAATGGTTCCGTGTAGCACGATCCTTCTGCAAGGTCCAAAGGTACGACTACGCGCAGGGAATTTGTCTCAAAAATCATCGTGCGCTTCTTTAGGTTGATCACCCCGTTCATGTCAGTGGCCCAATTGATTCCTAATAGCGTGGGGTAGGGATTACTGTCATCAACAATATCTATCACTTCAAAGTCGACTAACGCACTTGCTCCTTCAATATCCACTATGATTCCCTGTAATCTTCCCATAGGTATTATCTTTTGCTGGTTTGCCATCTGCAATTGGATAGGAGACCATTATAGCATAGGCCTCCCCATGAGCTCCCATGTCTGCTTCAGCAGAACGTTCACATCCGATCCTCAATCTAGAGTCACTTGGTCCATCTCATATTTTCCAATCTGCGCAGTCAATCTCATTTCTCTCCCCGTCCTTGTTGCATGCTTTCCAATCTTCTAGACTACATGCGATTCTCCTGGCGCGGACCCTGCGCATCGAGTAATGAGTTCCTACAATCCCTTTAGAGCCTTGTTGCCGCGCAACAGCTTCATGCATGTTTCCAACAATGTCATGAGCATCGATGGGTCCATTTCTGACTTTGGTCTATCTTTTCTTCCTAAAGTGGAGGCATCAGTGAAGCGCTTTCTAGCTTCCATGAAGGTTTCCTTAGCGCGCTCCAAATCAAACTATGGTTCTTTCTTCGGAGCCTTGAGAACCCAAGTACTATCTTCAGGCCGCTTGCCTTTATCATCCCATGTCGTAATTCCACTTCAGAGCACAATGGTCACGTTAGGATCTTCCTCACATAGCTCAGACCTCATCATTTGTAGGTTTTGAGTCGGGGGAGGTTGGAGCGCTCCCTTGTCGTGCAGCCTCGCTATTAGTGTAGGACAATCCTCCGTCTCATGATCAAACAAGGTACAATACAAACATGACAACCATGTTGAATTCATACAATCAAGGGCATAATGTCTTGGCCTTCCGCAATTTTAACATATCAGCTGTTTGTGACCTCCTCCAGGTCCTCCTCCACCTCGGCCTCATTCGTGCCCTTAAAATCTGGTTCATGTCATCCCTGCATTCTGGTCAAGGGCCGCATTTCAACCTGAACTCTGTAGGTGGGAGTCTTATCCATCATCAAATCACAGTTTCTACAAGTGCGCTCATCGTGTCCTAATGACCTATAGAAATTACAGAACAACTGTTGCAAATTCTGTGTGTAGTTCTGCAACAGATGACAGTTGTTTGTAATGTGCTTTCTTCCTATTTGACAAATTGCGCACGACAAAGCAAGTGCCATGCTAGGTCCTTCTTGTGCCTTCGGTCTTAATGGCATCGACCCTCCTCCCGAGAGGTAATTCGTGAACACTGGGTAGTGGTCCTTGTCATGACCTTGACCCTTACATTTAACACAACATACCTCGTTGCACACCTTTGGGCGAGCTGTCCTGTCTTGTTTCAGACTTTACATTGCAAGGCACAAGTTTTTCAACTGCGCGTGGATCTGCTAAACTCCTAGGTTAGGATCCTGTATTAGGGTTTCATGTAGCCCCATCGTGATCTCCAAGGCCCCTGCCTGAGTTGTTAGCTTCTGTTGTGACAGCGCATTCCTCAAATGCAGCGTTAGCGATTCTACAAACCATTCACGATGTTGTCCATCTGTGAACATCATACTGGCTTCGTGAATTGGGCACTTCAGTCTCTGATCCAACTCCCAAGGAGTCTTGTCTAGCAGCATTTTGATCTCCTTCAACTCGATGATCAACTGTGCCTCTAACTTCAGCCTGCTAAATTCTTTGTTCAGCGGAATTTGGATATCTGTGACCCCCACATTTGGATTGTCATTAGAATACTTGATATACTAGGTTAGCGCATGATCCTGCAGAGCACTAACCAACATTGTTTTCTTTATATTATCATCTGTAACTCCCTGTGATTCCCATACAACCCTTATCGCGAACCAAAACTGGTCTGATCCTCATTTTCTATTCCCTTGAACACCGACAACTTTATCGTGCTTGCCATATTAACTCACGGTGGTGGCGGAGGTGGTATGGGTGAAGATGGGGGTGAAGGTGGTGACACTGGTGGTGGTGTGGGTGGGGGTGGTATGCGCGAATCCTTTGCCTTATCAAATTGATCGCACTTCTTGGTGAGACCTTCACGAGCTCTTCCTCGCCCCCTCACAGAGGTGTAATCATGGGGCTAGTTTCTAGTTTTCTACTTCCTTCGTTTCTGTAAATTCTTCCACTTCACGTAGACTTGAACATCAATGTATTCCCATAATCTACTTTTCACATAGTCGCACTTTAATACAAGTGTTCAGAGACTTAATTTACTTAGCTCATGGTCCTTTAAGGAATCATCATTCTGCCTCGCTATAGCTAATTGAAGTATCTACTGGAAACAGAGTAATGAATCCTCCTATAATTCGATCGAGCCAGTGATCAAGAGCACACGAGATCTTATCCTCCGATGTTTCCCATCCGTGCACCAATTTTGGAGTACACACAATAGGATTATCAAGTTTCCACCGTCCTTGGCTATCTTCTAGCTTCACGATCGACTCGTACAACTCAGTAGGGAAATATGCGAAGAAAATTTTGTGGATTTCTGTGTACAAGTAGCAGTCTAATCACTTCTCCTTTGATAGCTATGGATTAATGTTCTCTTGCGCCCGAACTCATGGATCTTCCTATCCAACCAATCTTCAATTTCTTTCTTAGTTGGATTCCAATGATATGACATCAGACATATCTATGCAGATCCCGGTTCGAACAACAAAACCATTTGTTGGCTTGTTGGGGCCTGACCCAGGTTCAGAGTTAATTAGCTAAACAAATCCCTGTACTACTGGCCCTTTTGGCAACAGTCCATGGAGCACGGACTATGTTCTCACCCGAAGTAGTATGGGGGGGTGCTGGAACCAGGTTTTTTCACCCTTGAGATGTCTGATGGGTTTATTTGGTCCAACTATGAGTCCCTTCACATAGGTTACTTCACGCACTTCCCTAGCCTTCACGCCCTATTATATTCACTTTCACACAACCCTAACCAGGGGCTATGGGGATTTCTCATTGCTGGAGCAACGATCTGCACTATTCCCCTAATCACACCCGAGATCTTACTTATCTTCTTATTATAGTTACTTATCTTTGCATAAACAGATGCCTTATATTATATTTATTCATCACATTCATATGAGCTTGTGCCATAAATAAATAGTAAACTTGCAATTCATACCCAATAATACATAAAATAGGAAAGATACATAGAAATATGGTAAAACTTCTCTTTTATTAATTCTTCCCACGGTTACAGACTCGACCTGCCCTATGCATTTAGCTGCAGGGGTTCGCACACTCAGCTGCAGACTACTAGGCCTTTGCACACTTAGCTACAGAGCCTTCTCCTACTCTATGACCCAATGACACAACTTACACTTCGACTCAATACTTCATCGATTCCTTGGGTTCATCATTAAATTGATTGATTGATGTCCCTTTTCACTTAGACACTACAAGAGAAAAGTTCATTGGTGAGGGTCATGCTTGTGACGGACCTTTAAGGTCCATCACCAATGTTGCATATGGTGACGGTATTTAAAAAAGCGTTGTTGTAAGTGTATATAGTGATGGTCCTTTACAGTTTATCACCAAAGCCACTTTCAATGACACTTTTGGTGAGGTTCGTTAAAGGCCCATCAGTAATTCTCTCTTTGGTGACACTTTTGGTGAGGGTCGTTAAAGGCCCATCACTAATTATCTCTTTGGTGACACTTCTAGTGACGATATTTTATTGACCATCACCAATGATGTTTTTGGTTACTTTTGGTGACGATCAATAAATGTTCGTCATCATTTATCATTCCAATGAGTTTTTGATGACACTTCATGCCTGTGACGGACCTTTAAGGTCCATCACTAATGTCGCATATGGTGACGGTCTTTAAAAAATAATTGTTGTAAGTGTATATAGTGATGGTCCTTTAAGGTTTGTCACCAAAGCCATTTTCAATGACACTTTCTGTGAGGGTCATTAATTTCCCATCACTAATTCTCTCTTTGGTGACACTTTTGGTGAGGGTCATTAAAGGCCCATCACTAATTCTCTCTTTGGTTACACTTCGAGTGACGACCTTTTATTGACCTTCACCAATGCTCTTTTTAGTTACTTTTGGTGACGGTCAAAAAATGTTCGTGATCATTGATCATTTCAATGAGTTTTTTATGGCGCTATGTACCCGTTACTATATTTTTTGTAAAAATATAATGATTTAAGACCATTGTTGTGGAGTCTTTTTCATTATGTGTCCAAGGTCATAGTGGTTATAATAGTCAGTCAATTTTTTAAGAAGTAATTAGTGTGTATCATTTCCCTCAAGTCATAAGAATATAGTCTTCCTATGAGTCAACACATGACTCATCTCTATTAGGTTTATTATCTAGCAAATTTCCATTACATAAAGTTCCACTAGTGTGTGTAGGAACTATATTATTTAATACATAATCAAGTTCTGTCAATTCTATTAATGAGCGAGACCTAGCACTCCTCAACACTCATGGCACACCTTAACATGCTTTGGAACAATACACTAACATTCCTTGGCACCTCGCATTTCTTGGAACATCTTTGTACCTAGAACACCTTGCCATGAGTAGGACGCCAAAGCACATGTTGGCATGCCATAGCATAGCATAGAACTCCCCTATCATGTGTTGGAATTCCCTGTAGTCCCTAGCATGCCCTGGAACTCCTTGGCATAATATTGCATTGACAAAAATTAGCACTTGGCACACATTGGCACTTGGCATGTATTGTAACATATTATTAGTGTGCCTAGCATGCCTCTTTTGAAAAAGATAAAGTCTCGATTTATTAACCTTCTTATGTGTTCATTTCCTTTCATTTAGCTTGGTTATTCCTTTTGTTTCCTTCAAACTCCTTGACACATATTGGCGTACTCAGTCACCCTGCACATCCTAGCATGTCTTAGCACCTGGAATGCCTTGGCACTATTTGGCACATGTTAGCACACCCTGGAACTACTTAGCACACTCTAGCACTTCTTGACATTCCTTGATATTCCCTGGAATGCCTTACCCGTTCTTAGCATACCTTGTCACTCCATCCTTGGCATGACAACTAGCACTGATTGACACTCCCCAACACACCCTCATATTCATTCAATTCCATGCATTTTGACCTAGTGCTCCCTTGTGTTGTCATAGTACTCCCTAACACTCCTCAACATGCATTGGCACTCTCTAGCACACCTTAGCACTCATAAGTGAAGAATGAAACTTTTAAACAATGTTACAGACTTGGAATAGAAAATAAATAAGTGAGGCAAAAGAGATAAGAGTCTTAATCAGATTGGGGAAAAATCAGAAAAAAAATCGGGAAAAAATCAGTGAATTCAATATATAAAAATATACACATATATTCAATTAAAAAAAACATTTCCCATTGATATTCAGTAAATCCATGTCCAAACAATTCATAATATCAATAGATGTCCAAAATATCATGAATGAATAAGCATATCATATATGTTATGAGTCCAAACATGATCCAAAGTACTGAGTCATGACTCCTAACTAGTGACTACATAGAAATAGAAGCAACTTCTTCTAAAAGTTTACAAACAACTGCATACTAATTAGAAAAAATCAGTAACTAAGAGTCTAAGACTCTTAAGAGTGAGAACTAGAAGTGATTCCTCCCACTCCTCTGCTTGCTTGAGTCTCAAAGTTTTTCAAGTCATGTAGGCTTAAAAGAGGAGCCTCCTCTAATTGGACCCAATCTACTACATTTGTAGTTTACAAATCTATCTCTTCAAGGTCTATTGGTGAATGATCCAAACCTATCATTATCATGATACATTGAAATGTGAATTTAAGTTTGACTTTTAACTTTAAGGTTTAAACTTTAAATTCCAAATTAAATTATGAAACCTTCAAATTCAAGCTCTCACCTAGTATTTTCTTGTTGCGAAGTTCTAGATTGTAATGGAAAAATACAAGGTCATTTAAGAACTTTTGTGTCAATCAGTTGCTCTTCTTAGAATGTATTTTCTCAAACATGCTCCAGTTACACTCACAACCTGAAGTTCTACATCCTTGGTTTAAGATTCGAATGGAAAATCTCTTCAAATCTGGCGTATCACTACAAACGTTTTGCCACCAAAGACCTAGCAAGTGGCAAGGGTTCGTGAGGAGACGTACTAAATACTAAATAGTAAAAACTTAAAATGACAAAAAAATTTAAAAAAAAATTTAACATATAAAATAAAGTTTGAACAAATTTAATGAACTGATAAAGCCTTCAAGCCTCAAAGGGTACCTAGCAACACCTTAGACCTTTCTCGTATAACACTGGTATAGGAAAATAATTTAGGTGGTGCTCTATAATCCTATAGTTGGGAAAAGACACGACTTTGAAATTATGGATCAGGGAAGCACCTTTCCATGCATGTCATAAGTCCTCTGTGAACCTTCCCATCCTCATTAAATTTTCTCTTATCATAAAAATACTATGGGTTTAAGAAGTACCTAGCAGCATGTAAGGGGGAATGAAATTTCCTATCCCAATGTGCATCAATAATGTCCCAAAGAGGCATATACTTTGCCTCCTCATCCCCATATCTTCTTTTGATGGCCTCCTTTGTGAGATCCATCGCCTCATAAATGTAACCCATAGCGGGTTTGTCACCATCAACCATCCTGAAAGTTCAAGCTTTCAAATTTAAATTAATATGAAACATTGAAAATAAAAAGAAGATTGAAATGAAATTTAAAGCATGAAAAAGTTAAAAGACTTGAAGTCCCTGAGAACTCTAACAAGGGACTCAATCACAACAATAATCTCTTCGACATATTTCCAGAAACTGTCATTAAACACAAGTGAAGCAACTCCAATGCATTCAAGGGTATTGGAATGTTTAGATGTCGTCCACTCAGGTCCCAAGGACATCCTCTTTAGATTTATCTTTTGCTCAACCAAAAATTGCAAAGATATGAAATTTGTTGCAAATCTAGTCATTGCAGGTCAAACAATTTCTTTACCTTCAGTGTATTTTCTTATGGTGTTTAGGACAATAATGTGGTTGTATATGTATTTGGTTATGGATTTTTCCTTCTCCACAACCTCATGTATCCAATGAAGCTTGCCAATGTCCTCAAGCATTAAATCTATACAATGGTCAACACAATAGGTCCAAAAAATAGTGGGGGGCCTAATCTCAAAAAGTCTACCAGCAGCCATAAAATTAGTTGCATTGTTGGTGACAATTTGTACAACATGTTCTTCTCCCACTTCTTGAACGAATTCCTCCATCATTTCACAATAAGTTGTGCAGTCTTAACCTTGTCTGAGGCATCCACTGATTTGAGAAACATTGTACCTACTAGACAAGATACAAGTGTTGGAATATAATCCTAACATCTACATTTATTTTTTAGCCTAAGTATCCTTGACTTAGCCACATGCACTAAAAATCATGTTCACACTTGGTTTTTGGTAAACTAGCTCAATGGACCAAATTTCCCTTGTTTTTTGCCTTTAAAGGCTTAATATTATGGAAATATTGGTCCAACCACTTTCCTAAAACATTTAGACATTTAAATGCATGTTCACACCTAACCACACCTCATCCACTTGAGTTATTTGAGGATTAGCACCCCACATGAAGATTCCCCCTTAAATGAAGGGATTTGGTCCCCCAGACCATTTTAGCATGTTTTAAAGTTGCCTTGCATGGGAAATGAACTGTTCCTCATGCTTTCTTCATGGATGATAGTTGGCATAGGTTTTCTTGAGTCATTGTTGCTATTTTAGGCCTCCATTTAGCTTTTCTTAGCCTTTTCTAGTTTTTTACTAGTTTTTTCCTAGTTTTCTAGATTCGACAATTTCTATATAACCACCTCCCTTTGGGATTAGAGGTTTGGATGTTCATGTATTACTATTGTTAATTAATTTAATACATTTATTTTATGGAGAAAATTCTTTCTCTCCTCTCTTGAATATCAAGAAATTACTTGTGTTTAATTTAACTAGAATTCTAGATCTATTAGAGTTTCTGCAGGAATTCTACATGGTATCAGAGCTAGTTTGAATCTAGTGGATTGTACACAGTTTTATTTGTAGGTATAGATCAGCAAGAGGCACAAAAAGCAGCAATGGATCATCTCTATCAGCCCACAAAACTTTTTCTAAATCCTTTCAATTACTTCGAATGGAAGACAAAGATTACTTTGCTCCTCCGAAGCAAAGGGCTTTACAGGGTAACAATGGGAACGGAAACTGAACCAAATTCTGCAGTGGAGAAGATCAAGTATTTCAATAAATTAGATGAAACAATTGGGCTAATATGCCTATAAATTTCCAGAGAACTCCTCTTCCATGTCAGCAGAGCCACCACTTCCGATGTGGCCTGGACCACATTGGAAGGACTATTCGGTAAGCAGGATGAAATGAGAGTGCATCAACTGGAGAATGAACTCATATCCCTCAGTCCAACTAATTTAAGAAACCTAAAAGAATACTTCACCATGTTTAAATCCCTCCTCGTTGAACTTGATGCATGTGGAGTCAAGAAAGAGGAAGATCAACTCAACCTTTCGATTCTCTCGAAATTAGGCCCTAGATATTCTGTATTTGTATCGTCTTTTAAAGCATCTAAATTGACTCAGGAAAAATGGAAAATGCCTCCATTGAATGACTTCATTGTAGCATTGACTCAAGAGTAAGCTAAGTTAGTCCCAATGGGTGTTGTCAAGCATTCAAAGAACCAAGCACTTGTGGCTACTGATGCTCCAAAGAGCCGTGGAAGAGACAAACAAAAAGGGAAGGGTAAATTTAATGAATCAAAGAAGGAGATACCTGTACAATCTTTAGAGAGCTCTTATTTTCCTAAGGGTAAGAAGAAGAAGGAAAGAACACTTTGCAACTACTGTTCTAAAGGTTTTCATCCCGAAGAAAATTGCATGAGGAAAACAATCGATGAGATGGCTAAGCAATTGCAGCAACACAATCTCACCGTGCCCAAGAATGCAAAGAAGAAGGATGATAACATAACGAGAGATGGGAGGGGGAGAGAATAAGACAATCATGCTTTAATGGCTGTCACATCCACTCCATTAGCTTGGATCCTTGATTTAGGTGCATCGAACCATATGGTTGCATCAAAAGATGAATTTTCCTCCATCGAAGAAAGCACCAGATCCCGAATTTACTTGGGAGATGCCACACCCGCAAAGGTCTGTAGAGAAGGAATTGTAGACCTTGAAGGGGTTGTTGGAAATAATACTGAGAGGGGGGTTGAATCAGTATTATCAGATCAATAATTTAATTTTCAAAACTGATTTGTATACGTTACTTCAGCTTAGTGAACTAGCGTGTATATGCAACTGTACTTAATGCAACCAGCGTATATGCAGAGATCTTTTGATTTACCCAAATTATCATGCATTGAACTTTAACTAGTATATCAGGAATTCATTAGATAGTGCAATAAAATTAGAATAAAGCATCACACATATTCAACACACATGAACACTAAGATATAAGGTGGAAACCCAATGTGGGTGAAAACCACCTGCTGTTGTCGTCTCTGTCTTCTTTTAATAATAAGAAAATTCTGTTTACAATTTTTGTTCTAGTGTAGTCTTATACCAGTACGTAGGTGTTATAGACATTTTTGTGCCTTACAGCTCTAGGCATGAAATGTCCATAATCCAAGGGATCCAAAGTCCCTAAAAGTGTTGTTCCTGCCCCTAAAGGAACAAGGTCAACCAATGACAGCTTCTCCCAGAAGTTCTCCACCAGAAACTACTCAGAACTAGTCAAATCAGGATCAATTCAGATGCTCCACTAGCTGGCTGCGTTGCAAAGCACCCGAATACACTAGCTAGGTGCGTTGCAACGCACTTGAATGCACTACCCAGGTGCCCTGAGCGGGAAATGACAAGTGGCAGAGTCATTCAACGAGGTGGAGAGACAATGGAAGCTTCCAGAATCTTCTCCAATGACACTTGCCTCACTGAATTCGACCAGTGATGAGTAAGAGGCTCTCAGTCTCCAAGTGGAAGCAAGAACTGACAGAGAGAAGCCACAAGTCAAAACATAAGCTGACTCATCCTCTCTGCTTACATCTATATATGGATCCCTCATCCCAGAGATCTGGAGGCTGGAATTTTGTACTTTGCAGAGAATTGCTGTTGGTTTGAGATTGAGATTAGTGCATTGGGTGATTTATGCTTTGTTGGAGGTGAGGAAGGGATTCCTTTGCTGGGAGGTAGATGCTGGATCGGGACTCACTTGGTTGTATCTCCTCCTGGATCTTCTTGTTATATCAATAAAACTATTTGAGTTTCTCCTACATGTTTGTATATCAATGATGCTTTGTTATATTTGCATGTTTAGCTTAAATCTGATCCTAAGCTAGTTATGAATGTAAATCTATATCTTTGTGTAGTTTTCCTCTTCTGGGATCTTGCAGGAACTTGGTGAAGCTGGGCAAGCGAGAGAGCAGGTAGCTGGAAGCCATCAAAGAGGAGAGTGATTGGATCAACAAACTAGCGCAAGACACAGGTTAGTTAATCCTTCCTCTTCGTTTACATTTCATAAAGAAGAATACGAAAATAGTTTTCCTTGTTTGTTGCTAAGGCACTGTCACACCTTAGAGTGGGATAGGGGCGTTCTGAGTAGATACTTTTCCCAACAACAAAATGGAAACTCCACTGGGGATCGTATCTAGTTAGTTTGTTTGTGTTTCCATTGTTGTTTGTCTCATAAACACAGAAGTAGCAATCGAACTGCATTTCCCATTATCAAATGCAAAGTATCTTCTACTTCAAATCCACTCACTAGATTTGTTTATGATTTGAACAGCAGATCCACAAATGCTCTAATAGCCCTTTGTGATAGCTCTTAGTCCTCCTTTAAATCATCCCTCTAATTGTACCTTACTGATTGCTTTTACTCGGCCAAAATCCATAGATTAAACTGCAAACCGTGACCTAGAACCCGGATAGAAGTCTCGTTTCTGCCCCAGCGCAGGCTCTGTGAAGAGGTTCTACATTTCAACGCAGGTCCCGAGAGGGCTACCTGCGCTGCAATTCAGTTTCTCTGTGCAACAGGTGCACTGATCAGCCCTTGCCCTGTGCAGCTGAGGTTCTTTGCTTCATTTTGTTCAGTTTTATCTCTGATTTTTGCAGCCTGTTATCAGTGTGTGTACCTATCTGAAAACCCCTTTTCTCTGCCTTAATTCCGCCTCCTTTGTACAAAAAGACTGTAGGTGTTCTTTGTGTATTTGTTACATCATTTACAGTTTTCCATTGAAAAGTAAAATAGTCATACTGTCGTCCTTAGATTTAGATCTGTCGTAAGTGTCGATTTTAATCTTAGGAGAAAGTTTGTTTCCTGTTGACAGTTGATTATACTTTTTACTTTTTCCTTTGGTTTGAATTTGTCTCTTTCTAGTGTCGAAACGAGTGTTTATTTCAAAATCATAAAGTGTCGTAATCTTCTCTGCCCTTTTGATTTCGAAAAAGAAGCTTGTTTGTGTTTTTCACTTGAAAGCAAATTCAAATTTGTACATCAACTTTCTTTTTAGGCATCAATATTAAGAAAGTGAAAACAAATACATGCATTTGTGCATTTGCATATTGATAGTTTGTATGGTTTGATTTAGGAAAAGTGCATCTACAGTGTGCTCTTTGCTCTTTGAGAAAAGATTGTGTCTTTCTTTTCCCCTTGTAGCTAGGATTTTCATTGTTGAAAAGAGATAAATGCTTGCTTATCATCTTTAGATTGCATTTAGGAATTACATCTACATCTCGTGGTGATCCAAAAAGGCAAACTTCTAAGAAAGATCAACTTAAAATAAATTGAATGAATCTAACAACGCTTTGGAACTTAACGCACAACATAGAGGTCTAGGCTAGAGACGTGTTCTGGGGTCGTAAAGCCTGGTAACTATTGTCCTCATTGATGGTTGGGTGATTCCTCCACTGTGAGACGATAAGTGCCAGTATGGATTGTGCTCCCACGTACCATCGAGTATATATTGGGAGACCCCTATAGGCTTAAAACCTTTTATCCATAGGAAGCCGTGTCGGCCGCCCTACTGATCACAATGCACCGAACACAACATTCGGGAAGATTGACTGCCGTACCGTAAAACGTATTCTGCAGTTTTGTGATTGGTTTGGCACACCCTCTACCTAGATCTCCAGAGCAGTCCCTTTCGTTCCTTTTCAGACTCTTTAACAGAAAAGGTCCATCTGAGCACTTGTCACTTCAAGCTCATTAAAAATCGAAGGAGATTAGAGTCATCTTTTGTTTTTTCTCGACTCTTTAAAATTGAAAAAACAAGTTGTGTCCAAGCATCGTAAAATTTATTTTAAACGGAATATTCATACCCTTTTCCTACGTTGATCTTAGGTTGAGAAAATGGAGTCTACCAACCAAGGAAATCCCCTTGGTGGGAATCCTAGTCCCTTCTCCTCTTGGGGAGATGTTGGTGCACCCCATATGGCCACATTGTCGCTTCCAGGACTGGCAATTGGCTTGCCAGTCTGGCTCTTCTCAACCAATGTCGTTCAGAACACCACTATTCCTGAACAATCGAATCAGCAGTTAGACCAGTCCAGAGTTACCCACCAACCTTCTACTTCCTCTAATTCTTCCTCTCCTCCTTCCTCTTCGCTTGATGGGGCTCGCAAAGCCAAAAGTCAAGTTCCTAAGGAGAAGAAGGAAAAGAAGAAGAAAGAGAAAAAGAAGAAGGAGCCAAAAGCGAATGGGGGCAAACGAGTGTCGTCTAATGAAAATCCACACACTGCACTGACCAGGCCTAAATCGCCATGTGTCATTTGCAAGGGAGACCACTTTCACAGAGATTGCCCTTGCATCCCTCGGATACTAAGGGACTGGTCTCCCCGTTTGCACAATCCGGTGTCGTCAACCTCTGATGGCCATGTTGAAAGCACACCGTCAACTAGCGAAAGTGAAGTCCCAGGACAAAAAGGGAGAGCTAGATCTCCCTGTAGGATGTGTGAAGGCGATCATGCCATCCACCGTTGTCCCTTCTTAGATGAAGCTAAAAGATTTTTGGATGATCGTCCGGTTTCACCGTTACGACTTCCTCCTGGATATAAAAAACTCTTGCCGAGTCCTTCGTTAGTTGAAAATCCAGCTAGCCCGCTCAAGTGGTCAGCTGAAGCGCCTGTCATTGAAAATGAACCAGCTGAATCCATACCCAGCGAAAGTCAAAAGGTCGAGGCGGTAGTTGACCCGGTCTTGCCTTCAGAGGTTTTATCTTCGAATGACACAGTCACTCGAGAGAACAAGGATGACACTGTCCAAATTCTCTTTGTCAACACAGACTCCGACGAACACGGGGGCAACCTACCCATTCCTTTATCGCAGGAAGGAAGTTCGTCAGAGTCATACCCAGCCGTCTACTCAGTCCCACCTCCAAGCAACCTAGTTGTCTCCTTCGACTGGAATCAACTAGGCAGACCCCGTTTACCAGCAAGCATACCATTCCGAATTGTCATCCAAATATATAGAATGGTCATGGCTGCTACCATCATAGATGAGGGGGCTTCTGTGAGTATCCTTTCCTCTACTGCTTGGAAAGCACTTGGTTCGCCATCGCTTTTGTCTGAAATGAGAAATCTGACAGGCTTTGATAAAGGAACCAGTCGACCTTTAGGGATCCTCCCCAATGTACCCATAACATTGAAAGGGAAGACAGTTCAAATGAACGTAATGGTCGTTCAAGGACCCTTGGATTATAACCTACTCCTTGGACGAGACTATATTTATTGCATGGGAGCCATCGTCTCCTCACTCTTTAGAGTAATGTGTTTTCCGCACGAAGGAAGAGTGGTCAAGCTCGTGGACCAGCTTTCATTTCCCGGATCACGCATCGCAAATAGTCATATACCATCCCTAAATGGTCTCTTCATGCAAGAAATGTCTCAACCCATGGTCCGTCCTCCCGATGAGCACGAGTAATTCGGAGGGATATGACTGGAACCCAGGGGGCATGCGTCCTGGCCTGCTTCGGCAGGAAAACTTCGGGTATAGGGTAGGTTTCCACGGGAGAATATAACTAGTCTGTACCCCGTCCGTGATTGAGATAGGGGTTATTCTGGAATAAGATTCTCTTGTCAAAGTTATGTGTGTGGCGCTCGTTGTCACTCACCTTTTTTTATCTCGGTAGACACCGCCGAAGAAGTGTTTTGTTTGCACCGCGAACCGAGCAATCTTTGGGTGACTTGTAAGAGGTAGGCCTCTCCCGGTAAAACAAATGTTTTATTGGACTAAAGAAGGGGTAACCTTGAAACCATACTTTATACCTGGGGGCATGCAAACCTTTTGGAGTGCAAGCAAGGGGCGGCTATTTATTTTTTTAAATTTTTAGGTCCTCCCTTTAAACCCGTAGGCTAACCCTTTAAACTCGTAGGATTAGTCGTTTCCTAACTTGCATAAAGAAAGGATGTGGGGAAAAAATCTAAATGTTGCCGTTTTATATGAGACTTTCTTATCATATGACTGGATTATCGAGCAGTTTTAGCACATAGTTCATGCTCGTTAAAAAATAAACATAAGACCGAGCAAGTGTTTCAATCCGCGTTTAAGCTCGTTAAAAAATGAACTATCCTCCAGTAAATAACCACCGTGAATGTAACATTATCAGCCATTAAAGCCTTGGTCGTGTTTGCACCGTCACCTCCACTTTTCCATTGGCCGATCATTCACCTCCATTTGATTGTTTACCCATTTTGAGGAGCAGCTGCGAAGAGTGATTTCACTAGCCATCCTTGTGACACTGCCGTGCTTGGAAAATTCCAACCCTTACCTGGAATCAGCTGCTACCCATTTTATCACTCGTTCCTCAAAAGACGAGTCTTCTTTAAGCTCTTTTCATCTGACTCGTAAAACATGAAAAGATTGCCGAGTTTTGGCCTTCCAGTTCGTTAAAGCGACCGGAAGCGCTATCCCTCCTCTAGATTTTAATCTTTTTGGACCTGAGGGATTATTGCACAAAAAGATCGAGCGCTTGTGTTGTTCGGCTCGTTAAAACTATCGAAAATTCATCCCTTCTGTATTGTTTTATACTTTTTCGGACTTAAGGGATTAGATGACGAAAAAGGAACTCCGGAGTTAACTTTACGTACCTTTTCAGACTCTCTAAAAATGAAAAGGACCGAGTTATCCTTGTCGTTAAACTCGTTAAAAACATTAATAGCGACAAACTTGTCTTTAGACGAGAACGAGTTTCACTATCGCTAGGCTCGTTAAAACATAGCGATGGGTTTGCCCGAAGGGAAAATTATAGAACAAGCATATGTTATTCTCCTCAAGCTTGACAAAAATAAAGAGGTACTGGTCAGCAATGACTGGGGAAAAATTGGGAAGAAACTCAAAGAACCTTTATTGGTAGCAAGTCGCTCTTGAACATGACACTTCCACTCCGTGCCTGAGTCGGGTTGGGTTGTTTCATTCACCGGTCACATCACCATGGTCTCGCCATACCATCCACATTTGGGGTAAATGCTACTGATCCATCACATAAGTGTCGCCGACATGTTCAAGAGAAGTCATCCAGAGAAGTCACCCGTGTCCCATCCACTACCATACATTATACTTCATTCTTTCATGACCGCCACCCTGAACCATATATCATCAGATCGTTTTCACCTCCATCAAAATCATGTGCTCCGTTCCGTGTCATTGATGTGGGATTCATCAAGGCCCTCCTTTGACGGATCGCTTCTTGTCGACATCAGCTCATTATCCAAGAAGTTGATCTAGGAACACCCCATTCAGTACTTTGAAGCTTGCATGCCTCACTGGCAAGTTTCTCACTTTCGGCGGCAGGTATACATCAATGACCTTCGACCGAAAGACTTTGCGTGGTGTTCGACGCCAAGTCCTTTATTCACACCACGTGAATTGTATTGCAGTACCTTGAGGGTCATCATCCTTATCGGTGATTCCTCTCGTGCTTGTTAACAGTTTACATCATTGACTGGTAATCAAGTGATGTCTTTCCATGTTCGACTTCAAAACATTTTTCACATGGATCGACTTGTACTTCGAGTGAAGATCGGACGAGATTGAAGACCCCAGGTCTAGTTTCATCCATCCCGGCTGCGATATATATACAGGAAAAATAAAGACATTGACATGTACAGCATTGCAGCACAAATAATCATCCTACCAAAGGGATGATGACTTCATCAGAATCATCAGTCTACCATCAGACGAGTGTCTGTCCTATGTACATAAAAATGAGTTTATAAAGCTGAGCATGGGAATGCCCACCTCAGCTAGATCATGAAAACAATATGAAGATAATGTATTGTATTGTATCTTATTACAGGTCTCCTCCCAGCATTGAATGAACTTCGGATCCTCCTAATAAAGCATTTCACCCGATAAACGGCCTCATACTTTAGGGGGCAACTGTTATAGACATTTTTGTGCCTTACAGCTCTAAGCATGAAATGTCCATAATCCAAGGGATCCAAAGTCCCTAAAAGTGTTGTTCCTGCCCCTAAAGGAACAAGGTCAACCAATGACAGCTTCTCCCAGAAGTTCTCCACCAGAAACTACTCAGAACTAGTCAAATCAGGATCAATTCAGATGCTCCACTAGCTGGCTGCGTTGCAAAGCACCCAAATACACTGGCTAGGTGCATTGCAACGCACATGAATGCACTACCCAGGTGCGCTGAGCGGGAAATGACAAGTGGCAGAGTCATTCAACGAGGTGGAGAGACAATGGAAGCTTCCAGAATCTTCTCCAATGACACTTGCCTCACTGAATTTGACCAATGATGAGTAAGAGGCTCTCAGTCTCCAAGTGGAAGCAAGAACTGACAGAGAGAAGCCACAAGTCAAAACATAAGCTGACTCATCCTCTCTGCTTACATCTATATATGGATCCCTCATCCCAGAGATCCGGAGGCTGGAATTTTGTACTTTGTAGAGAATTGTTGTTGGTTTGAGATTGAGATTAGTGCATTGGGTGATTTATGCTTTGTTGGAGGTGAGGAAGAGATTCCTTTGCTGGGAGGTAGATGCTGGATCAGGACTCACTTGGTTGTATCTCGTCCTGGATCTTCTTGTTATATCAATAAAACTATTTGAGTTTCTCCTACATGTTTGTATATCAATGATGCTTTGTTATATTTGCATGTTTAGCTTAAATCTGATCCTAAGCTAGTTATGAATGTAAATCTATATCTTTGTGTAGTTTTCCTCTTCTGGGATCTTGCAGGAACTTGGTGAAGCTGGGCAAGCGAGAGAGCAGGTAGCTGGAAGCCATCAAAGAGGAGAGAAATTGGATCAACAAACTAGAGCAAGACACAGGTTAGTTAATCTTTCCTCTTCGTTTACATTTCATAAAGAAGAATACGAAAATAGTTTTCCTTGTTTGTTGCTAAGGCACTGTCACACCTTAGAGTGGAATAGGGGCGTTCTGAGTAGATACTTTTCCCAACAACAGTAGGGTTCAACCTATAGAAGGCTACAACCTTCTCTCAGTCTACATCTTATACTGGAAGGGAGGTACAATCCCCTGGCTCTTGTATTAGCTGATATGTTTACTAGTACGTAGGTGCCAACCTACAGAAGGCTACAACCTTCTCTTTTCTTCCAGGGATCATGTTTCATAAATTTTCAAACTAGATCCATCAACAACATCATTCAATCATCAAATATATCTACATCAACCAATCTTCTTTTGAACCAACAACAACTGAATCGATCAATCACTTTGACAACTCATCAATTTGATCATTCAGAATGCTGTCACCAGAATACAGTAACTAGAACCCAATCCAGAACCCAGAACACTGCAACAGCAAACAGATGCAACTAAAACATATTTTATAAGGTATACACTACTTCCATGTGATGAACCTGCGTGCATATGCGCTTTCCTCAAAGAAAACCAGCGTACAGATCTGCACATAAAATTTATGATGTATACGCTCTTTTGATATGCAGAACCAGTGTGTATACGCTTTTTTTCTAAAGTGAACCTGTGTACAAATCTATAAATGATGATTTAAACATAACAACTATTCCAGACTTCAGTCATACCCATATCATCATATTTACAGACTACAACATGCACCATTTATTCAGATAAATGATCAAAACACATAAAGATAATTCACTTCAAGCCTTAAGATCATGATACATCATTTGATCTTATCCTTCATCAAATGCTAAGGTTCATCCTTGGTTCAGATCAAGCACAACACCATAAGCCAATAACTTATATATTAGATCTCACACTTCATAAGATATTCGATACTTACACACCTTGGCCTAATGATCTTCTCCTCCTTTTATAGTTTGTAGGCCTTTCTTAATTCCATGGACCAAAACCACTTAGGACCAATACCTTGGGTCAATTCCTCAGACCCGAAACCTTGGACCAATACCATGGATCAAAATATCATGGACCAAATACTTCGGACCAAACACTTAGTTTTCTAAGGTATACACGCTTTTCCTTTTGTGAAAGTGCGTGTGTACGTATACGCGACTTGTATATAGTGAACGTGCGTGCATACGCAGCTTGGTCAATGGTGAACTTGCATATACCTCTCTTTCTTCATTTTGTGTAGTCTGATCTGTAACTCAGTGCTGTTAACCTGCAGTACTGTGTTCTGTCATCTGAGTGAGTTTCCTTTTGAACTGATTCCTTGAAGCTGCCTTTCATTTCATCACATCTGTAAACACTACTGTCATGCATTCTGTCACATGTAATATCTCTTCTGTAGATTCATCTAGTTACCATGTACAAGTGAGTTGTTATACTACAAGTGGGTTGCCATCAAGTACAACACATACATCATAATGCCAACAATCTCCCCCTTTGGACTTGATGGAAACAACCACACCAAGTCACTCTCCCCCTTTGACATCAAGGGAAAAGGGTCATGCTCCCCCTGAGTGCATGCTGAATCCTCTGATATGCTGAAGTGTGCTGGTTGAGTTCCCATGATCGAGTCCATGCTTCCCCTAAGCATAAGCAAAGTCTGCAAAACGATGTTCTAAAAGAAGAACATGAATCTATACATACATTACAAATGACCTTCCTATCACAAAGGACTCATACATACATCCATCTCCCAACCAAGTTGGGATATTGTTTGCAGGAAAACTAGTGTCTTTTCGATCTGCTAGTCCCACTAGGATTTGGTAGCTATCCTAGAAACAAACAATCAAAGAAATTTACAATTTCCTCCATGTATGATAGATAAAAGAGGAGCAAAGGGACAACCCTGGATCTTCCGCTTGACTCCTTGCTTGATTCCTCTCCCGTTTGATAGAGCTTGTAACCCTTCTCCTACTTGTCCCGCTATAAGAACACCTGTGGAAACAAAGTAACAAAACACTATCAAAGCATCTCGAACTATTATATCATAAACAATGCAGAATCAGAATACATTGAACATACAATGGCAGTCATAAATAGCAAGATTCACAAGTACACGATTGTATGGAGGAAAACTCAAATAACTTTATTAATAATATAAGGGAGAATTACAACCCAACTATCTGATCCAGCATCATCCTCCCAGCATCAAAGCCCTCTTCACCTCATGAAAAGCAAGATCACCCAACAATACAATGCTCTTTCTCAGATACAAACTATCGGCACTTCCTTACAAATTACCAAATTATAGCATCCAGATCTCTCAGATGAGCGATCCATTTATAGATATCTGCAAGGGTGTTAGTCATCTCTTGGTTTTTGATTAGTGTCATTCCACTTGTTTTTCTTGGTTCCAGTTGGATATTTCTTGGATATCTTACTCATCCCTGGGCGAATTCAGAGAGGCAAGTGTCATAGGAGAAGTTTCTAGAAGATTCCATGAGCATCCACTTAGCAAACTATCTCGGACATTTGTCCATTCTCACTCATCACACCCCACAGAAGGCCTCTTCAATATTCATCGCACCTGGCTAGCGTAGAAGTCAATATACATCGCACCTTGACAGTGGAGCAGTCAGTACGGTCCAGTTTTGGCCAGTTCTGAGTGGTTTTTCAAGTGGAACTTCTGGGGAATGACGTAATCAGTTGACCATGATCCTTTAGGGTATGAAACAACACTTTTAGGGGTTAAAGAGCCCTTAGTTTATCGACATATAAGATTGGGGTTGCAGTGCTCAAATATGTCTATAACAGTTGCCCCATAAAGCATGAAGTCGTAAATCTTTTGATGTCGGGTGAAATGCTTTATCATGAGGATCCAAGGTATTCAAACTGGAAGGTGACCTGCATAAGACACAATACAATACATCAACATCATATTATTTTCATGATCTAGCTTAGGCGGGCATTCCCATGCTCAGCTTTATAAATTCATTTTCATGTACATAGGATAGATAATCGTCTGCAGTTGCAGACTGGTGATTCTTTTATATGTAGAGTCATCATCCCTTAGCTTGGATGATTATCTGTGCAGCTTCTGTGTACATTTGATGTCTTTATATTCCTGAATATATCGCAGCTTGGATGGATGAAACTAGATCCGGGGTCTTCAAACTCGTTCAATCTTCGCTCGATGTACAAGTTGATCCATGTGAAAAGATGTCCTGGAGTCAAACATGGAAAGACATTTCCTGATTACCAGCCAATAATGTAAGTTGTTAACAGGTGTGAGAGGAATCATCGATAATGATAATGACCCTGAAGGTACCACAGTACAATTCACGTGGTGTTAATATATGATCTGATGTCAAACACCACGCAAAATATTTCGGTCGAAGGCCATTGATGTAAACCTGTCGCCGGAAGTGAGAAACTTTCCATTGAGGCATGCAAGCTTCAAAGTACTGAAAGGGTTGTTCCTAAGTCAACTTCTTCGATAATGAGATGATGTCAACAAGAAGTGACCCGTCGTAGGAGGGCATTAATGAATCCCACATCTACGACACGAAACGAAACAAATGATTTTCGAGAGGTGAAAACGATCTGATGATATGAGGTTCAGGAATGGTGGTCATGAAAAATGGTGGGTGAAGGTATTGCAGTGGATGAGACATAAACTGGGTGGTGAATTCTCTGAATGAATTCTCTTGAGCATATTGGCGAGACTGAGATGGATTGGTAGCATTAACCCTAAAAATGGATGGTGTGGAGGGCCAATGGTGATATGACCGGTGAACGGAATAACCCAACCTGACTCAATCATGGTGATGGAGTGAAAGTGTCATGTTCAAGAGCGACTTGCTACCAATAAAATTCTTCAAGTTTTCTTCCCTTTTTCCCCAATCATTTCTGACCAGTACCTCTTTATTTTTTTCAAGCTTGAGGAGGATAACATATGCTTGTTCTATAATTTGGCCTTCAGGCAAACCTGTCGCTATGTTTTGGCAAGCCTAGTGACAACAAAACTCGTTCTTGTCTAGGTGGACAAGTTTGTCGCTATTATTTTATCGAGTTTAGCGACAAAGACAACTCAGTCCTTTTCATGTTTAGAGAGTTTGAAAAGGGATGAAAAGAAAACTCCAGTAGTTCTTTTTCGTATCATAATCCCTTAAGTCTGAAAAAGGATAAAATAATACAAAAGGGATGGGTTTTCGATAACTTTATCGAGCCGAAAAGACAAGCGCTCAAACTTTTTATTAGATAATCCCTCAGGACTGAAAAGCTTAAAAAGTACAGGAGGGATGGCACTTCCAATTACCTAAGCAAGCTAAAGAGGCCAATAGCTTGACAATCTTTTCACATTTAGTGAGTCTAAAAAGAGTTTAAAGTGGACTCGTTTTCTTTGACGAACGAGTGGCATTTCAGGGTAGCAACTGGTTCCGGGTATTCTTGGAACTTCTCAAAACATGGTGATGTGAAGAGGGTGGCTAACATGACCACTCATTGCATTTTTTCCTCAAAATGGTAAACAATCAAGCGGAAGCGTATGATCGACCAAAAGAATGGAGGTGATGGCAGGAACACAACCAAGGTTTAAAGGCTGATATAATGGCAATCACAAAGGTTATTTACCGACGGTGGGTTCATTTTTTAATGATATTCAACTCACATGCTCAGAGGCGGGTTTATTTTTTAACGAGCTTGAACCTTGCGGAAACATTACTCATTTGGCAGGTTTATTTTTGTAATGAGCTTGAACCTTGTGGAAACATTGCTCATCTTCCTTTTTATGTAAGCTAGGAATGACCAAACTAAAAAGCTAAAAAAATCTAGAAAGCTAAGGAACTACTAAGGTTAGGTAGGATTGTTTCGTCAGCAGTTTAGACAAAACCCTTCCTTTTCTCCATCTACGGTGTAGACAAAAGTGAATGGCGTGTCATACCAATGACCTAACGTAAGAAGTAAAAAACTAAAAGGTTAAAAAGATAAAAATCTAAAAAATGAAATTGGTCATTTTTCGCTTGCATAAAACGATTTGCATGCCCCCAAACATCAAGAAAAGTAGAGTCTCCAGTAACCATATGGGAATCACTATGGTTAAGCAGGATTGTTTTTGTCAGTAGTTAGACAAAAAAACACTTTCCTGGCTTTGTCCGCCAATTAGACAAAGGTGAGTGGTGTGTCAGACCAATCACTTAACTTACAGGGAATTTCATATGGTAGGATGGTTTCATCCATAGAGTAGACAAAACAATTCCTTGGGCTTCATCCATAATACAAACAAAAGTGAACGGTGTTTCAGACCAATCACATAACCTACAGGGAAACCTATCTTTTCAATTGGGTTTGTCCGCCAAATGGACAAGGGTGCATGCCCCCTAAGCTTTGTTACATTCACCAGACTACTCACTGTAATTAGGTAGATGGAATGAAGGTTGAAGAGACACTGTTGACGCAAAAGTACCATTTAGGGATGATGTTTGTCTTGAAGTTGTGCTTGAACCGGGAAATGAAAGCTGGTAAATAGTGACAATTTTGCCTTCATACGGGAAACACATCACTCGAAAGAGTGTCGAGGCAATAGCTTCCATGTTTTAAACATAGTCACGTCCAAGGAGTAGATTGTAATATAATGGCCCTTGTACTAGCATCATGTTCAAGTGAATGGTTTTCCTTCTCAAAATTATCAGTAACTTAGGAAGGATCCCTAACGGTTGACTGGTTCCTTTGTCAAGGCCTAACAAATTTTGAGTAACAGGCATAAGCGATGGTGAACCAAGTGCTTTCCAAGCAATTGAGGAAAGGATACTCACTGAAGCCCCTTCATCTATGATAGTTCCAGACATGATCATTTTGTAAACTTGTACTATGATTCAGAATGGTACATTAGAAGGAAGGCAGGATCTTGCTAGTTGATTCCAATCGAAGGAAATGACTAGACTGCTTGGAGGGGGTACCAAATAAATGGTTGAATGAACCCCTTGAGTAGTGGGAACTAGGGATTCTCTTCCTGTTGTGAAGAAATGGGTGAATTTCCCCAAAGTTCATCGAACTCTGAATTAACAAAAAGAATTTGAACAGTATCATTCTCACTCTCTTTGGGAATGGTATCATCTGAGGGTGGACCTTCTAAAGGTATAACTGGGTCGAATGCCATTTCGACCTATTGACTGTGGTCCAGCATGGACTTAGAAGATTCACTTTCAACGATAGGTGTTTCAACCGACATTTGAGTCATGTTAGTCGGATTTTTAACTAGTGAAGAACTTGGGGAGAGTTTATTGTATCCATATGGAAGTCGCTGCGGTGAAGCAGGACGGTTATGCAAGACTCTCTTTGCCTCATCCAAAAAGGGACAATGACGAAGGTGATGGTTCCCTTCACATAATCCACATGGAAATTTGACCTTTCCCTTTTGTCTATGAACTTCATTTTCACTAGTTGATGGTGTGCTGTCAACATGATCACCAAAGGTTGATGACACCAGACGGTGCGAACAGGGAGACCATTCTCTCAAGATCCGTGGAATGCAAGGACAATCTCGATGAAAATGGTTTCCTTTGAAAATTAGACAAGGATATTTAGGATATTTAGTGTGTGGATTTTCACCAGACGATCCATTGTTGCCCCCTTGCTTTACTGACTTCTTCTTCTTCTTCTCCTTCCCTTTATTCTTCTTCTCAGTGACTTAGTTACTAGCCTCAATATTTTCACCAAGCGAAGAGGAAGAAGGGGAGGGAGAGACAAATGAAGTAGAAGGTGGAGGGTCAACTTCGGTATCAACTGGTTGCTAATTCAATTGCTAAGGAATTTCTGTATTTTGAACGATAGAGGTTGAGAATAGCCATACTGGTAAGCCAATAGTAAGTCTCGGAAGGGACAAAGTGGCCATATGAGGTGCACCAATATTTCCCCAAGATGTAAAAGGACTAGGAATACCCTCCAAAGGGATTCCTTGATTGGTGGACTCTATTACCTCAACCTAAGATCAACAATGGGAGCAGGGATGTTGTTCCGAATTAAATAAATTTTAATGACACTTTGACACAACTTTGCTTTTTCACTTTTTAAGAGACTTGAGAAAAAGCTAAAGATGACTCTAGTCCCCTTCGATTTTTAATGAGCCTGAAGTGACAAGTGCTCAGATGGACCTTTTCTTCTAAAGAGTCGAAAAGGAACGAAAGTGACTACTCTGGAAATCTAGACAGAGGGATTACCAAACCAATTGCAAAACTGCAAAATACAGCTTGGTGATAAATTAAAGAGAAATTACCAAGGACTTATCTACGACAGTCAATATTCCCGAATGCTATGTTCAGTGCATTGCGATCGATAGGGTGGTAGACACGGCTTCCTATGGATAAAAGATATAAGCCTATTGTGGTCTCCCAATATATACACGATGGTACTGGGAGCACAAGTCTGTGCTAGCACTTGTCATATCAAAGAGGAGGAATCACCCAACCTTCGATGAAAATGATAGTTACTAGATTTTACAATGCCAGAACACGTCTCTAGCCTAGACCTCTAGATATGTTGCATTAGGTTCCAAAGCGTTGTTAAGTTCATTGAAATTTATTTTACAGTTGATCTTTCTTAGAAGTTTTCCTTTCAATGGTTCACCTCGTGATGTAAATGTAAAATTCCTAAATATGCAATCTAAAATGATAAACAATCGTTGTTTATTTTTAGGAATGAAAATCCTAGCTACTAAGGAAAGAAGATTACAATTCTTTCAAACAAAGAGCAAAGGGCACACACTAAATGCACTTTTCCTAAATCATTTTCCACACTCAGTCTAAATGAAAATACAGATGCATGTATTTGTATTTTGTTCTCCCTAATGTCAAGAATGCCAAAAAGGAAAACTAAGTATAGATCTGAAATATTTTCTTCAAAGCGAGATTTCAATAATTTCTTTTCAAAATGGAAAGGAAGACTTAAACGACACTTTTCAATTTCGAATAGAAGATGTTTTTGACACTTAAAATATCAAAAAATCAAATCACATACATGACAAAAAGTTCAATCAACTATCTAGAGAAAGAGGACTTACGACACTTCTCTTTTTTGACACAAAACAACAGTTACAACACTTTTTGCACCAAAACAACAGATCGATTTAATCAACTTTTCGGCAAAGGATGGTAAATGACGGACAAATACATAAAAACATTTACTAATCCTAATCAACGGAGGCTGGTCTATGTAAATTTAGATAGGCTTCAACAATGAGATACTATTCATAAGCAACAAATCAACTAAACAGAGCTGAAAAAAAGGGCAAAAACCCAAAATGTCAAAGAGAGAAATAAGCTCAGACAGTCATCGCACCTAGGCTTCACAAAAGTAGGGATGCATCACACCATTTAGGCTCGGGAAGTGCGATGCATACTGGTAGACAATGACAGACAGTGCGATGGGCCAGGGAGCGCCACTGAGATGGGTTTTGGCTCAAATTTGCAGCGAAATTCAGTGATTTAAGTTGAGCTATTACGGACAATAAAGAGCAAAGTACAGGGGTATGATCTTAAGAGGTTATTGAGTTACCAACATGGCATCTAGAATGCTTGTAAGTCAAACTTTCAAATCATAAACTAAACCGGAGATTGACTGAAGCACCATTCATCTACTTTGCAGTTGCAGAGAAAGAGCAGTTCAAAGGCTATCTGGCTAACTTCAGGCTCCATCTATAGTTTATAAATCAAACAATCAACAAAAAAAAACAAACTATTCGATCCCCAGTGGAGTTGCCATTTTGTTTCTAGGAAAACTAGTGTCTTTTTTGATCTGCTAGTCTCACTAGGATTTGGTAGTTTTCCTAGAAACAAACAATCAAAGAAATTTACAATTTCCTCTATGTATGATAGATAAAAGAGGAGCAAAAGGACCAACCTAGATCTTCCGCTTGACTCCTTGCTTGATTCCTTTCCCCTTTAATAGAGCTTGTAACCCTTCTCCTACTTGTCTCGCTGTAAGAACACTTGTGGAAACAAAGTAACAAAACACTATCAAAGCATCTCAATCTATTATATCATAAACAATGCATAATCAGAAATACATTGAACATACAATGGCATTCACAAATAACAAGATTCACAAGTACATGATTGTATGGAGGAAAACTCAAAGAACTTTATTAATAATAGAAGGGAGAATTACAACCCAGCTGTCTGATCCAGCATCATCCTCCCAGCATCAAAGCCCTATTCACCTCATGAAAAGTAAGATCACCCAGCAATACAATGCTCTTTCTCAGATACAAACTATCAACACTTCCTTATAAATTACCAAATTCCAGCCTCCAGATCTCTCAAATGAGGGATCCATTTATAGATGTCTGCAAGGGTGTGAGTCATCTTTGGGTTTTTGATTAGTGTCATTCCACTTGTTATTCTTGGTTCCAATTGGAGATTTCTAGGATCTCTTACTCATCCCTGGGCGAATTCAGAGAGGCAAGTGTCATAGGAAAAGTTTCTAGAAGATTCCATGAGCATCAACTTAGCAAACTATCTCAAACATTTGTCCATTCTCGCTCATTGCACCCCACAAAAGGCCTCTTCAATATGCATCGCACCTAGCTAGTGCAGAAGTCAGTATGCATTGTACCCTGATAGTGGAGCAGTTAGTATGGTCTAGTTTTGGCCAGTTCTGAGTGGTTTTTCAAGTGGAACTTCTGGGGAATGATGTAATCAGTTGACCATGATCCTTTAAGGTATGGAAAAACACTTTTAGGGGTTAAAGAGCCCTTGGTTTATTGACATATAAGATTGGGGTTGCAATGCCCAAATATGTCTATAATAGATATACCAAATTTGACTCATCCACCCAACCATGTGGGGATATACCAATTGTTTATACAAGACAAAAACAAGAAACATTACATCATCCATTCCATGCATAATGGGGTTACAAATTAGGTCTTTTCATGACCTTTATATTAAATGACATACATGACATAAATAACAGAGACCAAATACCTTAAACAAGACCATGATAGTCATCAGCAACTATCATATGATCTATACCATCAGCAACATCTATCAACACCATCCAGACCAGCAACCTGTATATGTCCATCATTAGTTCCCAAAATATCATCAACCTGTGACAAACTATGTCAGCATATATCAACTCATCCTCTTGATCTCATCAAGATCAACTTTCTTCGTTCCCTTATCATAACCTTTCATGAATCAACTAAGCATATGTCATATCTCCAAGTGGCAGAACAAAATCATATCATATGTATGTAAAAACACCATAGACATCTTTATCAAGAACTTCATGATCTTTACTAGGGAACATCCCATATCATCAACCATGATAATCAAAATATGTGAGTATCAACCTATCATCATAAAATAAGAACTCATTAGGTACCAAAGACTTCTAGACATAATGCCAAAAATGCTTTATTAGAAGCATACCATGTTCTCCCCCTGAACCTGTTTCACCTTTTCACTATCAGATCTGATCATTGCATATGTCAGTAAGAGATATCAAAACATCATCATGAATCAGATATCAAGTTATCAAAAACTTTATGAGGACCAATATATTTCCATAGGTTATTAGTAGACTGAAACCATCATCAAACAGAGCAGATAATTGATAGAACCATAGCAGACCCATTTTTTCCTGAGTCTGGCCCACTGCTTTTCTTCAAACCAATATATACGTGACTGTGCCCACAAAACCCCACGTATGTACGCAACTACGCTTCATGAAACCTGTGTATAACCACCTTTCTCTGAGGAAAATAAGATTTAACAGCAGGATGATGCGGCAACTACTCCCAACTTTTGCCGGAGATATTCAAATGTCTCTCTGGGCAGTGGTTTAGTGAATATATCAGCAACCTGTTGTTTGGAGGGAACATACTCCAATTTGACATTTTTTTCAAGCACTTGTTCACGTAGAAAATGATATTTGATGGGCATGTGCTTGGTCTTGGAGTGCATGACTGGATTCTTTGAAATATTGATGGCACTTGTATTATCACATAGAATGGAGATGGGTGGAGTACATGTGATCTGAATGTCTTGCAAGGTTTGCATCATCCAAAGTAGTTGTTTACTGCAAGATGTAGCAACCACGTATTCTGCTTCAGCTGTAGATAATGCAATTGAACTTTGTTCCTTGCTGAACCAAGACACTAACCTGGAACCCATATAGAATGCACCACCACTAGTTCTTTTTCTGTCATCAACACTTCCTGCCCAATCTGCATCTGTATATACATGAAGTGTAAGATCTGTATCTCTAGGATACCATAAACCAAAGTTCTGTGTTCCTTTAAGATATTTGAAAATGCTGTTGACTACCTGAAGGTGTGATTCCTTTGGATTTGCTTGGAATCTTCCAACTATTCCTTCTGCAAGCATGATGTCTAGTTGGTTACCTATTAGATAAAGTAGATTGCCAATCATGGATCTGTAAGTTGATTGTTCTACTACTGATTCATCATTTGAGCTAGACTGCATCCTGTTACCATTGGGGTACATACTGGTTTAGACTCTTCCATGCTGTACTTTTTTAGGATCTGTTTGAGATATTTGGTTTGTGAGAGAAAAATACCATCTTTATTTTGTTGAACTTGTAGACCAAGAAAATAGGTAAGCTCACCAAGGAAGGACATTTCAAATTCTTGCTGCATTACTGAAGCAAAATTCTGACTCATGTATTATTCATTGCTACCAAAAATGATATCATCAACATACACAACAATTATTAGCAATTTATCAGTGTCCATCTTTGTATATAGATTTTTATCTACTGACCCCTTTAAAAAACCTTGTTGGTGGAGATATTTGTCAAGACGGTAATACCATGCCCTTGGAGCCTATTTTAGACCATAGAGAGCTTTTCTGAGTTTTCATACAATTTTTCCATCATTTCCAAGAATGAATCCTTCTGGTTGTTCAATATAGACTTCTTCTTCTAAGTCTCCATTAATAAAGGCAGATTTTACATCCATCTGGTATACTTTGAATTTCTGAAAACTAGAAAGAGAAAGAAACATTCTTATGGCTTCAAGTCTAGCAACAGGTGCAAAAGTTTCTTTAAAATCTATACTTTCTTGTTGAGCATATCCTTTACAAACAAGTCTAGCCTTGTTTCTAATAACTTCTCCATTTTTGTTCAGCATGTTTTTGAATATCCATTTAGCTCCTATGATATTCTTATCACGAGGTCTAGGAACTAATTCCCAAGTATTATTCTTTTCAATTTGCTCAAGTTCTTCATTCATGGCCTTGACCCAACATTCATCTCTGCATGCATCATTTACATTTTTAAGTTCAGTGGAAGGTAATAATGCTAGATTGCTTGAGGCTTCAGAAATGGTTCTTGTTGTCTGCACACCTGCCCCTTTTTCCCATAAAATTTGAGTTTCTAGATGATTTTTCTAAACATACCTGGACGGAGTCTTTTCTTCTATTGTTATCTCTTCTTCTGGTGCTTCATTGGTTTCTTCTTCAGAATCAGTGCGATTTGATGTGGGAAAATGATCCCCATCTTCTTCATTGTCATAATCTTCAGTTTTTATCAGTTTTGGATTTTTGCATGCTTCATCAACCACAACATCAATACTTTCAATAATTTTCCCAAGTCTTTTATTATAACATTTATATCCTTTACTTTGGGAAGAGTAGCCAAGAAGAATACCTTCATCTGCTCTGGGTTCAAACTTACTAAGTTTTTCATAAGTCCTTTTTATGTAACATTTGCTTCCAAAAACTTTGAAGTATTTTACAGTAGGAGTCTTACCATACCAAAGTTCATGTGGAGTTTGAGTGCTTTTTACTCAAACATTTTCTTGGTTGAGAATAGTGATGGCGGCAAATGCAACTTCACCCCAGAAAGTTGCAAGAGTTCCAGATTCATCTAGCATAGCACGAGTCATTTGTTGAACAGTTCTGTTCATCCTTTCTACCACTCCATTTTGTTGAGGAGTCCTTGTGGTGGAGAACTGCCTTTTTATTCCATGTTGTTCACAAAAGTCAAAGAATTCATCCGAGGTAAATTCACCTCCTTGATCAGATTTGAGGCATTTGATTTTGCGATTTGAATCATTTTCAACCAAAGCTTTGAAGGCTTTGAACTTTTCAAATGCTTCATCTTTATTCTTTAGAAGACCTATCCAACACATTTTGGAAAAATCATCAATGAGAAATATAAAGTATTCTTCTCCACGAGGTGACTTTTTCCTTGATGGTCCACATAAATCAGTATGAACAAGTTCAAGAGGCTTACTAGCTGATCCTTCCTTTTCAAGGAAGTGAGATCTGGTTTGCTTACCGAATTGACATGATTTGCATATAGTATTTTCAGGAATGTTGATATCTGGAAGATCACGAACAACCTGGAATCTGCATGCTTTTCTTATTTGAGAAAATCTTAGATGTCCCAATCTTCTGTGCCATAGCTAGTTTTCATCATTTTTTCTTAGATAGCACTATTGTTGTCCTCCCTTGAGTATGTATAGGTTGTTTGGAGTTCTTGTACCTTTGATCACAGTTTCTCCTGTATCAAGCTCACAAACAACACATCCATTTGATCGAAACATTACTTCATTCCTTGATCACACATTTGACTCACACTCAACAGGTTATCCTTTAAGCCATCAACATACATAACATTCCCATCTTTAACCTTTTCTTTCAAGAAAACATAGCCTTTACCTTTTATGATAGCAGGAGTGTCGTTTCCAAATGAGACACTCTTTTCCTTTCCTAAGGCATTATATCAGTGTAGTTTTTCTTTGTCCCCTGTCATGTGTTTTGAGCATCCACTGTCGATGTACCACTGGTTTTCTTGTCCTTCTGCATACAACGCTATACCACATCTTTCTATCTGTGGTTCTTTCTTTCTCCATATTTTGGGATTTAATGGAGTTTTCTCCTTTTGAGATATTTTCCAAAATTTACTCCTGCATTCAGATTCTTCATGGCCAAAGTTGTTACAGATTGAGCATTCTATTTCATTTTCAAGAAGGGAAAAGTTATCATATGAACTTTTCTTGATCCATGTCACATCCCTTTGATTTCGTGCTTCTCTAGTCATGATGGTTTTGTAAACAACACATTGAGTAGCTTTGTGTCGAAAATTATGACATGAGAAACATTGACCCTTAAAGAATCTCCTGCGATTATCGAATCTACTAACCTGGTGATTGTAGTTTCTATTGATATTTATCTTTGGAGCAAATTGAGTACGATTTACCTAAGGTTGGTTGTGGCTTCTGTTCAAACTTGAAGTAAATTAAGCCTGATTTACCTGGTGATCTACTTTATACCTTTGCTGACAATTGTGAAACTGTCCACTGCTCTTTGCTGCCTCAAGATAGCTTTTAGTGGAGGTTGACGGCTTCTGTGATTGAGATGCTTCTTCAGTATATCCAAGACCTATCTTTATCAAAGGAGAACGATGCACTTTGTTAATTTCATTTAAGGTTTCTGATCCTTTAGCAAATCTAAGATTGAGAGCTTTTGTTTTCTCAAGGTCCTTTCTTAGACCCACAATTTCACATTCTAGTTTTTCATTGTGTTTTTCTCTTTCAACAAGTTGGTATGTCAAGGTATCTATAATCATATTCTTTTCTTCTAAATAGATTTTGAGTTTAGATATTTCTTCATAAAGGTCATCTTCATCTAAAGCATCCAAGAAATCATCACCTTCATAAGCCATTAGAAGTCTATAGTCATTACTATTTTCATCTTCATCACTATTTGATAAACCGTCACTATCTTCATGAGTATAGTAGCTCTTTTTACTTACACTTTGTTTTCTATTCCATTTTGCAGATTCCTTCCCTTTATCATTTTTATCTTTATGAGGACATTTGGTAGCATAATGACTGACTCTTCCACAGGAAAAATGTTTGAAAGGTAGTTTACCTCTGAGTCTTCCGGAACCCTGTTGAAGCTTCTTGACAAAGTTTACTTCCTCTTCTTCTTCTGAAATATGTCCTGATTCATTAATTTCTTCTTTTCCGTTTGCTGAAGCTTTAAATACAAATTCTCTCATATCTGATGGACCTCCTTTTCTCATCTCAAAGGAAATTAAGATTCTGTGAAGTTGTGTCATAGTAATAGTCTGTAGATCCTGCTTTTCTTCTATGGCAGATACTTTTGATTCAAATTTAGCAGACAAGGATCTTAAAACTTTTTCAACTAAGGTAACTTCCTTTATCTCTTCACCCAGATTCTTCATGCAATTAACAATCTCATCTATACGTAATAAGTATCTATCTATACTTTCATCATTGTGCATCTTGAGAGTTTCATATTGAATTCTGAGAGTTTGTAGTTTAGCATGTTTTACCTGAGAGTCTCCTTCATAGCTTAGAATGATTTTGTCCCATATTTCTTTGGCTGATTTGAGTTGCATAACTTTGACAAACTCTAATTGTGATAGACTTCCCAATAATGTATTTAAAGCCTTGGCATTGGTTTCATATTGCTTCTTACCTGCTGTATCTATGGGAATTGCTGATGGATATGTATATCCTCCTTCCACAATTTCCCAGACATCTGTTCCAAGTGATTGAAGATAGGTTGTGGTTCTTACCTTCCAATAAACAAAGTTGCTCCCATCAAATATTGGTGGTCTGATGGATCCCCCGCTTTCTTGATTACTCATGATGTTGGATCTTCCTTCAAGCGATCAAGCTTCTTCTGAAGGACCTGCTCTGATTCCAATTGTTGGAAATAATACTAAGAGGGGGGGTGAATCAGTATTATTAGATCAATAATTTAATTTTCAAAACTGATTTGTATATGCTACTTCAGCTTAGTGAACTAGCATGTATATGCAACTGTACTTAATGCAACCAACGTATATGCAGAGATCTTTTGATTTACCCAAATTATCATGCATTGAACTTTAACCATTATATTGGGAATTCATTAGATAGTGCAGTAAAAACAGAATAAAGCATCACACATAAGCAACACACATGAACACCAAGATATAAGGTGGAAACCCAATGTGGGTGAAAACCACCTGCTGCTATCGTCTTTGTCTTCTTTTAATAATAAGAAAATTCTGTTTACAATTTTTGTACTGGTGCAGTATTATACCAGTACGCAGGCTTCTACCTGTAGAAGGCTACAACCTTCTCTCATTCTCCAACTTCTACTGGAAGGGAGCTACAACCCCCTAGCTCTTGTACTAGCTGATATGTTTACTAGTATGTAGGTGCTGGCCTACAGAAGGCTACAACCTTCTCTTTTCTTCCAGGGACCACATTTCATAAATTTTTAGACTAGATCCATCAACAACATCGTTCAATCATCAAATATATCTGCATCAACCAATCTCCTTTTGAACCAACCACAAACGAATAGATCAATAACTTTGACAACCAATCAATTTGATCATTCAGAATGCTATTACCAAAATACAGTAACCAGAACCCAAGCCAAAACCCATAACATTGCAACAGCAAACAGAAGCAGCTAAAACATATTTTATAAGGTATACGCTACTTCCATGTGATGAACCTATGTGCATACACGCTTTCCTCAAAGTGAACTAGCGTACAAATCTTCAAATCAAATTTATGATGTATACGCTTCTTTTCTAAATTGAACCTGCATACAGATATGTAAATGATGATTTAAACATAACAACTATTCCAGACCTCAGTCATACCCAGATTATCATATTTATAGACTACAACATGTGCCAGTTATTCAGATACTTGATCAAACCTCATAAAGATAATTCACTTCAAGCCTTAAGATCATGATACATCATTAGATCTTATCCTTCATCAAATGCTAAGGTTCATCCTTGGTTCAGATCAAGCATAGCACCATAAGCCAATAACCTGCATATTAGATCTCACACTTCATCATATATTCGATAGTTGCACACCTTGGCCTAATGACCTTCTCCTCCTTTTACAGTTTGTAGGCCTTTCTCGATACCATGGACCAAAACCACTTAGGACAAATACCTTGACCAAATACCTAGGGTCAATACCTCGGACCCAATACCTTGGACCAATACCATGGATCAATATACCATGGACCAAATACTTTGGACCAAACACTTAGTTTTCCAAGGTATACACGATTTTCCTTTTGTGAAAGTGCGTGTGTGCGTATACATGACTTGTATATAGTGAACCTACGTGTATACATAGCTTGGTCAATGGTGAACCTGCATATACCTCTCTTTCTTCATTTTGTGTAGTCCGATCTGTAACTCTGTGCTGTTAACATGTAGTACTGTGATCTGTCATCTGAGTGAGTTTCCTTCTGAACTGATTCCTTGAAGCTGCCCTACATTTCATCACATCTGTAAACACTACTGTCATGCATTCTGTCACATCCGATATCTCTTTTGTAGATTCATCTAGTTAGCATGTATAAGTGAGTTTTTCTACTACAAGTGGGTTTCCGTCAAGTACAACACATACATCACAATGCCAACAGGGGGCAACTTCACAAATGTGCTTCATGTTCGCTTGTTGTCTGAATATCTTCTCTCAATATCATATCACTCATTCCATCTATAGAATGAAGGTGGAGTTCACTCCGGACTCCGCAGTGATTACCGACATTTCCATGGGCTCACAACTTGCAAATGGAATTGCAGATCACAGTTTTCGTTTGTATTTCTTCTCCCACTTTGTTCCTAAATCTATTAGCATTATATTTCTATCACAATCTAATGATATCAGTAGGTTATGGCATGAAATATTTGGCTATCTAAACTATAATTACTTGCATAAACTCCTCAAGGAAAACATGGTAGAAGGATTTCCTACTATTAATTTCACAAGCGGTGTATGTCAAGGATGCATTCTTGGCAAGCATTTGGAGAAAAAGTTTGACAAAGGGAAGGCACAGAGAACTTCTTCACCTCTTGGGCTGATTCACAGAGATATCAAGGGCCCATTCCTGCAGCCTTCAATAAGTAAGGCTCGATATTTACTCACCTTCATAAATGATTTCTCTCACTTTACTTGGGTATTTTTTCTGAAATTAAAATCGGAAGTATTTGAATGCCTTATAGAATTTAAATCACTTGCTGAGAATGAGTCTGGGTGTAAGATTAAAATACTATGTACTGATAATGGGGGGGATTATGTCAACAAAGATGTGCAACAACTTTGTATTGATGTAGGTATACAACTACAACACATAGTGCCATATACACCATAGGAGAATGGTGTCGCAGAGAGGAAAAACCAGTCGTTAAAAGAGATGACCAATTGTATGCTACAATCCAAATCATTAGCTCCTAAGCTATGGGCTAAAGCTATTAATTGTGCAGCATACATTTGGAACTGTATTCCTCATAAATCACTCAAAGGCACCACTCCATTTGAATGTTGGGCCGGTAAGAAATCGAAAGTGTCACACTTTCGCATTTTTGGCTCACGAGCATGAGCTCACATTCTGACAGATAAGAGGAAGGCTTTCAAGCCTAAAAGTGACGAATGTATATTAGTTGGATATCATGACAATGTCAAAGGATATATATTTTTGGACTCTCACACTGAAATTTTCCTTGTAGCTTGAAGTGTGAAGTTTGAAGAAGAATCACTACATGATTTTTCAGCAGACCCTGCCGAGGAACCGCTTGTTGCCATCGATGAGGAGGAGTCTGAAACTTCTTTGATCACTTCAGAGCATCCATCAGAGAAGCCTCTTGGGTTTGATTCAGAGGATGAGGAGTGGGTCATCGATGCTCCAACTTAGCTGCCAATTTGGGCAGAGAAAACCCTGCAAGATGTGGGTGAACTAGTCGATGATCCTATGGATGCGAGGACTAGATCATAGTTTTTTGGGGCTCCTCAAGCCTTGGCTGCCACCGAAACATTGCTTCACATACATTTATATATGAAACTTGGCTCAGATCCATAGTCACAGTTTGAGGCTACTGGAAACCCGCTTCGGGGAGCTGCCATGGATGAAGAGTACTCTACTCTCATGGAAAACAACACATGGGACTTGGTTCCACTTCCGAAAGGAGGAAAGCTTGTTCGATATTGATGGATCTATTGAACAAAGATTGCTGCAGATGGTGAGATTAGAAAGTACAAAGCTTGACTTTTTGCAAAAAGATACTCACATGTACATGGCATAGACTACATAGAGACATTTGCACCTGTTGCAAAAATGGACTCCATTCGACTAGTTTTAGCCATTGCTGCTTCTCGTAGATGGGAAGTTCATCACATGGATGTGAAGAGTGAATTTCTTCGTGGAGATCTCAAGGAGGAGATATATATGGATAAGCCATAGGGATACATTTAGAACTCTTCCCTCATTTGCAGATTAAAGAAATCTTTGTATGGCCTAAAACAGGTTCCTAGAGACTGGTATGCAAAGATGGATTCTTTCCTGCTTTCCATTGGATTCATTCAATGTAAATCTGATCCGAATGTTTATTTGCTGCAACATGATGTTTCTATTTTGCTGATAGTACTTTATGTAGATGATTTACTAATGACAGGCAACCTTACCTTAGCTATTGATTCGACAAAATTAGCATTGCACAATCGATTTTCCATGACAGATTTGGGACTGTTGCACTACTTTCTTGGTCTTGAAGTTTCTCAGTCTACTTCAAGGATCAAGATGGCACAGTCTAAGTATGCATCAGATCTACTTGTCCAATTTCATATGACAGAATGCAAACTAGGAACCTCTCCCTTTCTTTCGGGGTTCTGATTTGAGGATGTAGGTACTACACCTTTGGTGGGCAATACATTGTATCGACAATTGGTTGGGAATTTGTTGTATCTTACTCACACCTAACCTGATATATCGTTTGCAGTAGGAGTTTGTTCCAGATATATGAAGAGTCCCATGATCTTCAATAGAAAGCTGCAAAGAGAATCCTTAGATATGTGAAAGGTACTTCCAGTTTTGGTATCTTTTATGCTGCAGATTGCCCACTTTCACTGATTGGGTACACAGATTCTGATTGGGCTGGCGATGGTACAGACCGCAAGTCCACCTCTGTTTATGTTTTTAGATTTGTTTCAGGGCCTTTTTTCTGGTCTAGCAAGAAGAGAACCACGATTTCTTTATCTACAACCGAGGCAGAGTATAGAGGTGTAGTGAATGTAGCGACACAGGCTGTTTGGTTGTAGGGGCTTCTCTTCGAGTTTGGTATTCAGTATCCACTTCTGACTGTCATATTTTGTGAAAATCAAGGGTCCATTCAGATATCGATTAATGCAATTTAGAGGCATAAGACCAGGCACATCGAGATTCACATGCATTACATCCAGAAGCTGATCCGTGACCGAGTCATATCACTGTAGTACTGCCCCACTAAGCAGCACGTTGCAGACATCTTCACCAAGTCTTTCACGGAAAAGAAATTTTCAAAACAGAGTGGTGGAGACAACTAAGTAGGTCCTTTTAGCCACTTAGCCCTTTTTTTCCTATTTTTCTTTTTTTTGGTTTAAGGGGCGGGGTGGGGGTTCCCATGAGGTTTTCCCTCTTTCTTCATTTTATGAGGATCTTTTGTTTATTGTACCTAACTACCTAACATGGCTTCTTGGCCGGGACTCAGTTTAGATAAGTGAGTTAGGATGAAGGGGGGGTGTTGGAATATAATCCTAACATCTACATTTATTTTTTAGCCTAAGTATCCTTGACTTAGCCACATGCACTACAAATCATGTTCACACTTGGTTTTTGGTAAACTAGCTTGGTGGACCAACTTTCCCTTGTTTTTTTCCTTTAAAGGCTTAATAGTATGGAAATATTTGTCCAACCACTTTCCTAAACCATTTATACATCTATGTGCATGTTCACACCTAACCACACCTCATCCACTTGAGTTATTTGAGGATTGGCACCCCACATGAGGATTCCCCCTTAAATCAAGGGATTTGGTCCCCTGGACCATTTTAGCATGTTTTAAAGTTGCCCTCCTTTGGAAATGCACCCCTCCTCATGCTTTCCTCATGGCTGATAATTGGCATATGTTGTCTTGAGTCATTGTTGCTATTTTAGGCCTCCCTTTAACTTCTCTTAGCCTTTTCTAGTTTTTTACTAGTTTTTTCCTAGTTTTCTAGATTCGACAATTTGTATATAACCACCTCCCTTTGGGATTAGAGGTTCGGTTGCTCATGTATTACTATTGCTAATTAATTTAATACATTGATTTTATGGATCAAATTATTTCTCTCCTCGCTTGAATATCATCAAATTACTTGTGTTTATTTTAACTAGAATTCTAGATCTATCGGAGTTTCTGCAGGAATTCTACAACAAGGAGATTTATTAAAGTTCTATTCCTCTGATTTGTCCATCCATCACTCATGATCGTGCACCCTATTTCTACCTATGATGAAAGAAACTCAGATAGCACAAGCATGGCATCTTCAACACGTTCTAATAGCAAATTTGTCATAATGCTCTCTAATGAAGGAGCTTTGAACGTTGGACCTACAAAAACAACTGCATCAATCATAGCTTGCCAATAAGGACTTATGGCACGGTGAAAAGGTATGTCAGAATAGTTCCAAAAGTGAGCAATGGCCTTCCTTCCCTGAATATGGATAATTTTTTTCCAACCAGTGGTATCCAAGGTAGATTGGGAACTGGGTTTTGTGTGGGGAGAAAAAAAGGTGTTTATGTTTCCACCTCCAATGTTGAATGTAGGAGGATTCATTTGGCCTTGAGTTTGACTTGGACTTGGAGGCATGTGTGGGAAACTTGGGAACTGCATTGAGGATTCAACAGAGTGAGATGAAAATGGGTTATTGGAATAAAAATTGTCAACTCCAGGAGTTCCTATTTCTTTTTTTTGTTTTTCTTTCTTTGCATTATGCTGTCTCAACATATAAATGGCCAAGGTCGCTTGGTGTTTGACATTTTCTTCAATGTTTTTGCAGAGACCTATATCATGGCTGGGTATTTGTGCAAGGTGGTACTTGAATCTATAAATGCCTCCACTACATTTCGCTTTGCAAAATTTACAAAGGAGCGTAGGGTCTCCCAGAATCTTGTCACAATAAGCCGAAGCAAAGTCCTTCTCCCTCGACATTGTTGTTGTTTTGGACTTTTTTTAAATTGTGGCTTCTGTTTAGATTTGGAGTTGTTCCTTCTATTTAATTTGGCTCCTGTAAAATACAAAAAAAAAAATTAAAATTAAAAATTCCATATATAACTTCGGAAAAAAGAGGGTTGGTTTTAAAGGATATGGGATTTTGTTAAGGATCAAAGAGGAGTTTGTCCAGCAACATAAGCACATTTCGACATAATATATCATTATGACCCTGAAACACAATTAGGTATATATGAGGAAATGCTACCTAAAGGAAATATTATTAACATATATTGCATTGTAATCTTGAATTTGCAAGTTCGTTTAGCATAAGACAACTGAACTAATACATCAATAACAGATTTTGGAAGAACAAAAATACCCAAAGTTGTGAATGCATGGTTAAAGCCTTTGAAGTTGGCAAGACATCGACCAAGGAAGGAATGCTTGATGACTTGGTCGATGGTTGGTATGAAACCATTTCTTAGTGCATATTTTAAATCTATTTAAGCCCCATTTATAGGGTTGAAAAGTCATAACCAAAGGAATACACCGAACATTCGATTGCTGAATAGTGAAACTTGAAACTTTCCATTGAAAACAACATTGAAACTTCAATATAGTAATATACCTATTATTTAATCCAAGTGCCAATGTACCTTGATTGTTGAATAGTGAAGTGGCTAAGCCTAAAGGTAACACACGCTGAAGGTGACGCGCGACTACCTGAGGGTCGATATGGAGTATGGATAGAGCACACATTGGCGACTGCCTGATATGGAGTCTAGACTTAGGCTCACCTTGGCGGTTCCCTGATATTGAGTCTGGACTGTGTAATAGTGAGTAGTGATTGATTACTGAAGGTCTCGACGTATGAGTTTTGGGCCTAAGAAATGAGAAATAAATTTTGGAATGACTGACGTTTAGTTTTTAGCAATGCGGCATACCTGAACTTGAAAAACTCGTGCTCATCGAGTTAAGGCTAAAAATTGAATAAATTGGAATCAATCGCAGGAATTTGCTTTAGTCGGAAAGTCTCAAGTCAAACTTGCATTGACCATGAGTTAAACTTGGTCAACGTGAGTTTGACTCGCAAATATTTAGATTGGATCATTTGGAGAGCGATCAGATTCTGACTCGTGATTAATCGTGATTGATCTGTGAGTTCTATTTCATTGCTTGTAACTAAAATTTGAATTGGAAATAGGATATCTTACAATTGAAACTAATTGTGAATTTTCTAAACTGAAATTGGCCCATTGGCATTGTTTCTATTTGTGGCTGGGCGCGTCAATGAAAGAGATTCATTTTAAATCAAGTTCATGGAGAAAATATTTTATGGAAGATGTTTCTTTCATGTCGATGAAGCCATAGTAATATTTTTTATTAAATTTGAATAACAATAGTATATACTCTGTATCTCCCGTATCTCATTATTTTTATTTCCTATAACTCATACAGAAAGTGGGGTAATAGTGGACATGTAGCATCAAGATCCACTCCTTTTAATCAAAAGTTTTGCATGTAAACCTTTGTGTCACTTGTGTTGCAAAGCCTTTGCTGTAGAGTGTGGAGTTAACACCTACCTCTACATGACAAAAGCTACACATACCTTTTGACTTGGTTTTTTCACCTTTTGTCCATTCTTTGTTTGGAGTCTGGGACAACAAGCTCCACATACTTTTTTTCCATACCTCTATGTGAGTGTAACTTCGCACATTTTCTTTGCTTCAACCAATATCAAAAGCATTTGTGAGCTTCTTTCAAGCCATGAATACATGCTTCAATCATGGAAACTAGAAAAGTTTCTAAAGCAAAAAATAACCATGGAGTTATCCTTTTCCATTTCAAATATGTTAGGATTCTATTGAGAGTCTTTTAGAGATAATTATTAACTGGCCCTCTACTTTTCCCTTTTCCTTAATATAATCTGCATCTCTTATTACATTTCTAATCAAGAGATTTACATCAAATACTAGATCAAAGGGCCAAGGAATTTTCATAAATGCTTCCTTGTCGAGTAGAAGAATAAATGGTCAACATGTCATCTTTCCTCCAATTTCTTGGGAATTAATAATTGTTTTGGAAAATGACTACAGTTCTTTGAATATAGAACTATGTTTAAGCTTTGAAAATATATTTTCCTCCAAATTGATCTTGGAAATGTCCTTATTAAATGCTTCTCTATATCTCCTCCACTAGAATGAATGGCTTGTATGTTGAAAAGTATAGCAGAGCTCCCTTCTGAAAAGCCCAATCATCCCATTGTCACCAAGAGCTCCTACTTTTCCCCAAATTGGACCCAAAACAACATTGAGTACTTAATTATGATCCAACCTGAGAAATTTTGATTGACACTGCAACTCAAGAGCTATTAAATTTAAAGTGCGCTAATATGATTCATCATTCTTTCATTGAATAAATATATTGTTTTTGAATTTGTCATTTGTGCTTGTAGTATGTGGTACTAACCTTGTTTCACCTGAAAGGGTTTTTATTCTTGGACTATGACAATGCTAGTAATATTTAGGCCTTTTGTAGTATTTGTACCCGATGATCATTTTTGCAAGATGTATGTCCTATGTGGAAAGAAATAAGCATTTAGTTAGTACCTCCTAAACTAAAGGACTGTTTCTTTTATTAGGTGCCATGTAACGTCCTCTATAAATTGAGGATGAATGGGATGTAATATACTATCCATCCCCATAGACTATAGTCCTCCATAAAGGGGAAAAACCACAAAATACCCATTGTTTGGAAATTTTTGGGGAAACTGGGCTTAAAAAACCCAAATTTGGGGTTTGGAGTAATGTTTACTCAATCACCTAGGAATATAAAACCCCTCTGGAAAATCTATAAATAAAGAAGGATTGAATTCATTTTGGATCACCAAGTGTGGATTAATTCATTTGTTCTTGAGCATTAGGTCTGATAGTTTTTGACCCCTTCTATATCTTGTCAATTTCGATGGTGAAATATTCCACCCTAGTTGGCATTCCTTTATTATCTCGCTGTTTGAGCACAAGGGTCTCTGGTTGGTCAACGAATTATGTTGGATATTGGTCTCTTGCCTTTTTTTGGGCACAAGATTTATGTTAAAGGTGAATGAATTTGGAGGATAGTGCATGATAGCTTAGTTCTATTTGGCATACACCTCTCTTCAAGGAAGCAACAAAGTTTCTGAGTCCTTAATATCTTGTTCTGGGCAAAGAACTTACCTTAGGCAGTGGATTCATTTTTGGAGCCTGGAGTAGCGAAACTCTTTGCTTTATTTAGTTTTTGCATGCACAGTTAAAAGGAGCTCTTCCCTAGTTATTAATTATCAGCCTTAGCTAAGGAAGCATGTTTGCATATCTCATATCGTATTCACTAGCGGTAGATTTTAATTGTCTTATCTATCCATGCAAGGAAGGTGCATTAGGATTAGGAGTTAAGAAAGTTGAGACATTGTTGTACATGTTTCCAAATTCATTGTATCTTCTAGACTAAATGAAAAGTGAATAGTAGTGTTTGAAATTTTAGTTATTACTTGTTTCAAAGAGCAATAAATAGTGATGTGATTTGAGTTTCAAATCTGTGTACTTACTGTTACTTTATTTAGTGGCATGTGCTTCCCTGTTCAGAATAAGGGGTTTTTCTACAGTATCTAGCCTCCAAAGCTTCTTCAATGCAAACTAAATATCAAATCATGCCCTTGAACTCCAAATCATCTAAGGCATCACCCTAGAGAAGTTCCAAAGTACACCAATGAGCTTTGATAGGCCAACTCCAACCCCATGTCACTATACAAGTGTTCACATCACTGCTACAAAAATTATTCTGAAGTGTTGCATGCTACACCAATTCCTAAGATGGATGCCCAAAGGGGTTCTAGAACGAGGCTTAACCTTCATTACCACATTTAAGAGTTTTCAAGGGGATCGGTCCCCTTAACCATACCAATTTTTACACTTTCACAATTTGGTGATGTTTCTATCAATTTATATTTTGTATTGAAAAGTCAGTCCTATTTGACATGTTTATTAAATTTAGGAACAACTATAGGTCAGCTCCAGCAAAATGTCAAAAAATTTGTGGGTTAGGTTGGCATTTCTCCAAATACTATCACACATGTATATATAATCACACATTTTCCTTTTTATATCTTGATTGGTTGAACAAAAAGGTTTGATGCCTGTGTAATTTTGTCCCATACCTCCATATCAGCACTCATAGATAAAAATATTCTTAATTCTTCATCTGTGTGCATAGTAAGGTCCCTTTGGGTTGCTATTTTTGATGGAGCAACTTCTGACAGTACACTTTTTACCACAAAGATGTTGTTATTGGATAGAAATCTCCAGAGGAGTCTTACACCAGACATATAAATGGATATTTTATATAACAATAATAAGCATTAACATATGAAGATGTGCAGACCCTAAACTATGTCCATTCAATCCATTACTTTTTCTTTCATGGTAGATTTTTTTCTGCATAGTAGATGTGTTGTGGCACTTGAGTGTGTTCGCATAAAAAATTCTAAGGCCAAACCTGGATTATCATGTGTCATGGAAATTAAACATATGACTTGTTCACCTAAGAACTACTTGTAATTCATCTTAGGGTACTCAAGTACAATCTCACTCATCCCACTTAACAAGTTACCAAGACAAGGCTCATCACATCCAACCTTGGTCTAAAACAATTAAGCAACATAATTTACATCTTGACATGCCATAGCACTTGACATGTCTTAGAATGCCTTGGCACTATGTGGCATGCATTAACATCCCCTACATTCCTTGGCATGCTTTGACACTCCCTAGCACACTGTGGCACTTCCTGACATGCCTTGGTAGTTTAGCATACCTTGGCATTGCCTAGCATATAACCTTGTCACTCCCTCCTTAACACACCTAGAACTCATTGAAACTCCCTCTCACACACTCTTATTCATTAATTTCCATGCATTTTGAACTATTTCTTCCTTATGTTTCGTTGACACCCTCTAACACTCCCTAGCGCACCCTAGCACCTTACACATCTTGGCCTACCACATTAACACTCTATCATTCCTTGGCACTACATAGTATACCTTGTCACTCTCTCCTTCACACACATAGACATCGCTGACACTCTTGGTCACAAACACTTATTCATTCACTTCCATGCATTTTTACCTAGTTCTCCCTTATGTTTCCCTAGCACTCCTTATCACTCCTTGACACGTGTTGTTACACCCTAGCACTTATGACATCTTGGCATGTCGCCCTAGCCTCTAGCATGCCTTAACACTGCCTAGCATACCTTGTCAATTTGTCCTCATCATACCTAGAACTCACTGAAACTTCTAATCACAAACTCTTATTTGTTAATTTCCATTCATTTTGACATAGTTGTCCCTTGTGTTTCCCCGACACTCCCAGCTAACACTTCCTTACACGCGTTGGCACATCTTGGCCGCATGTCGCCCTAGAACTCTAGCATTCCTTAGCATTGCCAAGCATGCCTTGTAACTCCTCCTTAACACACTTGGAACTCACTAACACTCCATGCCACACACTCTTATTCCTTCATTTCCATGCATTATGACCTAGTGCTCCCTTGTGTTTCCCTAACACTCCCTAACACTCCTTGGCACACATTGGCACACCATGGCACTTGTTACATCTTAGTAGGATTTCCTAGCACTCTATCGTCTATTGGCATTTCTTATCATACGTTGTCACTCCCTCCTTAGCACACCTATAACTTGTTAACACTCCCTATCACACATGCACATTCATTCATTTACATGTAATTGAAATGAGTCCTCCCTTGTGTTTCCTTGGCAATCCCTAGCATGTGTTGGCACCACATCCTAGAACCTAGCACACATTGGCATGCCTTAGCACTTGGCATGTCTTGACATGCCTAACATTCCTTGGAACTTTATAACATGTGTTAGCACTTCTTAAAATTCCCTGCACACCTTGGCACTCCCTAGTTTTCATGCCCTCATAGATAACCTTACATTTTTTGTGACTTGGGAACCCAACCAAGTCATTGAAAAAATATTGTTGTGCCTAGACCAAAGTCTCCCTTTGTCTCAAACTACTCTTTCCATCCTCTTATCACAATCGTAGGATTTCCTCCTACAAGTCCCAATATGAAATTATCCTAACACACTTTGTCCATGGGACACCTAGAATTCAGTAACACTCCCTGGCATAATCTCTTATTCATTCATTTCCATGCACTTTGACCTAGTTCTCCCTTATGATTCCTTGACACTCCTAAACACTCCTTGACATGCATTAACACTATCTGGCATATGTCAGCACACCTTTTCATTCCTTGGCATGCCATGGCACTCCTTAATTATCATTCCCTCATAAATACCCTTATTTTATTTTAGACTTAGGAACCCAACCATGTCTTGCCTCGACTACAACAACTTTACCAAGTTACATTTACTACAACTAGACTATGCCTTGTTCCCCTAATGGAATATAAATCATCTTAGGCTTCTTATATCCAATATTAACTCATCTCACTTAACAAGTTACCAAGTCAAGGGTCACATCCAATAGTGCCCATAAAACAACTAAGAAACATAGTTTACATCTTCACATGCCATAACATATGGCACGTATAACAATCCATTGGCACTACATGGAACACATTATCATCACCTGCATTCCTTGGCATGATTTTCCACTCCCTAACATATCCTACCACTCCCTAACATGCCCTGACACTCTAGCATGCCTTGGCATTGCCTAGCATATACTCTTGTCACTCCCTCCTTAACACAATTGGAACTTGCTGACACTCCCTATCACACACTCTTATCTATTCATTTCCATATCATTTGAACTAGTTCTCCCTTGTGTTCTCATGGAACTCCCTAACACACATTGGCACACCCTAGGACTTGTCACATCTTGGCATGTCGCCCTGGAACTCTAGCATTCCTTGGAACTACCTAGCATACCTTGTCACTCCCTCCTTAGCACACCTAGAATTCACTGACAATCGTTGTCACGCACTCTTATTCATTCATTTCCATGCATTTGAAACTAGTGCTCCCTTATTTTTCCCTGACACTCCATAACTCTCCCTGGCATGCATTGGCACACCTTAGCACCTACCACATCTTGTCATGTTTCCCTGGCCTCTAGAATGGCTTAGCACTGCCTAGCATACCTTGTCACTCCCTCCTTAGCACACCATGAAATCATTGACACTTCCTATCACAAACTCTTAATCATTCATTTGCATGCATTATTTTCACCTAGTGATCCCTTGTGTTTCCCTACTGCTCCCTAACACTTCCTAGCACTATTTGGCACACCTTGGCACCTAGCACATATTGGTTGCATGTTTCTCTGGCACCCTAGAATGACTTAGCGCTGCTTAGCATACCATGTCACTCCCCTCTTACCACACACGGAACTCATTGACACTCCCTGTCACACACTCTTATACATTCATTTCCATGCATTTTTCTATAGTGTTCCCTTGTGTTTCCCTAGCACTCACTAACACTCACCACACATTGGCACACCTAACTACAATGAGTTTCACTAACAGTCAATCCAAAAACCCTTCCAGAGTCTAGCTAGTTACTTGTTCTTCACTAAGATATTAGGGTTAAGTTTATTGTATAGTGTTCAGTGTGAAAATATTACTAGGTGTTTTTATCGCATAGAGTAATTATGATCTTCCTCATGTACACAAGGATAACTGAGAAGTGTTTCCCATAATCATGCAAGTGGAACTTCAACATGTACATCAGGGTAACCACAAAATATTTATCATATTTACACAATGCAAGGTGATAGGAAAATATTTACATTATATACATGAATGTACTAAGATTAGGACCATTAGCATCATATCTACATATTTACCACAAGACGAGGGTCATTACAACCCCTTAAAAATAGCCATAAGGCCTTCCTCTTTTGTAGCTCCTTGACCACAAGGGTTTAATTGAAAAACACATAGTTCCTTTAAAGATTTGTAGGTTGAGGCAGCCACTTCAAGCCCTTGAACTTAAAGATAATCAAATATTTGCAATTTGTTACAATAATAAGTCCATTATTCACACTCCTCATCTTAGAGTTGGGTAGAGAGGAAGAATACTTGATTGATGCCAACCTTGTGAATGAAAAGCTTTTCCTATTCATTGGTTGGACACTACACCACTAGTTGACACCACTAACACACACAAAAAGTCCAAGATACCCATAATATGTGCCCTACACCCAAGGGCTTAGACTACACTTCCATAAAATGTACCTTCAACTTTAGATGTCCCAAAATAGTAATATCCCAACCCTAGCCTATTTGTTAGATTTTTGTAACTTTCTACTTAACTAACATTTGTTTTTAACTATTTAATCCACTTACCATATACTCTCTCTTGTTTGCACCCACCTAGTATACAAGAACACTTATGTTTTTAATACAACCAAGTTAAGAGGGCATGTTTCTTTCTTACACTTAAATGTTTTCAATACAACCAAGTTAAGAGCACGTGTTTCCTTTTCAAGCTCCAAAAGTATAACATGTCTATCTCTATAAACTAACAACAAAATCATTGCATAAAAAAGGTAAGCTTAAAATTAAATTAAAATTAGATTATTATTATTATGATAAATACACCAAATATGGAAAAATTGTTTTCAAACACAACCATAAAAAAAGTGTTAGTTTATCAAATACAACTACAAACTTATTAAGCCAGTCTAGATCCATCTTAACCTGGATAAAAAAAGTGTTAGTTTATCAAATACAACTACAAACTTATTATGCCAGCCTAGATCCATCTTAACCTAGATATATCAAGCGCTGAGAGGGATCCAATCTCTCGATGTGAAATCCTCTTTCTTGGTGCTTGGTAGATCCAGGTTAAGATGGATCTAGGCTGGTTATATAATACTATATAATATCTATATTTGTATCTATGTGTCTCTTTCTTATTCCCTCTCTCTATCTCACCCCCCAAATATACACACTCTCTGTCCATATGTATCTCTCTCTCCCTCCCTCTTCCTCTCTACCTCTCTCTCTCCCCTCTATCCCTCCTCTCTCCATCGCTCCCTTGTCACTCCCTCTCTCTCTCTACCTTTCTTCCAATATTTCTTTCTTCTTCCTTCCCTCTCTCTCCCCCTCTAACTTCATATCTCTCTCCTCTCTCTTATTCCTCTCTCTCCCTTTCTCTCTCACCTCCCTCTGTCCCCCCCATCAGTCTCTCCCTCCCCCTCCATCTTTGTGCCTCCCTCTCTCTCTCTTTCCCTTCTCTCCCTATCTTTATCCCCACCTATTCTCTCTCTCCCCTCCTCTCTTCTCTCCCTCTCTCTCTATCCATCTATCCCTTTTCACTCCCTCTCTCTCTCCACCTCTATCTCCCTATGCCTTAGTTCTTTCCTCCCTCTCTCTCCACCTCTATCTCCTTATGCCTTAGTTCTTTCCTCCCTCTCTCTCCCCCTCCAACTCCATATCTCTCTCCCCACTCTCTTCTTCTCTCTCTCCCCTCTCTCTCTTCCTACCTCCTTCTCTCTGTCTCCCCCCATCACTCTCTCTCACTCTCTCTCTCTCTCTCTCTCTCTCTCCACCCTCCATCTTTGTCACTATCTCCCTCCCCCTCTCTTCCCTTCACTTTTCTTTCTATCATAACTTCGATCCTTAGTTAAGATAGATCTATGTTGGTTCTTACTAATATTTGTATTATATAAATTTCACATCTTTAAATACAAAAATATTCTCATTTTTTATTTTATTAAAACCTTAATTTAATTTATATGGGAATAATTTTAGTAGTCGTGAGGATAGAGGGTTTATATATATCTCAAAACTAATTACAACCATTTTCCTATTAGCTTCAAATAAAAAATGTTATAAAATTAAATTACATTAAAATATTTTTATTGTGAAATAAGTTATGGTTTTTGGGCATGTGGTATTGATAAGGCATGATATTGGCCCATGGTATTGTAACAAAGCCTATTTACAAGTTAATAATATCCATGGTAAAGTGGGGGTGAATATCGATGGTTAAGAATCTGTTATGAAACCAGCTCACAAAAAGATAGAAAAGAGAGATCCACGCCTTAGAATTCAGCCTCTTCGAGGGGGAAACCTCCTTTACATTACATAAATGAACAATTCTTGGATGATACAAATGACAAAACCTCCTTTCTATATATAGGAGTCTAGGGAGTCACAATATAATCCAGCCGACCTAACAATAATAATATAAAGCCACAAAAATAACAATAGAGGGATTCTAAGGCGTGGATCTCTCTTTTCTATCTTTTTGTGAGCTGGTTTCATAACAGAATCTTGTCATATTGTTATAAAATATTTAGATTGTGAAATAAGATATGATTTTTTGGCATGTGGTTTTGATAATCCATGGTATTACCCCATGCTATTGTAACAAAGCCTATTCACAAGTTCATAATATCAATGACAAAGCAGGGGTGAATATCCATGATTAAGAATCCTATCATATTATTATAAAATATTTTGATTTTGAAATAAGTTATGTTTTTTGGGCATGTGATATTGATAAGCATGGTATTGGCCCATGGTATTTTAACAAAGTCTATTTCCAAGTTAATAATATCCATGGTAAAGTGAGAATGAATATCCATGGTTAAGAATATTTTGATTGTGAAATAAGTTATGTTTTTAGAGCATGTGGTATTGATAAGCCATAGTATTGGCCCATGGTATTATAACAAAACCAATTTTTTACAAGTTAATAATATCCACTGTAAAGTGGGGGGTGAATATCCATGGTTAAGAATCTTGTCATATTGTTATAAAATATTTTGGTTGTGAAATAAGTTAAGGTTTTTGGGCTTGAGGTATGGATAAGCCATGGTATTAGCTCATGGTATTGTAACAAAACCTATTCACAAGTTAATAACAAAATCAAAATATAACAAATTGAATTTTATTATTTTTATTATTAATTGAGCCAACATTTAGATTTTTTCACTCATCCCCATACTTTTGACTTTTATTATTATTATTACTATTATTCTTTAACTAAGCCCATATTTAGAATTATTTACATACTTACATTACACCTACACATCTACTCTATCCTCTATAAATATTGTATTTATTGTTTTGTAGGGAGGGAAATTTTAACACTTTTGAAAAAATTCAGCCTTAACTTTGATGTAACAAAGCTCTCCTAATTCAAATCTTCATTTAGCTTCTAAAACAAGTAGTATATTTTCACTTTTCACAGGGTGGAGGGAAAACTAGTAGATATTTTCACTTTTCACAGGGTGGGAGGGAAAACGAGATTCAAGAGAGTTGTGAATTAAATTTTCACTTTTCATAGGGCAGAGGGAGGGAAAATTAGTAGCATAATTTCACCTCTCATAGGGTAGAAGGGAAAATGAGATTGAAGAGAGTTGTGAATTAAGGTTTTACCAGTAGTAGATTGATATCAAACCCCACCATTAGATCTTCAATCCATTAATGGCGCCCATGATCCGGATTTAAATAGGAACGCAATAAAATACAGAGATAACCATAAAGACAGATATGCAACGGAAATAATACTTCATTTCATTACTATAAAATACTGAAATATGCTTACAAACAGAAATGGAAATAAACCAGCTAGGGTGATGGTAGCTTATCTCTGAGAAGAGATGTGGTGGCTACATGCCTTTGAACTGTGTTACAATGAGGCTCGAAGGCCTATTTATTGTTGAGACACAATGGAAAACCCTTCACATCCCGAAACCTAAATCTAGAAGATGAAACGCCAAATTGTGGGCCCCGTTTGGGTAAACTGGTACATCAATTTCCCGGGGTCGTAACTTTGGCATACGATCTTCGTTTGACGCGTACAATAGCTCGTTAGAAAGATCTATCCGAGCACTACCACTTTGGGTAGAGCAACATCGGTACACGGACCCATGTTGGCCCCAGATTTCCCAAAAAACGTCGTTTAGGGCCTCAAAACGGCTCCGGAAGTTCAGGACCTGAAAAACTACTAAAAATAGTAAATTGTGCTACAATTTAGGAAACTGAAAAAGTTGAAAGAGACAGTTGTGGGGGTCCAAATTGGATAGGTGGGTGGCCACCAACATCCACCTGGATCATTCCTCCCCCCTTAGGAAGCAATGGTACCCATTGCGTTGAGTTCCTCCATCTGCTCAGCTTGGTCCTTGGTGAGCTACTCTGCAATCTCGGATGTGTCCAGTAATGGTGGGAAGCATGGTCGAGGGTAGTACACATTGAATACTTGGTGTAGGTGAAGGAATGGAGGAATGTTTTGCTCCAAAGAATTATTTCCCATAGCCTTAGTAATGGTGTAAGGACCATGTCGACGTGGTCGGAGCTTTTGATGGGCTCTTGTAAGGCATTCTTTTTGCAGATGCAACCAGACTTTGTTGCCCACCTGAAGCTTGTGTGGTACCCCTGTGGGTGAGGAGAAGTTGTTCCTGTGTTCTGTCATGACCGTATTCCTTTGCTACTGTTGCTGCGTGGAGGAACCCTTTGCGGGGGTCATGGATGTGGCAACGATCTTCCCCTTACTTTGGGAGCGAACCAAACAAATGAATTTCCTAGTCTGGGAGATGAGCTTGCTACCTTTCTTAGCAGTGATCAAAGAGGTGGCAGTAGGTGGGGCTACCTCTGGTATCCTGTATAATGAATTATTCAAAGAAATAATGACAACACGAGGCCTTGACTCATACACAGCATGTCGCCTCCACAAGTATGGTTTGCCTAATAGTACATCACAAACATCCATAGGTGTAACATCACACAATACCTCGTTTGTGAAGGGCTTGATGCTGTAGGGAAGGCGGCACTGCTGGCAAACTTTGAGATCTCGTCCTTCATGAAGCCACCCGATACTATATGGTTGCGGGTGTGGTGTAGTCAGTAGACCCAATCGCTTCACGACCTCTGCTGAAACGAGGTTCTTTTGGCTGCCACTGTCGACAATGAATTGCAGCGGTGAACCCTTCACCCACATCTGTGAGTGGAAAATACGTTCCCCCTCCTCTGGGTCTTCAGGCTCATTCTTCTGGATCTTGGTGGTGGCAACAATGGCGCTGGGCTCCACATCAATGATCTACTTCCCTTTGCCATTCCCCTTGTCGGGTTCTACCTCAGGGTCGGAACATGCATCTGATTCGGAAGCCTTCAACTTGGCCACTAGCAATTGCTTGGTCTGACACTCACTTGTGTTATGAGTGGGACTCTTGTGGAACTCACACCACTTTCCTGTGTCCTTCTTCGGCTTCATGGTGTTGTTCTTTTCTTGCGGCTTCAACGGGTTGTCTTGGGTCACCCTGCCTTGGCTTTGTCCTTTGGGCTTTGGATTTGCAGATCCAAAGTCTTGCTTCTTCTGTTTGAACTTTTGCTCGATTTTGACAGCGTATTGGTATGCTGTGCCGAGTGAGGAGATGTTCAAGAAATCCATCTCTTCCTAGATGTATCTGTGTAGGTAGCCACGATATTTGAGTACCAGATGCAGCTCAGAATATTTGATACCCAACTATGTGTGAAGGGTATGAAAAATGTTTGTGAACTCTGGCACATCTTGGTCTCGTCCCTGCCGCAGTGTGGTCCATTTGATGTATTTGTCATCATAGCTTTTGATAGGGTAGTACTGCTCCTTGATGGCATCCCGGAAGTCATTCCAAGTGGGTGCGGCTAAAAGTAGTGAGCCTGTACTTTCATCCTTCTACTCGCAGTAGGTTTCCCACCAGTCCTTGATGTGGGGGGATGCTTTGAGAAGAGAGAAAACAATTTTTTCCTGAATTGAAAATTCATGAACAGAAAAATACCCATCTAGCAGATTTAACCATTTATCTACGACATCTGCGTCTATTTGACCCTCAAATATGGGGATTTCAAAATTAACTTGTACCTTAAACGGTGTGGCGTTTCCAGAGTAGATGTTGGAAGCCGATGCGTCACCTCTAGGTAGCCGCTGAAGGATCTGCGCAAAGCTGTCCATCATCGCGTTCTGTTGTCGCTCGAGGGCTTCTTCGAGCAAGATTTTGATAGGATCTCCTGCCCCCTAATCTTTCTTCTCATCCGCCATGGGAGGCCGTCGGGATTTGCGAGGCTAGTCTCGCAAAGGTTCGACCAACTCAAGCCCTAACTCCTTATATCCCGACCTCGTTGGGGACATGCAAAGAAAAATAGAGAAAAAGCAGACCGCTCTGATACCACTGATCCGAATTTAAATAGGAACGCAATAAAATACATAGATAACCATAATGACAGATATGTAGCGGAAATAATACTTCATTTCATTACTGTAAAATACTGAAATATGCTTACAAACAGAAATGGAAATAAACCAGCTAGGGCGATGGTAGCTTATCTCTAAGAAGAGATGTGGTGGCTACATGCCTCTGAACTGTGTTACAATGAGGCTCGAAGGCCTATTTATTGTTTAGACACAATGGAAAACCCTTCACATCCCGAAACCTAACCCTAGAAGATGAAACACCAAATTGTGGGCCCCGTTTGGGTAAACTGGTACATCAATTTCCCGGGGTTGTAACTTTGGCATACGATCTCCGCTTGACGCGTACAATAGCTCGTTAGAAAGATCTATCCGAGCACTACCACTTTGGGTAGGGAAACATCAATCCATGGACCCATGTTGCCCCCAGATTTCCCAAAAAACGTCGTTTAGGGCCTCAAAATGGCTTCGCAAGTTCAGGACCCGAAAAAACTGCTAAAATTAGTAAATTGTGCTACAATTTAGGAAGCTAAAAAAGTTGAAAGAGACAGTTGTGGGAGTCCAAATTGGAAAGGTGGGTGGCCACCAAAATCCACCTGGATCAGCCTAGGTATGTTTCATTTCTAACCTCGCTGCATTTACACCCCACTTTTAGTCTTCTTCCACACAGGGAGTAGTACACACACCTCAGGTCTCTGGTTTAAAATTCACTATTTTTTTCATCCTTGCTTTTAAGTTTACAAGTAGCATATTTTCACTTTTCACGGAGTGCGAGGGAAAATGAGATTGAAGAGAGTTGTGAATTGAGGTTTTACCAGTAGCAGGCTAATATCGAACCCCACCATTGGATCTTCAATCCATTAATGGCGCCTATGTATGTTTCAATTCTAACCTCGCTGCATTTCCACCCCACTTTTAGTCTTCTTCCACACAAGGAGGACTGGTTCAAAATTCACTATTTTTTTCATCCTTTCTTTTAAGTTTAAGAGTAGCATATTTTCACTTTCACAGGGCGGGAGGGAAAACGAGATTGAAGAGTGTTGTGAGTTAAGGTTTTACCAGTAGCAGACTGATATCATGATAAAAATGGCAATGTTTGTATTAATGAAAATAAAACCCACTGGTCAGCTCTACAAAAGAGAGTCTGAACCAGGAGAGTTTGGCTCTGCAGAATGCTCTATAATGTTCATCAACATTACACATTAAATAGAATAAATGGTTTTAGGGAAGTTAGAACAACATCCTAAAAAATAGAAACTAATTCCTATCCTGAGGCTACGTGAACCAACTCTACCTCTTCTAGGATATTCTCCATTATCTTCAACACTCCCCCTTAATTGAGAATGGGTTCACATATATGCCTAACATCTCCCTAAACATTTGAAATTTTACTTTTCTAAGGGGCTTAGTGAAAATGTCCGCAACATTATCACATGTATTACAATATTCTAGATGAATTTCTTTAGATTGCACTTTCTCCCTTACAAAATGGAATTGAGTATCAATATGTTTCATGTTTTTGTGAAACACCGGATTGTTGGCCAACTTGATTGAACTTTGATTGTCGCATCTGATTGTTGTTGCGACTGTCTGTTCTTCCCCAACATCTTGGAGAAGTCTCCACAACCAAACCGCCTCGCACGTTGCTGCACACATGGCTTGATACTCTTCTTCTGTTGAGGACAAGGAGACTGTGTTCTGCTTCTTGCTGCTCCAAGTGATCACCCTGGATCCAAGACTAAATGCATAACCTGTTATAGATCTGCAATCATCTACATTTCCTACCCAATCTGAATCTGCAAATCCTGCCAGTCTAACATCAGAAGAGTTAGTGTAAATAATTCCATAATCTACAGTAGCTTGTAGATACCTCAAAACATTCTTTGCTGCATTCCAATGGCTTTCAAGTGGCTAAGACATAAATTTTCTCAACACACTGACTGCATATGCCAAATCAGGTCTAGTAGTGGTTAGGTAGATCAGACTCCCAACCAACTGTATATAAAGTGTTGCATCCACTACTTTTGAGCCATCCTCACACTACAATTTGATGTTCTGCTGCAATGGTACCAATGCAGACTTGCACTAATCCATTCTAAACTTCTCTAACAGGCCTTTGACATACTTTTCTTGAGACATAATTTTTTGACCTAAATCTCTCCAGATTTTGAAACCTAAACAATATCTGAGTTCACCGAGATGCTTCATCTCAAACATCTGTGACGTCTGTTGCTTGATTTCATTAATTATATATATAGCATCACTCTAATTATCAAATCATCTAGATATAATGAAATCAGCACTACGCACCCTTGTTCATCTTTCATGGTGTAAAGATTAGGGTCATTCTTACTTCTATTCTAGCTAGCTTGCAGAAAAAATGAATCAATTTTCTCATACCATGACCTGGGAGCTTGTTTTAGTCCATAGAGTGCTTTCTTCAACCTATAGACTAAATGTTCTTTTCCCTTCTGGACAAACCCTTCTGGTTGCTCTAAATAAACCTTTTCTTTTAGTTCTCCATTCAGAAATGCAAACTTTACATCTAGTTGGTGCATTATTCAATGTTCCTTAGTAGCTAAAGCAATTAACATTCCGATGGTGTTCAATTTAGCTACAGGGGTGAAGCTTTCTTCATAATCTATCCCTTCTCTTTATGTATACCCCTTTGCAACCAACCTAGCTTTTAGTTTTTCTATAGTTCTATCTGCATTAATTTTTGGTTTATATAACCATTTGCAACCTATGACCCGTTTTCCTCTAAGAAGTTCTACCAATTCCCAAGTGTTGTTTCTGATTATTGAATCATATTCCTGTTCCATGGCTATTTTCCATTCATTACTTTCATTTGCTTCTTTATAACTAGACGGTTCAACCACATTCATCATACTAGTTATAAAAGCATTTTCCCTATATCTTGCAGGAATTTGAGCTTTCCTACCTGATCTCTTGAGTGGTGGGGTGGTGGTTTCAAACCTCATTTCTTCCTGCTGCTGTTGTTGTTGTTGTTGTTGTTGTTGTTGCTGTTGTTGTTGCTGCTGCTGCTACTGTTGTTGTTGCTACTATTACTATTGCTGTTGTTGTTGTTCATCCTCTGCCTTTGTTTGCTGCTGACCCTGATTGTTCTCTGCATCTTCTTCTTCAAAGTATGGAATGTCCCATCCATCATAGTGCTCATTAGTTTATTCACCATCCTGCTCATGGAATTTAACATATCTACTAACAAATATCTTTTGAGTAGAGGGATTAAATAATATGTATGCTTTATATGACGAACAATACCCTATAAAAGTGCATCTGATGGCTTTTGAGTCTAATTTATTTCTATCTTCCTTGGGTATGTGGGCAAATGCTTTACATCCAAATATTCTTAAGTGTTTTACCGTAGGCTTATATCCATATAAAGCTTCAAAAGGAGTTTTAAACTCAAAACTTCTTGTAGGACTCCTATTTTTTAAATAAACCATTGTACTCACTACTTCAGCCCGTAAACCATTTTAAAGATTCTTACCTTTCAGCATACTTCTCGCACATATGATAATCATCACTGACACCATTCATTGTAATGGTCACAAGATTTGTATCATCCATTGTATGACCAATATTTGATAATTTGTATTTTAGATCCTTGATCCTTGCTACAAATGAAGCAATCATTTCATTCTCATCCATCTTCATGGACAGGATCTTACTCTTGAGGAACAAAAGATGATTTCAATTTCTGATCTTGTACAATTCCTTCAGAGTTCCCCAGATCTCATTAGCTGACTTACCTTCTCTGATGTGCGGTATAATACAATCTTTCACTGACATCTTTAACATTGTCCTTGCTCTGCTTTCTTGTTTCTCCCAATCTGGGACCAATGCTGATCCAGCCGCGGGCGTCGGCTCATCCCCATTCACAATCGTCCAAGCACTTTGCACTTCTAGCAGAGTTTGCATCTTAAACTTCCAATTTGCATAATTGGAACCATCGAGCTTGTTATGCTTGTTCATGCATGCTTCAAAAATATTGTTATTCATCTTGGCGATTTAGAAAAAAAAATTGACAGGTAAAAGATGTTAAATTTACCCCAGATCTGTGACAGAGATAGATCACTGTTGTTCGATATCGTACCACACGCGCAGATCACCGTGGCTTTCTTCTCAGCCTCTAAACAACCTCCTGTTGTCAGCTACAGCCTTGTTCTTGGCTTCCCCACTCAGCCTCTCTGACAGCTAGAGCCTTTCTCTTGGCTCCCTTTGCAATTTCTTTGATTTACATGATCGTTGCTAATATTTGCCCAATATCTGAGACTAGCCGTAGATAAACACCAATTTTCCAAGACTAGTCACAGAAATACAACCAATTTTCGAGACCATCGCAGAAATACACCAATTTTCAGAGACTAGTCGCAACTGTCGCAGCTGTACATTCGAAAAGTGCGACGACCAAAGAATGAAAATTTTTGGAAGTGTAGTAGTGTATCATTGTGGCTATCCACTCAAAACTTGCAACGATTTCAGTTCAAAGAACCACCCACCAGCCAGCGTATAGGTTTCTTAGCACTGATGCTCTGATACCATGATAAAAATGGCAATGTTTGTATTAATGAAAATAAAACCCACTGGTAAACTCTACGAAAGAGAGTCTGAACCATGAGAGTCTGGCTCTGCATAACGCTCTACAGTGTTCATCAACATTACACATTAAATAAAATACATGGTTTTAGGGAAGTTAGAACAACATCCTAAGAAATAGAAACTAATTCCTATCCTAAGGCTACGTGAACCAACTCTACCTATTCTAGGATATTCTCCATTATCTTCAACATATCGAACCCCACCATTGGATCTTCAATCCATTAATGGCACCCAGGTATGTTTCATTTCTAACCTCACTGTTGTTCGGAAAAGTATCTATTCAGAACGCCCCTATCCCACTCTAAGGTGTGACAGTGCCTTAGCAACAAACAAGGAAAACTACTTGAGTATTCTTCTTTATGAGATGTAAACGAAGAGGAAGGATAAACTAACCTGTGTCTTGCGCTAGTTTGTTGATCCAACCGCTCCTCTCTTCAATAGCTCCCAGCTTTCTGCTCCCTTACCGGCCCAGCTTCACCAAATTCCTGCAAGATCACAGAAGAGAGAAACTACACGAAGATATAGATACACATTCATAAAAAGCTTAGGATCAGATTAAGCTAAACATGCAAATATAACAAAACATCATTGATACACAGCATGTAGGAGAAACTCAAATAATTTTATTGATATGATAAGAAAGTCCAAGAGGAGATACAACCAAGTGAGTCCTGATCCAGCATCTACCTCCCAGCAAAGGAATCCCTTCCTCACCTCCAACAAAGCATAAATCACCCAATGTACTAATCTCAATCCCAAACCAACAGCAATTCTCTGCAAAGTACAAAATTCCAGCCTCTGGATCTCTGGGATGAGGGATCCATATATAGATGTAAGAAGAGAGGATAAGTCAGCTTATGTTTTGACTTGTGGCCTCTCTCTGTCAGTTCTTGCTTCCACTTGGAGACTGAGAGCCTCTTACTCATCACAGGTCAAATTCAGTGAGGCAAGTGTCATTGGAGAAGATTCTGGAAGCTTCCATTGTCTCTCCACCTCGTTGAATGACTCTGTCACTTGTCATTTCCTGCTCAGCGCACCTGGGTAGTGCATTCAAGTGCATTGCAATGCACCTAGCCAGTGTATTTGGGTGCTTTGCAACGCAGCCAGCTAGTGGAGCATCTGAATTGATCCTGATTTGACTAGTTCTGAGTAGTTTTTGGTGGAGAACTTCTGGGAGAAGCTATCATTGGTTGACCTTGTTCCTTTAGGGGCAGGAACAACACTTTTAGGGACTTTGGATCCCTTGGATTATGGACATTTCATGCTTAGAGCTGTAAGGCACAAAAATGTCTATAACAGTTGCCCCCTAAAGTATGAGGCCGTTTATCGGGTGAAATGCTTTATTAGGAGGATCCGAAGTTCATTCAATGCTGGGAGGAGACCTGTAATAAGATACAATACAATACATTATTTTCATACTGTTTTCATGATCTAGCTGAGGCGGGCATTCCCATGCTCAGCTTTATAAATTCATTTTTATGTACACAGGACAAACAATCGTCTGATGGTAGACTGATGATTTTGATGCAGTCATCATCCTTTTGGTAGGATGATTATCTGTGCCGTAATGCTGTACATGTCAATGTCTTTATTTTTCCTGAATATATCTCGCAGCCCGGATGGATGAAACTAGATCCGGGGTCTTCAATCTCGTCCGATCTTCACTCGAAGTACAAGTCGATCCATGTGAAAAATGTTTTGATGTCGAACATGGAAAGACATCGCTTGATTACCAGTCAATGATGTAAACTGTTAACAAGCGCGAGAGGAATCACCGATAAGGATGATGACCCTCAAGGTACTGCAGTACAATTCACGTGGTGTGAATAAAGGACTTGGCGTCGAACACCACGCAAAATCTTTCGGTCGAAGGTCATTGATGTATACCTGTCGCCGGAAGTGAGAAACTTGCCATTGAGGCATGCAAGCTTCAAAGTACTGAAGGGGGTGTTCCTAGATCAACTTCTTGGATAATGAGCTGATGTCGACAAGAAGCGATCCGTCAAAGGAGGGCCTTAATGAATCCCACATCAATGACACAGAACGGAGCAAATGATTTTGATGGAGGTGAAAACGATCTGATGATATATGGTTCAGGGTGGCGGTCATGAAAGAATGAAGTATAATGTATGGCAGTGGATGGGACACGGGTGACTTCTCTGGATGACTTCTCTTGAACATATCGGCGACACTTATATGATGGATTGGTAGCATTTACCCCAAAGGTGGATGGTATGGTGTTATAGACATTTTTGTGCCTTACAGCGTTGAGCATAAAATGTCCATAATCTAAGGGATCCAAAGTCCCTAAACATGTTGTTCCTACCCCTAGAGGAACAAGGCTAACAAACCACATCAATTCACAGAAGTTCTCCACCAGAAACTGCTCAAAAACAAGTCAATTCAGGATCATGTCAATGGCTCCACTGGCTGTCTGCGCTGAATGTCAAAGCCAACACTGGCTACTTGCACTGAATGTCAAAGCCAACACTGGCTACCTGCGCTGAGCGAGAGTGGACATGTGGCAAGCTCATTTCTCAAGGTGTCAAAACCCAGGAAGCTTCCAAAATGACACTTGCCTCAGGGAATTCGACTATGATGAGTAAGAGGTTCCAAATCTCCAAGTGGAAGCAAGAACCTCCAAGTGGAATCAAGAACTGACAGAGGGAGAGGACACTAGTCAGATCTCAAGCTAACTCATCCTCTCTCCAAACATCTATATATGGATCTCTCCTCCATGAGATCTAGAGGCTGGAATTTTGTTATTGCAAAGAATTGTTGTTGGTTTGAGATTGGAATTATTGGGTGCTTAATGCTTTGAAGGGGGTGAAGATAGGAATTCCATTTGCTGGGAAGGAGATGCTGGATTGGAGCCCTCTGGGTTGTATCTCTTCCTGAACCTTGTTATTCATCAATAAAGCTATCTTGGTTTCTCCTATATACTGATGTATCTTTGATGTATGATTGCATTAGTATGTTTAGTTTATTTCTAATCCTGAACTAGTTATGAATATGAATCTATTTCTTGTGTAGTGTTCTTCTCTTGTGATCTTGCAGAAACCTATTGAAGCTGGGCGAGCGAGAAGACAAGTAGCTGGGAACTCCCAAAGAGAAGAGAAACTAGATCGAGGGACAAACAGAAGACACCGGTTAGTCCATCCATCTCTCTTCATTCTAATTCATAAAGGAAGAATACTAGAATAGCTGTCTCTGTTTGTTGCTAAGGCACTGTCACACCTTAGGTGGATAGGATCGTCCTGCATAGGCATTTTTCCCCACAACAAATTGGCGACTCCGCTGGGGAGATCTGTTTAGTCATTTTATTTGTGTCTCTATCATTGTTTGTTTCATAGACTCAACAGCAACAATCGAACTGCATTTTCTCTTCTCAGATGCAAAGTAGACAGTTGCTGCTTTGATCCAATCACTGGATTTGTCTATGATCTGAACAATGGACTCACAAATGATTTGATGATCCTTTGTCATAGATCTTAGTACCCCCTCAAGGCATCCCTTTGATTGTACCTTGCTTGTTGCTTTTATTTGTCCTGAAACCGTTGATTAATCAGCAATCTGTGACCCAGAACCCAGTGAGAAACTCTCGTTTCTCCTTCAGCGCAAACCCTGTGAAGAGGTTCTGCATTTCAACGCAGGTCCCGTGAAGGCTACCTGCGTTGAATGTCAAAACCCCTGTGTTGAGGTTGTGCTGAACCAGTTTGGCCTTGTGCAGCTGGGGTTCTCTGCTCTCTTTTGCCTTGTTTTGATCTCTGATTTTTGTAGCCTGTAATCAGCATAGGTACCAGTCTGATAACTCCTTTTCTCTGCTTAAATTCCGCCTCCTTTTGTACAAAAAGACTGTGAGTGTTTTTATGTGTTTGTGGCGTCATTTACAGTTTTCCTTTGCATGAGTGAAATAATCATCCTGTAGCCCTTGATTCAGATATGTTGATTGTGATCTTAGGAGAGAGTTCATTGGCTGTTTACAGTTGATTATACATTTACTTTTGCTTATTGGTTTGAGTTTGTCTCTTTTAATTGTCAAAACAAGTGTTCATTTCGAAAGTCGTAAAGTGTTGTATTCTCTTCTACCCTTCTGATTTCGAAAAAATTAAACTTGTTTGTATTTGTCATTTAAAAGCAAATTCAAAGTTGTACAAAAAGCTTTCTTTGTAGGCATCAATACTAAGAAAGAGGAAAACAAACACCTGCATTGTGCATTTGCATTTTGATAGTTTGCATGCTTGATTTAGGAAAAGTACATTAGAGTGTGCTGATTGCTCTTTGAGAAAATATGGTGTCTTTCTTTTCCCTTTGTAGCTAGGATTTTCAAAGTTGAAAAGATATAAAGCTTACTTATCATCTTTAGACTGCATTTAGGAATTGTATCATACATCTCGTGGTGATCCAGAAAGGCAAACTTCTAAAAAGATCAACCTAAAATAAATTGAATGAACTTAACAACGCTTTGCAACATAACGCACAACATAGAGGTCTAGGCTAGAGACGTGTTCCGGCGTCGTAAAGCCTGGTGACTGTCGATCTCGTAGAAGGTGGGTGATTCCTCCTGAGGGACGATAGCGCCAGTACGGATTGTGCTCCCACGTACCGTCGTGTATATATTGGGAGACCCCTATAGGTATAAAACCTTTATCCTTAGGAAGCCGTGTCGGCCGCCCTACTGATCGCAATGCACTGAACACAGCATTCAGGAAGATCGACCGCCCGTACCCTAAAAAGTATTCTGCGGTTTTGCGAAAAGTTTGGCACACCCTCTGCCTAGAACTCCAGAGCAGTTTCTTTTGGCCTTTTTCAGACTCTATAACAGAAAAAGTCCATCCGAGCATTTGTCACTTTGGGCTCGTTAAAACATCGAAGGAGACTAGAGTCATCTTTAGCTTTTTCTCGACTCTTTAAAAGTGAAAAAGCAAGTTGTGTCTAAAGCGTCTAAAAATTCATTTAATTCGGAAACACACTTTCCCCTTTTTGTATTTTGGTTGATCGAGTAATCCGCAATCGTGGAAGAAAGTCAATTGAAACCCCGTCGTTCGCGGAGGCTTACGAGTCAACCGTCTTTGTCTCTGGAATCGAAAACAGTACGGACAAAGCGAACTCGTTTAACCGGTTCGAAATCTCCTATCAAAGTTAGAACAAGTGTTCCAACAACATCTGAGATTCCGGTTACTCCAAACATTTCTGGAAACCCTGCCTCCACAGAAGAAGTTCAACAGCCACAGAGGGACAGTGACACTGATCCTAGTCTGAGAACAAATACTTGTGTTACTGAACCAGTTCCATCTGTAACCGGTCCAGAGAGTCTTGTTCCTCAAACAACTGTCGCTGTCGATTCAACCCCTTCTTCGGCACCAGAAATATTTTACGGACCTGACGGTCTTCCTCTTCCACCTGGTTTGATTGCGATAGAGGAAATTGTAGAAGATCCGCAAGCAAGTACTCCAACACATTTTGGAGTAGCGGTCACTCTATTTCCTTCTACATCAGAAGTTAGTCTATCACCAGTCAAAGTTCCTGTAGAATCGCTAGGCAATCTATTGGATAGACTCAAAATGTCTGAACAACCATCAACATCTAGGACTGTGTCGAACGACACAGTGACAGCAGAACTCCCTGCCGTCATCCCGACAATGTTTGCCGGCATACCATCTGTCCTGACTAGCTCACAACCGCTAGAAGGAGTCCACCCAGGGACTATTTCGACAGTGTGGTCTGTTCCAGTTTGTTCCTCCGGAATAATATCTGGCAACTCTTATGTTGAGACTCGACAAATTGATGTGGTCTGTTCCAGTTTGTTCCTCCGGAATAATATCTGGCAACTCTTATGTTGAGACTCGACAAATTGATCCCTATGGAGGTCAATTTGGGCCATCCAGTCCCCAAGGGCAACCAATCCCCTTGTGTTCTGGATTACCACCGTATGGGGGGCAGTATGCCCTTTCATTACCCCCTCCAAGAGGATATCCATACGGGAGTTCTCAACAGTATTCAGGTTATACTGGAGTTACGACAAGTGGTTGGGTACCTATGCTACCCCAGCAACCAAGAGTTGTGTATTCTATGCAACAATGTGTACTGTTACACAGTAATTTGTCACCATTGGTCACCGTCCCTATCGCCCCGTTTCCATACATTGGAGGACGCATTCCGGGACCTGTGAGCAGTGACATAACCCAAAAACACTTGCATTATGTTCCCCTGAGTATGTACTTCATGTTCCCTGAAGACACCTTCTACAAATTATCCCTGAAAATTACTCTTTTTCCATTGGCGCAGGTCCACAGTATCTTACCCACGCCAATCACTGAGATCCTCAAAAGAGGGCGCGACCATTGGCGCCCTGTCACAGAACAACACCCGCGCCAGCCTAGTTTGGTAATGATTTTTGCTTTAACGCACGCCCGACTGTTGTTTCCTTCATTACATGGAGCTTTTTGAGGATACGAGTTCTATCCTATCTCCATCTTTAATGGCTTTTGGGGATAATGCTAATCCACAACGGGTGTCCTGGTTCATCGAATCATTCTCCCTTCTTCATCTATATAAGCTTGTCCTCATGCATTTGACAAGCTAGTTCAAAGGGAGTGTTATAGACATTTTTGTGCCTCGCGTCAAGGAGCATGGAATGTCAATAATTACAGGGATCCTCAGTCCCTAAATATGTTGTTCTTACCCCTAAAAGAACAAGGTCATCAAACAACAGCACTTCCAATCAGTTCTCCACCTGAAAACACTTCAAAACAGGCTTATTTTGGATCATGTCAGCTGCTTAACTGAGCATCTGCACTGTATTGCAACTGTCCCACTCTGTACCTACGCTGGAAGTCAAAAACAATGAAGGCTACCTGCGCTGGGCGAGATTGGCCAAGTGGCACAGTCATCCTGCAAGGTGTCAATTTCCCAGGAAGCTTCCAAAATGACACTTGGTTCATGAGATTCGCCCTGTGATGAGTAAGAGGTACTTGATTACCATGTGTAAGCAAGGATCTCCAAGTGAACACACGAACTGAAGATTAACTGAAGATGGAGAGGACACTAGTCAGCTATATGCCAGCCTCCAGCTGACTCATCCTTTCCTCTTCCCTCCTATATATAGAGCTCTTCTATGAGGTCTAGGGAGGCTGGAATTTTGTATAAGCAAGGAGGTGCTGTTGGTATACTGCCAGGATTATTGGGTGATTGTTTTACTAGAGGTGAAGAAGAGAGTTCTTGCTGCCGAGGAGGTGCTGCTGGATTGGGGCCAACATCATTGGTTGTAACTTCCTCTGGAACCCTGTTACTTTCTATCAATAAAGTTTGCATGTTCTTCTATATACTTGTTTTACATAGATGCTTTTGTGTTTACATGTATATTTGATGCAACCTAATCCATGCTTCAATTATGATTGCTTGTATCTCGTAGTTTGCTCCCTTTTGTTGTGCAGATTTTGTGTGCAGCTGGATCGGCTTGGAGAGTAAAGAGCTGGGAACGGGATACAAAGCGAGAAGGACAAGGATCGACTAAGCGCAAGACACCAGGTTGGTTGATCCTCTTTCTATTCTCTCTGTGCTTTCATAAAGATGAACATGAAAACTTTGTCATTCAGTTGTTGCTAAAGTCTGTCACCTTTAGAAAGGGTTAGTGTCATCCGCATCGGATACTTTTCCCCACAACAAACTGGCGACTCCACTGGGGAGATCCTAGTATCTTGTTGTTGTAGTATTTTGCTATTCATTTCTTGAAGAAAGGAGTACCGAATCGAAAAGCTTTTGACTCTATCAAAAGCGAAGTAGAGGGTTTTTGCTACTCTTGCTCCTTTGCTGAGCAAATTCAAGATTTAAAGAGCTAATCTACAGATGAATCCTTACTCTTTGTGATAGATCTTTATCCTCTTGATCATCCCTTAGCCTGTACTTAACCCATAGCATTTTATTTCAGTCAAAACAGTACATTTTTGAGCTTTTTATGACCCGGAATTCTTAGCAGACGTAACTCTCGTAAGTCAGTGCAGGCTGTCCACAGGCAGTCTGCATTACAGCGCAGGTGCTCCCTTCGGGAACTGCGCTGAGAGTGAAACTGGCAGACCAGTGCCTGCGCTGGTCCAGTTGGCCTTAGTCTAGCTCAGCTCTTCCTTTGTGTCTTGGCCCTGTTTGCACTTGTTTTTGGCTGATTGCTTGCTGGTTATTGTATTTGCTGTAGACCACTTCTCCTTGACATTATTCCGCCTCAGTTGTGTGATGAAATTGTAAACGTTCTTTCAGTATTTCTTGTTTCAGTTACAATTTCCCATTGTGAAAAGCGAACCTAGTAGCTATGGCCTCTTAGATCCTGAATTGTAAAAGCATTTTTGTGGTCTTATGAGTTAGTGTTATTGCTGTTCATAGCTGTTTTGGATTGGTTTGCTTCTCACTTTATGGTTTGAATCTATACTTTTCCTGTATTTAAAACAAGTCTTTCATAAGGTGTTCTTTTGATTGTGGACAAGCTTGTTTATTTCTACTTGAAAGTTGATTCAAAAATCATACAACAGTTTCCTTTTGTTAAGCATCAACATTAAGGATAACGAAAAGAAATACATGCATTGTGCATTTTGCATTTGACTGTATGCTTGACGATTTAGGAAAATGTGCATTTTAGTGTGTGTTCTTTGATCTGTGGAAAAAGTTGTGTCTTGCTCTTTCCTCAAGTAGATTAAGGTTTTCAAAGTTGAAAGATTGAAAAGATTTTGCTTCTCATTCTTAGATTGCATATAGGAAGTTGTATATATACATCTCGTGGCGAACCTGAAAGGCAAACTGTTAAGAAAGATCAACATTAAAATAAACTCAATTTACATAACAACGCTTTGGAATTTAACGCAAACATCTAGAGGTCTAGGTAGAGACGTGTTCCGGCGTCGTTAAACATAGTGATTGTCGATCTCTACGAAGGTGGGTGATTCCTCCTGAGAGTCGGTGGCACTAACACAGATTTGAGCTCCCGCGTACCGTCGCGTATATTGGGAGACCCCTATAGGCTTTTATCCTTTATCCTTAGGAAACCGTGTCGGCCGCCCTACTGATCGCGATGCAGTGAACACAGCATTCACGAAGATCGACCACCCGTACCGTAAAACGTATTCTGTGGTTTCACGAAAGGTTTGGCACACCCTCTGCCTAGATCTCCAGAGCAGTTTCTTTTGGCCCTTTTCAAACTCTATAACTGAAAAGGTCCAACTGAGCATTTGTCACTTCGGGCTCGTTAATACATCGAAGGCGACTAGAGTCATCTTTAGCTTTTTCTCGACTCTTAAAACATGAAAAAGCAAGTTTGTGTCTAAAAGCGTCGTAAATAAAACTTATTTTAAAGCGGAACATAATCACCTATTATTCCCACGTTAATCTTTCAGTTGAAAAGTATGGAGCCCACCAACCAAGGAAGTAACCTTGGCGGAAGTCCAAATCCCTTCTCCTCTTGGGGAGATGTTGGTGCGCCTCATATGGCTACATTGTCACTTCCAGGATTGACAATCGGCCTTCCTGTTTGGCTCTTTTCAACTAATGTTGTCCAAATCGCCACTAATCTTGAGCAGTCGAATCAACTGTCAGAACAATCTAGAACTACCCACCAGCCTTCTACCTCTTGTGATACTTCCTCTGATCCTTCATCTTCGCAGGGTAGAGCCGGCAAAAGTCAGCCTCCCAAGGAGAAGAAGGAAAAGAAGAAGAAAGGGAAGAAGCAGAAGGAGCCTCTGGCGAAGGCGACTGGGGGCAAGCAGAAGAAAACTGACAAAAACCCACACACTGCACCGACCGGGCCTAAATCGCCATGCGTCATTTGCAAAGGGATCCATTTCCATCGTGATTGTCCTTGTATTCCCCGGATACTAAGGGACTGGTCCCCGAGGTTGCACAATCCGGTAGCATCAACCTCTGGTTGTCAAGTTGATTGCATTCCCTCAACTAGCGAGAGTGAAGGACGAAGAAGGGGACCAAGATCACCCTGTCTATTGTGTGAAGGTCACCATGCCATCCACAAATGTCCATTCTTAGATGAGGCAAAGAGAGTTTTGGAAGATCGCCCGGTGTCACCGGTGCAACTTCCGCCTGGATACCGAAAACTCGCGCCTAATCCCTCGATAGTTGAAAATCCAGTTGAACCACTCAAGTGGTCAGCTGATGTGTCAGTCATTGAGAATGAACCTACCGAATCTAGACCAGACGAAAGTCTAAAGGTCGAAATGGCAGTTGACCCGGTTCTTCCTTCAAAGGTTCTATCGTCCAATGACTCCGTCGTTGAAGATCCGTCTTCAAATGACACCGTCACCGAAATGTCGTCTTCATGTGACACCCTCACTGATGAGAACAAGGATGACACCATCCAGGTTCTCTTTATCAGCACCGACTCCGACGAGCATCCGGGCAATGCGCCCATTCCTTTATCGCAGGAAGGAACGTCATCTGAGTCGTATCCGGCTGTATATTCGGTCCCACCACCAAGCAACCTGGTTGTATCCTTTGATTGGAATCAACTAGGCAGACCCCGGTTACCAGCCAGTACACCATTTAGAATCATTGTCCAGATCTATAGAATGGTTATGGCTGGTACTATCATTGATGAAGGGGCGTCTGTGAGTATCCTTTCCTCTATTACTTGGAAAGCACTGGGTTCCCCAGCGCTTTTACCTGAGTTGAGAAATCTCTCAGGTTTTGATAAAGGAACCAGTCGACCATTAGGAATCCTCCCCGATGTACCTGTTACATTGAAGGGGAAGACTGTCAGGATGAACGTGTTGGTAGTTCAAGGACCCTTGGATTATAACCTACTCCTTGGACGCGACTATATTTATTGCATGGGAGAAATAGTCTCCTCACTCTTTAGAGTAATGTGTTTTCCACACGAAGGAAGGATGGTCAAGCTCGTAGACCAACTTTCATTTCCGGGATCTCGCATCGCAAATAGTCAAATACCAATCCTAAATGGTCTGTTCACTCAAGATTCGCCTCCGCCTCCAGTCCTCCTTCCCGATGAGCGCGAGTAATTCAGAAAGAAAGACTAGGACCCAGGGGGCATGCACCCTGGTCTGCTTCGGGCAGAAGAAACTCCAGGTATAAGGAAGAATTTCCGCAGGAGAACATGACTAGTCCGTACCCCGTCCGAAGGAAGTGGGGTTGTTCTGGAATAATGATCTTTTGTTAAAGTTATGTGTTTGGGAATCATTCACCTTTGTCTAAAAAAGTGGGCAATGCCCAAGTAGGAATTCCCTTATTGTAACAAGTAGTCACCATCTTTAAATTCAAGCCTCGCCCATCGAAACATATGTTTTCAAGGATAAGCAGGGGCAGTAAACTAAGAAGGAGACCGTATTGTTGTGACAGAGGGTAACCATCTTTGGACAACCCAATGATAGACACCGCCGAAGAAAGAGATTGATTTGCGGCAGCAAATAGAACCACTCTTCGGATAATAAGAAAGAGGCAAGCCTCCCTCAATAATACCAATGTTTTATCTTTGAGTAGTGTTCTTCTATTGTCACGTAGCTGTTTGTTAAAAGTGGGCCGACAAGAAGTCTGAGTACTGCGTAAGACCCCTTAAAATAACGAGAAGACAAGTATCGTTAACATTAGATTAGCAAGATGACAAATAAGTAAGAACACCCAAAGAAAAACAGAAGTAGGGGAGAGGAGGGGCAGCCTCGAAATTCTATCCTATACCTGGGGGCATGCAAACTTTCTGGAGTGTAAGCTAGGGGCGGTTATTTATCTGGTTTTAAGATTAACCGTTTCCGAACTTGCATGAAAGAAAGCCTGTGGGGCAGAAGTAAAATTTGCCAAAATTTGGAGCATAGCTGTGGTAAGGCCCAAGCTCTATAAAAAATGGATCCTTAGAGGAGGCGTTCTTTTTATGACTGGTATATCGAGCAGTTTTAGCATATAGTTCATGCTCGTTAAAAAATAAACGCGAAATTCGAGCAGTTTTATGACTGAATTTATGCTCGTTAAAAAATAGAAAAGTGTGAGCAAAAGTTTCACCCAGAGTTCAAGCTCATGGAAAAAATGAACCGGTAAATAACCTTTTGAGATCGTAAATTCATTAGCCATAAGAACCTTGATCGTGTTTTCATCCACCACCTCCACCGTTCATTTGGCCAATCATTCACTTCCATTTGTGTGTTTACCTCTTTTGAGAAACAGCTGCGAAGAGTGATTTCACCTAGCCATCCTTGCGACACTGCCGTGATTGGAAATTCCAACCTGTTCCTGGAATCTGTAGCTATCCCTGTTTATCACTCGTTCCTCAAAAGACGAGTCTTCTTTCAGCTCTTTTCACTGACTCGTAAAATATGAAAAGTTTGCCGAGTTTTGGCCTTCCAGCTCGTTAAATGATCGGAACGCTATCCCTCCTCTAAATTTTAATCTTTTTGGACTTGAGGGATTATTGCACAAAAGGATCGAGCGCTTGCCTGTTTCAGCTCGTTAAAAGTACCGAACAGCCATCCCTTTTGTATTGTTTTATACTTTTTCAGACTTAAGGGATTAGCTGACGAAAAAGGAATTATGGAGTTGACTTTCTGTACCTTTTTAGACTCTCTAAAAATGAAAAGGACCGAGTTTTCTTTGTCGTTAGACTCGTTAAAATGATTAAATAGCGACAAACTTGTCTTTAGACGAGAACGAGTTTCCCTATCGCTAGGCTCGTTAAATCATAGCGATGGGCTTGCCCGAAGGGCAGGTTATAGAACAAGCATATGTTATCCTCCTCAAGCTTGACAAAAATAAAGAGGTACTGGTCAGAAATGACTGGGGAAAAATTGGGAGAACATCAAAGTTTAAAGGTAGCAAGTCACTCTTGGACATGACACTTTTCCTCCGTACCTTATCAGGTTGGGTTGTTTCATTCACCGGTCTCATCACCATGGTCCTCGCCACACCATCCACATTTGGGGTAATGCTACCGATCCATCGCATCAGTGTCGTTATATGTTCAAGAGGGGTCATTCTGGAAGTGTCAACCGTGTCCCATCCACTACCATACATTATCCTTCATCCATTCATGATCGCCACCCTGAATCATATTTCACAGTTTGTTTTCACCTCCACTAAAGTCATTAGCTCCGTTCCATGTCATTGATGTGGGATTCATTAAGGCCCTCCTTTGACGGATCGCTTCTTGTCGACTTCAGCTCATTATCCAAGAAGTTGATCTAGGAACACCCCCATCAGTACTTTGAAGCTTGCATGCCTCAATGGCAAGTTTCTCACTTCCGGCGACAGGTATACATCAATGACCTTCGACCAGAAGATTTTGCGTGGCGTTCGACGCCAAGTCCTTTTTCACGCCACGTGAATTGTACTGCAGTACCTTGAGGGTCATCGTCATTATTGGTGATCCCTCTCGCGCTTGTTAACGATTTTCATTATTGACCGGTAATCAAGCGATGTCTTTCCATGTTCGACTTCAGCGCAATTCTCACATGGATCGACTTGTACTTAGAGTGAAGATCGAACGAGTTTGAAGACCCCGGATCTAGTTTCATCCATCCGGGCTGCGATATATATTCAGGAAATATAAAAACATTTACCATGTACATCATTGCAGCAGATGATCATCCTATTCAAAGGATGATAGTTTCAGCAGAAAATTATCAGTCTATCTTCAGACGATCGTCTGTCATATGTACCAAAATGTATTTATAGAAAGCTGAGCATGGGAATGCCCGCCTCAGCTAGATCATGAGAATAATGATGAATGAAAAATAATGTATTGTATTGTATTGTATTACAGGGCACTCTCCTTAGCACTGGAACGAACTTCGGATCCTCTAGCTAAAGCATTTCACCCGATAAACGGCCTCATACTTTAGGGGGCAACTGTTATAGACATTTTTGTGCCTCGCGTCAAGGAGCATGGAATGTCAATAATTACAGGGATCCTCAGTCCCTAAATATGTTGTTCTTACCCCTAAAAGAACAAGGTCATCAAACAACAGCACTTCCAATCAGTTCTCCACCTGAAAACACTTCAAAACAGGCTTATTTTGGATCATGTCAGCTGCTTAACTGAGCATCTGCGCTGTATTGCCACTGTCCCACTCTATACCTGCGCTGGAAGTCAAAAACAATGAAGGCTACCTGCGCTGGGCGAGATTGGCCAAGTGGCACAGTCATCCTGCAAGGTGTCAATTGCCCAGGAAGCTTCCAAAATGACACTTGGTTCATGAGATTCGCCCTGTGATGAGTAAGAGGTACTTGATTACCATGTGTAAGCAAGGATCTCCAAGTGAACACACGAACTGAAGATTAACTGAAGATGGAGAGGACACTAGTCAGCTATATGCCAGCCTCCAGCTGACTCATCCTTTCCTCTTCCCTCCTATATATAGAGCTCTTCTATGAGGTCTAGGGAGGCTGGAATTTTGTATAAGCAAGGAGGTGCTGTTGGTATACTGCCAGGATTATTGGGTGATTGTTTTACTAGAGGTGAAGAAGAGAGTTCTTGCTGCCGAGGAGGTGCTGGTGGATTGGGGCCAACATCATTGGTTGTAACTTCCTCTGGAACCCTGTTACTTTCTATCAATAAAGTTTGCATGTTCTTCTATATACTTGTTTTACATAGATGCTTTTGTGTTTACATGTATATTTGATGCAACCTAATCCATGCTTCAATTATGATTGCTTGTATCTCGTAGTTTGCTCCCTTTTGTTGTGCAGATTCTGTGTGCAGCTGGATCGGCTTGGAGAGTAAAGAGCTGGGAACGGGATACAAAGCGAGAAGGACAAGGATCGACTAAGCGCAAGACACCAGGTTGGTTGATCCTCTTTCTATTCTCTCTGTGCTTTCATAAAGATGAACATGAAAACTTTGTCATTCAGTTGTTGCTAAAGTCTGTCACCTTTAGAAAGGGTTAGTGTCATCCGCATCGGATACTTTTCCCCACAACAGGGAGTAGTTGTTTAGTTCTGAGTTCTTAGTTTTGAGTAATGCTAGTCGTGGGTGATAGTGAAGCATAGAGAGGTTATGCTGCCAGAGAAGAGGTATACTACAAGACACACATAGCTGCTCGTCCAGGCTGAGGAGAATTATGACGTCGGAACTTGGTTGTACTCTTCTCTATTTATCATTAATAATAGAAAACTACTATTATGGTTCCACTTTCATTGTTTACAAGATGTTTGACGTAAAGTTATGTCCTTTCTGACTGACATATAATTGCCTATATCAGATTCCACGCTTGTGTTTGTATCGTTCTTTGTGTGTGCAGGTGTCTGTTCGTGAGGATAGCGAAGGATTGTGACCATCCAGGACAAAGGAACGAAAGTAGCTCCGCTTCTTCGACACTAGCGTTGGATTCCAAGTAGGTCCTTCTTTACCTACTTTTTTTATTTGCAATTAGGAACCTGCTGTTAACACCCAGGTTGTTCCCTATGACTCCCAAGGGAATACGGCCGGGGTAACCACTAACCAATCTTTGGATCACTGTTTCTAGCCAAACTGTGATCAGAGAGGGCTCTCTCTTTATGATTTGTAACTGTTTATGATAGGGTTTTAGGCCAGCTATTATGCACTGGTTTTGTTTATGTGTTGGTTGATGAAACTCCTTTTAGATTCTAGTGATGTAGTTTTCAGAGAGGCTGAATACCATTGGGCAATGGAGTCTGCGGCTATGTGTGTTTGAAATTTTGAGATGAAAGATGGGACTTACAGGGCCATTCGAGTGCTTAATAGAACAGGTTTTTTGATTAAATGACTGGAAACAGGTAACACAAACAGTGAAAGCATTTAAGAATTTCCACTTTTTATCTACATGTTCCCAACAGACAGCTTTAAGAGGAGAAAACAGAGGTCTTAGGGGCAAAGATTGTATCCCTGAGAATGTCTATCACAGTAGAAGACACAGTTTCGAAATGCAGCAATTAAGAATTACAATTCTGTCACTGTATCTGAGGAAAACATGTATAATAGCTCAGTTTGAGTCCAGGGTAAACATGGTTAAATCCTGGGACTATCCTTTCACCTTGCTATCAAGCGTAAAACATTTGAACAACAAAAGAGAACAAAAGACTCAAAAGAAACATAATGAAGAGATTTGAGAATACTTGTTGTTTTATGCAACACCCTGGAATCCTGTAACATTCATCTTTCACCACAATACATCAAAGAACACCAAGCCTTGGAAATTCCATTCTTCCTTTGTATTAATTCTCTGAAAATATTACAACGAGCTAGAGCTCTTCAAAAGAAAATAACAACAAAACCTTAAGCTTCTGTGAGGGGTGAATATATACTTGCGATTGTTTACAAAATATCTGAGTTCTAAGTTATCTCAGACTTAATATTCTCACCAACTTTTGAGATATTATTATCAGAAATTTATTACAGCATTGAATACAAAATTAAGGCGTCTTGATGTTCTGTCAGAAGATATTTGGCCTTTGAGAGTTGCTGAGTCGGTTGGGGACGCGCTGTTCAAAACGTGGCTAGCCGTCATCGTTGGTGATGAATCACTTTTTGGATGCTTTTCAAACATTGACTTTTTTACACTTGTCTTCTGGTGACCTGAGCTGGCAGTGGCCGAATGTCTTGAAACTACCGTGGCAAAATTTGGAGCATGGCCTGCCACCAGTCCTCCTTAGGCATTTGGTGCCTCCGAATTTTAATTAGAGTCTCATCAAGCTCTGTATATCTGAAAAAACTAGGAGGAGTTTCAAATAGATGATTTACCTCATTTTCAATAAAAAATGAGCCTTCAAGCTTAGTATACAAGCTCTGTCCTGTTGGAGGAACTGTTCCCTCAGAGGTACTGCTGGATGCAGTGATTTGATTTTCAATGTAAGCGGCCACCCTGTTTGCAAATTGATCACTGCTGATCAGTTTTCCTGAGCTGCTCAACAGGCTGGGCAGTCCTCTTGCTTGTAGCATTCCCATTCTAAGTTTATAATCTTCAACTTCAGTCTGTATCTCATAACTTCTTCTTTCTGCCGTCTGTACATAACCTCTGAGAGTTAGTACCTTTTTAGCCATGAGGATGGCCTCTGTTCTGTTGGTGATTCCAACGGCTGCCAGCTCTTCTTTGTCTTGCCTGTTCAAAAATTCTATCAATTGGCTAGCATACTCAGGTCTGTTTCCTAACACTGTCTTGGCCCTCTGGACATCTGCCTGGGCTTGTACAATTAAATCCATATGCTCATGCATTGTTTTAATGGATTTCCACTGTTTGATAACGGCTTGGGTAATTTTATTCCACAAAATTCTTTTGATTTCTGCCATAGTATTTTCCAGATTGAGCTCCTTCTCCAGGGCTTTTATTTTATCTTTTTGAGCCTTAATCTGTCTGCCCTGTTCTGCTACCGTTATCTTTGATTGATCATATTTGGCATCTATCTCTGCCAGTTTTTCTTTTGCTTTCCTTATTTCATCCGCTTGTAGCTCCATTGCCTTGACAGCTTTGGTCAGTTCTTCTACACTCGGGTGGGCATCTGGAGCTGTTGCTGTACCTGCTGCTTCAGTTGTGGGAGCCACTGCTGCCCCAGAAGTTGTTGCTGTTGTGGAATCTGTTGGAGGAACTTGGAGTGTAGGTCCTCCCTATTTGTCTTGCAATGCTCCCTCCAGCTCTTTCTCTAGTTCTTGAATCCTTTGATTTTGCTGCAATAAGAGGTCAAGTTGTTCATTAACTTGCTTTTCCTTTTGCAATTCAGCTGTCTGAGGGTGTTCTGTAGGTAACAACTTCAACCTCTTCTTCATGGCATTTAAATCATCATCCTTTTTCTTTATGAGGGCTTTTACCCCGGTTGGGTCACTAGGGTCATGCCCTAGATCAACAATAATCTCCTCAAGAGATTTTATCCTATTGTCCTTGGCCTTAGAGGACAACCTCTCAAAGTCTAGTTGAGTGTTTGTATTCTTCAAAGATTCTTTCAGCTCATGAGCTAATGTGGCCTTCTCTACCAAGGTGGCATAGACCATCTCCCCAGTCTGCTTGTGGAGCTCAATTTGGTCCATAGGGTGTATGTCTTTAGCCAGGACCTCCACCCTTGTTTTGATGAAATCTGCAGTTGTCATTGGGTGCGGCCCCTTGGGTTTGAAATGGCTGAAAATCATTTTTTCCTCTTTGAAGTCGTAGACCGACATCAACCTTTCCTGCTGGGCTGGAGTGGCATCTATAAATTGTTTGTAAACCTCAGCCCTCAATAACTCATTTGCTGCCTTGATTTCTTTGAAGGTAGCCTTAGCACTTTTAAGCTTCTGGCTTTGCTGAGAAGAGGATGACACCTCCAAACCAAGCTGTAAATTCTACTCCTGCTGAAAGGAGCTTGTCCCTGTATGTTGGCTGCCCTCCCTGTCCTTTGCTGTATCGTTCAAGACATCTTCAGTAATGTCTTCCACCTCTGGGGAATCTGCCCTTTGCCTTTTGGCTTCTGGCTGGTGGGAGGATCCACTGAGGGGAGTGGACTCTTCTCTTTGCCTTTTAGTACCCCTTTCTTCATGTGCTGGGGTCTGTAAAACTGAGGTAGTTAGTGGCTCAATTTGAGGTGGTGGTGTTTGCAATAGGGGGGGTTCTGGTAGCCCAGTTTGTGGCAGAATAGTTTGTTCTTGTTGCTGCTCTGTTTGTTGATCTTTCTGCTGTGACTGTTGCTCTGACTGTTCCTTTTTTGCTTCATCCTCTGCATCCATTTTTCCTTTTCCTTTATCTAAGCCTGCTGCTGCTGTTTGTGGCGCTGTCCTGGTAACTGAGGTCCCTTCTCCCACTGTTTGAGGCAGTCTGAAAGGTACCTGGAGCACATAGTCCAGGTCAATAGTCTTCTCAAGTTCTTTCATATTTTTAAGCATTCTCTCTTCTTCAGTTAAGCTCTCAACTAAAGTGTCCAGCTGCCATTCTTGTAAGTTGGCATACTTTTCTATGTGTGGGTAGTGGCAGTGTTTAATCCCTAGGAGTCTGTACTTAGTTCTCCTAGCAGTGATGAAACCTTGAGGGTCATAAGGGACCCATCGAAAACTGTATGACAATTTGTATTTGTCCTTGAGGATCAGGTCTGCAGATTCCCATCCTTCCTTCTTGTTCATGATGAAAGGGCCCAACTCATTTTTGAAGTTAAGGTGTGCCTTTTTCTTGGAGCTGTGGAAATGGGTAAGGTCTGACTGAATCAATTGCCTGTAATACTCCAAGGCAAATAATCTCATAGGAACATACTTGGGTAGCCTATATGGACATAGCTCACACCCATATACTCTGAACACAGTATGGTGTTCATATAGGTACCAATCACCTATTTTGTACTTCTTAGATAGCTGCAAAGCTTTCTTGATCTCATTAGATACTCTAGGTGGAGGGGACTTCATAAGCATGCAGGAGACTGGGTACACAAACTGGTCAACAAATTCACAATAGGTGTAGGGTGAATTTGTGATTTCATGATAGACTGAGGTCCAGAAAATGACAGATCTTCTCTCTCCTTTGTTATCCAGCCTTCTGATGTAGCATGGGAAGGCTTCAGAATGATAAAACATGAACAGGTGGTAGATGTAAGCTGAGTACCTGAAGACCCCCTGTCTGTCCAATTTGCTCAATTGATCATGAATCCTATTGGCTATGAACTTAGCAAAGTTATACTTTCGGGCAGGGGGTTTACGTGGGCTGTAAGCAGACAGCAATACGAGCATGGCTTGATCCACATGCTTACTGTTTTGGTAACCTAGCACATAGGCTATCATGTCCAGCAGCAGCCTGCCTGAGTCATTGAAATGTTCATGCAGATAAGGGGGTGGCCCTGTAGGCTGGCACTCAGTCCACATGTAGTTCCTGGTGACCTTCTGCAGCTCCTCACTGGTCATCTTATCACCAGCTTCCAGTAAATACCTCATGGAGAATGGGACTAGCAACTCCGTTTGATCAAACTGTAACATCTTGTTGATGGAGTCAGCATTTATATAAAAAAGGATCCTCCCTGATGGAGTATTGACAGCTCTGTGCTCCAGATCATAGTTTTGAGCACATAAGTGAATGATTTCAGGGAAAACATTCACAGCTGGGAGACAGTAATAGGGCAGGTTTGACTCCCATATTCCATCTGTACCAAGTCCAGCCTTATGGTCTTCCCTCAGTGTAGTGAAGGTCTTCAAGAAGTCCCTGCTTCCCTCAAAGTCATTGATGAGACAATCCTTGTCAATAAATGGCAAGGCCTCCAGTTCCTTGTTGGTTTGATTTAGTGGAGTAACACTGAGGGAGGAGGATGCAGATGCTGCCATGATATAGTCTGAATGTGTGCAGGAAGAGGTAATAGCTTGATAAGTCTTTAAAGACTTTAAGCAGCAGGTAAACTGCACTTGGCAAAAGGGAACAATGCCGGGTACCTCGGGGGCCAATTTTGCAGTTTTAACCCGCGAACTGATTTCTCCAGTGTCAAATTGTGGCTAAGGGATGGGGCAGGTTGCTTGGGTTTGGTTTAGGTGCTCAGGTGGAGCTGAATTAAGTGATTTTATCAGTCTTTAATGGTGAATTCTACAGAAAATTGGAATTCACGGGCAAAGTGGAAGGAAATGGCGAAATACCTGGAAAATCGACTTGGAAGCTCGCGGGCCGGGTTGTGGAGACTTAGTGCCGTCGAAGTCTGCACTTTGAATGGTCGGATTGTCGAATTTGATGGCTGAGTGAGAGGTTTCGCGGCAGCTGTTGGCAACGGCTAGTTTCTCTTTCGCATGCAAATGAGCGAAAACAACTCATTTAGTCGTTTAAATCGTTAAATTTGGCAAAAGTGTGCATTTGGCGCTTTTCCGCCGATGACGTCAGCATGACGTCATGGTGGGGCCCAGGTACGGAGGTGACGTGGCTGCCGAGGTGTTCGCCAGGGTGGCAGGACACGGTGGCGGGCGGGTACAGTGGCGGGTCCGCGTGGAGGGCCACGGGACGCTGGGGCGGGCGCCGGCGAGGTGACGTCAGGGTGACGTACAGATGACGTGGGGGAGAGTGGTATTAGGGCTGGCGGTTAAGCGGGTTCCCCGCACCACCTTTGGGCAAAGGCGGTAACGGGGAGGGGGGCTCCGAACAACCCCACCGCCTGCCACGCGTCCCCTGTACGGGATAGGCAAAACCACTTTCCCCGGACGCTAAAGGTCGGCAGGTCGGGGAGTGAAAATGACCGCCCACCTTTAGATCTGGGCGACGGAGATCTGACGGCTGGCGGGCCTTCCGACTGGTCGAGCATGTTGGGGAGGGGTCCCGCCAGCGCAATAAAATATTCAGTTTAATTTTTGGGCGGAGGACTATAGGCAAGTGGGTTTTTTCGCAGTTTTTGGGTTTTTTGGGCCTTTTCAGGGGTTTTCATAGGAAAAGGGGGTTTTTTGTGCGCTTTCAGCAGAGAGACGGTAAGGGCTTGAGGGACAGGATTTCTGCTCATAACCAGGGGTCAGAGCACATCCAAGACAAGGTTGACCACAGTCCCAGGTGGACTGAAGTCTCCTTAGACCATTTACTTGGCTATAATGCCAAAAGGAGAATATGTAGATAATGCTGGGATTTATACACCTTGGTGTTAGTAATATTAGGGAGAAAGGCGATATAAGGGATTTATACAATAGGGTTAGTGTTAGTTGTGGAGGAGGGGGTAAGTGGATGTGGAAACCATTGAGTTTATATGAAACAAGCTTGGTTTCAAGAGTAGATCAAAAATGAAAAGAACTTTAGATAAGAAATGTGGCTTTTAAAGATCAAGAACCACCATGAAAACTTAGTCTTTTCCATGAATCTCAGGCTAGTGAGGGAATGTTAGAAATGAAATTGGAGGGGAGTGAGGGAAATTAGTCATGCTTCCAGCTGTAATCTTTTGCCTTGCTGCCCACCATCACCAACCTTGCAATGATAGGGATACCTTTCTGCAACCCCTGCTACCTACCCAGCTACTTGCCTAGCATTTTATTTCTTCTTGGAGGGTGCATTTGGACTTGCAGACCCTTACTTGCCTTTTCTTTTCTTTGGCTTTTTCTTTTGCTTTTTCTATCTACTTCTACCCTTATCTCTTCCAAGGTCCCAGATTAAGCTGTTGGGATCCTTTTCTTCTCTACCTAAACTAGTTGTCTGCCAAGATTAAACAGTTTGGACAGACTTCTTTCTCTAGTCTACAACACAAAATTGAACACATGGCATGATCCAGATTAGACTGTTGGATCATCCATCAAAATTTGAAATAAGGTCATCAACATTTGAAACACTTTACACACCTTCTTGCTCTTTAGGAAATATGGGATCTTTGTGAACTCAAAGCAGAGCATATTTGGATTTTCTCTTGCCAATCATGAAATATGAAACCTATTGGTATAGGTATCCAACAGTGGCTCCACATGGGGATGGTTTTTCTTTTGAAAGACCAAGAACAGCAGGTCAGATTGCCTTGTTCCTTAGCTGCCCATACCAATCTTTGAACTTTACTGCATTGATGTGTCAAAATTGTGTGCTTCTTTCTTGGAAGACCTCTGATTCTATTTGCCTCTTGCTGCTTGGTGAATCACTTGGGAAAACTGCTTTTTACAATCTAAAACAGAAAATAATATGTACATCTATATATATACAATGAATCCTTAGGTTCCACTCATGGGAAATAGTCAAAGTAGTGCTTCAGCATCCTGCCATTGACCGGACCTTCATCCAAGTCAGTTTCAGTCAGACTTTCAAGGAAGTAGGTGTTGTTACCTTGTACTGCTTGGACAGCAAATGGTCCTTTCCATAAAGAGTCAAACTTTCCATGTTTTCCTTTCTCTTCTCTTCTTGCATCCCACTTTAAGACTTTGTCCCCCACATTGAAATCTTCTGCTTTGGTTCTCCTATCAAAGGCCTTTTTCAATTTTTCTTGTAATATCTGCACTCTGCTGAAAACTTGTTCTCTAGTTTGCTGTACACAGATTATCTGATTGATCCTTCTTTGCATATCATTTGGCTCTGCTTGACTTTCTTGCAGAAGCTTCATAACCGGCACTCCAAGTGATGAAGGAAATCTGGCTTCTAATCCATAGACTAACTCATATGGGCTGGTCCCAATTGATCTTTTAGTTGTTAGTCTATCTGCCCATAAAGCGTTGACCAGTTTCTTGTGCCAATTCTTTTTGTTTTCTTCCAGCACTTTCTTTATGATGTTTATTAAACTTTTGTTTGATGATTCAGCAAGGCCATTTCCTTGAGGATAGTAAGCAGTAGAATGGCCCAAAGTAATGTGAAATTTATGGCAGAAGTTCACCATTCTCTTGGATCTAAAGGCAGCAGCATTGTCTGTTATTATCTTGTCTGGGCAACCAAATCTAGCCAGTATATTGTTTTCCAAAAACTGAATAATCACCGAATCATTTGCTTGTCTGCATGGGGCAGCTTCAATCCACTTGGTGAAGTAGTCTGTTGCTGTTAGGATCCATCTGTGTTGCCCTGAAGATGAGGGATGAATTTCCCCAATGAAATCCAAACCCCATTGTTGGAAAGGTCTCTCAGTTGCAATGGGCTTCAAAGGAAGTGGCCGCAACTGTCTTTTGCCTTCAAACAGTTGGCATTTGTGGCATGAGGCTGTGAATTTCTTAGCATCAGAGAACATGGTGGGCCAGTAATAACCAGCCCTCAATATCTTGTCCACAGTGGACTTCCAGTACAAATGTCCACCACAGTCTCCAGCATGGAAATCTTGCATGATTTTGTTAGTTTCATTCTCCATTAGACAATGCAGCAATATTCCTTCATGGTTTTTCCAAAGTAAATTTCCATCCATCACACAAAATCTGGATGTTTTCATTTTTAGGAACCTATACTTAGTTCTGGACAGTCCTGGGGGAGCACACAGGTTTTGTAACACATAACAGATGTCAGAGTACCAAGGAGATTGTTCAAAGGCTACATTGATCTTTGGAGTCGCCAGCTCTATTTCACTGTCCAATTGGTTGATATCTAAGGCTTGGAAATTTGCTTCTGTCATTAATTTGGCCAAACCTTGCCCTTTTATCAGCTTAGTAGGTTTTATTTCAATGTCAAATTCTAGTATATTGGCAATCCATTTTCCTCTCCTGCCCTCTAAGTTTTCTTGGGTGAGAATGTCTTTGACAATAGGACTTGGTACGTAAGCCACAACATGGGAGTAAAGGATGTAAATCCTAAAGTCTTTAATAGCTTTGATCAAAGCGTAAGCTTGTTTCTCCATAATTTGATACTTTAGAGGGGCATCTCTAAGAGCTCTGCTGAAAAAGGCAATAGGCTTCTCATTCCCTTGGTCATCTTTCTGTAATAAAACAGCAGCAATAGTATGTTGGGAGGCAAAGGAGAAAATGATAAAGTCTCTGTCAAACTGAGGATTGGTTAACACTGGGGTTTGAGTCAAGGCCAATTTTATACTTTCAAAGGCTTGTTTTGCTTCAACAGTCCATTTGACCTTTGAATCTTTCTTTAGCATATTGTTTAGTAATCTGATTAATTCTGCTAAATTAGGGATAAACCTTCTTAAAAAGTTGATTTTCCCTAAGAATCCTTGCAATTCCTTGACATTCCTTGGGTGAGGCATTTGTAGGATAGCTTGTATCCTATCTGGATCAATTCTTATCCCATCTTTTGAAATAATGTGTCCTAAAAGTTTCCCTTCTTCCAAGCCAAATAATGACTTCTTGGGGTTTAAGGAAATACCATATTTCCTACATGTTATGAAAATCTGTCTCAAGTGTTTCAAGTGTTCTTGGTCAGATTTTGAAAAGGGTGTAAGATCATCTAGGTAAATGACCAAGAAGTCATGGATCTCTTTTGTAAAAGCAATGTCCATTGCTCTTTGAAACGTTGCCCCTGCATTTTTTAATCCAAATGGCATTTTCACATACTTAAAAGTTCCCCATGGGGTTGTAAATGCAGTTTTGTCTTGGTCATCAGGGTGTACCAGGATTTGATTGAAGCCTGAGAATCCATCAAGCAATGATATCCTTGAAGCCCCTACTACTCTTTGAAGAATGTGATCCATTTTGGGTAAAGGGTAGTTATCTTTGAGTGATACTTGATTCAAATTCCTTAAGTCTACACAAAGTCTAATCTCACCAGTTTTCTTTCTTGTAGGGACCAAGTTTGAAATCCATTCAGAGAACCTGATTGGTGCTATGATACCAGCTTTGAACATTTTATGTAACTCCTTTTCAATGGAAGGAAGGAGCACAGGATTGATCCTTCTTAATTTCTGTTTGAATGGTGTGCTGGATAACAGAGGTATCATAAGACTTCAAGTCTTCATAACCCCAGGCAAAGACATCTTGGAACTCTTTAAAGAGATCAACATATTTGGGTTTTTGGTCAGGGGGCAAAGCAGCGGATAGCTTTATTATTTTAGGCTTGTCAGTGGTACCAATGTTACATTCTTCAATTGTTGCATCTAATGGCTGCATCTTTGGTTTTCTGGGGACATCATTTGAGTCAAAAATATCCTCTAGTGGGGTAAGGCCTGCTGGAAGAAGATTGTCTTTGAGTTGTATGATCTCATCTTCAGCGTTGCTCAGCTCTTCACAGTCAATTTGGTGAATTTGCCGAATGTTTTCTTTGTTGAAGATGGTTGGACTGAGTAATTGTTTGGCTGTTCTAGGTGACATTGGGTGGGCAGACTGTTGAAACTGTAATTGTGATTGACTTGCTCCGTCAACTATTTGAGATTGACTTGCTATCTCAAGGTCAATATTTAATCCCGTAAACTCTTGTTGCAAGGTTAAAAAGTTGTTTATTTGCATGTCATTCTCAAATACTTGCCACTCTTTGACATTGTTTGGAATAGAAGGCCTATATTTGACCTCTGCTGTGAAACAATTGTTGGGTTGTAGTGGGAATTTGAAGGTGCTGGCAAATGTTGCCAAGCTGTGAGCATGGAGATTGTGGCCCCTTGGAATCTTTGTGATAACGAACTCGGAGAAAGTCTCTAATACTTCAATTACAGCAGACCTATAGGACCTCAATCTTTTGTCATTGGTAACAAAATTTCCTCTCACTTGTTGAATTATTAGATCAGAGTCCCCCAGGATTGAGAGGCTATGTGCTTGTAATGATTTTGCAATCTTGAGGCCTAGTAGCAGAGCTTCATATTCTGCCATGTTGTTAGTGCATTTAAAGTTTAATCTAAAAGCCCGGCCTTCTGCATAGCCTTTCTCTTTGTTATGTATCCATACTCCAGCTCCTGCCCCTAACTTGTTAACTGAGCCATCAAACTCTAGGACCCACAGACTATTTTGCTGAATAGGAGATTTAACCTTCTTTTCATGGGATGGCAATGTAAGCATGAGTTGAGGTTTCTTTTCCCATTTGTCTCCTAAGATAATTTCATCATTTGTTTGACAATCTTTGACAAATGGAGGAGGGTTAATGGGTATTGTTGGGCTAATTGAGATTTGGCAGGTGCTACTTGTTTGATCAATGTTTTGTTCTTGTATGAGTGTTTCGGTCTTAATGTCATTGTTTGAGAAGCTTGCGCTGTTATTGAAGAGGATGAAGGAGTCTATGTCCGAATGGACAGCATATATTGGAAAATTTTGAGGCTTTTCTTCACTGCTGACCATATATTTCATGAGTGTTTCCCTATAAAGTCTCTTGGGTTGTCCAAAGACAGAAATGGTTGCATATGACATATCTAATTGCAGGGAGCCTTGGAGTTTCGCTCCCCATGATCTTGATAAGAGCATCCCATATTTGGGTGGGATATCGGCAACAACAACATCCATTAAAATGGTTTTGCTGGGAAATTGAACCAAGGACACACATAAATCCTTAATTAGGCCCAGGCATTTGACTTGACTGGAATCAAAAGAAAACAGGTCTTTGTATGGTCTTGTGATGTCTAAGTTTAATCTTTCCATGACTGCTTTTGGCATCAGGTTATGAGAAGCACCTGAGTCAAACATTGCATTATGCAGTATTTTATCATGAATATGCAAGCTGACATAAAAAGGTAAAACCCCTGTGATTACTGTTTTTCCATCTACCTCTGGGCCAAACAGCAATTCTGGAGTGTCATCCAGCACATTTACATCATCTTTGCTATTGGTGAGCTGAAGGGATTTTTTGATCTGTTGTTTGTATATGTCATGCTTGGCTAGCTCTGAGAGGGGGATTGCTACCTTTAACTTGCCAATCTCTGTTCCTAGGTCAAAAGGTTTATCAATTTGGATTTTGGAGTCACGGGTAGCAGTTCTTTTTCTGTTCACTAGATCTTCTTGGTGGATTTCATCCTGATTTTGGAAGTTGCCCCTTATATTGACGTCTTGAGGATTAGTGTTTGGGTTAGGGTGAGAGGGCGAGGCTGCCGTGGACTGTTGTGGTGGGGGCAGTATTTCAGTGACCTCCTCATCCACTACTTCTTTTGTAGGTAAGTTTGTTCTGTCATTAGGTTCAGTGACTAAGGTTTCTTTAGATTGTTGTTTCTCTTTTATCTTTTCGGGCTGATTCACATTCACAGTCCTACCCCTTAGTTTGTATTGCTTATGGACTTCATAGACAGCAGTATCATATCCTTGTTTAAAGTCAAAGGATTCTCCTGATTGTATTTGGAATATTTTGTTTTCATCTTCCTCATGGTCTTGCTGTGTTAAGAAAACCTGGCTTTTACCATCCAGACCTATTAAGTTGATCTCAGGATCTTCATTGAGCTGATTAGCTGAGGAGGTTTCTGCATAATTTTCTTGAAAAGGGGGTCTGATATCTTGATCAGCACCTGTTTTTCCTATATTGGGGTTCTGTGTTCTCCTAAAATTTGGGTTTCTAGGAGTATTGTTTTGTGGTGCCTCCCATGATGACTTTCTTTCTACTGATTCCACTCTCTCACCTAGTCTTTTCATGCTGTTTAGTATTGCATCCAACTTCTGATCAAAACCTGAGGGCTCTTCTTTGAAACCAGTCTTCTTTTCCAGCTTTGCCCTGTTTCTTTTGGCGATTAGGTTGGCTTCTACAGTGACTGCAACCCTTTGGGCTTCTGCAAGGGTTGGAGGGTCTCTTTCTCTCAACTGATAGGCCATATCAGAATCAAAACCATCAGGGAAGTTATAAAGGGCCAAATCAGGAGGGGGCCTTAAGTTCTGGGGGATAGCATTGTATATGTTATTAAACCTAGCACAATACTCCAAAACCGTTTCTTGGGGACCTCTTTTAATAGTGTTATATTCACCAAGTATATGGTGCGGATCTCTCTTTTTCTCCCATCTATTGGTAAATTCCTGGTATAGAACTTCAGGGGTTGCAATGGAATTTGCATTTAAGGATCTAAACCAAGTTCTGACATCCCCAGTTAAACTTTGGACAAAGATCCTCATCCTGACACTGTCATCGTCTATTTCGTAGGTCTCAAAGTGGTCTTGCATCTTTTTAGCATGCTGGATGGCTGTCAAAGGGCCATGGGAGTCAAAAAATGAGAGTCTGGTTTGGTAGTCTTGGGGTAGAGCTGGAGCATTGGCTGGTATCTGCAGAGGTGCATATCTGTTAGCCATATTTATGGGGTTTATAGGGTTAATAGGAACAAATGGGACAACAGGGATTACAGGTGTAACCGGGTTAACAAGCGGGGAACTGATCGGAAGAGTATGTGCAGATGGTGAAGATGGGAGAGGAGGGCTTTGAGGTGTCGATGATGAACTAGGGGAATTGGGTGTGGAACGAAAAAGAACTTTGCAAGGAGTGGGAATGAGGATGGGTTGGTCTGACCTTGTATTTGAATCAGCAGGCTTGTCCTGCTTTTGCTGTCTCCTTATGTTCTTTGGTATGATATTTGGATTATCAACAATGATAGGTTGATTAGGGTCAGGGTTTGCCCTAGTGTGCCTTGGGTTTCTTTTGGGAGCCAGCTTCTAAGTATTCTTTTAGAACTTTATACAGAAGTTTTATATGTACAAGGACTGAACAAGCATTCTGGAATGACTATATAGGTCTTAAAGCTAAGATGAAGTTTCCCTAGCTAGCTCTTCCCTAAAGCTGTTCCTGTATTAGAGAAACAGTCCTAAGGCCTCTTGGCTAGTTTCAGGCTTGATGGTAGCTTTGGGAGATAGATAGAAACTGCAAAATCTTAAACTCCCCAGTGGAGTCGCCAATTATGTTAACACCCAGGTTGTTCCCTATGACTCCCAAGGGAATACGGCCGGGGTAACCACTAACCAATCTTTGGATCACTGTTTCTAGCCAAACTGTGATCAGAGAGGGCTCTCTCTTTATGATTTGTAACTGTTTATGATAGGGTTTTAGGCTAGCTATTATGCACTGGTTTTGTTTATGTGTTGGTTGATGAAACTCCTTTTAGATTCTAGTGATGTAGTTTTCAGAGAGGCTGAATACCATTGGGCAATGGAGTCTGCGGCTATGTGTGTTTGAAATTTTGAGATGAAAGATGGGACTTACAGGGCCATTCGAGTGCTTAATAGAACAGGTTTTTTGATTAAATGACTGGAAACAGGTAACACAAACAGTGAAAGCATTTAAGAATTTCCACTTTTTATCTACATGTTCCCAACAGACAGCTTTAAGAGGAGAAAACAGAGGTCTTAGGGGCAAAGATTGTATCCCTGAGAATGTCTATCACAGTAGAAGACACAGTTTCGAAATGCAGCAATTAAGAATTACAATTCTGTCACTGTATCTGAGGAAAACATGTATAATAGCTCAGTTTGAGTCCAGGGTAAACATGGTTAAATCCTGGGACTATCCTTTCACCTTGCTATCAAGCGTAAAACATTTGAACAACAAAAGAGAACAAAAGACTCAAAAGAAACATAATGAAGAGATTTGAGAATACTTGCTGTTTTATGCAACACCCTGGAATCCTGTAACATTCATCTTTCACCACAATACATCAAAGAACACCAAGCCTTGGAAATTCCATTCTTCCTTTGTATTAATTCTCTGAAAATATTACAACGAGCTAGAGCTCTTCAAAAGAAAATAACAACAACCCCTTAAGCTTCTGTGAGGGGTGAATATATACTTGCGATTGTTTACAAAATATCTGAGTTCTAAGTTATCTCAGACTTAATATTCTCACCAACTTTTGAGATATTATTATCAGAAATTTATTACAGCATTGAATACAAAATGAAGGCGTCTTGATGTTCTGTCAGAAGATATTTGGCCTTTGAGAGTTGCTGAGTCGGTTGGGGACGCGCTGTTCAAAACGTGGCTAGCCGTCATCGTTGGTGATGAATCACTTTTTGGATGCTTTTCAAACATTGACTTTTTTACACTTGTCTTCTGGTGACCTGAGCTGGCAGTGGCCGAATGTCTTGAAACTACCGTGGCAAAATTTGGAGCATGGCCTGCCACCAGTCCTCCTTAGGCATTTGGTGCCTCCGAATTTTAATTAGAGTCTCATCAAGCTCTGTATATCTGAAAAAACTAGGAGGAGTTTCAAATAGATGATTTACCTCATTTTCAATAAAAAATGAGCCTTCAAGCTTAGTATACAAGCTCTGTCCTGTTGGAGGAACTGTTCCCTCAAAGGTACTGCTGGATGCAGTGATTTGATTTTCAATGTAAGCGGCCACCCTGTTTGCAAATTGATCACTGCTGATCAGTTTTCCTGAGCTGCTCAACAGGCTGGGCAGTCCTCTTGCTTGTAGCATTCCCATTCTAAGTTTATAATCTTCAACTTCAGTCTGTATCTCATAACTTCTTCTTTCTGCCGTCTGTACATAACCTCTGAGAGTTAGTACCTTTTTAGCCATGAGGATGGCCTCTGTTCTGTTGGTGATTCCAACGGCTGCCAGCTCTTCTTTGTCTTGCCTGTTCAAAAATTCTATCAATTGGCTAGCATACTCAGGTCTGTTTCCTAACACTGTCTTGGCCCTCTGGACATCTGCCTGGGCTTGTACAATTAAATCCATATGCTCATGCATTGTTTTAATGGATTTCCACTGTTTGATAACGGCTTGGGTAATTTTATTCCACAAAATTCTTTTGATTTCTGCCATAGTATTTTCCAGATTGAGCTCCTTCTCCAGGGCTTTTATTTTATCTTTTTGAGCCTTAATCTGTCTGCCCTGTTCTGCTACCGTTATCTTTGATTGATCATATTTGGCATCTATCTCTGCCAGTTTTTCTTTTGCTTTCCTTATTTCATCCGCTTGTAGCTCCATTGCCTTGACAGCTTTGGTCAGTTCTTCTACACTGGGGTGGGCATCTGGAGCTGTTGCTGTACCTGCTGCTTCAGTTGTGGGAGCCACTGCTGCCCCAGAAGTTGTTGCTGTTGTGGAATCTGTTGGAGGAACTTGGAGTGTAGGTCCTCCCTGTTTGTCTTGCAATGCTCCCTCCAGCTCTTTCTCTAGTTCTTGAATCCTTTGATCTTGCTGTAATAAGAGGTCAAGTTGTTCATTAACTTGCTTTTCCTTTTGCAATTCAGCTGTCTGAGGGTGTTCTGTAGGTAACAACTTCAACCTCTTCTTCATGGCATTTAAATCATCATCCTTTTTCTTTATGAGGGCTTTTACCCCGGTTGGGTCACTAGGGTCATGCCCTAGATCAACAATAATCTCCTCAAGAGATTTTATCCTATTGTCCTTGGCCTTAGAGGACAACCTCTCAAAGTCTAGTTGAGTGTTTGTATTCTTCAAAGATTCTTTCAGCTCATGAGCTAATGTGGCCTTCTCTACCAAGGTGGCATAGACCATCTCCCCAGTCTGCTTGTGGAGCTCAATTTGGTCCATAGGGTGTATGTCTTTAGCCAGGACCTCCACCCTTGTTTTGATGAAATCTGCAGTTGTCATTGGGTGCGGCCCCTTGGGTTTGAAATGGCTGAAAATCATTTTTTCCTCTTTGAAGTCGTAGACCGACATCAACCTTTCCTGCTGGGCTGGAGTGGCATCTATAAATTGTTTGTAAACCTCAGCCCTCAATAACTCATTTGCTGCCTTGATTTCTTTGAAGGTAGCCTTAGCACTTTTAAGCTTCTGGCTTTGCTGAGAAGAGGATGACACCTCCAAACCAAGCTGTAAATTCTGCTCCTGCTGAAAGGAGCTTGTCCCTGTATGTTGGCTGCCCTCCCTGTCCTTTGCTGTATCGTTCAAGACATCTTCAGTAATGTCTTCCACCTCTGGGGAATCTGCCCTTTGCCTTTTGGCTTCTGGCTGGTGGGAGGATCCACTGAGGGGAGTGGACTCTTCTCTTTGCCTTTTAGTACCCCTTTCTTCATGTGCTGGGGTCTGCAAAACTGAGGTAGTTAGTGGCTCAATTTGAGGTGGTGGTGTTTGCAATAGGGGGGGTTCTGGCAGCCCAGTTTGTGGCAGAATAGTTTGTTCTTGTTGCTGCTCTGTTTGTTGATCTTTCTGCTGTGACTGTTGCTCTGACTGTTCCTTTTTTGCTTCATCCTCTGCATCCATTTTTCCTTTTCCTTTATCTAAGCCTGCTGCTGCTGTTTGTGGCGCTGTCCTGGTAACTGAGGTCCCTTCTCCCACTGTTTGAGGCAGTCTGAAAGGTACCTGGAGCACATAGTCCAGGTCAATAGTCTTCTCAAGTTCTTTCATATTTTTAAGCATTCTCTCTTCTTCAGTTAAGCTCTCAACTAAAGTGTCCAGCTGCCATTCTTGTAAGTTGGCATACTTTTCTATGTGTGGGTAGTGGCAGTGTTTAATCCCTAGGAGTCTGTACTTAGTTCTCCTAGCAGTGATGAAACCTTGAGGGTCATAAGGGACCCATCGAAAACTGTATGACAATTTGTATTTGTCCTTGAGGATCAGGTCTGCAGATTCCCATCCTTCCTTCTTGTTCATGATGAAAGGGCCCAACTCATTTTTGAAGTTAAGGTGTGCCTTTTTCTTGGAGCTGTGGAAATGGGTAAGGTCTGACTGAATCAATTGCCTGTAATACTCCAAGGCAAATAATCTCATAGGAACATACTTGGGTAGCCTATATGGACATAGCTCACACCCATATACTCTGAACACAGTATGGTGTTCATATAGGTACCAATCACCTATTTTGTACTTCTTAGATAGCTGCAAAGCTTTCTTGATCTCATTAGATACTCTAGGTGGAGGGGACTTCATAAGCATGCAGGAGACTGGGTACACAAACTGGTCAACAAATTCACAATAGGTGTAGGGTGAATTTGTGATTTCATGATAGACTGAGGTCCAGAAAATGACAGATCTTCTCTCTCCTTTGTTATCCAGCCTTCTGATGTAGCATGGGAAGGCTTCAGAATGATAAAACATGAACAGGTGGTAGATGTAAGCTAAGTACCTGAAGACCCCCTGTCTGTCCAATTTGCTCAATTGATCATGAATCCTATTGGCTATGAACTTAGCAAAGTTATACTTTCGGGCAGGGGGTTTACGTGGGCTGTAAGCAGACAGCAATACGAGCATGGCTTGATCCACATGCTTACTGTTTTGGTAACCTAGCACATAGGCTATCATGTCCAGCAGCAGCCTGCCTGAGTCATTGAAATGTTCATGCAGATAAGGGGGTGGCCCTGTAGGCTGGCACTCAGTCCACATGTAGTTCCTGGTGACCTTCTGCAGCTCCTCACTGGTCATCTTATCACCAGCTTCCAGTAAATACCTCATGGAGAATGGGACTAGCAACTCCGTTTGATCAAACTGTAACATCTTGTTGATGGAGTCAGCATTTATATAAAAAAGGATCCTCCCTGATGGAGTATTGACAGCTCTGTGCTCCAGATCATAGTTTTGAGCACATAAGTGAATGATTTCAGGGAAAACATTCACAGCTGGGAGACAGTAATAGGGCAGGTTTGACTCCCATATTCCATCTGTACCAAGTCCAGCCTTATGGTCTTCCCTCAGTGTAGTGAAGGTCTTCAAGAAGTCCCTGCTTCCCTCAAAGTCATTGATGAGACAATCCTTGTCAATAAATGGCAAGGCCTCCAGTTCCTTGTTGGTTTGATTTAGTGGAGTAACACTGAGGGAGGAGGATGCAGATGCTGCCATGATATAGTCTGAATGTGTGCAGGAAGAGGTAATAGCTTGATAAGTCTTTAAAGACTTTAAGCAGCAGGTAAACTGCACTTGGCAAAAGGGAACAATGCCGGGTACCTCGGGGGCCAATTTTGCAGTTTTAACCCGCGAACTGATTTCTCCAGTGTCAAATTGTGGCTAAGGGATGGGGCAGGTTGCTTGGGTTTGGTTTAGGTGCTCAGGTGGAGCTGAATTAAGTGATTTTATCAGTCTTTAATGGTGAATTCTACAGAAAATTGGAATTCACGGGCAAAGTGGAAGGAAATGGCGAAATACCTGGAAAATCGACTTGGAAGCTCGCGGGCCGGGTTGTGGAGACTTAGTGCCGTCGAAGTCTGCACTTTGAATGGTCGGATTGTCGAATTTGATGGCTGAGTGAGAGGTTTCGCGGCAGCTGTTGGCAACGGCTAGTTTCTCTTTCGCATGCAAATGAGCGAAAACAACTCATTTAGTCGTTTAAATCGTTAAATTTGGCAAAAGTGTGCATTTGGCGCTTTTCCGCCGATGACGTCAGCATGACGTCATGGTGGGGCCCAGGTACGGAGGTGACGTGGCTGCCGAGGTGTTCGCCAGGGTGGCAGGACACGGTGGCGGGCGGGTACAGTGGCGGGTCCGCGTGGAGGGCCACGGGACGCTGGGGCGGGCGCCGGCGAGGTGACGTCAGGGTGACGTACAGATGACGTGGGGGAGAGTGGTATTAGGGCTGGCGGTTAAGCGGGTTCCCCGCACCACCTTTGGGCAAAGGCGGTAACGGGGAGGGGGGCTCCGAACAACCCCACCGCCTGCCACGCGTCCCCTGTACGGGATAGGCAAAACCACTTTCCCCGGACGCTAAAGGTCGGCAGGTCGGGGAGTGAAAATGACCGCCCACCTTTAGATCTGGGCGACGGAGATCTGACGGCTGGCGGGCCTTCCGACTGGTCGAGCATGTTGGGGAGGGGTCCCGCCAGCGCAATAAAATATTCAGTTTAATTTTTGGGCGGAGGACTATAGGCAAGTGGGTTTTTTCGCAGTTTTTGGGTTTTTTGGGCCTTTTCAGGGGTTTTCATAGGAAAAGGGGGTTTTTTGTGCGCTTTCAGCAGAGAGACGGTAAGGGCTTGAGGGACAGGATTTCTGCTCATAACCAGGGGTCAGAGCACATCCAAGACAAGGTTGACCACAGTCCCAGGTGGACTGAAGTCTCCTTAGACCATTTACTTGGCTATAATGCCAAAAGGAGAATATGTAGATAATGCTGGGATTTATACACCTTGGTGTTAGTAATATTAGGGAGAAAGGCGATATAAGGGATTTATACAATAGGGTTAGTGTTAGTTGTGGAGGAGGGGGTAAGTGGATGCGGAAACCATTGAGTTTATATGAAACAAGCTTGGTTTCAAGAGTAGATCAAAAATGAAAAGAACTTTAGATAAGAAATGTGGCTTTTAAAGATCAAGAACCACCATGAAAACTTAGTCTTTTCCATGAATCTCAGGCTAGTGAGGGAATGTTAGAAATGAAATTGGAGGGGAGTGAGGGAAATTAGTCATGCTTCCAGCTGTAATCTTTTGCCTTGCTGCCCACCATCACCAACCTTGCAATGATAGGGATACCTTTCTGCAACCCCTGCTACCTACCCAGCTACTTGCCTAGCATTTTATTTCTTCTTGGAGGGTGCATTTGGACTTGCAGACCCTTACTTGCCTTTTCTTTTCTTTGGCTTTTTCTTTTTCTTTTTCTATCTACTTCTACCCTTATCTCTTCCAAGGTCCCAGATTAAGCTGTTGGGATCCTTTTCTTCTCTACCTAAACTAGTTGTCTGCCAAGATTAAACAGTTTGGACAGACTTCTTTCTCTAGTCTACAACACAAAATTGAACACATGGCATGATCCAGATTAGACTGTTGGATCATCCATCAAAATTTGAAATAAGGTCATCAACATTTGAAACACTTTACACACCTTCTTGCTCTTTAGGAAATATGGGATCTTTGTGAACTCAAAGCAGAGCATATTTGGATTTTCTCTTGCCAATCATGAAATATGAAACCTATTGGTATAGGTATCCAACACCTGCATAGTAGCTTTGACTGATTGTTGCTAGACCCCTGTTGGGCTAGTGGGATCGCCTCTGTCCGCAGAGGGGATTTACCTATCCAACAATTTGGCGACTCCGCTAGGGAGGAGCTATTTGGAGTTTGTCTTGCATGTCAATTTTCTCTTGCTTGCTTGAGTCTATGAGCTTTCTGGGTCAGTTTTGAGATTGTTTTTGTCGGCCCGACCTGGGGTCGGGTTATTTATTTTTAAGCCGTCAAGCTTTGTTGGTGCGCTTTTTACTCTGACAGTCGCGCCAGTTGGCGCAAGTTGCCCGACGGCAACCCGCGCCAATCTTCTGTTAGCGCAAGTTGCAGGCTGACAGTCGCGCCAGCCCTGTGAATTTTGCCTGAGTGTTGGTTGGAGGCTCTTTCGACTCAGATTTTTTCTCCTTTTATATCTTTTACAGCTTCTGGAAGTGTGTTGATCCTCTGTTTGACTGGTTTTGCCTTTGTCCTTCAGTCGTTTGCTTATTTCAATCGATTTTGTATCCTAGCCCTAGCACATCTAGTGGCCTTGCATGTCGAGCCTTCTGTGGGAAGTTCTGGTTTTCTGATTTTCCAGTCATCTTGTTGGTTCTGTTCCACACCTATCTAGTAGTTGTTAAAGCTTGGTTTTCTATGCTTTGAGTGATTCACTTCTAGCCTGTTTGAATTTTGCTTGACTTCATTTGAACTTGGATCACATGGTTCATTGAACGTCTTTGTGTTTTTCCTTGCTTGCACAGTTCATTCTGGTGTTTCAGAATTGGTTCTATTTTCATTGAGTGAAGTTTGTTTGTTTATACCTGTGAATATCTCTTAAAGATTTGTTTAAATGCATCATGCTATCTTAAAGGAAAGAAAAACAAAAGATCTTTTGCATCATTTTAGCTAGCATTTATTGTTATTTGTTGCTTTTAAAAAGAAAAAGAAAAGAAATTTTTTATTTCTTGTTATTAGCTGCATTAGGATCTTTGTTGTTTGCTCAGCGATCATTTCGTTTGTGTAAAAATCTCAACTCTCCTGTAGATAGAATTCATTGAATGAAGTGATATAATTTTGGCATGTCGTGTGCATTTAGGAAGTTTTGAGAGATCACATACGGTAGGACCAACAAACTGAAACATAATTGAAGATAAACTTTAAAATAAACTCAATGAACATAACAACGCATTGGAACCTAACGTGAACATTCTAGAGGTCTAGGTTAGAGACGTGTTCCGGCGTCTTTAAACCTGGTAGCTTATCGTCGAGTGGTTGGGTGATTCCTCCACGGTGAAACGATAGGTGCCAGTACGGATTGTGCTCCCACGTATCGTCGCGTATACATTGGGAGACCCCTATAGGCTTAAAACCATTTATCCATAGGAAGCTGTGTCGGCCGCCCTACTGATCGCAATGCACTGAACACAGCATTCGGGAAGATTGACCGCCCGTACCCTAAAAAGTATTCTGCGGTTTTGCGAAAAGTTTGGCACACCCTCTACCTAGAACTCCAGAGCAGTTCCTTTTGGCCATTGTCATTATTGGTGGTACCTCTCGCGTCTGTTAACAGTTTCCATTATTGACTGGTAATCAGACGATGTTCATGCATGTTCGACTTCAGCTCCTATATTCGCATGCTTGAACTTGTACTCTTGTTCGGGTCGAGATGGAGCGCAAGACCCTGGATTGTGTATGTTGTAATCCAGGCGTGATTCTTGATACATGACTCATTCGCTGGATGGCTGCGACCATACCTGAGTCAATTCATTGATCCTAACCAGATGGCTGCGTCCATACTATGGATCTAGATTATTTATGTACTCTCTTATGGATGGCTGCGACCATACCACGTACATCATGTAATTGAACTATCAGTTGTGTCTCTCAATGCAGATCCTCGGCGGCAGCTATATGTGTTCTTGTGTGTTCCTATAAAGCATTTCACCCCTCTCTCTCCCTCTCGGACTTCATGCTTTAGGGGGCATCTGTTACACAGTAATTTTTCACCATTGGTCACTGTCCCTATCGCCCCGTTTCCATACATTGGAGGACGCATTCCGGGACCTGTGAGCAGTGACATAACCCAAAAACACTTGCATTATGTTCCCCTGAGTATGTACTTCATGTTCCCTGAAGACACCTTCTGCAAATTATCCCTGAAAAGTACTCTTTTTCCATTGGCGCAGGTCCACAGTATCTTACCCGCGCCAATCACTGGGATCCTCAAAAGAGGGCGTGACCATTGGCGCCCTGTCACAGAACAACACCCGCGCCAGCCCAGTTTGGGAATGATTTTTTCTTTAACGCACGCCCGACTGTTGTTTCCTTCATTACATGGAGCTTTTTGAGGATATGAGTTCTATCCTATCTCCATCTTTAATGGCTTTTGGGGATAATGCTAATCCACAACGGGTGTCCTGGTTCATCGAATCATTCTCCCTTCTTCATCTATATAAGCTTGTCCTCATGCATTTGACAAGCTAGTTCAAAGGGAGTAGTTGTTTAGTTCTGAGTTCTTAGTTTTGAGTAATGCTAGTCGTGGGTGATAGTGAAGCATAGAGAGGTTATGCTGCCAGAGAAGAGGTATACTGCAAGACACACATAGCTGCTCGTCCAGGCTGAGGAGAATTACGACGTCAGAACTTGGTTGTACTCTTCTCTATTTATCATTAATAATAGAAGACTACTATTATGGTTCCACTTTCATTGTTTACATGATGTTTGATGTAAAGTTATGTCCTTTCTGACTGACATATAATTGCCTATATCAGATTCCACGCTTGTGTTTGTATCGTTCTTTGTGTGTGCAGGTGTCTGTTCGTGAGGATAGCGAAGGATTGTGACCAGCCAGGACAAAGGAACGAAAGTAGCTCCGCTTCTTCGACACTAGCGTTGGATTCCAAGTAGGTCCTTCTTTACCTACTTTTGTTATTTGCAATTAGGAACCTGCATAGTAGCTTTGACTGATTGTTGCTAGACCCCTGTTGGGCTAGTGGGATCGCCTCTGTCCGCAGAGGGGATTTACCTATCCAACATGTACCTATGTCAAACATCGCAACAACGCCAGCTATTGTAACAGTGTCACAAGTTCAAACGATGCCTGTTGTATGTCAACCTCAGATTTCTCAGGATGTAATGCAACAGCCACTTGACCCTGTGACTCAACCACAATCGCCAACTGGTGGGAGGACATAGGTCCAAACGGGTACAATTACCCCACATCTTGGTCCGCCGGTTAGTATAGCGCAGCAGAACATGGCTTCACAACCATGGCTGGTGCAATACCAACAACCACAATTCCAACAAGTGTACCAAGGTTCTGAGCAGCAGATCTTTGTGAACAGTGGACAACCGTACATTCAAAACGGTCAAAACCAACCGCTTTACAGTGGTCAAGTCCACCAACCGTATCAGTCATACCAACATCAATTACATTATGCTGGTATGCAAAGACCAATTGCTCAGGCAATTCCATCGTACCCTGGGTATGCTTCACCTAACCTGAATCAACAGTTACCATTCGTGGCAACTTTAGAGTTACCTGATTTACACCGGTTAACAAACGATCCAATTGCTTATGCCCCTTGGTGGCCAGCGATTCCTCACAAACTTACATCGAACATTCCTAAATTTAATGGAAATCCAGGCGAAGATCCATCGAATCACGTGATGACATTTCATCTGTGGTGTTCATCAAACACCCTGAACAATGATTTGATAAGGCTTCGCCTTTTTCAGAGGACGTTAACGGGTCCAGCGGCAAAATGGTATATTGAATTACCTAGAGCCTCGTTCGACAATTTCAGCTCCCTAGCCATGACTTTCTTGACCCATTTTCAATTACCGATAAGGTATGAAACGGGAACCGAAATCTTAACCAACTTTAAACAGACGACGGCCACTCATATATCCGATCATATACATGAGTGGCGTCGTCGTCATAGGATGGTGAAAACGTACGTTCTCGATCAGCTATTAGCTGAATGGTTTATCAAGTCGTTACTTCCTGCCATAACGGAGGAGCAAGTTATTGCTCGTGCACAATATCTAGACTTAGTCTATACTCAGTCTGGCACGCTCTACGACAAAATACCTGACGCCCCTAGACCGGAATTCTCAATTCCTCCTCCTCCTAAATCAAATAGTGACTCTCATGCCGGCGATGGTGTGATTGGCACGGCAAACGCGAAATCGACAAAGGCTTCATCTAAGAAAGCCCGTAAGACTTCAGATCAAAATGTAAAAGAAGAAATTCTTGCTTCGGAAGTAAATGCCGTATCAGCAGATAAAGGCAAAGAAACCAATCAACCAGGAAGCAAAAAGAAACAAAACAAATGGAATAAGAAGAAACAAGGTGAGTCATCTACCGGAAAAAATTCTTCAAACCCTCCTCGGAAAGGGAAACCAAAATGTCCATGCATGATATGTGACGAGGATCATTGGACAACCGATTGTCCATACAAAGCTGAGCTTAAAAGATTCTTCAAAAATTCGCAAACCTCAGCTGTGTTAACTGATCCGTTTCCCAATCCAGGTCAAAATCTGGTTGATAGTGGAAATGCTTCCCCGTCGCAAGTGCTAATGTTTTCGATCTCCAAGCAACAAAATGATGCTTTGATTTCAACAAGGAACAAAGATTACAGGAATCCGCAGCTGTCGAACGACAAAGGTAAAGATCAACCAAGTAGTTCGACAACAACTTCGGCAGAAGTTGTACCGCCCATCATTCCTGAATTAACAATAAAACCACCAAAGGGAGTAGTACACAAGTCGACATTTAATCCTCGCGCCAGAGCGGCGCAGCATTATAACATAGTGGAAGATTTGGCCCAATCGCCATCCGCTATGTCGACTCTTGAAGTATTACAAAATTGTCCATCCCAAAGGCAGGCTTTGTTATCGGCTATTGGTGGGGTTGACCCTAAGGATTCCAATCTTGTATCCTTCGATCACAAAGGATACGATCCTCAGTTACCAGCTCAGCTAGCTTTCCTTATTCAAGTGAAAGCCCTCAACAAAACTGTTCACCGAACAATTATTGATGAGGGGGCATCTACATGTATTATGTCGATGAGTTGCTGGAAAACTTTAGGATCTCCAACCTTGTCGCGATCCTCGACGACATTAAAAGCATTCGACGGAAGGACATATACCCCGTGCGGTATCCTAAATAACTTCAAGGTTGAACTAGAAGGAAAAACCGTAGAAATAGATGTTGAAGTCATCGATGGGAATCTTGATTACAACATCCTACTGGGAAGACCATGGATATATGCCATGGCAGCTATTGTGTCGACTTATTTTAGAAATATCACATTCCCTTTTCAAGGAGGGATTACGATCGTCGACCAACAAAACTTCCTCCCTAATAGTTCACAAGTTACAGGAAGCATTCCCATGATCCATGGAAGCAACCATTCGCTTCAAGATATCGGAGTAGGCCTACTGAAAGACCCCACATTAATGGGAACTTTCGCACTTCCACCTCCAATCTATATAGGAGAAATAGCGTTGGTAGCAGCCTGCAACATGATATCTTCCACGAAGATCTCAGAAGACGATATCAACATGGATCATGCAATGGTTTTGCCCCCAACCCCAATAGAAATATTGTAGCAATCAATGTTTCGGGCATGGGAGGTGAACCCAAATCAACGCTCATCAAGCGTTTGGGTAGATAGGTCTAGAGAATATGGTACCCCATTAGACCCTTGGTCGAGAGTGCATGGAACCGACGAAGGAATCCTATAATCAATGTTGATTGACGGGGCACCATGGAATGATTGCCACCATCGTTCCCTTCTTCAGGATTATGAAGAAGATACTCAACATGACCTTTACCACCCTTCAGTTTTTGAATTCCTATCAAATACTGTAAATACGGTGGACTCCGAGCGAAACTTATCCAATATTGAAGAGACTATAGCCATAAATATCTCGACTAAAACAAATGTTGTAGAGAATATTTATGTCAGCAAAGGTTGTTCTCCTTCAGAACTGGAAATATATGACGCTCTTTTTCGCGAGTTCAGAGATGTCTTTGCTTGGTCATATGATGAAATGCTAGGCATTGACTCGAGTATAGTTGAACATGAAATTAAGATGTATCCTGATGTCAAACCAGTAAGACAATGGCTTCGACAGGTGCACCCCAAGAAATCCGCTGCCATTAAGGCAGAAGTTGAAAAGCTTCTCCATGCTGGTTTCATCTACCCGGTTCCTCTAACCGATTGGGTATCGAATATTGTCCCTGTTATGAAGAAACAAGGGACAATTAGAGTGTGTGTCAATTATAGGGATGTAAACCAAGCTTGCCCGAAAGACAACTACCCTACACCCTTCATCGACCAGATAATTGATGAATGTGCTGGATGTGAAATCTTTTCATTTATGGATGGATTTTCCGGGTATAATCAAATAAATATCCTCCCACAGGACCAGTCAAAGACTGCATTCATTTGTCCGTGGGGCACATTCGCTTATCGAAAATTACCCTTTGGTTTAAAGAACGCAGGGGCGACATTTCAGAGGGCAATGAATTATGCCTTCCATGACATCAAGAACATCGTTCAGCCATACCTCGACGATCTTCCGGCTCATTCGCGAAAGCGGACTAATCATCCGCAGCATTTAAGAGCGATATTTCTACGTTGCCGACACTACAAGATAAGACTCAATCCGCACAAATGTGTGTTTTGCGTCAGTTCTGGTCGTTTACTTGGCTTTGTAGTCTCCAAGGATGGGATTCGTCTCGACCCTTACAAGGTTCAAGCAATCATCAATTTGCCTCCACCTTCAAATTTGCTTCAGATTCAGAAACTCCAAGGGAAAGCAAACTTTCTAAGGAGGTTCATTCCAAATTACGTAGAACTTGCTAAAGGTTATACTCGTCCTTTGAAAAAGGATGTACCTTTTGTCTGGGATTAGGTGGTGCAAGTTTCCTTTGATGCTCTGAAAGATTCTCTAATAAAAGCATCATTAATGTATGCCCCAGACTATCAAAGAGATTTTAACCTGTATCTGGCTGCAACAGATACAACCATTGCGATGGTTTTAGTTCAAGAGGTCGATGGAATTGAACATCCTATATATTATTTAAGTAAAAACTTGAATGATACAGAAAGAAAATATTCTTATGTTGAAAAACTAGCGCTTGCAGCTGTTCAAGCGATTCAAAGGTTTCGACATTATGTCCTCTTTCGGAAAACTACCATTTTATCAGATTGCAACCCCATGACTTATATATTATCGCGACAGTTGCTGGGGGGCAAATATTCAAAATGGATAGCGATCCTTCAAGAGTTTGATATGGAATTTGTAAAATCCAAATCAAAGAAAGCTCTAGTTTTCGCAAAATTATTGTGCGATCTTCCATCGTCATCCAACGATGAAACATCCGAAGAATTAATCGTGGACGAGAGTTTGTTTCTGATATCTACGAGCAATGAGTGGTATGGAGATATAATAATTTATCTCCAGACCCAAAAGTTCAGGCCTAACACCTCTCACTCTGAACAGAAACGTATATGATACCAAGCGAAAGACTACATGATCGTCGGTGATACACTTTACCGTCGTGGTATCGATACAGTTCTGAGGAGGTGCCTCACCCATGAGGATGCCGAAAAAGCCCTGAATGAGTGTCATTCAGGCGCGTGTGGGGGGCATCAATCTGGGTATGCAACAGCACAGAAAATCTTACGAGCAGGATACTTCTGGCCAACCATGTTCAAAGATTGCATAACTGCAGTCAGAAGTTGCCATGCTTGTCAAATTTTTGATAGCAAAACCAGAAGACCACCCGCACCTTTACAGCCAATAGTTGCTGTTGGGCCTTTCGCCAAATGGGGCATCGATTTCATGACATGTAACCCCACCTCGACCGGGGGGCATGGGTATATTATAGTCGCCGTTGACTATTTTACCAAATGGGCCGAGGCGATGCCTACATTAGATAACACTGGTGAAACAGCTGCCCTTTTCTTTTTTAATCATGTAGTCGCCAGGTTCGGCGTACCACAGGCTATAGTTACAGATCATGGATCGCATTTCCGCAATCACATGATGGTTGAATTAGCTGCCAAGCTAGGGCTATCTCACGACAGCTCTACCCCGTATTATCCGCAAGCCAACGGACAAGTTGAAGCGATCAACAAAGTCCTGAAGCATATGTTGCAAAGGATGATCGGAGTTCACAAAAGAAGGTGGCACCTGATCCTGTACTCAGCCTTGTGGGCTTACCGAACATCGGTAAGGAATGCGACCAGGTTCACACCTTTCCAACTGGTGTATGGCCTGGAAGCAGTCTTGCCAATCCAGTGTGAAATCTCGTCTCTTAAACTCGCAATTGATCTCCTCCCCGAAACTTCGGAAGAAGAGGCCCGTTTCTTGGAATTAATCCAATTGGATGAAACCCGTCGTGATGCCGCTTTGGCTAACGAAGCCCATAAGAAACGAGTCAAGGCGCAGTTCGACAAAAATGTCAAACCCCATGTCTTCTCAGAAGGTGACTTGGTCTTGCTTTATGACCAAGAATCCGATAAATTGGGAGCAGGTAAATTAAATTCTTTATGGATGGGCCCCTATATTGTTAAACGAGTGTTAGCAAAAGGAGCCTACGAGTTAATGGATTATGACGGAATTCCACTGGCGCAACCCCGTAATGGGTTGTACCTCAAGCGTTACTATGCTTAAATAGTAACCTGTATGCTTTTGTTGTATTTTGTTTTCGATAAAGTGGTTGTTTTGGTCGAGTAATCCACCTTTTACATTTTTGCAGATGTCAAACCTTTTTGAGACATGTGTGGGATATGCTAACGGAGAGAGTCGTAGTTCGCGGAACCTGTCCTCTGCAGCCTGGGCCATTTTTGACCCAAGCGGCAAGTTAGTAAGTTTCAGAGGTGTATGTATTGGGCAATCAACGAATAACATCGCTGAGTATAGCACATTGATAGAACTACTCTCTAATGCCATCACCCATGGTATACGCCGACTAATCGTCAGGCTAGACTCACAACTCGTGATACTACAACTCAATGGTATATATTCCGTCTGCAATCCAGCTATTTATCGTATGTTTCTAAGGGTTAAGATTTTGGAAAGACAGTTTGATTTAATTCAATACTAGCATATTTCCAGAAACTTAAACACATTAACCGACTCATTAGCAAACTATGTGTTAGATAGACATTTGCGACATTTATAAAAAGAGACACATCATCAATGTTGTACATATGGATCATATAACTCAACTGAAATAAACCCCGAAAATCAAAATATATATAAGCTGTTTATCGTTTACATATAATGTTCTGTAACCAAGACAAAATTGGTCCCATGACCCAAAAACTCAAAAATGCTAGGGGGCACCCTAGCCTAGTGATGCTCATGATAGCACGTCACGGCCTGAGCAATCATGCGCAAGAGACGAGTCCATCGTCTAGGCACGCCAGTAGTATGCCGCTGCAACTGTAAAGGTAACTCGTCGATCCGTACATCCGGAATGCCAAGAGTAAGGCTCTCAACCTGCTCCTGCACAGCTGTAAGGGTCTCGGCCATGTCAAGGTCGCGAAGAATAACCCTCCCAGCAGTCTCCCCTGCTGGGGCAGCGACTGGCGCTCTCGGGCGAACTGCTGGACGAACAGGACCAACATCTGCATGCACACATGAGTTTGATTAAAGTCTTGATAGAATAAAGCACAAGGAAATTATACATAAAAACAGTAAACAGTGATATGGTCGAAGATTTTACCAATAGCGCCCCACTGTTCGCCATCCGACAGTGCCAAATCCGGATCACCTCAGAAATCCATGCCAACATATGGATACTCGGAATAGACCATCTCCTGACGCTCGAACCACCTGAAGAAGGTATCAGTGAAAGAAATCTGAGATTGACCAGCATGCCTAGACATGTGATCAACCCATCTCTGCATGCGTGGCTCGGTAGGAGAAGGCAAGTCGAGTGCAATGTACTGAGGCTGCATCAGTGGTATCTTCTCCAAGGCAAAGGCAGTCAAAATAGAACCAAATCCAAAGTTCTTCAACTTCCTGTCCTTTACCTTGGTCAACTTACTTTTCATCTGAAGAAGTACTGCATCACACCAGTTGAATATTTTCGGTTGGAGGCACTCCAAGGAGTGCTGCACATAGGATTTGTTGGCAACATGAAGAGATGCACTACCGGCCATCCTACCAATAGTATACAGAATTGACCTGAGAGACATGTCAGTAATCTCACGGATAACGACCTTGCCATCTCTGCTCGGCTGAGATCCTTCCCTGCAATACTGACGGACATAATCTCTCACGGAGTCATTCCCTCGGGCCGAACCTGACAAAGAAATGGGAGCACCCCGCCTCGACAAGCCAGTCAAGAAGTAAATGTCTACGACGGTCAGGGGGATAGATTTGCCCCTAATCTGAAATACTTGGTTGATAGGATCCCAAGCATCAAGCATATACTGCAGTAAGGAGATCTGCGCTCTCATACTAGAGATACGGAAGAACTTCAGCAGGACACAGTTCCGCAGCGCGTTCACCGTGACAGGATCATGGAGGGAAATCATATCCTCTTCTTCATGTTCTCGTTCTCGCCATGTAAGGGTCATTTTGCTCAAAGGTCCCTGCAAAACAAACAAGAGAAGGAGTAAGATCCTGGATTTGATGAGAAACTGGCGAAATTTTCATCAAAAACTGTGCAACAAAACCAATTTTCTGTGCCCAACGCAACTAGCCAGTGTTCCACCTGTGTTGAAGGTCAAACTGCCTTAAGGCAGCTTGACATTCAACGCAGGTTTCGAGTGAACCAGCTGCGCTGATGGCAGAGCGCCCTAACAAAACCCCAGGGGCTCAGGGAAACAGGAAAACAAGCACAGAATGGAAAAAGGAAACCATGAAAAGAAAGAGCTAGGGTTTAGCTCCTACCTGGTCCAGACGGCGCCGAAAATCGTCCGCAGAATCTCCCGGAATCAGCTGATGAAAATCAAGGGGGAAGAGGCACCTCCAAAGCTCCAACAAACCAAGTTCAAATGAAATGGTAAAATGAGAGGTAAAAACACTTTTTAATTGCTTTTTACGTAGTTCAAAGCAAAATATTAGGGTTTTAATCTCGTTTTCAAGCAAATTTTATTCATTTCTAACTAGTTTGATGTAGCAATTGAGGATGCAGTACTATCTTTGAAAAGGGCAAAGCTAGTTATGGTAAAAAATCAAAATTAGACCATATATTCGAGCAGTTTTAGCACAAAGTTCATGCTCGTTAAAAAATAAACGCAAGATCCGAGCAGTTTTAACGCGGACTTCATGCTCGTTAAAAAATAAACATAAGCAATGAGCAAGTGTTTCCACCAGCGTTTAAGCTCATTTTAAAATAAAAAATGAACCCACCCGGTAAATAACCACTGTGAATGTAACCTCATCAGCCATTAAAGCCTTGGTCGTGTTTGCACCATCACCTCCACTTTTCCATTGGCCGATCGTTCACCTCCATTTGATTGTTTACCCATTTTGAGGAACAGCTGCAAAGAGTGATTTCACTTAGCCATCCTTGTGACACTGTCGTGATTGGAAAAATTCCAACCTATACCTGGAATCAGCTGCTAACCTGCTTTATCACTCGTTCCTCAAAAGACGAGTCTTCTTTAAGCTCTTTTCATCTGACTCGTAAAATATGAAAAGATTGCCGAGTCCTTGGTCTTCCAGCTCGTTAAAGGGACAGGAAGTGCTATCCCTCCTCTAGATTTTAATCTTTTTGGCCCTGAGGGATTATTGCACAAAAAGATCGAGCGCTTGTTTTGTTCAGCTTGTTAAAACTATCGAAAACTCATCCCTTCTGTATTGTTTTATACTTTTTCGGACTAAATGGATTAGATGACGAAAAAGGAATTTTGGAGTTAACTTTATGTACCTTTTCAGACTCTCTAAAAATGAAAAGGACCGAGTTATCTTTGTCGTTAGACTCGTTAAAATCACTAAATAGCGACAAACTTGTCTTTAGACGAGAACGAGTTTCACTATCGCTAGGCTCGTTAAAACATAGCGATGGGCTTGCCCGAAGGGCAGGTTATAGAACAAGCATATGTTATCCTCCTCAAGCTTGACAAAAATAAAGAGGTACTGGTCAGCAATGACTGGGGAAAAATTGGGAGAAACTCAAGAAAACTTTGATGGTAGCAAGTCGCTCTTGAACATGACACTTTTCCTCCGTACCACAATCGGGTTGGGTTGTTTCATTCACCAGTCACATCACCATGGTCTCACCATACCATCCATATTTGGGGTAATGCTACCAATCCATTGCATCAGTGTCGCCATATGTTCAAGAGAAGTCGTTCAGAAAAGTCAACCGTGTCCCATCCACTGCCATACATTATCCTTCATCCTTTCATGACCGCCACCCTGAATCATATGTCACAGATCGTTTTCACCTCCATCAAAATCATTAGCTCCGTTCCGCGTCACTGATGTGGGATTCATTAAGGCCCTCCTTTGACGGATCGCTTCTTGTCGACATCAGCTCATTATCCAAGAAGTGGATCTAGGAACAACCCCTTCAGTACTTTGAAGCTTGCATGCCTCAATGGCAAGTTTCTCACTTCCGGCGACAGGTATACATCAATGACCTTCGACCGAAAGATTTTGCGTGGTGTTCGACGCCAAGTCCTTTATTCACACCACGTGAATTGTACTGCAGTACCTTGAGGGTCATTATCATTATCGGTGATTCCTCTCGCGCTTGTTAACGATTTACCTCATTGACCGGTAATCAAGCGATGTCTTTCCATGTTCGACTTCAGAACATTTCTCACATGGATCGACTTGTACTTAGAGTGAAGATCGAACGAGTTTGAAGACCCCGGATCTAGTTTCATCCATCTGGGCTGCGATATATGTTCAGGAAAAATAAAGACATTGACATGTACATCATTGCAGCAGATAATCATCCTACTCAAAGGATGATAATTTCATCAAAATTATCAGTCTACCATCAGACGATTGTCTGTTCTATGTACAGAAAAATGAATTTATAAAGCTGAGCATGGGAATGCCCACCTCAGCTAGATCATGAAAGCAGTATGAAAAATAATGTATTGTATTGTATCTTATTACAGGTCTCCTCCCAGCATTGGATGAACTTCGGACCCTCCTGGATAAAGCATTTCACCCGATGAACGGCCTCATACTTTAGGGGGCAACTGTTATAGACATTTTTGTGCCTTACAGCGTTGAGCATAAAATGTCCATAATCTAAGGGATCCAAAGTCCCTAAACATGTTGTTCCTACCCCTAGAGGAACAAGGCTAACAAACCACAACAATTCACAGAAGTTCTCCACCAGAAACTGCTCAAAAACAAGTCAATTCAGGATCATGTCAATGGCTCCACTGACTGTCTGCGCTGAATGTCAAAGCCAACACTGGCTACTTGCGCTGAATGTCAAAGCCAACACTGGCTACCTGCGCTGAGCGAGAGTGGACATGTGGCAAGCTCATTTCTCAAGGTGTCAAAACCCAGGAAGCTTCCAAAATGACACTTGCCTCAGGGAATTCGACTATGATGAGTAAGAGGTTCCAAATCTCCAAGTGGAAGCAAGAACCTCCAAGTGGAATCAAGAACTGACAGAGGGAGAGGACACTAGTCAGATCTCAAGCTGACTCATCCTCTCTCCAAACATCTATATATGGATCTCTCCTCCATGAGATCTAGAGGCTGGAATTTTGTTATTGCAAAGAATTGCTGTTGGTTTGAGATTGGAATTATTGGGTGCTTAATGCTTTGAAGGGGGTGAAGATAGGAATTCCATTTGCTGGGAAGGAGATGCTGGATTGGAGCCCTCTGGGTTGTATCTCTTCCTGAACCTTGTTATTCATCAATAAAGCTATCTTGGTTTCTCCTATATACTGATGTATCTTTGATGTATGATTGCATTAGTATGTTTAGTTTATTTCTAATCCTGAACTAGTTATGAATATGAATCTATGTCTTGTGTAGTGTTCTTCTCTTGTGATCTTGCAGAAACCTGTTGAAGCTGGGCGAGCGAGAAGACAAGTAGCTGGGAACTCCCAAAGAGAAGAGAAACTAGATCGAGGGACAAACGGAAGACACCGGTTAGTCCATCCATCTCTCTTCATTCTAATTCATAAAGGAAGAATACTAGAATAGTTGTCTCTGTTTGTTGCTAAGGCACTGTCACACCTTAGGTGGATAGGATCGTCCTGCATAGGCATTTTTCCCCACAACATATGGCGAGACCATGGTGATGTGACCGGTGAATGAAACAACCCAACCCGACTCTGGCACGGAGTGGAAGTGTCATGTTCAAGAGCGACTTGCTACCAATAAAGGTTCTTTGAGTTTCTTCCTATTTTTTCCCCAGTCATTGTTGACCAGTACCTCTTTATTTTTGTCAAGCTTGAGGAGGATAACATATGCTTGTTCTATAATTTTCCCTTCGGGCAAACCCATCGCTATGTTTTAACGAGCCTAGCGATAGTGAAACTCATTCTCGTCTAAAGACACGTTTGTCGCTATTAATGTTTTTAACGAGTTTAACGACAAAGATAACTCGGTCCTTTTCCTTTTTAGGGAGTCTAAAAAGGAACGTAAAGGTAACTCCGGAAGTCCTTTTTCGTCATCTAATCCCTTAAGTCCGAAAAAGTATAAAACAATACAGAAGGGATGAAATTTCGATAGTTTTAACGAGCCGAAAAAAACAAGCGCTCGATCTTTTTGTGCAATAATCCCTCAGGTCTAAAAAGATTAAAATCTAGAGGAGGGATAGCACTTCCAGTTGCTTTAACGAGCTGGAAGGCAAAAACTTGGCAATCTTTTCATATTTTACGAGTCAGATGAAAAGAGCTTAAAAGAGACTCGTCTTTTGAGGAACGAGTGATAAAATGGGTAGCAGCTGATTCCAGGTAAGGGTTGGAATTTTCCAAGCACGGCAGTGTCACAAGGATGGCTAGTGAAATCACTCTTCACAGTTGTTCCTCAAAATGGGTAAACAATCAAATGGAGGTGAATGATCGGCCAATGGAAAAGTGGAGGTGACGGTGCAAACACGACCAAGGCTTTAATGGCTGATAATGTTACATTCACGGTGGTTATTTACCGGAAGATAGTTCATTTTTTAACGAGCTTAAATGCGGATGGAAACATTTGCTCGGTGCGGGTTTATTTTTTAACGAGCTTGAACCTTGTGGTAACACTGCTCGATGATAAGTTTGTATGCCCCCAGCATAATAACGCAAAACGAGGTGCATGCCCCCCAAGCTTCATTGCATTCAACTCGGTGGTTGGAATGAAGGTTTACCTTTGACATTTGAAAAGGGGATTTGTTTCATTTTTTAATGAGGTTGACATAGTAGAAGAACTATCCTCATGACTCCTTGTTTCATTTTTTAACGAGGTTGACACGAGATAAGAACCGTCCTCGGAGTCCAAATCCATTAGATATAGAAGGTTTCATATTCCACTGTGGCCACTTCCGCCAGATTACTCGGAGGCGGTAGGGCAAAAGTACCCATTAAGGCAGGGTCTTTTAGGAGACCTACTCCGATATTTTGGAGCGAATGATTGCCTCCATGGATCATTGGAATGCTTCCAGTAACTTGAGAACCATTTGGGAGGAAGTTTTGCTGTTCGACGATTGTAATTCCTCCTTGAAAGGGAAATGCAATCTTTCTGAAATAGGTCGACACAACAGCTGCCATGGCATATATCCATGGTCTTCCTAGTAGGATGTTGTAATCAAGATTCCCATCGATGACTTCAACATCTATTTCTACTGTTTTTCCCCCTAGTTCAACTTTCAAGTTATTTAGGATACCATATGGGGTATATGTCCTGCCGTCGAATGCTTTTAATGTTTTCGACGATCGCGACAAGGTTGGAGATCCTAAAGTTTTCCAGCAACTCATTGACATGATACATGTAGATGCCCCCTCATCAATAATTGTTCGATGAACAGTTTTGTTGAGGGCTTTCACTTGAATAAGGAAAGCTAGTTGGGTTGGTAACTGAGGATCGTATCCTTTGTGGTCAAAGGATACAAGATTGGAATCCTTAGGATCAACCCCACCAATGGCTGATAACAAAGCCTGCCTTTGGGATGGGCAATTTTGTAGTACTTCAAGAGTCGACATAGCGGATGGCGATTGGGCCAAATCTTCCACTATGTTATAATGCTGCGCCGCTCTAGCGCGAGGATTAAATGTCGACTTGTGTACTACTCCCTTTGGCGGTTTTATTGTTAATTCAGGAATGATGGGTGGTACAACTTCTATCGAAGTTGTTGTCGAACTACTTGGTTGATCTTTATCCTTGTCGTTCGACAACTGCGGATTCTCGTAATCTTTGTTCCTTGTCGAAATCAAAGCATCATTTTGCTGTTTCGAAATCAACAACATTAGCACTTGAGACGGGGATGCATTTCCACTATCAACTAGATTTGTTCCTGGATTTGGAAACGGATCAGTTAACACAGCTGAGGTTTTCGAACTTTTAAAGAATTTCTTAAGCTCAGCTTTCTATGGACATTCTTTCGTCCAATGATCCTCGTCACATATTTGACACCCGAAAGGGGGTTTCCTATTTCCAGGAGGGTTTGAAGAAGTTTTTTCAGGAGATGACTCATCCTGTTTCTTCTTCTTCCCTTTGCCTTGATTCTTCTTGCTTCCTGGTTGTTTGGTTTCTTTGCCTTTATCTGTCGATACGACATTTACTTCCGAAGCAAGAAGTTCGTCTTTTGCATTTTGATCTGAAATCTTACAGGCCTTCTTAGATGTAGCCTTCGTCGATTTCGTGTCTGTTTTGCCAATCACGCCATCGCCGGCGTGAGAGTCATGGTTCGATTTAGGAGGAGGAGGAATTGAGAATTCCGGTCTAGGGGCGTCAGGTATTTTGTCGTAGAGCGTGCCAGACTGAGTATAGACCAATTTCAGATATTGTTCACGAGCGATAACTTGCTCTTCCGTTACGACTCCCCCCTTTGCCACATCTTCCGTGATGGTAGGAAGTAAAGACTTGATAAACCATTCAGCTAATAGTTGATCGGGAACGTACGTTTTTACCATCCTACGACGTCGTCGCCACTCATGTATATGATCAGATATGTGAGTGACCGTTGTCTGTTTGAAGTTGGTAAGCAGTTCTGTTCGTTGTCGAACGAAGCTCTAGGCAATTCAATATACCATTTTGCCACTGGACCCGTTAACGTCCTCTGGAAGAGGCGAAGCCTTATCGAATCATCGTTGAGGGTGTTTGATGAACACCATAGATGAAATGTCATCACGTGATTCGATGGATCTTCACCCGGATTTCCATTAAATTTAGGAATATATGATGGAAGTTTATGTGGAATTGCTGGCCACCAAGGGGCGTAAGCAATTGGATCGTTTGTTAACCGGTGTAAATCAGGTAACTCTAAGGTTGCCACGAATGGTAACTGTTGATTCAGGTTAGGTGAAGCATACCCAGGATACGATGGAATCGCCTGAGCAGTTGGCCTTTGCATACCAGCATAATGTAGTTGATGCTGGTATGACTGATACGGTTGGTGGGCATGACCATTGTAAAATGGTTGATTTTGACCGTTTTGAATGTACGGCTGTCCACTGTTCGCAAAGATCTGCTGCTCAGAACCTTGGTATACTTGTTGGAATTGTGGTTGTTGGTATTGCACCAGCCACGGTTGTGAAGCCATGTTCTGTTGCGCTATACTAACCGTTGGACCAAGGTGTGGGGTAATTGTACCCGTTTGGACCTGTGTCGCCCCACTAGTTGGCGATTGTGGTTGAGTCACAGGGTCAAGGGGCTGTTGCATTACAACCTGAGAAGTTTGAGGTTGGCATACAACAGGCAGCGTTTGAACTTGTGATATTGTCACAATAGCTGGTGTAGTCGGGATGTTCGACATAGGTACACATTGTTGCATTGAATATACAACTCTTGGTTGTTGAGGTAGCATAGGTACCCAACCACTTGATGTAACTCCAGTATAACCTGAATACTGTTGTGAACTCCCGTATGGATATCCTCCCGGAGGGGGTAATGAAAGGGCATACTGCCCCCCATACGGTGGTAATCCGGAACTCAAGGGGATTTTCTGCCCTTGGGGACTGGATTGCCCAAATTGACCTCCAAATGGATCAATTTGTCGAGACTCAACATAAGAGTAGCCAGATATTATTCCGGAAGAACAAACAAGAACAGACCATACTGTCGAAATAGCCCCTGGATGGACTCCTTCTAGCGGTTGTGAGCTAGTCGGGACAGATGGTACGCCGGCAAACATTGTCGGAGTGACGGCAGGGAGTTCTGCTGTCGCTGTGTCAGTCGACACAGTCCTAGATGTTGACGGTTGTTCAGACATTTGGAGTCTATCCAAAAGATTGCCTAGTGATTCCACAGGAACTTCCGCTGGTGGTAGACCAACTTCTGACGAAGAAGGAAATAGAGTGACCCCGACTCCAAAGTGTGTTGGAGTACTTGCTTGCGGATCTTCTACAATTTCCTCTATCGCAATCAAACCAGGTGGAAGGGGAAGACCGTCAGGTCCGTAAAATATTTCTGGTGCCGAAGAAGGGGTTGAATCGACAGCGACAGATGTTTGAAGAGCAAGACTCTCCGAACCGGTTGCAGATGGAACTGGTTCAGTAACACAAGTGTTTACTCTCAGACTAGGATCAGTATCACTGTCCCTCTGTGGCTGTTGAACTTCTTCTATAGAGGCAGGGTTTCCAGAAATGTTTGGAGTAACCGGAATCTCGGATGTTGTTGGAACACTTGTTCTAACTTTAATAGGAGACTTCGAACCTGTTAAACGAGTTCGCTTTGTCCATACTGTTTTCGATTCCGGAGACAAAGACGGTTGACACGTAAGCCTCCGCGAACGATGGGGTTTCAATTGACTTTCTTCCACGATTGCGGATTACTCGATCAACTAAAATACAAAAGGGGAAATATGTTTCCGAATTAAATGAATTTTAGACGCTTTAGACACAACTTGTTTTTTCAGTTTTTAAGAGTCGAGAAAAAACAAAAGATGACTCTAGTCTCCTTCGATTTTTAATGAGCCTGAAGTGACAAGTGCTCAGATGGACCTTTTCTGTTAAGGAGTCTGAAAAGGAACGAAAGGGACTGCTCTGGAGATCTAGGTAGAGGGTGTGCCAAACCAATCGCAAAACCGCAGAATACTTTTTAAGGTACGGGTGGTCAATCTTCCCGAATGCTGTGTTCAGTGCATTGCAATCAGTAGGGCGGCCGACACGGCTTCCTATGGATAAAGGTTTTATGCCTATAGGGGTCTCCCAATATATACTCGACGGTACGTGGGAGCACAATCCGTACTGGCACTTATCGTCTCACAGTGGAGGAATCACCCAACCAACAGTGAGGACAATAGTTACCAGGCTTTACGACGCCGGAACACGTCTCTAGCCTAGACCACTATGTTGTGTGTTAAGTTACAAAGCGTTGTTAAGTTCATTCAATTTATTTTAGGTTGATCTTTCTTAGAAGTTTGCCTTTTTGGATCACCACGAGATGTAGATATAATTCCTAAATGCAGTCTAAAGATGATAAGCAAGCTTTTATCTCTTTTCAACCATGAAAATCCTAGCTACAAGGGGAAAAGAAAGACACAATCTTTTCTCAAAGAGCATAGAGCACACTGTAAATGCACTTTTCCTAAATCAAACCATACAAACTATCAATATGCAAATGCACAAATGCATGTATTTGTTTTCACTTTCTTAATATTGATGCCTAAAAAGAAAGTTGTTGTACAAATTTGAATTCGATTTCAAGTGAAAAACACAAACAAGCTTCTTTTCGAAATCAAAAAGACGATTACGACACTTTATGATTTTGAAGTAAACACTTGTTTCGACACTAGAAATTCACAAATTCAAACCAAAAGACAAAAGTAAAAGCGCAATCAACTGTCAACAGCAAACAAATTTACTCCTAAGATCAAAACGACACTTACGACATGTCTAGATCTAAGGGCGGCAGTATGACTAGTTTACTCTTGTAATGGGAAACTGCAAATGATGTAACAAATACACAAAAACAAATACAGTTTCTTTTATAAAACTGAGGCGGAATTAAGGCAAAGAAAAGGGGTTTTCAGATAGGTACACACACTGATAACAGGCTACAAAAATCAGAGATCAAACTGAACAAAATGAAACAAAGAACCACAGCTGCACAGGGCAAAGGCTGATCAGCGCACCTGTTGCACAGAGAAACTGAATTGCAGCGCAGGTAGCCCTCTCGGGACCTGCGTTGAAATGCAAAACCTCTTCACAGAGCCTGCGCTGGGGCAAAAACGAGAATTTTCTCTGGGTTCTAGGTCATGGTTTGCAGTTTAATCTATGGTTTTTGGCCGGATAAAAGCTATCAGTAAGGTACAATTAGAGTGATGATTTAAAGGAGGACTAAGAGCTATCACAAAGGGCAATTAGAGAATTTGTGGATCAGATGTTCAGATCATAAACAGGCCCAGTGAATGGACTAGAGTAGCAGATCTCTACTTTGCATTTGTAAATGGAAAATGCAGTTCGATTCGCCACTCCTAAGTTTATGAGAAGAACAACAATAGAAACACAAATAAACTAACTAGATACGGTCCCCAGTGGAGTTGGCATTTTGTTGTTGGGAAAAGTATCTATTCAGAACGCCCCTATCCCACTCTAAGGTGTGACAGTGCCTTAGCAACAAACAAGGAAAACTACTTGAGTATTCTTCTTTATGAGATGTAAACGAAGAGGAAGGATAAACTAACCTGTGTCTTGCGCTAGTTTGTTGATCCAACCGCTCCTCTCTTCAATAGCTCCCAACTTTCTGCTCCCTTACCGGCCCAGCTTCACCAAATTCCTGCAAGATCACAGAAGAGAGAAACTACACGAAGATATAGATTCACATTCATAAAAAGCTTAGGATCAGATTAAGCTAAACATGCAAATATAACAAAACATCATTGATACACAGCATGTAGGAGAAACTCAAATAATTTTATTGATATGATAAGAAAGTCCAAGAGGAGATACAACCAAGTGAGTCCCGATCCAGCATCTACCTCCCAGCAAAGGAATCCCTTCCTCACATCCAACAAAGCATAAATCACCCAATGTACTAATCTCAATCTCAAACCAACAGCAATTCTCTGCAAAGTACAAAATTCCAGCCTCTGGATCTCTGGGATGAGGGATCCATATATAGATGTAAGCAGAGAGGATGAGTCAGCTTATGTTTTGACTTGTGGCCTCTCTCTGTCAGTTCTTGCTTCCACTTGGAGACTGAGAGCCTCTTACTCATCACAGGTCGAATTCAGTGAGGCAAGTGTCATTGGAGAAGATTCTGGAAGCTTCCATTGTCTCTCCACCTCGTTGAATGACTATGCCACTTGTCATTTCCCGCTCAGCACACCTGGGTAGTGCATTCAAGTGCGTTGCAACGCACCGAGCCAGTGTATTTGGGTGCTTTGCAACGCAACCAGCTAGTGGAGCATCTGAATTGATCTTGATTTGACTAGTTCTGAGTAGTTTTTGGTGGAGAACTTCTGGGAGAAGCTGTCATTGGTTGACCTTGTTCCTTTAGGGGCAGGAACAACACTTTTAGGGACTTTGGATCCCTTGGATTATGGACATTTCATGCTTAGAGCTGTAAGGCACAAAAATGTCTATAACACTCACTACATTTCCACCCCACTTTTAGTCTTCTTCCACACAGGGAAGAGTACACACACCTTAAATCCCCCACCATTGGATCTTCAATCCATTAATGGGTCCCAGGTATATTTCATTTCTAACCTCACTACATTTACACCCCACTTTTATCTTGTTCCACACAGGGAGGAGTACACATACCTCAGATCTCTAGTTCAAAATTCATTGTTTTTTTCATCCTTTCTTTTAAGTTTACGAGTAGCAGATTTTCACTTTTCACAGGGCGGGAGGGAAAACAAGATTGAAGAGAGTTGTGAGTTAAGTTCTTACCTCTTCAATCCATTAATGGTGCCCAGGTATTTTTCATTTCTAACCTCGCTACATTTCCACCCCACTTTTAGTCTTCTTCCACACAAGGAGAACTACAAAATTCACTATTTTTTCATCCTTTCTTTTAAGTTTAAGAGTAGGGCGGGAGGGAAACAAGGGAACATAGGTAAAAACATATGTATTTTTCCTTCTTTTATGGTTTGTCTCTATAGAGTTTATTTTACTAGGTTTACACTGTATGCATCTCAAAATTTCTCTTTAGGAAATCATATTTTTATTCTTTCCAAGAAGAACTCTCAGGGGAATCCCAATGGATGTTTCCCCACATTCATGGATGGCATCCCTAGTAAACCCATTGGCATTGACTAGTACACCTCACCCAAGGGATTTCAAACAGGGAACCTGCCAGCACAGAACTAGTGAAATACCCATTAACATTAATGACATTCGGTTGGGCTAACCCCTTGGGCTCAATAAATCATAATCAACTACACTATTTTCCATATTAACATATTGATCCTATTTAACATTTTGTTAGAGCAACCATAACAATACAAGCCTATTCCTATTTTTATTTTCATTTTTAATTCCTTTTTTGGTGTGGTGACAACTTTATATGACTGTACATATGTTTATTTTTGTCAAATTATATGTTGAAAAGTAGATGCTCTCTTACATTTTACCTTGTTTTTTATGTATTGATGGAGTTTAGTTTCTTTAGTTGTGACCAAAGAACTGTGTCAAGCATGTATACAAGGATTCTTGTATCACTAGTTATAAACTAAACATTGTCCTTAAACAAGCCAAGTAGATCCTTAATGCTACATGTTTGTATCTCAGGGAACTTCCAAGCCTAATAAATGAGGTGAAATTTAAGTGTTTCCAGTATCCAAATCTCAGGTTTTGAGAATTCACTCATATATGGTCTTGGAAAAGCGAAGTGAAATTTAATTATTTCCAAATCTTAAGTTATGTGAATTCACTCATATTTGGTGCTGGAATCTTTTGAGAAAATGGGAAGAATTTCTTTTAGTTGCATTCAATTTTTCCAAAAATAATACTAAATTTCTCCCTGACTAAAATTCTCCCTAAAATGGCTTTGGGATTGAAAATTTTGTAAATATTTTTAGGGAAACAACCCAAAATAATTTTTCTAGATTAGAGTTTTATAATAGTAGGTACTAAAACAGTCTTCTATTTTCTGCTGCAAATGTCTCATAGAGTCTTCCCAGAAACTGATGAGAAAATTACGTAGATGCATTGGATGGACTAAATAATTTTTAATGAATAATCATTTAAAATAAATGATATATTAGGTTGCATAAATATATAACTTAGAAGCATGAAATTAAGAAGAAATTTCAATGAGATTGGCATATTATTCATTGACTTGAATGAGGCCAGGAAAAACTTTGACTAGAGGGTGTTGAAAATGGCATAATTTTGCTCTGGTTGGATAGATTTAGAACTAAAAATCAGCATTTTTCTTGTTTGCATAACTTTGGAAGATTTTCATATCTCAAGTCTCAACCTATGAATAGTATGATTTATGCCTTGCAATGTTGATATACGTGGTGATACCACTTTCTAGTAACCTAAACACTTTGGATGAAAATTTAGTTGTGAATTTTACTTGCAAAAGATTTAAGTGAAAATATAGATTAATTGTCCCTTATGTAGAATTTCCGTGAAATTCTGCTACTTCTTGAATGAATAAATATGAAACTAATTGTTCCATGAAGACAAAAAATATTTCTACCAATTTGTAGTGGAATAGAACAGAAATAAAACACAGTCACACTATAGCAAAAAAAACAAATTTTTCTAGGGAACCCAACTAGAAAAACCCTATGCTAGCTGTAGAAATTTAAAATACTATTCATAGTAGACTTTGAGACACCTTCTTCAAGACTAGGTTCATCGATGCTTATTGCTTTCCATATTCATTTTCATAAGCATTAGGGCTATTGCCTGTCAAATTAGAGTAGCTAGAAAGTGTCTTTTTGATTTCAGAAAGCAGATTAGGATCAACTTCATCCAAGAATCCCCTAGAAGGCTCATCAATAGCAAGAAGAAAGGTATTTTTTTATTTTATTTCATCACATGCATCCATCATAATCACTTATTTGTCTTCATTTCTTTCACAGTCATTTTCAATGTTAGATGCAAAAGGTAATTTAGTATGATATAATCCTTAGGTAACCAACCTCAGACATATTGTTGGTTAATTTATGTTGTTTGAATTTTATTGAGTTTGAGTTTTATCATGAAACTACTAGAAGCGTACTAGAATGGGTGAGTTGATTATCTTGATAACAATGTTATGGTTTGATCTAGTCCTTGAAAGGAACTTATAGTTGATGGTCAAAATTTCACATTCCTTTCATTTTTTTATCTTCACATATAACAAATATCTTTATGTTATAGCCTCTAGCTAGATATATACAGTAACTGCCACTCAGAAGTTGGATGCCATCATTTTGGAGCTTGAGCTTACTCAACTTACCTTTGTTTGAGTTGAAAATGTCATTAGATCTCATTATATCGTCTATTGCAGAGCATGAATCCAATTTACCTTTGTTTTAGTTAAAAATGTAATTAGATCTTGTTATATCATCTTTTGTAGAGAATGAATCCAATTTATCATAGTCCATTTGCTTGAGGTATAACAAAGCTACTTTAATTCATTAAACTTATTTTTCATATTCTATTTGCTGATTGTGATTTTACAGGCCACATCTGCATTGGAAAAGGGGGCATATTTAATGAAGCATGGAAGGAGAGGGAAGCTTCAGTTATGTCCTTTCAAACTTTCTAAGGTATGCAATAAAATTAAAAAAAAACTCTCCATAGAATGTTGTTCTTTAACTTTTTCTTTTGATAATGGATTATTTATGTAATCTCCCCTCTCTTACACACAACCAGAGTCTAGACATACATGGTTTTTTGGGATATGTGGACAATGGAAAGATTTACGCTAACCATTTATCTAGAAATTTACACTGTAGAAGATCAAGCATTTATAGTTGAATATTTCCTTGCCACTAAATTAGAGTTGAAGAGTTGGACTCCTATTTTTTAGGCATATACCTCACCTTCAAATCAATTTATTGTTGACTCTGTATAGACCTTCCATGGGAGGGCAAAGAGTGATCACTACCATTGCTTAATATTTCTGCAGACCAAGTAAAGATTCCAATTGTCTAAAATTAGTGGCTCCTTGGAGAATCCCAAGAGTGGTGCTATTGTAGCAACAAGAAATTCGTTTATTTTGAGTTATTCATTAGTGCGTTGCTAGTATATTGTTTATTCCATACAATACCTCAACAGTGTATGATCAAATTACAGTTAAGCCTGTCATAATATTTTGAATTACCCTCTTTTAGAGGGAAACTAGAGTGCGTGTCAAGCTTGCACATCATAATTGTATCATGCAAATGTTACCTGGGACAAGTTTTGTGGATCTAAGTAGGAAGATACTTGTTGGAATTCAAGAGGCAACAATACTACAAAGTGGGAAAGAGGTTTCACAGTTAACCTGGATTTCACATTATGGTTGGAGTCGGTTTGTTGGCAAGATGCTAGATACCCCAACTTCCTTTTTATGACTGAGTGCAAGATTGAATCCTTCGACATATTCCTCACTCAATTGTCATTAAGTGATGGGTTTTCTTAGAAGTGTTGCACACCTATAAACTTTAATAGAGTTGTTTTTGCATCTTCAGAGGTGGTTAACTTTTCAAAGCACACAAGTACAAGAAGAGGATAAATAATATGCCCGACTAATTTGAAGTTATCTACCTGTGAATAGGGTGTTCCCATTCATAAACCTAACAACTCACTCTACTTCTTTCTAGTGAACAACTTTGGGACTTGCCATGAATCGTGAGACAATTCCAACCCGATAACTGTAAATTTATTATTTAAATCTATACCCAATAGATTAGAATCTACACAAGGAGAATTCTATTCTTGTTTCGAAAGAACCTGCAATTGACTTGTACCATGATATTTAATCTTTTCTTTATTTATTCACATCCTTGGTTTGTGACATAAAGATGCAACATGCTACCTTGCGTTTTCTATACAAACACTCCTAAGAAATAATAAAGTATGCCCAAATCTATCATTTCAAATGATTTGTGTATCTTTCCTTTTGGTTTTTCGATTATCAAAGTTGTTATCTTTATTGATGAGAACTTCTACAACTGATACCACAGTGACAATATATGTTATAGTTTTATCTGCGTTTCTTTGAAGGTGTTTCTCCTTCAGTAGAGCAGCAATACACTGTAGTTTCCATTTAGGGGAGAAGTGTACACAGTAGCAACCTTGGCCTATGTGCAAATGGGTTGAATGCACATTTGACTCTATCTGTTGTTTTGAAGGTGTTTCTCCTTCAACAATACTACATCTTAGTAGATATTTTTGGTCTGCAACTTTAGTAGATGCATGCAACCTTGGGATACATGTTGTATATTATAGTTTTCCTATGAGATTGTAGTAGCGATGAAAGAAGTGCATCGATTTTAGGCATATTTAGTATGCCTTTATACTTTGACTTAGATGCTCACTTTTCTTAATTTAGTTGTTTTTCTTAGTTCTGTTTTATGCATAGATTTATCTTTAAGAAAAGTGCACAGTAGAGAAGGGTTCTATATTTTGAGTAGGGGACACACTTCTAGGTAGGAGGTACTCTATTCTAGGAAGCATTGCCACACAGGTTAGGTGCTTTATCCGAGAATCCCAAGAGGCTCTATTGCAGCAATAATAAATTCGTTTATTTTGAGTTCTTCATTAGTGCATTGATAGTATATTGTTTATTCCATGCAATACCTCAATATTGTATACAACCATATTTAGTATGCTTTTATAGTTTGACTTAGATGCTCACTTTTCTTAATTTAGGTGTTTTTCTTAGTTCTATTTTATGCACAGATTTATCTTTAAGAAAAGTGCACAGTAGAGAAGGGTTCTATATTTTGAGCAGGGGACACACTTCTAGGTAGGACGTACTCTATTCTAGGAAGCTTTTGCCATTCAGGTTAGGTGCTTTATCCGAGAATCCTAAGAGGCGCTATTGTAGCAATAAGAAATTTGTTTATTTTGAGTTCTTCATTAGTGCATTGATAGTATATTATTTATTCCATGCAATACCTCAATATTTTATGATCAAATTACAGTTAAGATTGTCATAATATTTTGGCTTACCCTCTTTCAGAGGGAAGCTAAAGTGTGTGTCAAGCTTGTACATCACAATTGTATCATGCAGAGTTTACCTGGCATGAGTTTTGTGGATCTAATTAGCCAGATACCTGTTGGAATTCAAGAGGGAACAATACTACAAAGTGGGAAAGAGGTATCGCAGTTAACCTGCCTTTCACATTATGGTTGGAGTTGGTTTATTGGCAAGATGCTGGATACCACAACTTCCTTTTTATGACTGAGTGCAAGATTGTATCCTTCGATATATTCCTCACTCAATTGTCATTAAGCAATGGGTTTTCTCAGAAGTGGTTCACATCTATAAACTTTACCAGAGTTGTCATTGAGTCTTTGGATATGGTTATCTTTTCAAAGCACACACGTACAAGAAGACGAGAAATAATATGCCTGACTAATTTCATGTTATGTTCGTGCGAATAGGGTGTTCCTTTCCATAAACCTGATGACTCGCTCTACTTCTGTCTAGTGAACAAATTTGGGATTTTTCATGAATTGTGAGACAATTTCAACCCCATAACTATCAGTTTCTTATTTAAAGTTATACCCACTAGATTAGAACCTGCACAAGGAGAATTCCATTCCTGTTTCAAAATAACTTGCAATTGACTTATACCATGCTATTTAATATTTTATGTATTTCTTCGCAACCTTGGCCTGTGACATAAAGATGCAACAAGCTACCTTGCATTTTCTATACTAACACTCCTAAACAATAATAAAGTATTCCCAAATCTGTCATTTCAAATGAGCTATGCATCTCACCTTTTGTTTTTTCAATTATCAAAGTTGTTACCTATATTGATGAGATCATCGACAACTGAGGCCACAGTGACAATATTGTTGGCATTATGATACAAATTTGGCACTATGACACAGGTGTTGTCCTTGGTGGCAACTCACACAGATGACATATCATAGTTCAAGCTCACAGAATGAAGAAAGAGAGGTATATGCAAGTTACCCATTGACCAAGCCGCGTGTACATGCGGGTTCGCAAATCAAAAGGCGTGTATTGATTCTAAGTGGTTTTGGACCATGGTGTTGAGTAAGGCCTAAGACTATAAAAGGAGGAGAAGATCATTAGGCAAAGGCACTCATGAATTGAATATCTAATGAAGAGCAAGATCTAGAATACATGTTATTGGGTTATGGTGCACAACTGGATCTGAATCAAGGATGAACTTGAGCACTTGATGAAGGATAAGTTCTATTGATGGGTCAAGATCTTAAGGCTTGAAAAGAAGTATCTTTGTGTGGTTTTGATCTTTTATCTGAATAACTGGTGCATGTTGTAATCTGTAAATATGATGATTTGGGTATAACTGATGTCTGGAATTGTTATAAAGTTTAAATCATCATTTACAGATCTGTATGCAGGTTCACTTTAGCAAAGGCATGTATACACATTGGTTATGCATATCAAAACAATGTATATGCAGCTTCGCCTTGAGAAAATGGCGTATGTATGCAGGTTCAAGACATAGAAGTAGCGTATACCTAATAAAATATGCTTTAGCTACTTCTGTTTGTTGCAATGTTCTGGGTTCTAGCTTGGGTTCTAGTTACTATTGTTGTATTCTGGTTATAGCATTCTGAGAAGTGATTGATTGATTCAGTTTTTGTTGGTGCAAAGGAGATTGATTGATGCAGATATATTTGACGTTTGATTGATGTTATTGATGGATCCAGTCTGAAAATTTATGAAACATGGTCCCTGGAAGAAAAGAGAAAGTTGTAGCCTTCTGTAGGCTAGCACCTACATACTAGTAAACACATCAGCTAGTACAAGAGCTAGGGAGTTGTAGCTCCCTTCTAGGAGAAGCTGGAGAACGAGAGAAGGTTGTAGCCTTCTGTAGGTAGAAGCCTACGTACTGGTATAAGACTACACCAGTACAAAAATTATAAAGAGAATTTTCTTATTAAAAGAAGATAGAGACAATTGCAGTAGGTAGTTTTCACCCACATTAGGTTTCCACCTTATATCTTATGTTCATGTCTGTGATTTTCTGTTCTATTTTTACTGCACCTGGTTACTGTTTATATGGTTATGATGCACAAATTAAAGATCAACATATGATGAATTAACTAAGTTATAAGTTTGAAGGGTGTATGCTAGTTGCCTTAAATATAGTTGCGTATACACGCAAGTTTGATTAACTGAAGTAGTGTATATAAATTTGAAATGAAATATCAACAAATGATGAATTAACTAAGTTATAAGTTTGAAGGGTATGTGCTAGTTGCCTTAAATACAGTTGCATATACACGCAAGTTTGATTAACTGAAGTAGCGTATATAAATTTGAAATGAAATATTATTGACTTGCTAATATTGATTCACCCCCCCCCCCTCTTAGTATTATTTCCAACAATTGGTATCGGAGCAGGTCCTTCAGAAGAAGCTTGATCGCTTGAAGGAAGATCTATCATCATGAGTAACTATGAAAGAGAGGGATCCATTAGAACACCAATATTTGATGGGAGCAACTTCGTTTATTGGAAGGTAAGAACCACAACCTATCTTCAATCTCTTGGAACAAATGTCTGGGAAATCGTGGAAGGAGGATATACATTTCCATCAGCAATTCCTACAGATACGACAGGTAAAAAGCAATATGAAACTAATGCCAAGGCTGTCAATACATTATTTGGGAGTTTGTCACAATCAGAATTTGTCAAAGTTATGTAGCTCAAAACTGCCAAAGAAATATGGGACAAGGTCATTATAAGCTATGAAGGAGATAATCAGGTAAAACGTGCAAAACTGAAATCTCTCAGAATTCAATATGAAACTCTCAAAATGCATAATGATGAAAGTATAGCTAATTACTTCTTACATATAGATGAGATTGTTAATTACATGAAGAACTTGGCTGAAGAGATAAAAGAACTTACTTTAGTTGAAAAGGTTTTAGGATCCTTGTCTTCTAAGTTTGAATCAAAAGTTTCTACCATAGAGGAAAAGCAGGATCTTCAGAGTATCACTATTACATAGCTGCATGGAATCTTAACTGCTTTTGAAATGAGAAAAGGAGGTCCATAAGACATGAGAGAAGTCACATTCAAAGCTTCAGGATGAGAAGAACTCAATGAATCAGGACATATTTCAGAAGAAGAGGAAGAAGAAAACTTTGTCAAGAACCTTCAACAGGGTTCTGGAAGATTCAGAGGTAAACTACCTTTCAAATGTTTTGCTTATGGAAGAGTCAGTCACTATGCTTCCAAATTTCCTCATAAAGATAAGCTTGATAAAAGTAAGGAATTAGCAAAATGGAATAGAAAACAAAGTATAAGTAATAAGAGCTACTATATGCATGAAGATAGCGATGGTTTATCAAATAGTCATGAAGATAATAATGACTATAGACTTTTGATGGCTTTTGAAGATGATGATTTCTTGGATGCTTTAGATGAAGAAAATCTTTATGAAGAAATCTCTAAACTCAAAATCTGTTTAGAAGAAAAGAATTTGATTATAGATACTCTAACATTCCAACTTGTTGAAAGAGAAAAACACAATGAAAAACTAGAATGTGAAATTGTGGGTCTAAGGAAAGATATTGAGAAAAAAAAAGCTCTCAATCTTAGATTTGCTAAAGGATCAGAAACTTTAGATGAAATAATCAAAGTGCAACATTCTCCTCTGATAAACACAGGTCTTGGATATACTGAAGAAGCATCTCAAGCATAGAAGCTGTCAACCTCCACTAAAACCTATCTTGATGCAGCAAAGAGAAATTAACAGTTTGACAATCATCAGCAAAGGCATAAAGCAGTTCACCAAGTAAATCGGGTTCAATCTACTTCAAGGATGAACAGAAGTTGTAACCAACCTCAGGTAAATCATACTCAATTTGCTTCAAGAATGAATGTCAACGAAAACTACAATCACCAGGTCAGTAGATTCGATAATCACAGGAACTTCTTTAATGGCCAATGTTTTTCATGTCATAACTTTGGACACAAAGCTACTCAATTTGTTGCCTACAAGACCATCATGACTATAGAAGCACGGAATCAAAGGAATGTGACAGGGATCATGAAAAGGACCTACAATAACTTTTTTCTTCTTGAAAATGAAATAGAATGCTCTATTTGTAACAACTTCGGTCACGAAGATTCTGAATGCAGGAGTAAATTTCGGGAAACATCTTAGAAGGAGAAAACTTCATTGAGTCCCAAAATATGGAGAAAGAAAGAAACACAAACACAAAGATGTGGTATAGCCTTGTATGTAGAAGGACAAGAAAATTAGTGGTACATCGATAGTGGATGCTCAAAAAACATGACAGGTGATAAAGAAAAGCTTTAGTCATACAATGCCTTAGAAAAGGAAAAGAAGGTCTCATTTGGAAATGACACTCCTGCTATCATAAAAGGTAAAGGTTATGTTCTCTTAAAAGAAAAGGTTAAATCTGGGAATGTTATGTATGTTGATGGTCTAAAGCATAACCTATTGAGTGTCAGTCAAATGTGTGATCAAGGAATTGTAGTATTTCGATCAAATGGATGTGTTGTTCATGAGCTTGATACAGGAGAAAACATGATCAAAGGCATAAGAACTCCAAACAACTTATATATACTCAAGAGAGGACAACAACAATGCTATCTAAGCAAAAATGACGAACACTAGCTATGGCATAGAAGATTGGGGCATCTAAGCTTCCCATAAATAAGGATAGCATGCAAATTCTGGGTTGTTCATGATTTTCCTGATATCAACATTCCAGAAAATACAATACGCAAATCATGTCAATTTGGTAAGCAAACTAGAGAACATTTCCACGAGAAGGAAGGATAAGCTAGTAAGCCTCTTGAACTTGTTCATACTGATTTATGTGGTCCATAAAGGAAAAAGTCACCTCGTGGAGAAGAATACTTTATATTGTTCATTGACGATTTTTCCAGAATGTGTTGGATAGGACTTCTAAAGCACAAAGATGAAGCATTTGAAAAGTTCAAAACCTTCAAATCTTTGGTTGAAAATGAATCAGATCGCAAAATCAAATGCCTCAGATCTGATCGAGGAGGGGAATTTACCACGGATGAATTCTTCGACTTTTGTGAAGAACATGGAATAAAAAGAGAATTCTCCACCGCAAGGACTCAGCAAAATGGAGTAGTAGAAAGGATGAACAGAACTGTTCAACAAATGGCTCGTGGCATGCTAGATGGGTCTGGAACTCCTACAACCTTGGGGTGAAGCTACATTTGTTGCCATCACTATCCTTAACAAAGCAAACGTTCGGGTAAATAGCACTCAAACTCCACATGAACTTTGGTATGGTAAGACTCCTACTGTAAAATACTTCAAAGTTTTTGGAAGCAAATGTTACAGCAAATGACTGATGAAAAACTTGGCAAGTTTGAACCTAGAGCAGATGAAGGCATTCTCCTTGGTTACTCTTCCCAAAGTAGAGGATATAATTGTTATAATAAAAGACTTGGGAAAATTATTGAAAGTATTGATGTTGTGGTTGATGAAGCAAGCAAAAATCCAAAGTAGGTAAAAACCGAAGAGTGTGAATAAGATGAAGATTATCCGTCCACATCAAATCAGACTAATTCTAAAGAACAAGAAACCAATGAAGCACCAGAAGAATAGATAACGACAGAAGAAAAGACTCCATACAGGTATGTTCAGAGAAATCATCCAGAGACTCAAATTTTGGGACAGAAAGAGGCAGGTGTGCAGACAAGAAGAACTATTACAGAAGCTTCAAGCAATCTAACATTGCCTTCCTCCATCGAACCTCAAAAAGTAAATGAAGCATGCAAAGATGAATGTTGGGTCAAGGCCATGAATGAAGAACTTGAGCAAATTGAAAAGAATAATACTTGGGGATTAGTTCCTAGACCTCATGATAAGAATATCATAGGAACCAAATGGATATTTAAAAAAAAGCTGAATGAAAATGGTGAAGTTATCAGAAACAAGGCCAGACTTGTTTGTAAAGGATATGCTCAACAAAATGGTATAGATTTTGAAGAAAATTTTGCACCTGTTGCTAGACTTGAAGCCATAAGGATGTTCCTTTCTCGTTCTAGCTTTCAGAAATTCAAGGTATACCAAATGGATGTAAAATCTGTCTTTCTTAATGGAGACTTAGAAGAAGAAGTATATATTGAGCAACTAGATGGATTCATCCTTGGAAATGATCCAAAACTTGTATGCCGACTCAGAAAGGCTCTCTATGGTCTAAAACAATCTCCAAGGGCCTGGTATTACCATCCTGACAAATACCTTCATCAACAAGGTTTTTCAAAAGGATCAGCTGATAGCAATCTATATACAAAGATTGATAATGATAAATTGCTAATACTTGTAGTGTATGTTGATGATATCATTTTTGGTAGCAATGAAGAAGCCATGAGTCAAAACTTTGTGTTGGTAATGAAAAAAGAATTTGAAATGTCCCTGCTTGGTGAGCTCACATATTTTCCTGGCCTACAAGTTCAAAAAAATCAAGATGGTATTTTTCTATCACAAACCAAGTATCTCAAGCAGATCTTGAAAAAATACGACATGGAGGATTCTAAACCAGTATATACCCCCATGGTAACAGGATTTAGTCTCAGCTCAAATGATGAATCAACAACAGTACATGAGCCAACCTACAGATCCATGATTGGCAGTTTTCTTTATCTAATAGGTACCCGACCAAACATCATGCATGTAGTAGGAATAGTTGGAAGATTCCAACCAAATCCAAAGGAATCACACCTTCAAGCAGTCAAAAGGATCTTCAAATATCTTCAAGGAACTCAGAATTTTAGTTTATGGTATCCTAGGGATACACATCTTACACTTCATGCATATACAGATGCAGATTGGGCAGGAAGTGTGGATGATAGAAAAAGCACTAGTGGTGGTGCATTCTATATGGGTTCCAGATTAGTGTCTTGGTTCAGCAAGAAACAAAGTTCAATTGCATTATCTACAGCTGAAGCAGAATATGTGGTTGTTGCATCTTGCCGCACACAACTCCTTTGGATGATGCAAACATTGCATGACTTTCAGATCACATGTACTCCACCCATATCCATTCTATGTGATAATACAAGTGCAATCAGTATTTCAAAGAATCCAGTCATGCATTCTAAGACCAAGCACATACCCATCAAATATCATTTTCTACGTGGACACGTGCTTGAACAAAAGGTCAAATTGGAGTATGTTCCCTCCAAAGAATAGGTTGCTGATATATTCACCAAACCACTGCCCATAGAGACATTTGAATATCTCAGACAGAAGCTGGGAGTCATTGATGCATCATCTTGCTGTTAAAACTTATTTGTTTCAAAGAAAAGTGGTTGTACGCGAGTTTCATGAAGCATACGCCAGTTGCTGTGGATACAGTTGCGTATATTTTGGTTTGAAGAAAAACAGTGGATGAAAGGTGTATGATATGGGTCTGACAGTGATCATCTGGCACAGGTTTGGGGGGAGCATATACTTATAGTAATGCATTTTTGGCATTATCTTAGAAGATTTTGGTACAAATTCACAGTTGTTTTTTATTCAGGTGGAATAGGTTCAGGGGGAGATCATGGTTGCTGGTCTGGATGGTGATTGACAGATGCTGCTGATGGTAGTTGCTGATAACTATCATAGTCTTGTTTTAGAAATTTGGTCTCTATGTCATGTATCTCTTTTATTGTCAAGGTCATGAAATGACCTATTTTGTTTCCCCACTATGCATGGGATGGATGGTGTAATGTTCTTGTTCTGACATGTATAAACATTTTGTATATACCCACTTGGTTGGGTCGATGAGTCAAACTTGGTATATCCCCACTTGGTTGGGAGATGGATGTATGTATGAGTCATTAGTGATAGGAAGTGTTGGACGGATAAGTTGTTCTTGCAGACAAGACCAACCTCCCTAGTATCTATGGATATCTAGCGACAAGCAAACCAAACAAATTCTATCTTTCTCTAAATATTGCGATTTATAAATAAAGGCCAATAGGTGTTTTAGCCCCTACCTCAAGTCCAATGCTAGTTTGTGGAAGCCATGCTCCGTTGATCCAAATGAGCTCCCTTGTAAATAACCTGCAAACACAAACATGCACACATCAAATAGCACCTGAAAAGCCAATATAATAAACCATATTATCATGATGATCAAGGAGTTCATGAAATAAACCATAGAAGACAATTTATTGAGAAAAATGAACTTGATTGTATTAACTTTAGTCAAAGAAGAACTTTACAACCTTTGTGCCTTGATGTTGTACAAGCTCCTCCCAGGGTCCAACAAGAATCTCCTCTACTTTGACAAGCTTCACTCTCTTCTCAATGAGATCAAAAGGTATGTGATCTCTCCTCTCAAGCTCAATTAGGAAGTCTAAATTTCATCAGCATTTACCCTAAAAAATATTCAGCTTTTTTCCTCCCTAGAAACCAGCCCAATGCCTCATTTTATAGTGCAGAGGAAGGAAGTTACTAGGTCCACCTTCAAAGGGATAGAGGCCTCCTTCAGAGGGATAAGCTCCTCTCATCAAGGTGTTAGCTCCTTTAGTTATGGGATGCATGAACCACCTAGGAGCGAACCAACCACGTCAAGATTCCTTCTAGAAACATCCATAATTAACCCAAAGTGATTTTTTAAGAATAAACTTGCGCCTTTTTGACTTTCACAGGGGTCCGCACCCACCCATTTAGAGACAAAGCGGGTAGGTCCGGAGGACAGTATGAGTGGTGATAGACTCACACTAACTGTAGAAAGTCATGGTGACAATATTTTGTGTAACAGATTGCCCCCTAAAGTGTGAAGTTTGTAGTAGATGAGGATTTAATTTGTCATCTAAGAAGAGTGAAGTACTTTATCTTTTCGAGGATCATCTTGTGGAGAGTCTAGTTGGAACTTGTAAAAACATTCAGTACAAAATATATATATGGGATCATATCATCGCTGAGGTAGGCAATCCCATACTCAGATAAAAAATGACTAGAAAACTAACTAAACTGCTCTGATACAGGAATGATCTTGTAATACATCACAAGTATAGACATATGTAAACACAGTATGGATGCAGCCATCTGTTTATGAATAGTCTACTGTATAATGAATACAAAATTCCTCGCAGCCTAGATGGTGGAAACTAGATCCAGGGTCTTGATTTCTGCTTCCCGAACTAGTATGATTCTATCCATGTGAATGAATGTGTCGAAGTCGAACATGGTAGAAACCACTTGATTACCAGTCAATGATGTAAACTTTTAACAAGTGTGAGAGAGACCACCAGTAATGTTAATGGCTCTCAAAGTACTCAGTACAATCCGTGAAATGTGAATAGATGAGTCGAAGTCGAAAATGTCACGGAATCCTTTGATCGAAGGTCAATGATGCAACCTGTCGTCGAAGGCGAGAAACCTGCCATTGAGGCATGCAGATTCCAAGGTACTGACGATTCCTAGATCATCTTTCTAGATAATGAGCTGAAGTTGATAGAAAGCGATCCGTCGTAGGCAAGCCCACGACACGAAATCATAGATCAAGTTTGAAGAAATATAGTTGCAAGGACTGACTCAGGAATGGTTAAGATGGATGAGAGATATTTTGCGGATGAATGGTTTATTTGCACTGACCTCTTGAACACATAACGACACAGTAGATGGTTTGGTGACAATTGACCCAAAGCTAATACCCAAAAACCGGCTGAAGACTTTCAATATGGTTTGATTAACTGTTAGGAAAAGGATTTCCCAACCCAGGTGAACAAAAAGTGTCGTGTTCAAGAGTGGTTAAATTCTTTTCTAGGACACAAAGTATGAAAAATAGGTTCATTTTTCTCTCTTTTCCCCCACCATTTCTGGCAAGTACCTCTTTATTTTTGACAAGCTTGAGGAGGATAACATTTTCTTGATTATAAGCTCATCCTTCGGATGAGTCCAACTTAGTTTAAATTCGAACCATAAGAAGGAGTGGTCCGTTCCTATTTGTAATTGAACAGATGCTTTATTGTGAAATTTTAATGAGTCCAGTATAGGAGAAACTCGGCGTTTTTCAATTTTAGGGAGTTTGAAAAAACTTAAGAAAACTCCATGGTTGTCCTTTTTCATAAATTTGTGTCTCCCAATCCCAAAAAAGTATAAAATAATACTTGAGAGAATCGCTTGACCATTACGATCAAGGATTACTTTTCATAATTAGTGTCTTTGATCCGAAAAAGTAAAAAAGTGATCAACGACACTTTTATAACCAATATCGAATTTGAAATGAAAAAAATCCGGCAATCTTTTCATGTTTTTACGGTCAGAAAAGAGCTGTAAGTGGACCATATTTTTAATTCTGTTTTAACGAGCTAAAAAAGAAAAAACTCGACAATCTTTTCATATTTCAGGAGTCAGAAAAGAGCTTAAAGGTGACTCTAATGCTTTTTGTTGAAAATGACCAATTTTGCCTGAAAAATCCGTTATCCTGCACAAAAACTCAATCATTATTCATACCTGTTTAAAATAATAAAAATGCTGCAAAAAAGCTTATAAAAAGGGCTTTTGTAAATTCATTTTTACTGTTTGACTTCAGAGTGAAAAAAGAGAGCTTTTGGTAAGAAACTTCCCATGAAGATTGCGGAAAATCCGTCTGTTGGAATCAACCACCGTCACCTCCAGGTAATCCACATCATCTTACTCTTGCATTTCATCCATTTGAAATTTGTTTTTAGGGTTTTATTTTGATTTTTTGGAAATATTTAGGTTAAAAACCCGCGCGCGGGGTCTGCAGGTGCAGTACAGGAAACCTGTGGACCCCGAATTTTTCGTAAAAGGAAAAAAGTCAGGGGCCCGCACCTGCCGTTAAGGCAGAGTGTGGACCTATGCACTATCTCTAACATAGAGGGTGCGGTCCCCGCAGCATAGGTTTTCAAAATTAAATTTTTCAAATTTCGCCCAAAAACTTTGATTTTAAATATTCTAATCTACCTTTTTATTAAATGTAGGGTATACATCATGCTTGACTGACAGGAACGGGAGCACGAGGATGTGGACCTTGCCGCGATTAATCATCAACCTTCGATTGATGCATTGAAGGCATGCGGTTTATTCAAATTCTGGGCCATACTTGGCATGAGGGCCCAGGTGGAATTTTTGCAGTGGTTGGTAGATAGGTGGAATGTACAGGACCAGTGTTTCTTTATTGGTGGCCACCAGCTCGAAATGGAGCCAGAGGACATTAACTTTCTGAGTGGTTTTCCTAAGAGAGGTGAACAATTGACTCTATTCGGGACTAGGCCAGGTGGCTAGTTTGTCGATAGCCTCCAGCTAGAGTTTTGTAACGACCAAACCAAGGACAAAGGGATTGATATCAAAACCATCTCCCATCCTCATCTCAAAGTGATTGCATTTACTGTCACCAGACTCTGCGGAAGCGCAGCACTACATATGGCCACCGGATCCCAAATGCGGATGGCAGTAGACTGCTTTCGAGGCACCATCTTCAACTGGTGTGAAGCTGTGTTGGCTAATGTAAAAGGACAATTGACTAGAGCAAATAATGTAAAACTGAAGAACTTTGGATATGGTGCTTTAGTTGTGAGCTTTGGTCTAGAGAGGGTCCCAATGTTGGTCCCACAACATCTTTCTGTTGGAGTTGGACTTCCCCGAGAGCCCAAACTGATGCGTTGGGTTGCAGTTATGGCCCATCATCCTGAGGAGGGTTCAGAGGTTGTTCAATTTCCTCCAGAGTATTTTCATTGGTTGGAGAACCAAATTTTTGCGATTCAGGATTTTCCTTATGCTGGGATGGATTATCGTGGTGACCCAGACATGGCTCTTCCACCAAGAGAGCAATGGGATGACTCAGGTAAAATCATTTTCAACATTTTCCAATTTAATTTTTTTTTTTTTTTTAAATCGTCCCAAAATTGATAGTAAAAAGTTTCAAATGCAGATGTAGGTCCACCCCGACTAGCCATTCTCCGGCCCTATGAGAGGAAACAGCCAGCTGCAGCAGCACTAGCCCCACGGGACGAATCTACAGAGACCCTGGCCGAATTGGAAAACCATCTAGAGCGTTCGACAGCATACATTCCAGAGACTAGCATAGATGACATTCCTCTTAGGCTACACCGCTATGTGATTGGGGTCCCAAGACCTTTCAGGAGGTTCCTTTGTAGGGTGGCCCGTACAGTGGTTTCTTATCGTGATCATCACCATTGATAGGATGATCGCCTGTTGTAGACTCATATGACATTTTTTTCTTTTTGGACTATCATTTTTGCCGATCATAAGGTGTTTTTCAACCTATGATCGAAGACGATGTATATTTGACACACTCCTATGCTATGCTATATCACTATTACTGGCTATCTTGTAAAACATATTATGGAATGCTTTGAAATTTACTGTTTGATTATTGCAAATGTCTACTTAACATTCGAGAAGCAATTGCATCTGCTAATGTATTTAAATATCTTGGAATATGCTGATATTCAATATAGTCAAACTCACGTTCCAAGAGACGAACTCTCAAAAATAATCTCAATAACACTGGATTTCTAATAGCATAAACTCTATTAAGCTGTAACACAAGGAGTTAAGAATCTAACCTCACAATCAAACTCCGAATTCCAAATGAAATGGATTCAGATAATAACTCAATCACTGCACTATACACTGCAATGTTGTTCGTTGTTTGACCGAGGCTTACCCCATGCATAGATACCAACTCATTAGAGGGTGAATAGATAACCCAAGCTGCGGAAGAAATGTTCCGTGTATTACGACAAGCACCATCAGCAAAACCAATGTATGTTTGGAGAGATGTGGACATCTGCAATATCAAGAGTAAAATCAATATAAGCAGGAATAATGACCAGAAAACACTCTTTGAACTAAGCACACTTTTTAATCTAAAACACACCAGTCTAGAAAGAAAACTAACCTAACTAAAATCTCCACACCCAGATTTAAGCATAATATCTCTTCAAGTAAAGACCATTTCTGGGTTTACCTAAAGAGACTCTGTCAAAGTCTACCAATTCATAGGCCCCTTTGGCCAGCTTTTTCTTAACAACAAAAGGACCATGCCACATGGGTACGAATTTTCCAATGCCTAGCTTATCATTTGCTTGATCGTACAGTAAGACTAGATCTCCTTCCGAAAAATTACGAGGAGTAACATTTCGATTGTACTGAGCTTTAATACGTTTTTCATGAGCTTCGATTGCTAGTGCAGCAGACTGAAAATTATCTATTCAAAGAAACATGCATTCATATAGCCATTATGCTATTGTAAGCAAATTCTATGATAAGGGTACGTACCTTTGGTCCTACGTTTGAGAAGGCCTTTAGGGTCCAAACCCTTCTTGGAGTTCCCTTCTTCTCTTTTGTCCTACAAAACAACCAATTCAAAGAACACAGCAGTACATGGACAAAACTTATAAAGAAACCATCTTCATGTTATAAAGAAAGGTAGTTAGTTATGAAATCCAAACAACCATTTACATATGAATTCTAAACATGACTATCATTAACATAAAGAAGATTCATTTCGGGAACCAAGACATGTGTTTCTTTTATTATAGACAAATAAAGTACATAAAAAGGAATATGTTCACCTGAATCACCTTCAGCAGGCTCCACGCAAAGCTTCCTTCCGGATCCGTTCCAGCCTCAAGCCTCTAACAAAACTCCTTCCATGACTCTCTCCATGATGTCATAAATGGTGGATGAACATCAACACACAAGGAAACAAAGGTTTCCTATACAAAATGGGGGAAGTGCAGAAGGCACAAGGGACTTCAGACCTAGTCAAGGGAAAAATCTCAGCATAATAACCTTTCTCTCTATTCTCTCCTCTCTCCTCTCTCCTCCCTTAGGCCTTCCCTTTGAGGTCTTTTTATACCATCTCCAAAGTAGTTTTTTAGTTAGGAGTTGGTTGGGAACAGTTGGGCCACGGGCACTGACAGGTGATCAGCAGGTAAAACCCGTGATCTCCGCCCGAAAATAAGGAGTGTTATATTTTTTTAAGTGTTTTAATACATACATGCGGGTTGGCTATACACATACTCGCGTATACACGCGTTTAACTTAGGGCAATGTCGCGTATAAGGGATAAAACACTGTTTTTTAAATTTTAGGACCAGGTCTAGAAGGAGGGGTTGCCCTAGGCCATGAGTACAGCATCACAAACCATAAGAGTGAGATTTGGAGCTATAACACCAAGTACAACAAACGTTTCTCCTCTTCGGAAGTGGCTGGAAGTAATTCTATGGCCATTTGCAATGACGGGATTTCGTATTCAATGGGTAACACAGCTTCCAAACCGTAAACCAGTTGGAAAGGAGTGAAACTAGCTGATGTTTTTACTGAGGTTCGATACGCCCAAAGCGCTGAAAATAACATGTTATGCCAATTCGACCTATGAATCCCAATGATTCGTTGGATCATAATGACTAGAACTTTGTTGATGGCTTCAACCAGACCATTAGCTTGTGGGTAATATGGAGTAGAACTATCATGACGCAGGCCAAGTTGATCTGTCAGTTCCGTCATCATAATGTTTCGAAAATGATGCCCATGATTAGTGATAATCGCTTGTGGAACACCGAACCTAGCAATTATATGATTGAAAACGAAAATCGTAGCAGTTTTGCCATCTGCCACAAATGTAGGCATCACCTCGGCCCACTTGGTAAAATAATCTACCGCGAGGATGATATACGCATGGCCCCCGGTGTTGTGGGGAAAAATGCCTATGCAGGATGATCCTATCCACCTAAGGTGTGACAGTGCCTTAGCAACAAACAAAGACAGCTATTCTAGTATTCTTCCTTTATGAAATAAGAATGAAGAGAGATGGATGGACTAACCGGTCTCTTCCGTTTGTCCCTCGATCCGGTTTTCTCTTCTCTTTGGGAGTTCCCAGCTACTTGCCTTCTCACTCGCCCAGCTTCAACAGGTTCCTGCAAGATCACAAGAAGAGAACACTACACAAAGACATAGATTCATATTCATAACTAGTTCAGGATTAGAAATAAACTAAACATACTAATGCAATCATACATCAAAGACACATCAGTATATAGGAGAAACCAAGATAGCTTTATTGATGAAATAACAAGGTTCAGGAGGAGATACAACCAAGAGAGTTCCAATCCAGCATCTCCTTCCCAGCAAATGAAATTCCTATCTTCACCTCCCTCCAAAGCATTAAGCACCCAATGATTCCAATCTCAAACCAACAACAATTCTTTGCAATAAGAAAATTCCAGCCTCTAGATCTCATGGAAGAGAGATCTATATATAGATGTTTGGAGAGAAGATGAGTCAGCTTGAGATCTGACTAGTGTCCTCTCTCTCTGTCAGTTCTTACTTCCACTTGGAGACTAAGAGCCTCTTACTCATCACTTAGTCGAACTTAGCAAGGCAAGTGTCATGGAGGAAGATTCTGGAAGCTTCCATAGTCTTTACACCTCGCACAAAAGACTTTGCCATTTGTCATTTCCCGCTCAGTGCACCCTGGTAGTGCTTCTACCTGCGTTGCAATGCAACTAGCCAGTGTAACCTCTGCATTTCAACGCAGGCAGCTAGTGGAGCCTCTAAATTGATCCTGAATTGACTTGTTTTTGAGTAGTTTCTGGTGGAGAACTTCTGTGAATTGCTGTGGTTTGTTAGCCTTGTTCCTCTAGGGGTAGGAACAACATGTTTAGGGACTTTGGATCCCTTGGATTATGGACATTTCATGCTTATGGCTGTAAGGCACAAAAATGTCTATAACAGTTGCCCCCTAAAGTATGAGGCCGTTTATCGGGTGAAATGCTTTATTAGGAGGATCCGAAGTTCTTTCATTGCTGGGAGGAGACCTGTAATACAATACAATACAATACATTATTTTCATAATTTTTTCATGATCTAGCCGAGGCGGGCATTCCCATGCTCAGCTTTATAAATTCATTTTCATGTACATATAACAGACAATCGTCTGATGATAGACTGATGATTCTGAAAGAGCCATCATCCTTTTGGTAGGATGACTATCTGTGCTGCCAAGCTTGTACATTTCCATGTCTTTATCTTCTGAATATATATCGCAGCCCGGATGGATGAAACTACATCCGGGGTCTTCAATCTCGTCCGATCTTCACTCTAAGTACAAGTCGATCCATGTGAGAATTGCTTTGAAGTCGAACATGGAAAGACATCGCTTGATTACCAGTCAATGATGTAAACTGTTAACAAGCGCGAGAGGAATCACCGATAATGAAGATGACCCTCAAGGTACTGTAGTACAATTCACGTGGTGTGAATAGAGGACTTGGCGTCGAACACCACGCAAAATCTTTCGGTCGAAGGTCATTGATGTATACCTGTTGTCGGAAGTGAGAAACTTGCCATTGAGGCATGCAAGCTTCAAAGTACTGAAGGGGGTGTTCCTAGATCAACTTCTTGGATAATGAGCTGATGTCGACAAGAAGTGATCCATCAAAGGAGGGCCTTAATGAATCCCACATCAATGACACGGAACGGAGCTAATGATTTTGATGGAGGTGAAAACGATCTGATGACATATGATTCAGGGTGGCAGTCATGAAAGAGTATAATGTATGGTAGTGGATGGGACACAGGTGACTTCTCTGAACGACTTCTCTTGAACATATGGCGACACTTGTTCGATGGATCGGTAGCATTACCCCAAATATGGATGGTATGGCGAGACCATGGTGATGTGACCGGTGAATGAAACAACCCAACCCGATTGTGGTACGGAGGAAAAGTGTCATGTTCAAGAGCGACTTGCTACCATCAAATTTTTCTTGAGTTTCTCCCAATTTTTCCCCAGTCATTGCTGACCAGTACCTCTTTATTTTTGTCAAGCTTGAGGAGGATAACATATGCTTGTTCTATAACTTGCCCTTCGGGCAAGCCCATCGCTATGTTTTAACGAGCCTAGAGATAGTGAAACTCGTTCTCGTCTAAAGACAAGTTTGTCACTATTTCATGCATTTTAACGAGTCTAACGACAAGGATAACTCGGTCCTTTTCATTTTTAGAGAGTCTGAAAAGGTACATAAAGTTAACTCCAAAAGTCCTTTTTCGTCATCTAATCCCTTTAGTCCGAAAAAGTATAAAACAATACAGAAGGGATGATTTTTCGATCTCTTTAACGAGCCGAATAAAACAAGCACTCGATCTTTTTGTGCAATAATCCCTCAGGTCCAAAAAAGATTAAAATCTAGAGGAGGGATAGCTCTTCCGGTCACTTTAACGAGCTGGAAGGCCAAAACTCGGCAATCTTTTCATATTTTACGAGTCAGATGAAAAGAGCTTAAAGAAGACTCGTCTTTTGAGGAACGAGTGATAAAAAGGGGTAGCAGCTGATTCCAGGGAAGGATTGGAATTTCCAAATCACGGCAGTGTCACAAGGATGGCTAGTGAAATCACTCTTCGCAGCTGTTCCTCAAAATGGGTAAACAATCATATGGAGGTGAATGATCAGCCAATAGAAAAGTGGAGGTGATGGGCAAACACGACCATGGCTTTAATGGCTGATGATATTACATTCACGGTGGTCATTTACCGGAATAGTTCATTTTTTAATGAGCTTAAACGTGGGTGGAAACATTTGCTCGATCTTATGTTTATTTTTTAACGAGCATGAACTATGCGCTAAAACTGCTCGGATCTTGCGTTTATTTTTTAACGAGCATGAACTGTGTGCTAAAACTGCTCGATTAACCCAGTCATATGATAAGAATGTCTCATTGAAGATGCTATTTTTTATGGAGCTTAGATCTTACAAAGCTTTGCTCCGGATCCTTTCTTTATGCAAGTTCGGAAACGACTAATCCTACGAGTTTAAAGGGTTAGACCTAGGGGTTTAAAGGGAGGACCTAAAAATTAAAAAAAACAAATAGCTGCCCCTTGCTTGCACTCCAAAAGGTTTGCATGCCCCCAGGTATAAAATATTATTTCAAGGTTACCCCTCAATTTTGCAGACAAAACATTCGTTCCAACGGGAGAGGCCTACCTCTTCAGGCTACCCAAAGATTGTTCTGTTATTCTTTCAACAAAACACTTCTTCGGCGGTGTCTACCGAGATAGACAAAGGTGAGGCGCCAAACACGTAGCTTTGACAAGAGAATCATATTCTAGAATAACCCCTCTTCCAACCACGGACGAGGTACAGACTAGTCATATTCTCCCGCGGAAACCTACCCTATACCCAAAGTTTTCCTACCGAAGCAGACCAGGACGCATGCCCCCTGGGTTCCAGTCATATCCTTCCGAATCACTCGCGCTCATTGGGAGGACAGACTGTAGGTTGAGACATTTCTTGCATGAAGAGACCATTTAGGGATGGTACATGACTATTTGCGATGCGTGATCCGGGAAATGAAAGTTGGTCCACGAGCTTGACCACTCTTCCTTCATGCGGAAAACACATTACTCTAAAGAGTGAGGAGACGATGGCTCCCATGCAATATATATAGTCTCGTCCAAGGAGTAGGTTGTAATCCAAGGGTCCTTGAACGACCATCACGTTCATTTGAACAGTCTTCCCTTTCAATGTTATTGGCACATTGGGGAGGATCCCTAAAGGTCGACTGGTTCCTTTATCGAAACCTGTCAGATTTCTCATTTCAGGCAAAAGCACTGGCGAACCAAGCGCTTTCCAAGCAATAGAGGAAAGGATACTCACAGATGCCCCCTCATCAATGATGGTGCCAGCCATTACCATTCTGTATATTTGAACGATAATTCTGAATGGTATGCTTGCTGGCAACCGGGGTCTGCCTAGTTGGTTCCAATCGAAGGATACAACTAGGTTGCTTGGTGGTGGGACTGAATATACGGTCGGGTATGACTCTGACGAAGTTCCTTCCTGCGATAAAGGAATGGGAAAACTGCCCCCGTGTTCGTCGGAGTCTGTGTTGATGAAGAGAATTTGGACGGTGTCGTCTTTATTCTCTTCTGTGATGATATCATTCGAAGATAGAACCTCTGAAGGCAAGACTGGGTCAACTGCCGCCTCGACCTTTTGAATTTCGTTAGGTATGGATTCAGACGGTTCATCCTCAATGATAGGTGCTTCGGCTGACCACCTGGGCGGGCCAACCGGGTTCTCAACTGGTGAAGGACTTGGCAGGAGTTTTTGATATCCAGGAGGAAGTCGCGCTGGTAAAACCGGGCGATCTTCCAAAACTCTTTTAGCCTCGTCTAAGAAGGGACAACGGTGGATGGCATGGTCGCCTTCACACAGTTTGCAGGGAAATCTAGCTCTCCCTCTCTGTCCTGTGGCTTCACTTTCACTAGTTGACGGTGTGCTGTCAACATGGCTATCAGAGGTTGATGCCACCGAATTGTGCAAGCGAGGAGACCAGTCCCTTAGTATCCGTGGGATGCAAGGACAATCTCTGTGAAAGTGGTCCCCCTTGCATATGACACATGGCGATTTAGGCCTGGTCAGTGCAGTGTGTGGATTTTCGTTAGATGCCATTCTTTTGCCCCCAGTCGCTTTTGGCTCCTTCTTCTTCTTCTCTTTCTTCTTCTTTTCCTTCTTCTCCTTAGGAGCTTGGCTTTTGGCTTTGCCAGCTCCATCAAGCGAAGAGGAAGGAGGAGAGGAAGAATTAGAGGAAGTGGAAGGCTAGTGGGCAGCTTTAGACTGGTCTAACTGCTGATTTGATTGTCTAGGAGTAGTGGTGTTTTGAACAACATTAGTTGAGAAGAGCCAGACAGGCAAGCCGATTGTCAATCCTGGAAGCGACAATGTGGCCATATGGGGCGCTCCAACATCTCCCCAAGAGGAGAAGGGACTAGGACTTCCACCAAGGGGAATTCCTTGGTTGGAGGGCTCCATTGTCTCAACTGAAAGATCAACTCGGGAATAAGGGTGATTTATTATTCCGTTAAAATAAATTTTAATGACGCTTTAGACACAACTTTTTTTTTCAATTTTAAAGAGTCGAGAAAAAACAAAAGATGACTCTAGTCGCCTTCGATGTTTTAACGAGCCCGAAGTGACAAATGCTCGGACGGACTTTTTCCGTTATAGAGTCTGAAAAAGGCCAAAAGGAACTGCTCTGGAGATCTAGGTAGAGGGTGTGCCAAACCAATCACAAAACTGAAGAATACATTTTACGGTACGGCAGTCAATCTTCCCGAATGCTGTGTTCGGTGCATTGCGATCAGTAGGGTGGTCAACACGGCTTCCTAAGGATAAAGGTTTTAACCCTATAGGGGTCTCCCAATATATACGTGGGAGCACAATCCGTACTGGCACTTTTGGTCCCTCAGGAGGAATCACCCAACCATCAGCGAGGCCAACAGATACCAGGTTTTACGACGCCGGAACACGTCTCTAGCCTAGACCTCTATGTTGTGCGTTATGTTACAAAGCGTTATTAAATTCATTTAGTTTATTTTATGTTGATCTTTCTTAGAAGTTTGCCTTTTGAGGTTCACCACGAGATGTATAGACAACTTCCTAAATGAAATCTAAAAGATGATAAGCAAATTTTATCTCTTTTTCAACAATGAAAATCCTAGCTACAAAGGGAAAAGAAAGACACCATCTTTTCTCAGAGAGCAATCAGCACACTCTAAATGCACTTTCCCTAAATCAATCATGCAAACTATCAAGATGCAAATGCACAATGCAAGTGTTTGTTTTTCCGCTTTCTTAATATTGATGCCTAAAAAGAAAGCTTTTTGCACAACTTTGAATTTGCTTTTAAATGACAAATACAAACAAGTTTACTTTTTCGAAATCAGAAAGGGTAGAAGAGATTACAACACTTAACGATTTTCGAAATGAATACTTGTTTTGACACTCAAAAGAGACAAACTCAAACCAAAAGCAAAAATGAATGTATAACCAACTGTAAACAGCCAATGAACTCTCTCCTAAGATCACAATCAACAGATCTGAATCAAGGGCTACAGGATGACTATTTCACTCTTGCAAAGGGAAACTGTAAATGATGCCACAAACACATAAAAACACTCGCAGTCTTTTGTACAAAAGGAGGCGTAATTTAAGCAGAGAAAAGGGGCTATCAGATAGGTACCTATGCTGGTTACAGGCTGCAAAAATCAGAGATCAAAACAAGGAAAAACAGAGCAGAGAACCCCAGCTCCACAAGGCCTAACTGGATCAGCGCACCTGTATAACAGGGAAACTGAATTTCAATGCAGGTAGCCTTCACGGGAACTGCGTTGAAATGCAGAGTCTCTTCACAGAGCCTGCGCTGGAAAAGAAACGAGAGTTCTTCTCTGGGTTCTGGGTCACGGTTTGCTATTTAATCTACAGTTTCAGGCCAAATCAAAGCAACAAGCAAGGTACAATCAAAGGGATGCTTTGAAGGAGGACTAAGATCTATCACAAAGGATCATCAAATCATTTGTGAGTCCATTGTTCAGATCATAGACAAATCCAGTGATTGGATCAAAGCAGCAGCTGTCTACTTTGCATCTGAGAATAGCAGATGTAGTTCGATTGCCGCTGTTGAGTCTATGAAACAAACAATGATAGAAACAAAAATAAAATGACTAAACAGATCTCCCCAGCGGAGTCGCCAATTTGTTGTGGGGAAAAATGCCTATGTAGGACGATCCTATCCACCTAAGGTGTGACAGTGCCTTAGCAACAAACAAAGACAGCTATTCTAGTATTCTTCCTTTATGAAATAAGAATGAAGAGAGATGGATGGACTAACCGGTGTCTTCCGTTTGTCCCTCGATCCGGTTTTCTCTTCTCTTTGGGAGTTCCCAGCTACTTCCCTTCTCGCTCGCCTAGCTTCAACAGGTTCCTGCAAGATCACAAGAAGAGAACACTACACAAAGACATAGATTCATATTCATAACTAGTTCAGGATTAGAAATTAGCTAAACATACTAATGCAATCATACATCAAAGACACATCAGTATATAGGAGAAACCAAGATAGCTTTATTGATGAAATAACAAGGTTCAGGAGGAGATACAACCAAGAGAGTTCCAATCTAGCATCTCCTTCCCAGCAAATGAAATTCCTATCTTCACCTCCCTTCAAAGCATTAAGCACCCAATGATTCCAATCTCAAACCAACAACAATTCTTTGCAATAACAAAATTCCAGCCTCTAGATCTCATGGAGGAGAGATCTATATATAGATGTTTGGAGAGAAGATGAGTCAGCTTGAGATCTGACTAGTGTCCTCTCTCTCTGTCAGTTCTTACTTCCACTTGGAGACTAAGAGCCTCTTACTCATCACTTAGTCGAACTCAGCAAGGCAAGTGTCATGGAGGAAGATTCTGGAAGCTTCCACAGTCTTTACACCTCGCACAAAAGACTCTGCCATTTGTCATTTCCCGCTCAGCGCACCCTGGTAGTGCTTCTACCTGCGTTGCAATGCAACTAGCCAGTGTAACCTCTGCATTTCAACGCAGGCAGCTAGTGGAGCCTCTGAATTGATCCTGAATTGACTTGTTTTTTAGCAGTTTCTGGTGGAGAACTTCTGTGAATTGCTGTGGTTTGTTAGCCTTGTTCCTCTAGGGGTAGGAACAACATGTTTAGGGACTTTGGATCCCTTGGATTATGGACATTTCATGCTTATGGTTGTAAGGCACAAAAATGTCTATAACACCCGGCCGAGTGAGGGTTACATGTAATAAAATCGATACCCATTTCGCAAAAGGACCGACATCAATTATATGGTGGAGAGGAGTAGGTGGAGTGCGCATCTTTCGATCAAAAATTTGGCAGTTGTGGCATTTTCGGACTGCGTAAATACAATCTTTAAACAAAGATGGCCAGAAATAGCCAACGCGCAAAATCTTTTGGGCTGTGGCATACCCAGACATATGACCACCACACGCTCCAGAGTGGCAGTCATTTAGAACCCTTTCAGCTTCCTCATGAGTTAATCAACGTCGAAAAACGGAGTCTACCCCACGATGATAAAGTGTATCTCCAATAATTTTGTATTGTTGGGATTGGAATCGTATTTTCTGACGCTCTGATCTTGAAATTTTAGGCCGAAAGGATTGGGTTTGGAGATAAACAATGATATCCCCATACCATGGATCAAGAGTGCTAATAAGAAACAAGGATTCGTCCGCAATGGGCTCATCCGCCACAGTTTCAATATCAGCACGCGGGAAGTCACACATCAACTCCGGAAAAACTAAAGATTTCTTTGACTTAGATTTTTCAAACTCCAAGTCAAATTCCTGCAGGATAACAATCCATTTGGAATACTTGCCCCCTAGCAATTGTTTTGTCAAAATATAGATCATAGGGTTACAGTCGGATATTACAGTAGCTTTGCGTAGTAAAATGTAATGACGAAAACGTTGGACAGCTTGAACAGCTGCCAAGGCCAATTTCTCCACATGCGAATATTTTAGCTCAGTTGGATTTAATGTGCGACTAAGGTAATAAATCACATGTTCACTACCAAATTCATCTTCCTGAACTAACACCATTCCGATGGTGGAATGGGATGCGGCGAGATACAAGAGGTAATCCTGGTTGTAGTTGGGAGGATGCAATAACGGTGCATGGGTCAACGTGTGTTGTAGAGCATTAAAAGATTTGTCAGCTATCTCATCCCAAAAGAATGGAGTATTATGTTTCAACAACCTCGTAAAACCCTTTGTTATCTCGGCATAGTTAGGAATGAATCAACGTAAAAAGTTTTCTTTCCCTTGCAAACTTTGGAGTTGGCATAGAAACAAAGAAGGAGGTAATTTGACGATGGATTCAACCTTTGAGGGATCAACACGAATGCCAGCTTTCGAAACAACAAATCCCAATAATCGACTCGCTTCTATACATAAAACACATTTGTGTGGATTCAACCTAATTCGATAATGCCTACATCTCATGAAGATTGCTCGTAAATGAGTGAGATGATCAACTCTACGTAATGAATGGGCAGGTAAATCATCAAGATAAGGTTGCACAATGTGCTTGATGTCATGAAACGTGTAAGACATGGCTCTTTAAAAATTTGCTCCAGCGTTCTTCAACCCAAAAGGTAATTTGCAATAAGAAAACGTCCCCCATGGACAAATGAAAGTTGTTTTTGGTTGATCAGCAGGTAGAATATTGATTTGATTATGACCAGAAAAGCCATCCATAAAGGAGAATATTTCACTGCTAGCACAATCATCAATGATTTGATCGATATAGGGAGTTGGGTAATTGTCTTTTGGACAGGCTCGATTAATATCCCTATAATCGATACATATTCTTATTGTTCCTTGATTTTTATTAACATGAACAATATTCGATATCCAATCCGTTAAGGGAATTGGATAAATGAAACCTGCTTTAAGTAATTTTTCAACTTCTGCTTTATTTGCAGCAACTTTTTGCGGATGAATCTGACGCAAACATTGCCGGATGGGTTTAGCATCCGGGTAGGTTTTGATTTCATGAACAACAATTGATGGGTCAATTCCTAGCATTTCTTCATATGACCAGGCAAACACGTCACGAAATTCTTGAAATAGGGCCTTATATGTTTGAAATTCATCTTTCGTACAAGAGGCACCTATATGAATGTTTTCAATAATTCCCGGTTTAACTGAGATGTCAATAGGAACTGTTCGAGAAATATTTCCCAAATTTAACTCAGAATCAGGATTTTTCAATGGATTCTGTGGTTCCTTGACATAATTAGTCGTAAAGATAGATGAAAAATCATTTTCAAAATGATCAATCTCAGGTAAAAATGAATATCTATGATGGAGATCTTCCCATGGTAAATCATCAACAGACAAAATTTCACGAATTTGCTCATTAGTATGAACAAGTTCGGAGAATGTTGTTGAATCTGAGTTTGATGATGAAAGTGATTCTCCATAGACCACATTCATGGGGTCAATTTTGGTTGAAGAAGGGTCGGAAAATGACTGTATGGCCTGAAACGCAATTTCATAAGGACTCAAAGGCATAGCATCACCAAATGAATCCATCTCAGATTCGGAAGGTACGATCCAGGGATCATCATAAACAATTGTGTCTGATGAAATCATATGAATGGTTGCAGTAAAAGGCTATACGTTTGGAGGAGGAAAGGAAAATGTTCCTAGTAAACCAGAACCTTTAACTAATCCTACTCCAACATCCTTGTAAGGGATAGTTGTTTTGCCGACATGCTGGATACTTTCAGAAGAGGTTGGGTCAGATGAAAAGTAAGTTAGCTGGTCTATAGTTATGATCTTTCCATTATGAGGAAACTTTATAAGCCGAAAGACCGATGAAACAACAGCAGTCATAGTGTAAGACCAACTACGACCCAAAATAAGGTTGTAATCAAGAGGGGCATCAACCACTTCCATGTCTAGATTAACAGTTTTGCCTTCAACTCCTATAGGTAAATCCTGTAGAATGTGATAAGGATGGAACCCGCGGCCATCAAAAGCCTTTAGAATTGTCAGGGATTGATTGAGAGTATGAGAACCAAGCGATCTCCAACAGTGGATCGACATAATACACATTGAAGCTCCCTCATCAATCACAGTCCTATAGCAAGGTCTGTTTTTGACTAAAACTGGAATCTGGACAGCCGTTTGATGAGGTAAGCAAGGTGTACTATTTTCTAAATCGAAGATTATAAGGTTCGAGTCCTGAATATCAACAGCTCCTATAGCTGACAATAGCAATTTACGTTGTGTTGGACATGATTGCAGCACCTCCAAAGCCGAAATTATTGAAGGAGAAATAGCTAAATCTTCAACAATGTTATAGTTCTGAGCAGCTCTCGCATGTGGATTGAAAGCTGACTTTCGAAGTATACCCTTCGTGGGTGGTTTGATTACTAAGTCTGGGTTAGGTTTCTCGATCTGCAGCGGATCAGAACCAGGAGTTGAAGTTGATGGGTTTGAGTTAAAAGATTCTGCTTCCTTCCCACCAACAGGACTTTTACTTCCATAATCTTGCGATCGTGTCACAATCATAACATGGGACATCATCATTATGGGTTCCTCTGAGGCATTTGAGGAAGAACCTATCATCTTACTGTCTTGACTAGGAAAAGGATCCTTCAAAACAAAAGGCGTTTGAGAACCTTTGACGATTTTCGCAACCTCTGCGCAATGAGGGCAGTCTCTTGTAAAATGCTCTTCGTCACAAATGAGACAAGGATAACGAGGTTTACGTTTCTCATCAGTAGATTCCGTTTTTTCTGGTTTCTCTTTCGAATTTTTATCTGATTTATTTTTCTTCTTCCCCTTCTTACCGCCGGATATTGATTTGGTCGTAGATGACTCTACGACATGAATATCGGTAGAAATTTCCATGGAAGAGTCTCCTGTCAGGGAATCTGGTAAAGTTATAATAGGAGAAGAATTCTTGGAAGATTTCTTCTTACTTTTGGTATTAACTGTACCAATCATACTGTCAGCGGAATGAGACCCCGAAGGAGCTGCAGTTATTTGATTTTGTTTAGGAAGGTTGGGGATTTTCTCGTGTAACATACTCAACTGCGTATAAACGAGGTTAAGGTACTGAGCTTGACCAATTACTTGCTCTTCAGTAACAACTCCCGCGTTAGCTACATCCTTAGTGATTTTCGGTAATAATGATTTGACAAACCATTCTGCTAAGATCTGATCCAGAATAAAAACTTTCACTAAACGCCGTCGACGTCTCCATTCATGAATGTGATCTGAAATATAAGTGGACGTTGACTGTTTTAATGAAGTTAATAATTCTGTGCCATTGTCATATCTGACAGGCAACTGAAAATGAGTTAAAAACGAAGTAGCTAACTGACTAAAGTTATAAAAAGTGGCTCGTGGTAACTCAATGTACCACTTGGCCGCAAGACCAATCAGAGTGCGTTGAAAAAGATGTAAGTGAATTGAATCATCTGAAATGGAGTTAGATGCACACCAGTGGTGATAAGTCATCACATGGTTTGATGAATCCTCTCCTAATTTACCTTAAAACTTAGGAATATCACTGGGCAACTTATTTGGCATTGGCGGCCAAAACAGAAGATAATTAATCGGATCATTCATAAGGCGAGACAAATCAGGAAAGTCCAAAGTTGCAATGAACGGCAACTAACGATTAGGGTCTCTAAAAATCTGGGTCATAAGACCAACCCCAGGAGGAGGATGTCCAGGATAACTTGGAATTGGAATTGCATTTGGGATATTATATCCTCCTGGAAAACCTGGATTAACCAGACCGTACTCGGGTTGTTGAGGTTGCTGGTAAGTATATCCAGGGTACGGTTGATACTGATAGACTGGGTTCTGCACAGCAGGACCAAATTGGTATTGTCCCTGGTACGATTGATAAGTAAATTGAGGTTGACTTGTGACAACTGTACTTGGACCAGGCTGTCCTACAGGCATCTGAACCGAAGTCTGAATTGTAGGTCCAGATTGAGGTCCAGATGCTTAAGGAGTTGATGCAGGGACAGTAGAAATCGAAGCTTCCGATACTCCAGAAGAAGGTGGGGTAGATTGAGCAGATGTTGCAGTAGTTGCAGCAGTCGTTTGAGGCGGAGTACGAGGTGTACTAGGCCCAGGCTGTGAAGCTACCCCAGGTGCAGAAGTTTGAATAGTAGACTGGACAGGTTGCTGGGTTGAACCAGAAACCAAAGGTTGTCCAGGTTGAGATGACATCTGCACATTAGGTTGCAAAATCTGCTGAGTTTGTGATGGATCCCACACGTTCATTCCGGGGTATGGACCCATAACAGGTTGAGCATATTGAGGACCATAACCAGGTTGAGGGTAGGGTTGATAATTCAAAGGTACATTTCCAGCTCCTTGGACAAATGATTGACCTGAAGGTGGTTGGAAACCTTGGGTTGGGTACTGACCTTGAGGTTGATAACCTTGAAGCACGTACTGATACTGGGGTTGACCTTGAGGTATATATTGATAGTGGGGTTGACCTTGAGGTACGTACTAAGTCTGGGGTTGACCTTGAGGAATGTACTATTCCGAAGGTATGTACTGTCCTTGGGTTTCCCCCCAGGCGGTAACTGAGTACCTTGAGGTTGCCCCCCAGGCGATAATTGAGGATTTTGAGGTTGCCCCCCAGGCAGTAACTGACTACCTTGAGGTTGTGGATTTGGAATAGTACCTAACATCATAAGAATATCTTCTACACTCAACGGCTTATTTCTGTTATTACCAGCTAATAACCCATGTTCAACAGGTTGAGGAGATGCTCCTGAAAAAGTACCAGTTAGTGACTGATACCCAGACAGAACAGAAGGACCGCCATACAAAAATGTTTCTGGAGATTGAGAAAACATGGACGACTGTCTCGACAAATTCAAAGGTGGATAATAATCTCTAGGTGTTGGATGATAAGGAACTCGAGGTGGTGAAAAACTGAGTCCTGGGTTTTCTAAAAAATTGGTCAATGAAAGATACCAAGTGTCACTCCTAGGTGGACTGTAAAATATCGATTCACGCTCCCTAAGTTCTATAGTTGGTTGATTTTCAGGGATAGATATACCTTCTTCCAGAGTAACAAGTTCTTCAATAGCAATCAGTCCAGAAGGAAGATTTTGGGTAATTATTCTTCCTACCCTGGGTGAACCAGGACCACTAGAAGTTGGAGAGGCAAATCCTAATGATGGAGTAGCAACAGGTTCAGTTTCAGGTTCAGAAATTTCAGGTTCCTCGACTAATTAACTAGTAGAAGAAAAACTACCAGTAACTTCGGAAAATGAAACAGGTTCAATAATATACTTTGGTGCTTGAACTTGATAATTAGGATGCACAACTAAAGAAGATTCTCCTTCTTCTGGTGACCCAACTCTAATTTCACTAGGAGTTACAAGAGCTCGTAGCCCTTCAAGCTGGCTTGGAAAAAACTCAGGAGGTTGGCCCCGAAGTCTACGGGACTGTCTCGATAATTCAGCCACGATTAAAAATTTTAATTACTTCACATGCAAACAAAGAAAAATCTCAATGAAAACCACCTAAAGTCTCTAAAGAACCAAACAATTTGAATCATACGCCTAAAGAATCTAGGAGTTCAAACCACACACAAACAGTAACTTTCCATACTGAAAACACTAGTTGGTGATGAAATCCAACGTCGCAGAATTCAATACAAAAATGGCGGTTGGAACAATTACCCCGACAACCTACTTAATGAATAGACTGACACAAGTTTCTCCACTAAACCGTCTCAAGTGAAAAGAACCCCCCAGAAAATCCAAGTGAGTCTAGTCGACGTTTGCTCCAGGTACAGTGGGATCTTCCCTCCACTGTCACCTTAGGAAAGAATCCTATAGAATATGGTCACTATGGTTACCAACAGAAACAAATATACCTGGGGGAACAGTTTGTGATCTGACACACACGCAAGGGCAGAATAACAAGCTCAATCCCCTTGAAGGCTCCTTGACATAATCCAAGGTTTACCAACAAGTGACCCCAGGCTCCTCGACAATGGTTAATCCAAGGTTTACCATTTTTAATACGTGTATATCTTCTATCGTTCCCAATGAGGAAGGATTGATTACCCCACTGGTTCGGATATGATCTCGTGCTTGACTCCTTTAAGAGGAGCTTCCGAGAGCATAGATGTAACAATTGGAATTTATCTACTACCGCAAGATACAACTACTTGTTTGTTTAAACTATCTTGGTGAGTTAATTACTCCCTACTCCAAGATACTAGCCTAAGCTATCATGGTGATAAAGAGCCCTAGAAACAAAAAGATTGCTAGGTAGATTTTACTTTAAGCATTATTTTTATTGGTTTTTTCTTAAGTCAAAAGGTGCGGAGATGAAACTTTATGGTGTGAAGACTCGACTCCAAAACACTAAAAATTCACCTAAGATGATAAACAATCATTTTTCTTCAATGAACTTCTAGCTAAAGAAAGAGTTGAGAATGCAATTGCTTGAAAAACAAATCTTTCCTTAACAAACAAATGAAAAGAAAAATCTTTTTGTCTTTTTCAACAAACTCAAAAATGAGACTACTAATTATGCTCACGAAAACTATCCTTTTCTTTTCAACACTCAAACACTATAGAAATCAAATTCTTTTCAAAAGAGATTTTAAAACTTCTAGAAAGCACTCAAAACTATGAAAAATCTAATCTTGAGATCTACAAATTCTAAAAAAAACTAATGAAGCAAAAGCTTACAAAATTTCTTTTCAAGGATGTTTTACTTAGTTATCAGCAAACTAAGGACTAACTTGTTTAGAAGAACAAATTAATAAAAAACAACCAGCTTTTGTTTTCTTTTTAAAAATGAAATCCAAAACTTTCAAAGAAAGTTCTTTCAAAGCTTCGCAAAGAGAAAAACGAGATGTATTCCTCAACAAAGGTAGATTTTTCAAATCGGTAAGACTCATAAGAAGACCAACAAAAACCAGGGTGATCTGAGGTTTCTAAGACTTCTAAGCTCTGAGTCACTACAAAGACCAAAAGAAAATCAAGCCAGGCACGCAAAACTTCTAGAAATTCACCTAAAACATAAATGCCAATGGAATTTACTCAAAAGAAGTTTCTGACAAGACACATGCAGTTTTGGGCAGACGCTAAAACACATAAACAAATCCTAAGCTGAATTGGATGAAAAGCTTTTAGGTTTTTCAAAAATTTGACAGGGTTCGCAAGCCCCTGGTAGAACCAGGTGCGGTACCGCACTGTGCAGAAAAGAAAAAGTGCGAGGATGCCCACACTGTGCTACACACAGTAGGTGCGGTCCTCTCTCAAAAACGTGAAAAAACAAAAAACAACTCACAAACTAAAAACCTACCCAATCCCACACACATCAAGCAAAAACCAGAAATAGAGAAACAGTTTCTCAAGTCAAAGCAAAAGCAAAGGAAAAAACCAAAATTCAAGTCCCCAGTGGAGTCGCCATTTTGTTGGCCGGATAAGCCATTCTTGCGGACAAGACTGACCTCCCTAGTATCTATGGATATCTAGCGACAAGCAAACCAAACAAATTCTATCTTTCTCTAAATATTGTGATTTATAAATAAAGGCCAATAGGTGTTTTAGACCCTACCTCAAGTCCAATGCTAGTTTGTGGAAGCCACGCTCCGTTGATCCAAATGAGTTCGCTTGTAAAGAACCTGCACACACAAACATGCACACATCAAATATCACCTGAAAAACCAATATAATTAACCATATTTATCATGATGATCAAGGAGTTCATGAAATAAACCATAGAAGACAATTTATTGAGAAAAATGAACTTGATTGTATTAACTTTAATCAAAGAAGAACTTTACAACCTTGGTGCCTTGATGTTGTACAAGCTCCTCCCAGGGTCGAACAGGAATCTCCTCTACTTTGACAAGCTTCACTCTCTTCCCAATGAGATCAAAAGGTATGTGATCTCTCCTCTCAAGCTCAATTAGGAAGCCTAAATTTCATCAGCATTTACCCTCAAAAATATTCAACTTTTTTCCTCCCTAGTAACCAGCCCAATGCCTCATTTTATAGTGCAGAGGAAGGAAGTTACTAGGTCCACCTTCAAAGGGATAGAGGCCTCCTTCAAAGGGATAAGCTCCTCTCATCAAGGGGTTAGCTCCTTTAGTTATGGGATGCATCAACCACCTAGGAGCGAACCAACCACGTCAAGATTCCTTCTAGAAACATCCAGAATTAACCCAAAGTGAGTTTTTAAGAATAAACTTGTGCCTTTTTGACTTTCACAAGGGTCCGCACCCACCCCTTTAGAGATAGAGCGGGCAGGTCCGCAGGGAACATGATTAGTGGGTGCGGGACCACAGACGTTGCTAACAGAAAGTGCGGGCATAGAGTTTTAGGGCTTTTGAAGGGATTTCTTTCATTTTCAAGGCTTGACATGAAGAGCTGAGGTTTGAGACTTGCAAAGGAGGACAGTATGAGTGGTGATAGACTCACACTGTCTATAGAAAGTCATGGTGACAATATTTTGTGTAATAGGAAGGTCATATATGATGTATGTATAGAGTCATATTTTTGCAGACCTTTTTTATATTCAAAGGGAGCATGGACAACACACTTCAACATATCAGAGAATTCAGCATGTACTTAGGGGGAGCATAACCCTTTGCCCTTGATGAAAAAGGGGGAGAGTGACTTGGGGTTTCCATCAAGTCCAAATGGGGAGATTGTTGGCATTATCATACAGATTTGGCACTATGACACAGGTGTTGTCCTTGATGGCAACTCACACAGATGACAAATCACAGTTCAGGCTCATAGAATGAAGAAAGAGAGGTATATAGAGGTTCCCCATTGACCAAGCCACATGTACACGCGGGTTCGCAGAACAAAAGGCGTGTATAGCGTACACATGCACTTTCACAGAAGGAAAGGTGCGTACATGTTGGAAAACTTAGTTTTGGTCCGTGGTATTTGGTCCATGGTATTTTAATCCATGGTATTGGTCTAAGGTATCTTGTCCGAAGTGTTGACAATAGGTATTTGGTCCAAGGTATTGATTCTAAGTGGTTTTGGACCATGGTATTGAGTAAGGCCTAAGAATATAAAAGGAGGAGAAGATCATTAGGCAAAGGCACTCATGAATCGAATATCTAATGAAGAGCAAGATCTAGAATGCAGGTTATTGGGTTATGGTGCACAGCTGGATCTGAATCAAGGATGAACCTGAGCGCTTGATGAAGGATAAGTTCTATTGATGGGTCAAGATATTAAGGCTTGAAAAGAAGTATCTTTGTGTGGTTTTGATCTTTTATCTGAATAAATGGCACATGTTGTAATCTGTAAATATGATGATCTCGGTATAACTGATGTCTGGAATTGTTGTAAAGTTTAAATCATCATTTATAGATCTATATGCAGGTTCACTTTAGCAGAGGCGCATATACACGCTAGTTCTCCATATCAAAACAACGTATATCCAGGTTCGCCTTGAGAAAATGGCGTATGTACGCAAGTTCGACACATAGAAGTAGTGTATACCTAATAAAATATGCTTTAGCTACTTCTGTATGTTGTTGTAGTGTTCTGGGTTCTAGCTTGGGTTCTGGTTACTATTACTGTATTCTGGTTACATCATTATGAGAAGTGATTGATTGATTTAGTTTTGGTTGGTGCAAAGGAGATTGATTGATGCAAATATATTTGATGTTTGATTGATGTTATTGATGGAACCAGTCTAAAAATTTATGAAACATGGTCCCTGGAAGAAAGGAGAAGGTTGTAGCCTTCTGTAGGCCGTCACCTACGTAATAGTAAACACATCAGCTAGTACAAGAGCTAGGGGGTTGTATCTCCCTTCTAGGAGAAGCTAGAGAATGAGAGAAGGTTGTAGCCTTCTACAGGTAGAAGCCTGCGTACTAGTATAAGATTGCACCAGTACAAAAATTGTAAAGAGAAGTTTCTTATTAAAAGAAGATAGAGACGATTGCAGCAGGTGGTTTTCACCCACATTGGGTTTCCACCTTATATCTTGTGTTCATGTGTGTGATTGTCTGTTCCATGTTTACTGCACCTGGTTATTGTTTATATGGTTATGATGCACAGATTAAAGATCAACATATGATGAATTAACTGAGTTATAAGTTTGAAGTGTATACACTAGTTTCCTTAAATATAGTTGCGTATACACGCAAGTTTGATTAAATGAAGTAGTGTATGTAAATCTGAAATGAAATATTATTGACTTGCTAATACTGATTCACCCCCCCTTCTCAGTATTATTTCCAACAAATATCTGTTATAGTTTTATCCGTGATGCACTGAAGGTGTTTTTCCTTCAGCAACACTACAATACATTGTAGTTTCAATTCAGCGGAGAAGTGTACCCAGTAGTAGCCTTGGTCTGTGTGCAAATGCGTTGAATTCACAATAGACTTTATCTATTGTTTTGAAGGTGATTCGCCTTCAATAGTACTTCATCTTAGTGGATCCTTTCAATATACACCTTCAACGAATGCATACAGCCCTGGGGTACATGCTATATATTCCAATTTTGTTGTGAGGGTACAAAAACAATGAAATAATCACATCGATTTCAGCCATCTTATTGTTATTGTATGAAAGCATGCTTGTGTAGTGTTTACCAAACTTATATAGAGCCAAATTTACTATACTTTTATAGTTTCACTTAGATGCTCACTTTTCTTAATTTAGGTGTTTTTTGTAGTACTATTTTATGCACAAATTTATCTTTAAGAAAAGTGCACAGTAGAGAAGGGTTCTATATTTTCAGCAAGGGACACTCTTCTAGGTAGGAGGTACTCTATTATAGGGAGCTTCTATCATGCATGTTAGGTGATTTATCCTAGACAGAGTTCCAAGTCCTTACCTCATTGACAAAGTCCTTGCCAGACAAGACACCGGTGGATAGAGTTCCAAGTCCCTAAATTTCCAAAAAACCCACCCGACCCTAGCTATCTAGCCTAAAATCCTTTACATTCGAGTCATCTCTTGGCTGTGATTTCCTAGAGAGAGCCCTCTCTGGTTTTGTAGGGCTAGCTACCAAAGTAAAAGCTTGGTATGTGGCTACCTCTGTTGATCTCTTCATCAGGTGAGGACATTATGGAGGATAACATATGGCATGAAAACTAGGGAGTGATAACGTGTTCTAGTGAATGTAAGGTTCCCAAGTCATGGAAAAATGCAATGCTAGTTATGAGGTCATGACTGCCAAGGTGTGTTAGGGAATGCTAGGGCATGCTAAGATGTGCCAGATAGTATGAAGACATGTCAAACAAGCTAAGATGTGCCAAGTGCTAAGGCGTGCTAAGATTTACAAGGGTTCCAAGTCCCTGACTCCTCTTCTTCCATATGATATCCACTTATGACATTTTCTTTGCAATATTTGGTGCATTTCATAGTTATAGGTGATTTATAGGTTATCAATGTCTTCAGAATTTCACTTCTAATTGAGTATTCAACTGAACATATTGATTCTCTTATACATAACTATTTTTCCCTCCACTTAATTTTCATAAATTCAATAACCATTAGGTAGGTACCTACATCTTTGATGTTGCTTTGCTTGTTCAGTAAAATATTGCCGAGACTTTAATTTATTGAAAGTTGTAGAATTTACAATTTATGAAGTTTCAAGGTCTAATTTTGAAAAATATAATTCTTTAAAGGGCGCTAGCTCAATGGAAGAACACCTCCTTTACAAGCAGGAGGTTGATGTTTCAATTCCATCGTGCCCTGACATACATATGAAATGGCAACAATCAATTTTTGGTGACAGAGGCCCTTTTGGCCATCACCAATGAGCTTTGGTGATATTTTTTGACCCTCACCAAAAATATGAAATGGTGTTGGTCAATGAACGCAACCATATATACGCATCAATAGTGACAACCCTTAAAGGTCCGTACCCATAAATCGTTGTTGTTGATATGAAATGGTGACGGTCATTGTCCGTCATTATAGTCATTATTCGTGATGGACATTAAATGTCACCACAACACCTATACTTCTAGCAATGTGGCTTTTGGTCACGGTCAATGAACGTCACCATATATATGCACCAATAGTGATAGCCATTAAAGATCCATCTGTTGGAAATAATACTGAGAGGGGGGGGGGGGGGGTTGAATCAATATTAGCAAATCAGACACTTTTTCATTTTCATACTCAGATTCATATACGCTACTTCAGTTAAGGATATCCGCGTATATACGCGACTGGGTTAAATTCAACTAGCGTACGTCCAGTAAATTTATGATTTAGTTAATTGATCTTCAATGAGTGCTTCAGAACATTATTAACCATATGAAAAGTACACAAGTGCAGTAAAACAGAACAGATCATCACACATAAGAAGCACACATGAACACCATGATATAAGGTGGAAACCCAATGTGGGTGAAAACCACCTGCTACAATTCGTCTCTATCTTTCTTTAATAAGAAACTTTTTTTACAATGTACTAGTGCAGTCTTATACCAGTACGCAAGCTTCTACCTGCATAAGGCTACAACCTTCTCTCATTTTCTAGCTTCTCCTAGAAGGGAGCTACAACCCCCTTAGCTCTTGTACTAGTCGATCCATTTACTAGTACATAGGCGCCAGCCTACAATCTTCTCTCATCCTCCAGGGACCACATTTCATACATTTTCAAACTGAATGCTCCTGAAGCACAACACCACAATCTGAAGGCCACATTTCATCCAATTTTCATACTGGACCCATCAACAACATTGAAGCACAAATTAATCATCACTGCAATACACCCATCAACTACACCTGCATCATCATTCTCTGAATCACCCTGTCAACAATACAGTTACCAGAACATAGAATCGACAACAGAACTTTGCAACAATAACTAGATCCAACTGCAACTTCAAATATCATATCTCATCCTGTATACGGTACTTTGACGAACCAAACTTGCATAGATATGTGCTTTCACCAAAGACAACCCGCGTACAGATCTGCAAACATTTACTCATAACCTTGCAGCTGTTCCAGACATCAGTCATACCCAGATCATAACATTCATACAATAAACATGCGTCAATAGATCTAGTCTATCCATAATCAAACCATATAATGATAATCATTCCAAGCCTTAAGATCCCGATCCATCGTTCATCATCCTCCACATGAGTGCATCCTTGGTTCAGATCAAGCAAGGCATCACCAACCCATAACCAGCATCTAGATCTCACACTTCATCAGATATTCATCACTTGCACACTTCCCCTTCTTGGCCTAATGATCTTCTCCTTATATAGGTTTAGGCTTCTCTCAATACCATGGTCCAAAACCATGTAGAACCAATACCTTGGACCCAATACCTGGAGTCGACACTTCGGACCAAATACCATGGACCAAATACCACGAACCAAAACCATGGTTTCCGACATATATGCGCCTTTCCTTCTGTGAACCTGCGTGTGTATGTATACGTGCCTTTTGTTCTGATGACCCACGTATATACACACTTTCATCATGGTTAACCTGCGTATACCTCTCCCTTGACCTGCTACACCATGATCTGTTATCTGAGTGAGTTGCCATCAAGGACAACACTTGTATCATACCTCTGAGTGAGTTTCCATCAAGGACAACACTTGAATCATAATGCCAACAATCTCCCCCATTGGACTTGATGGCAACAACCACACCAAGTCACTCTTCCCCTTTGACATCAAGGGCAAAGGGCGGACCAAGATATTCTCTTCTTTGATCTCCATCTGTTGTCCATACTCCCCCTGAGTACCTGCTGAAATCTCTGATTGAGCTCCCCCTTTGTATATGCCGAGATGTACCAATCCATCCATGCTCCCCTTGAGCACATGCAAGGTCTATAAGAGCATAACATGACTCTTATACATACATCAATCTCCCAACCAAGTGGGAATACACCATTTTAGACTCATCTACCCAACCAAGTGGGGATATATCAATTGTTTATACAAGACTCAACGACAAGAACCATTACATCATCCACCCCATGCATAGTGGGGTAACAAAATGCATCAGATGACTCACAAAGACCAAGATCAACAACTATTATACACCATGTATGATCTGCATCAGACCTATAACCTGCAATACCATTCTTTTGACCGACCAACAATAAGTAGCAAGATATATCATTTAGCTACATAAGTATCATCACCAAAGACTTCTCATCAAAATGCCAACAGTGCATTATTTAAGTATATGCTCCCCCTGAACCTGTGCCAACCATCATATACCTTGACTGAACCATTTCCTGACACTGTTTAGTTGCTTTTCTTTAGAGCTACATATACGTGACTGTGCAGCGTCGAACTCGCATATGTACATGACTTCTCTTTATGATACCTGCGTATGAGATTTAGAACACTGATGTTCCACTCTTTCATCTTCCTCTGAGTCTGTCATGTCTGTGTACTTTACTATGCCACATCTTTCTGGATATACTACCTTTTTCCTCCATATCTTCAACTGTGATGAAGTTTTCTCCTTTTGGTATGGTGCCCAAAATCTTCTCCTGCATTCCTTTGCTATGTGTCCAAGCTTGTTACATGCATAACATCTTACATGTTTCTTATTCCTTCTGTAGCAATCAATAGCTTTGTGACCAAACATATTGCAAGCAAAGCAATATCCCTTGAAGTTCCTGGAACATGATGATCTTTCTATGTGATGGTCTTGAACCATTCTACTTCTGTATTTGGCTGCAACATGTCCACGATTATGACATACATAACATTCAACATTATTCATCGGAGGAACTAATCGTCTATCACTTCCATAATTAGGAGCAAAAGATTTTCTTTGAGGAATTTCTCTCCTTGGTTGCTGATGGGATTGTCCTCTCATTTCCTTGTTGGAGATTTCAGATTTTGCATTAGAGTTCCTTGTCTTACATTGTGAACTAGATTCACATTCAATAAATTCATGAAAACCAAGACCAGTTTTGATAGCAGGAGACAGTTGACTACTAAGAATATCATCCAAAATCTTAGTACTATCTTGAAATCGTAATAGTTTATCCTTTTCTTCTAATTTACTTTTCAAGATATTTACCTCAACCTGATGTTGTTCTTCCTTTTCCAGACATTGCTTCTTCAAAGTTTCTTCAGACTTTCTTCCTTCTTCCACTTGTTGCCTTAGTTTGAGAATCTCATTTTCTTGTTCTTCATTCAGCACCTGCAGCATTTGACGAACTCTGAAGGCACATTCCAGCTGAGCTTTTAAGCTGATAATTTCTTCTTTGAGGGCACTCTCCCTTTTGCTAGGTATATCTTCTTGATCTATTATTTTATCTGATGCTTCATTTGCTTATCCATCTTCAATCTAAGGTGATTCAGGATCTAAATACTTACTTCCACTCACCGGAAGGCTGTCATTGTTCCTTTGAGCTGTCTTCTTCTTTTGACGCGCTTTCTTTCCCATTGTTCTACGGATCTCCTTCAAGCGATCAAGCTTCTACCAAAGGACCTACTCTGATACCAATTGTTGGAAATAATACTGAGAGGGGGGGTGAATCAGTATTAGCAAATCAGACACTTTTTCATTTTCATACTTAGATTCATATACGCTACTTCAATTAAGGATATCCGCATATATACGCGACTGTGTTAAATTCAACTAGCGTACATCCAGTAACCTTATGATTCAGTTAATTGTTCTTCAATGAGTGCATCAGAACATTATCAACCATATGAACAGTACACAGGTGCAGTAAAACAGAACAGATCATCACACATAAGAAGCACACATGAACACCATGATATAAGGTGGAAACCCAATGTGGGTGAAAACCACCTGCTGCAATTCGTCTCTATCTTTCTTTAATAAGAAACTTCTTTTACAATGTACTGGTGCACTCTTATACTAGTATGTGGGCTTCTACCTGCAAAAGGCTACAACCTTCTCTCGTTTTCCAGTTTCTCCTGGAATGGAGCTACAACCCCCTTAGCTCTTGTACTAGCCGATCCATTTACTAGTACATAGGCGCCAGCCTACAATCTTCTCTCATCCTCCAGGGACCACATTTCATACATTTTCAAACTAGATACTCCTGACGCACAACACCATAATCTGAAGGCCACATTTCATCCAATTTTCATACTGGACCCATCAACAACATTGAAGCACAAATTAATCATCACTGCAATATACCCATCAACTACACCTGCATCATCATTCTCTGAATCACCCTGTCAACAATACAGTTACCAGAACATAGAATCGACAACAGAACTTTGCAACAATAACTAGATCCAACTGCAACTTCAAATATCATATCTCATCCTATATACACTACTTTGACGAACCAAACCTGCGTAGATATGTGCTTTCACCAAAGACAACCCGCGTACAAATCTGCAAACATTTACTCATAACCTTGCAGCTGTTCCAGACATCAGTCATACCCAGATCATAACATTCATACAATAAACATGCGTCAACATATCTAGTCTATCCATAATCAAACCATATAATGATAATCATTCCAAGCCTTAAGATCCCGATCCATCGTTCATCATCCTCCACATGAGTGCATCCTTGGTTCAGATCAAGCAAGGCATCACCAACCCATGACCAGCATCTAGATCTCACACTTCATCAGATATTCATCACTTGCACACTTCCCCTTCTTGGCCTAATGATCTTCTCCTTATATAGGTTTAGGCTTCTCTCAATACCATGGTCCAAAACCATGTAGAACCAATACCTTGGACCCAATACCTGGGGTCGACACTTCGGACCAAATACCATGGACCAAATACCACGGACCAAAACCATGGTTTCCGAAATGTATGCGCCTTTCCTTCTGTGAACCTGCGTGTGTACGTATATGCACCTTTTGTTCTGATAACCCGTGTATATACGCACTTTCATCACGGTTAACCTGCGTATACCTCTCTCTTGACCTGCTGCACTATGATATGTCATCTGAGTGAGTTACCATCAAGGACAACACTTGTATCATACCTCTGAGTGAGTTGCCATCAAGGACAACACTTGAATCATAATGCCAACACCATCACAATAAATCATTATTGTTCATATGAAATCGTGATGGTCACTATCCATCATTATAATCAATATTCGTGATGGACCTTGAATGTCACCATAACACCTATACTTTTGGCGATGCCACCTTTGGTGACGTTCAGTTTTTGATGACCGAGGCTATGGTCCATCACCATTTCTCATATGAAATGGTGACGATCGCTATCCATCATTATAAATCATTATTGGTGATGAACTTTGGATGTCACTACAACACTTAGACTTTTGGCGAAGCCACCTTTGGTGACGTTATATTTTTGGTGACGGAGGCTATGGTCCATCACCATTGCTCATATGAAATGGTGACGGTCGTTATCCATCATTATAAATCATTATTGGTGATAGACTTTGAATGTCACTACAATACCTATACTTTTGGAGATGCCACCTTTGGTGACGTTCAATTTTTAGTGACAAATTCTATTTTGACCGTCACCAATGAGCTTATGGTGACATTTTCGCCCCTCACCAATGTCATTTTTTCTTGTAGTGAGAGCCTCGCTCTATTTATACAATCCCATGGTCCGCGGACCATGGGTGGATCTTTCAAACTGAAATTACATTACAAAAACAAGGGTGGACAACCTTATGACTCTATTACGGCTTCGCACTCCACGCCAACAATTTGTGGAGTCTTTACAATAGACTTAGTCAAAACTTGGGCTTTAAGCCCCAAAACATGCCTTGGGGGGGATTCCACGCCCAAAATTAGGACTTCCAGATTATGCTCTACCTCAATGATCAGGTCTGGTCCCTCCTCATAGGGACCATCCCCTATCTGGCATGCCACTCGCTTGGCTATTGGAGAAACCCTTAAATGTCTCTCTGGTACAACATATGCAAAAATATAATGTATAAAATACCAGTACACATATAATTTCTTTTTTAATTTTAAAATATGGTTTTTACCTGCATTAGTCTACACTGCACCTGGTGGAAGTGGAAGATTAGGATCTCCTCAAAAATACATGCCAGTGCATGCCCAATCATCTATCATGATTAGTTGTTGTCCCATCCATCTAAAAAATGGTGGGGAAAAAGACATTTGCTGACCACCTCCCTGCCAAGGAATCAACTCACCCCACCCCATACACCGTGGGTCTCTAGGCACTGGTGCATCCACTTCTATACACTGGTATCAAAGCAGTGGCACACGTTCCAGGAAGAACATCACCAAGATGGATCCGAAACCAAATTGTTTCAGCCTTCTTGACTTGCACTTTGTAAGTTGGCTCTTCATATTGACCAACAAACCCTCACACCAGTTGAAGACCATGGGACATACACAATGAATGGTGTACTGGAAATGAGAATTTGTTTCTTCATGGAACACTTGAGCCCCAACTATTTGGGCCATAGTATGAAGGATTATTCATAGTGGGATATTAGGTATGGTATTTATGTATATCTTCCCACTCTGGGTTTTCCGAGTGCTTGGACAATGTCTTGAAATCAACATATCTATGCTCTCCCCTCCAGTGTGAGAACCAAACAACTAAATATGTTGTCTCTTTCGAGGCAAACCAGTAATGAAATAAATGTTTTCCACATCTATTTCAAGTTCTTTGTCCCTAATCATAAATAGTTGGTGATCCACATCGCACCAGCTAATCAAATGCTAAAGTAGCTCTACCTAGCTCGTAGTCAGAAGAATCTAGAAGAATTTCAACAACCCATAGTCTCGAAGGGAAATAATGCAATTTGGGTCCTGGGCTACTTGATGGTATTTGGCTTTGTGTCCTCGTTATTTCCATTCGATCATTATCTGTTGTTGATTAACCTATAAAACATCCATCTAACAACATTTCATGAGTTTTTATGGAATAAAATCTGGAGAAAAAGCATTAAATGTTGAGGATTTTCCAAAAAAATTACAACTCTTTGCCAACGCGAATGTCTATATAGTTTTCCACGCTTCAGGCTACCTACCACAGTTGGCTGCACAGTGAGAAGCATGGTTTTGATGGGTAAAACCCATGTCAGTCACCCTCGACATAATTTTTTTCTAAGCCCTCCATGTACCCTAGTATATGGATGAAAATACATAAAAATACAACCAATTTGAAGGGAAGAGACATATCTCTTACCTACAATGAATGACTCGACGAATGGTGTTCAGGATTGATCATACTCTCCGCCTTAAGATCAAGGTAAAATATGTTAAAAATGCTCTCTGATTTGCAAAATAGTAAAATGGCGAAAATGATTTAATTTTTTGAGCTTTTATAAGTTTTTAAATGACATTTTTACCAAATTATGGCTTTTTTCACTTATATTTTAATATTTTTCCTCGAAATTGATAATGTACATTTCATTTGTGGAGCAACAGGTCATAGAACATGGTGACAATGATCAATTATGACTAATTCAATGAGTTTTATTTTATCGTTTTTTCAGACTTGTAAAAAACAAATGAAAAAGCGACCCCTTGGAGTCCTCTGTAAGATCTTTTCTGACCCTTGAAACATGAAAAGATCACCGAGTGTAGAAAATCCTATAGATTCACAAGATCATGTAATCTAATAAAACAAGAGACAAGAATCTACTTCTACTCTTTACAGCGGAAGCCCATAAAGATCGAGAAAAATAATATTCGATAAGAGGAAGAACACCAATGGCACATAACACAATAAATATATGGGGAAATCCACAACCCAAAACTCCACTATCTGTATTACATTAATCAGAAAATAAAGATGAGATTACAATGCTCATTCTGTCAAGAAAAATCCCAGCCCTCAATAAAATCAATCTCTAGTTCACAAGCAAACACTTGACCAACACTTAGCCAATTCTCCTTCTCTCCAAGTCATATTTCCTTGCGTAATTCCTATGGTTGATTAGCCCATATTAAAGGGAAATCAGTGCATCCAAAACTATGCAATCCCTTCTAGGTTCAGTTCCTAATTGCATGCACTAACAATACAACTCAGAAATTATCCAACAAATAGTACATTGTCCCTGCACTCTAGTCTCAACTGGGTCTTTTTGAGAATTGACATGCATGATTTTTTGATGAGGGAATATTCAGTTAACTGGAGTAGCACTAGTTAATGCATTAATGCACCAACTAATTGTTAACTCACTATTAGTTCCTCAAATAGTTTGGAACTAATTTAACTATACTTAACTCAGTAAACTGATTTAACTAATTACAACTTATACTTAACTCATCTTGGACCCCTATAATATAGGGAGAACATATACATGACTTTCGAAAGAGTTCCAAATCGAAATTCCTAAGATAACTAAGTCAACTCACTCTATTTAACTATTACAAGTTGCTATGAAAATAGAATTCAATTTTAATTCTCAGTTTAATTCAAGGAAAAATTAAACTAGAATTTGTTGATTCCATTTTTATCATTTCTTGTTGCTATTTTCAACACTCTCTCTCAACAAGAAAGGAATTCAACTCGATCTCAATCCTGAACCTTTGAAATGTTTTGCATGCAGCACTTATCTCTAGTGTTGTTTCTCCAGCAACTGCAGAAACAAAAAACATCAAACCTAAATCAGAATGATGCCTCTGTCATCAAAGTCTCTGACCGTTATTTCCTCTTTCAACTAAAAACTTTGTGCTTCTGTTGACTCTCCCTTTCTGCACCATTATCAACCCTTCTCTATGCTTCTTCAGTATTTGACTTCTCTAGCCTCTGTCACTTTGATCTCTAACTGCATAAATCCCACTGATTCCTCCCACTAATATGTACTTTAGGCTCCTGTAGCAAGGTACGATCCATGAGATAAAACCACTCAATGGACCCCACCCAATTTCATCCCTCTTTGGAGTATCACTTCACATTGCCCCACCTCACACCTGGAGGTATAGTTGCATGTGATCCCTCTACCCACTTGCCTCAAAACCCCCCCTACTAGAGGTCTCTCCATGACTGGATGCCTCCACTCAGTCTTCTCTCTGCGTCTCCAATTGTGGCTACTCCAAATTGTCTTAGACTACTTCTAAGATTGCTTCTTCTCTACTTGAGTAGATCTCTCGAGTCGGTCTCCACCCAGCTTCTCTAGGTTTGGCTTCTCCACAACTTCCTGAATCTGCTTCTGAGGCTTCTTATAGAGCTGTGGGTTGAGAGGTAATTTACTATCCCTCTCAACCACCAAGTCTCTAACCTTTTCCATGCTCCTCAAGGCTTTTCATGCATCTTAAACCTTAAGAGCATATAGGTTCTTGACCCGTGCATCAATTTGTTTCACCTATCCTATGGTAACGTGTCTATGGAAAACCTTTCCCTTACTAAAAACCACATCATAGCCATAGTATTCCAATACCATGACTAAAACAAGATTCCTCTTTAGTCCTAGAACATACATCACATTTGTGATCCTAAGAGGGGAGCCAGACTCCCTCTGAAAGGTAACCGTACTAATCCCGGTAGCTCTATACCTCTCGTCATCTCCAAACTCTATGCTCTTCTTGACGTCTTTCACCTCGAAATCACTAAAGAGATCTCTATTCCCTGTCATATGGAATAAGGCACCGTTATCAAGATACCACATGCCTCCCATGGAAGTGCCGACCATGCATGCAATGAGAGTGAAATCAAATTTGAATTATGAAGTTAAAGCTTCACCTGCTGCCGCTATTATCAACTACTTCTTTCTTGCTTTCTTCTATGGGCAGCTCTTGGCATAGTGCCCATGCTCGTGACAATGAAAATACTTGATTTTCACCAATCCCATCTTCTTTCCACCCTCTTCACCTTGGGACATCTTTCCCTTGGCCTTATTTGCCACACTTGCTAAGGAAAAATCCTCTTCCACTTCCTTGGAAGAGGTCCCATCTCTAGTGCTCCTCAGGATCTCCTCCTGCATGAAATCTAACCAAAGTCATTCCCAATTTGGTAGCTTATCCTGACCATTGCCAGAGTCGTGATAACAATGCCAACTCTTTGGGAGTCCAAGAAGAGAAAGACTTGCCATATCATCCTCGACAACCGCGATTCCAAGTTCATCATGACATTGAGTGAACTTCGTCAAGTAATTTGGAATTGAGTCGCCTGCCTCCATCTTGATTTTTCGAAGTTTATCTTTCAGTGCCAACGCCAATTGGTCACTACTATTCTGGAAAAGGTCCTTCAATTCTTTCCACATAGGATTTGGAGTTTCCTTCCCATGGAGACTTGAGACAATGTGGTCTCAAAATCCCACAAGGATTATACACCTTGCCCTTGCCACACACTTCTTCCATTCGGCTAGATTCTGAGCATGCGATGTTGGTGGCTTAGGAATGTCATGATCAATGAATTCCTTTGATCCATCATCCTCCAACAGAGCCTCCATCATGTCCTTCCAGGCTATATAATTCGAGTTTCAATCCAATGCATACTCGAGCCGCAAGTCGTAAAACACCATTTATCAATCCTGAAGTATGTATTGCAAATTCAAATTTCACTTGTAATCCAAAACTCAAAAACTTTGAAATCTCCTCTAGTATATTGTTCTCAACTCCGATACCATGTAGAAAATCCTGCATATTTACAAGTTCATGTAATCTACTAAAACAAGAGACATGAATCTACTTCTTCTCTTTACAGTGGAAGCTTATCAATATTGAGAAAAATAATAATCGACAAAAGAAAGAAGAAGAACATCAATGGAACATAACACAATAAATATCCAGGGAAAGCCACAACTCAAAACCCCACTACCTGTATTGCTTTAATCAGAAAATGAAGATGAGATTACAATTCTTATTCTCTCAAGAACAATCCCAACACTTAGTAAAATCAACATCCAACTCACAAGCAAACTCTTGACACACACTTATCTAATTATCCTACCCTCCAATTCCCTATTTCCTTGTGCAATTCATATGACTGATTATCCCATCTTAAACGGAAATCAGTGCATCCAAAACTATGTAATCCCTTCTCGGTAAAGTTCCTGATTGCTTGCAGTATCATTACAACTCAGAAAAATATACAACAAATACTACACTATCCCTACACTCTAGTCTCAATTGGGTCTTTCTCAGAATCAACATACATGAGTTTCTATTGAGGGAATCTTTAGTTAACTGGAGTAGCACTAGTTAATGCATTAGTGCACCAACTGACTGTTAACTCACTATTAGTTTCTCAAATAGTTTGGAGCTAATTTAATTGGACGTAACTTAGTAAACTGAGTTAACCAATTAAAACTCACACTTAACTCATCTTGGACCCCTATAATATAGGGAGAACATATACATGACTTCAGAAAGACTTCCAACTCAAAATTCCTAAGTTAACTAAGTCAACTCACTCTAGTTAACTATTACAAGTTGCTACGAGAATAAAATTAAACTGGAATTTTTGGGTTCTATTTTTATCATTTCTTGTTGCTATTTTCAACACTCCCTCTCAACAAGAAAGGAATTCAACTCAATCCTGATCCTCAACCTTTGGAATTTTCTGCATGCAACACTTCTCTCTAGTCTTGTTGCTCCAACAACTCCAGAAACAAAAACAAAAAAGCAAACCTGAATCATAATGATGCCTATGTCATCAAATTCGTTAACTGTTATTGCCTCTGTCAACTGAAAACTCTATGCCTCTGTTGACTCTGCCTTTCTGCATTGTTTTCAACCCTTCTCTGTGCTTCTTCATTATCTGACTTCTCTAGCTTCTGTCACTTTGATCTCTGACTACATCAATCCCACTGACTCCTCCATCTACTATGTACTTTGGGCTCCTGTAGCAATGTATGATCCATGAGATAAAACCACTCAATGGACCATGCCTAATTTTAGCCCTCTTTGGACTATCACTTCACATCGCCCCACCTCATACCTAGAGGTATGGCTACATCTCATCCCTCTGCCCACCTGGCTCGAAATTTCCTCCTACTGGAGGTCCCTACATGACTGGATTCCTCCACTCAGTCTCCTCTCTGCTTGTCCAATTGTGGCTACTCCACAATTGTCTGAGACTACTACTATGACTGCTTCTTCTCTTCTTGAGTAGATCTCTCCACTAGATCTCCTCTGAGCTTCTCTAGTTTTGGCTTCTCAACAACTTCCTGAAGCTGCTTATGAGGCTTCTTCTGGGGATGCATGTGGAAAGGTAATTTATTCTACCTCTCAACCACCAAGTCTCTAACCTTTTCCTTACTCCTCAAGGCTTTGCATACATCTTGAACCTCAAGAGCATACAAGTTCTTGACCCATGCATTGATTTTTTTCATCTGTCCTGTGGTGATGTGTCTAAAGAAAACCTTTCCCTTAAAAAAAACCACATCATAGCCACAGTATTCCAATACCGCGATTGAAACAAGATTATTATTTAGACCTGGAACATACATCACATATGTGATCCTTAGAGGGGAGATAGACTCCCTCTAAAAGGTAATCGTATCGATCATGGTAGCTCTATACCTCTCGTCATCTCCAATCTCTATGATCTTCTTCAGGTCTTTCTCCTCAAAATCACTAAAGAGATCTCTATTCCCTGTCATATGGAATGAGGCACCACTGTCAAGATAGCACACGCCTCCCATGGCAGTGATGGTCATGCATGCAGTGAGAGTGAAATGAAGTTTGAATTTTGAAGCTAGAGCTTCACCTGCTGCCACTACTATCGGCTCCTTCTTTCTTTCTTTCTTCTGTGGTCAGTTCTTGGCATAGTGCTGGTGCTCATGACACTGAAAATACTTGATTTTCATCAAGTCCATCTTCTTTCCACCCTCCTCGCATTGGGACATTCTTCGCTTGTCCTTCTTTGCCTTAATTATTAAGGAAAAATCCCGTTCCAATTCCTTGTAAGAGGTCCCATCTCTGGTGTTCCTCCTAATCTCCTCCTGCATCAAATCTGACCATAGTCGTTCCCAATTTGGCAACTTCTGCCAACCGTTGATAGAGTCCTGATAACTATGCCAAATATTTGGGAGTCAAAGAAGAGAAAGACTCACCATATCATCCTTAGCAACTGTGATTCAAACACTTACAAGTTCATCACAACATTGAGTGAACTTGGTCAAATAATTTGGAATTAAGTCACACGCCTCCATATTGATTTTTTGAAGTTTGTCCTTCATTTCCAACTTCCTTTGGTCACTACTATTCTGGAAAAGGTCCTTCAATGCTTTCCACATAACATGCGGAGTTTCCTTCCCATGGAGACTCGAGAGAATGTGGCCTCAAACTCCCTCAAGGATTATACGCCCCACCCTTGCCACATACTTCTTCCATTCATCTAGATTCTAACCATATGATGTTGGTGGCATAGGAATTTCCTGATCAACGAATTCCTTCGAGCCATTATCCTCCAACATGGCCTCCATCTTATCCTTCCAGGATATATAATTCAAGCTACCATTCAAGGCATAGTCGAGCCATAAACCATAGAATGTAATCTTTTGGTCCTGAAGTATGTATTGCAAATTCGAATTTCACATACAACCCAAAACTCAAAAACTTTGAAATCTCCTCTAGTATATTGTTCTGAGCTCTAATACCATGTAGAAAATACTGTAGATCTAGAAGCTCATGTAATATACTAAAAGAAGAGACAAGAGTCTACTTCCACTCTTTACAGTGGAAGTCCATAAATATCAAGCAAAACAGTAATCGACAAGAGGAAGAACATCAATGAAATATCACACAATAAATATCTAGGGAAAGCCACAGCTCCAAACCCCACTATCTGTATTGCATTAATAAGAAAATCAAGATGAGATTACAATGTGTTTTCTCCCAAGAACAATCCCAACACTCAGCAAACTTAATATCCAACTCACAAGTAAACTCTTGACCAACACTTAGTCTATTCTCCTGCTCTCCAAGTCCCTATTTCCTTGTGCAATTCCTATGGCTAATTAGTCCATCTTAAAAGGAAATCAGTGCATCCAAAACTGTACAATCCCTTCTGTGTTCAGTTCTTGATTGCATGCACTATCAGTACAACTCAAAAAGTTATACAACAAATAGTACACTATCCCTACACTCTAGTCTCAACTGGGTCTTTCTCAAAATTGACATGCATGAGTTTTTTATTAGGGAATCTTCAGTTAATTGGAGTAGCACAAGTTAGTGAATTATAACACCAACTGACTGTTAACTCACTATTAGTTCCTCAAATAGTATGGAACTAATTTAACTGGACGTAACTTAGTAAACTAAATTAACTAATTACAACTCATACTTGACTCATCCTGGACCCCTATAATATAGGGAGAACATATATGAAGAATAATAACAAAGGCACAAAACCATATGTACAACAAATTAACACATAAAAATTAAACTGGCGGAAAAAGTAGAGAGCCATCATGTGGTCTCTCATCCTCATGTAATTCTCTCTTCTTCAAATAATTTAATAATACATTTAAATACATGAGCAAGTGGTCTTAAGATAATGCGTCTATCTTAGACTCACTTGGTTGAGACATTTTCTCAACTTACGCACTAATTTAGGAGAGCTAGTTGGAGAGAATCTCTCATTCAAAACTAGACTCCTTAGTTTGAGGAGTTGTCACAATTTTAGTAATTTATTTAATATTTGGATTTATTAATTGATTATTAAGAGAGTAAGGCTAACATTCCCCCCCCCCCCCCCCCCCCCCAATGATAAATCCAAAACGAACAAGGAACCATCTTCCAGGTTCTCAAGTCAATCCTCAAAAATTATTTACCTGAAAAAACCACCAAAGTTGGATGCTGAAAAAACTAAAATCTTAAGAGAACATGAATCAGCTGTATGTCTGATTCATCTCTGAATGTTTCTTGACAAATCCATCATGTGCCAAGCCACAAAAGGATCCGATTGTCCTTTTCTTGAAAAAACATCCAGTGTCCACTGACAGAATTTGATGAATGCCCACTGGCGTATCTGTTGATGATGATCACCCACTGGATGATGACTTTGAAAAACAACTCACTATTGCTTTTGGTGTGTTTGAAAAACTTCTCACTGCAACTTTTGTTGTTGATGCCCACTGGCTACTTCGCTGATGTTGTTGATACTTTTAGTCTGACAACCACTTGTCAAGTTCATTCACATTTTCCCCCCTTTGTCAGCTGAAAGGAGAGAAAATCATCTACATTTGATATCGGAACTCCCCCCCTTTAGGTGTAGGAGAGTTTCATTGTTGTACTCCCCCATTCAACTGCACGAGAGTACCATCGTCATTTGACTGTTGGCTGCAATATGTGTGAGTGAATCCGATTGTAAAACTTGTACAATCTTCTGGTTGTGGATGACCATTCCCAGGGATCAATCCATGAATAATTTATCTTCAATCTGGTTGACTATCATTGGTTGCAACATTTCTTTGATGTATGATTGGACTTGCCACAATGGCTACAAGGATGGAGATCAAAACACTGATCTTCCAGATGACTGGTTCTTTGACAATGAGAACATTTTGGTTTGTTTGCAACTTGAGTTTGCATGCATTTTTGTTTGTCTGCACTTTTAGTTTGTGTGCATTGATGTCTGTCTGCAACTTGCGGAGAACTTGTTGAGGTGATATGTTCAAGTAATCTGGCACTGATGAACTGAATGGGCTTTGAATAATCAGGGATATGTAAGTTGTCGTCATCTTCGACATATCCTAAGCCGCATCAATTTCGATTACTTTGGATTTCTTCCCATGGCTTGATGATGGGTTTGGAAGAAAGTTTCACTGGAACAACTTCAACAGTTGAAGCTAGTTGGATGAATGATTTTGAATGATCAGTTGTATCTGGAAAATACTTGGAAGCAACACGCTTATCTTGCAACTCAATTCTCTGCAGTTGCGACTTTAGTTGAAGGAACTCAATCGTTTCATGTGCATGTTGAAGATGCACTTGAATGTCAGCAAGAGTGGTTTTGCTGATGTGCACCATGTTAGATGATGATAACATTAAATTTCGAAGAATTTGGGACAGTTGAATGTGTGTCGCCATGTTTTGTTGCTTACTTTGAAGGCAGGCTCGCTTGGTGTAGAAGTCATGCTTGAAAATTGCACACTTGAGTTGATCACTGAAATGATATGCACGCTTGTATTATTTGTTGAGTGCTGATGCTTTAAACACTTGCTGAAATGTTGACTTGATGCTCGCTTGATGACAATCACTTTTCTTTAAAGGAACTTTATGAATGCTATAATGAACTTTACACATGCTCTCTTATTGTGCGTTGAACTGTCACACTTGATTTGGTTACTTGACATGCTCACTTGATCTTAGTGCGCTTACTATAGACACATGCTTGTTTTGATGCTTACTTGAAGATTAGAAGTCACGCTCGTTTGATGATGATTGCTTGCTTGACTATTTTATGAACACGCTCGCTTGCTTGATTGTTTTTACTTGAAATACTTGTTTGTTTGATTGTTTTTAATGACATGCTCACTTGTTGATGATTGTTGTACTTGATTTAAACACCTATTGTCTTGAACTCTTGGGTGATCACTGCACTTAGTGATGCACTGAATGTGCTGAAAAATGATGGGTGTTGAACACTATCGAAAATGCACCCAAACGACAAATGATAAATTCAATGTTCAAGTAACAACTGACTTGACTTAATGATGCACTTTAACAAATCAAATGAGGGTGTCGATTACAACTGAAAATGCACCCGGACAATTCAGTTAAAACATTGCAAGTGATACAGAAAGTTTTCATAATGTTGATGTCGTTTGGACTTGAAATGCTTGAGTGTGTAGCGTCCTTCACTTGATGGCATGAATTATTTGTTGTGAAATGTTGTTGCAGAATATTGATTTTATCAAGTCGATGATGTGATGTTTTGTGTTTATGAACTTAAGTCATTACAAGAGTGTTGATTTCAGGAGCTTGATCGAGAATGCTTATAATTAAGCGTTTATTATGCCCATTTAGTTTGTGTAAATAGATGTCATTGAAAGCATTTAATGAACGCAACATAAACCATGCAAACACATTCATGACACAGAGTGTACCTATGATCCCCTTATTCAATTTCGGGCAGATCTATGACATAATCACCACAAAAAGATATCTTTTATTAACCTTCAAGATACATCATCATGAAATGTCTTCAGTGAGGCATCTCAAGCATAGACTGAGAATGCCTTGGTGCCAAATTGTCTTCAAAAAACTAACTCACCCACTTTCTTCAATAAAATATGAGAATGACCTCGTGAAAAACTATACCTTATCACTCCATTACAAGGAAATAATCCCAACCATCAGCCTTATTAGAAAATGAATCCTTATTACTCCCAAAATAAAAAATAATTTATCCACTCCTTATCTCTCCATTAGACTCTCAAAAATCACACTTTATAACCTTCTCACTCCACTTAAAAACAAAATATACCTCCACACTTTTAACATAAAGTAAAAGTTTTCCTTATCATAATAAGGGTCCACCTTAAACTTTAAACTAATTTTTTAAACCCTTAAAAAAAATTATTTTCCAACTTTAAACTTTACGTTATTGAAAAAAAACTTACGACCTTATTCATGCAATTGTTTTTCCTTTGACTTGGACGCAGGCCACTTCCACGTTGCAGGTCTTGTACGTTGCAAATAGATTCCACGTTGTCTGGCGATCTTCATCGATTTGTTTGATCTGCAATTAAAAAATGCATGAAAATATTGCAGGGAAAGCGCTGTTGCAAAAAGAAACATGCAAACTTGTATAAATCTTTGGGCTTTTGGGGAACGAAGTGTGCTCTGGAGTCTCCAGATTTTAGGTCGCGTTGCTGTATTTTTGCCGCATTCTATGGTGTTCCTGTTGTAGAATAACTGTAAAAACCTTTTCGAAGGCAGAGGATCTATGGCCGGAAATACAGAATTCGTCTTCCTTGGCTATTCGAGGATGCCCTTCTGCTAATATTTTTCATTTATAGAGGACAGAAATTCAAATATGACAATGTTTGTAGGAAAAGACAGATGACAGATACACACCAGATCCAAAAAATCAGGATCTGGAGATTCACCAGCTGAAGAGACCTATTCGGTACACAGTGCCTACATTGGCTCTCTCCATGGTGTTTCCTTGATTCGACCCCATGCACCGACAATGACTTTTGTATGCAGCCTCTGAGTCAGCTTGAGAAATTTCGCAGAAAACCCAACAACATTTATCGGGCACTATCAGCGTGTACAAGGAGGCTGACTTCTGGATCCTTTTCTTTCAATCAGATTCATATTTAACAACTACGCTGGTAATTTCTTGAAAATCTACTCCACGTTGGTCATTTGTGTCCTTGACTCTGGCACATTTCTTGAAGAGACAACCCCATCACTCAACTGAATTCTCCTCCTCATAGATTCTGGAGCTTGCGGGCAACGAGATTATTGAGAAAGCAGCTACGACATTGGAAGAGTGCCTTGGTTTGAAAATAATTCTGACAAACATATTTTTGTCAAATAATAAACTTCACGGATGAGGGATCAGTGAATATTACAATGAGATAACCTAGTAGAGATGATTTAAAAAATCTCATCACAATGCAAACTCCTTTTAAGAAATATTTGTATTCACAGTGGCAGTTTATTCACTACGGTCAATGAGCATACAGGTCAGCCAAGCTCCATTGAAGGGAGAGCACCATCCTTTTACTCTGAGTTCCAATGAGGGACCACCAAGTCACCTTACACTGATCTATACTGAAGATCTACATTGACTCTTTACCTCTCCACACATTATCATCCATAGCCTCTTGCTATGCTCAATTCAAAACATACAGGTCTTCACTTCCTCACACTCAACAACACAGCTTCAAATATACCTTCTCATTATCTTAATCCCAAGAGCAAATTATGGCTCTGATACCACATAAAGAATAATCACAAGCCAGAAAACCATATGTACAACAAATTAACACATAAAAATTAAACTGGCGGAAAAGGAAGAGAGCCATCATGTGGTCTCTCATGCTCATGTAATTCTCTCTTCTTCAAATAATTTAATCATACATTTAAATACATGAGCAAGTAGTCTTAAGATAGTGTATCTATCTTAGACTCAGTTGGTTGAGACATTTTCTCAACTTACACAATAATTTAGGAGAGCTAGTTGGAGAGAATCTCTCATTCAAAACTAGACTCCTTAGTTTGAGAAGTTCTCATGATTTTATTAATTTAATTTAATATTTGGATTTATTAATTGATTATTAAGAGAGTGAGGCTAACAATATACGTGAATTAAGAAAGACTTCCAACTCAAAATTCTTAAATTAACTAAGTCAACTTACTCTAGTTAACTATTACAAGTTGCTATGAGAATAGAATTTTATTTTAATTCTCAGTTTAATTCAAGGATAATTTAAACTGGAATTTCTGGATTCTATTTTTATCATTTATTGTTGCTATTTTCAACACCGAGTACTTTTTGTTTCGAAGTCGTTAAAATAAATGAAATGACATCTACTAAGTATAAGTTTAACACTTTTTCGGGATGATATAAACTATTGTACGAAAAATGAATACCTTAGTCGAACATGGCTAAGAGGTTCTCTTAGATATTATTTTCTACCTTTTTGGATTCAAGAGATGATTTACGAAAAGGTATGTTTGGAGTTTTCTTTTTTTGCCTCTTTTTCAAACTCTCGAAACATGAAAAAAATGTTGAGTTTCACCTTTGTTGAAGTCGAAAAACTTAAATGACACAAGACTTATCATCATGACAAGATCAAGTTTCTTCTTCTTAGGACTCATTAAACTTACTAGGATGGATTCATCCAAAGGATGAACTTATATGGAAAGCAAATGCTATCCCCTTGAAGATTGCGATAAAAAATAGTTGGGTAATCACCAAAAATAGTGGGGGAAAAATGAAAGCAAGCATCTCTTGTATTTTGTGTAAAGGCAACATGTTGCTCTTGAACATGACACTTATCTGTTTCTCATTTTAGGTTTGGGATATCCTCACTTCATCACTTGCCTTCTAGGTTTTGGAAATCCATTTTACCTCTCATTTGATTATACTGATTCGTCATCATGACCTATGATCCCATGTTGAGTCAAATGCTACCAAAACTCTAGAGTTGTGTTGCCGATATGGTCAAGAGAAGTCCTATCTGTAGTTTTTACTACTTATACACTATATGACCTTTCTGGCACAGTCTTGAATCAAAGTTACCTACTCTATGATCCTTTGTTTTGTGTTGATGATTTGGGATACATTATGGCCCTCCTTCGATAGATCGCTTCCTGTCGACTTCAGCTTATTATCCAAGAAGATGATCTAGAAACTCCTTTCTAGTACCTTGGAGCTTGCATGCCTCAATGGAAAGTTATTTGCATTTGATGACAGGTTTACAGCATTGGACTTCAATCAAATGATACCATGGGTGTTCGACTTAAGCGTCATTATTCAGACTCGTGGATTGTGTTGATTGTAACTGTTGTAACATTATTTGGTTTTGATAAGTTAGTATATTAGCCAAAAATAATTTTAAAATGTGAAGTTAGGATATGGATGCAAAAGAAAGAAAACTTAAAATGTTAGGCCAATTTAATGTTTTAGAAGCATCCATATCAATAAAATGTTAGGTGTTAGCTGCCCTAAATAAAGAAGGCAAAAGAGAAAAGAAAATGTTAGGGAAGCAAAAAGAAAAGAATGGATGCACTTTATATTTTATAAATTCACAGGCTGCTAGTCAAAATGCGTCACAAGTCAAACATCAAATGTGACTTTCATGTGCAGAACAGAAAAGGAAAGGAGTAAAGGCTTTTCTCTAAGGTTTTATATATCAATTAATTTTGGTACTAATCCTTATTCCTAAGTTTAAAACCTCCAAATGATCACTCTGGTCATATTACCCTCCACTCACTTATACCTAAAATTTTAACACCCCTTTCATACATTGAAAATATCCCTCTATGCATTAAATAATTCCTGTCGACCCCACTAGTTTTCTCGTCCCATCACAAGAATTCTCTGTCACCTCTCACTCCATCTCTGACCATCTCCCAAGATCTGATGACCCATGTTGTATTTCAGCCCCCCCTCACCATTCAAAATTTACCATTGGGGGGATGGTGGGGGTCCGAAATGAGTGGTATATGAAACCGCACCCTCCCCTACGTGTCAATAACCAATATTTTCGGACCCCCTCGGGTGAAACCACTAACCACTCTCACCCCCCAAAAAATTTGTTTTCCTCACAACCGATACTGCTCTCCTACCCATTGCGCTCCCGCCATTCACCTTCTACCATGACATTCATCTGTTAGCTCCACCAATTCCATTTGATCCCTCCACAGTTAAGTCATTAAGCAGTAAATGACTTACCTGTTAATCCAATAGACCCATGCCACCTTCAACAGAAAAACCAGATTGATTATATAAACCTCCCTTTCACTTGTGAATAGGTTACTGAGTTCATGCATTGTCACTATTATTGATTTGTTACATGTTTGCTGGACTAAAAATTGTACTTTTTCACCCTCCAATGACATTCGTTTCTTAATCATTTTCAACCTATTGCTTCTGTTCTTGCCTCCAAAACCTGACTCCTCTCTGCGTATTCAAACTTCCAATCCAATTTTCACTCCTGTCCTTAGCTTTATCCAAAGATGCCTCCAAAGGACAAAGGACCAGAGGAAACTGTCAATCCTCTGATCTATCCTTCCATATATTTCTAGCACATACCTTTGGTCGACAAAGACTTTAAAATCCATGAAACTCTCTGTGAATTTGACCTCTTTGAGATGTATTGTTGGATCGAGGACAAATACATTGACAAGTCCGCTGACATTTAGTTGGGGGAGTCCAATTTAGCCCACTATATTTTTCCTCGTACCCATAACACCCTAGAGTTTGTTAGAAAGTGTCATGCATAATATTTGCCAAGCCAAAGGGCCATCATTATCCCCACTGGAGAAATTATTTTTACCATCACTCCTCAAGTTGTACATCAGATGATGCAACCCCCCACAGTAGAGAATGGTACCCCATTTTCCTATGAAGCACTAATTGAAATGTACCAGAAATTAGTCTTTGGCAAAAGTGCCAAAACCCTGGAACTTTTCTTGACAGAAGATGCCTCATTGTCAAAGAAAAATCCTCCCTATCACTCCTCTATCTTCCCTAAGAGAGCCAAGTAGATTTTCACAATTATATCCTACCTCCTTAGCTATTACTCAAATCAGTGGGTATATGAGGCCATCATAGGATTTCTATCCATTTTCTCTGTTGATTCTAAACTCTCCATTGTGTTTAACTTCAACCAATTTCTTGGAGTATCAATTCATCGATAGCTTATCAAATTCCCAACTGAGGAGGTATTCAAGTATGCCTTTGTATTAGTTTATATGTTATGCTTTCAGGGGGACAACATCAACCTTTCGTTACAAACACTACACAAAAATGGTCATTGGTGAGGGTCATGCCTGTGATAGACCATTAACGTTCGTCACTAATGTCGCATATGGTGACGGTCTTTAAAAAAGCGTTGTTGGAAGTGTATATAGTGATGGTCCTTTAAGGTTTGTCACCAAAGCCATTTTCAATGACACTTTTGGTGAGGGTCGTTAAAGGCCCGTCACTAATTCCCTCTTTGGTGACACTTTTGGTGAGGTTCGTTAAAGGCCCATCACTAATTCTCTCTTTGGTGACACTTCTAGTGACGATATTTTATTGACCGTCACCAATGATCTTTTTGGTTACTTTTGGTGATGGTCAATAAATGTTCGTCATCATTGATCATTCCAATGAGTTTTTGATGACGCTTCATGCCTGTGATGAACCTTTAAGGTCTATCACCAATGTCGCATATGGTGACAATCTTTAAAAAATCGTTGTTGTAAGTGTATATAGTGATGGTCCTTTAAGGTTTGTCACTAAAGCCATTTTCAATGACACTTTTGGTGAGGGTCGTTAAAGGCCTGTCACTAATTCTCTCTTTGGTAACACTTTTGGTGAGGGTCGTTAAAGGCCCATCACTAATTCTTTCTTTGGTGACACTTCTAGTGACGATATTTTATTGACCCTTGCCAATGCACTTTTTGGTTACTTTTGGTGACAGTAAATAAATGTTCGTCATAATTGATCATTCCAATAAGTTTTTTATGATGTTATGTACCTGCTACTATATTTTTTGTCAAAAGATAATAATTTAAGACCAATGTTGTGGTGTCTTTTTCATTATGTGTCCAAGGTCATAGTGGTTATAATAGTCAGTCAATTTGCTAAGAAGTAATTAGTGTGTATCATTTCCTTGAAGTCATAAGAATATATTTTTCCTATGATTCAACACATGATTCATCTCTATGAGGTTGATTATCTAGCAAATTTCCTTTAAATAAAGCTCCACTAGTGTGTGTAGGAACTATATTATTTAATACATAATCAAGCTCTATCAATTCTATTAATGAGAGAGACCTAGAACTCCTTAGCACTCATGTCACAACTTAACATGCTTTGGAATAGTACACTAACATTCCTTGGCACATCGCATGTCTTGGAACATATTTGTACTGGGAACATCTATGTACCTAGAACATCTTGCCATGAGTAGTATTCCCAAGCACATGTTGGCATGCCCTATCATAGCATAGCACTCCCCTATCATGTGTTGGCATGCCCTGTAGTCCCTAGCATGCCCTGGATCACCTTGGCATAATATTGCATTGAAAAACATTAGCACCTGGCACACATTGGCACTTGGAATGTATTGGAACATATTATTAGTGTGCCTAGCATGCCCCTTTTGAAAAGGATAAAGTCCCGACTTATTAACCCTCTTATGTGTTCATTTCCTTGCATTTTAACTTGGTTATTCCTTTTGTTTCCTTGAAACTCCTTAACGCATATTGGCATACTCTTGCACCCTACACATCCTAGTATGTCTTAGCACCTAGCATGCCTTGGCACTATTTGGACATGCTAGCACACCTCAGAACTACCTAGCACACTCTAGAACTTCTTGAAATTCCCTGATATCCCCTAGCATTCCTTACCTGTGCTTAGCATATCTTGTCACCCCCTCCTTGGCATGACAACTAGCACTCATTAACACTCCTCGACACACCCTCATATTCATTCACTTCCATGCATTTTGACCTAGTTCTCCCTTTTGGTGTCCTGGTACTCCCTAACACTCCTTAGCATGCATTGGAACTCTTTAGCACACCTTAGCACTCTTAGATATGATTTTCCACTTCATAGCATGCATCACACTCCATGACGCACATTGGCATTTGGCACGTGTTGGAACTTGGCAAGTCTTAGCATGTTTGGCATGTGTTGAGATGACTTGGTATGCTTTGGCATGGTTTAATATTAAATTTATTTGAGATAAATTATTGGAAACTAGACGATAAGAAATAGAGGAATATTTGGCACTTAGAATGCATTAACACTTGACACTTGACACCTATTGGCACCTAGTGTTGGTGCCAATACCCATTTTTCACACCCTGGCACCTGGCACATCTTGGACGCATGCCACCCTGACACTCTAGCATGACTTAGCGCTGCCTATCATACCATGTCACTCCCTCCTTAACACACCTGGAACTCGCTGACACTCCCTGTCACACACTCTTATTCATTCATTTCCATGCATTTTTACCTAGTGCTCCCTTGTGTTTCCCTGGTACTCCCTAACACTCCTTAGCACGCATTGGCACACCTTGGCACTTCACACATATTGTTATGCTTACCTAGCATTCTAGCATGCCTTGGAACTACTTGTGATACCTTGTTGCTCCCTCTTTAGCACACTTGGATCTCACTGGCACTTCATTTCCATGCATTTGGAACCGGTGCTCCCTTTTGCTTCCCTAGCACTTTATCCTCACACTCCATAGCACGTGTTCATGCCACACCCTGACACCTGACATATCTTGGCATGCCTATAATACCTTGGAACCGTATAGCATGTGCCAGTACTTCCTAACATTCCCCGACACACCTTCGTACTTCCTAACCTTCATTCCCTTGTAGATAGCCTTAATTTTTTTGTGACTTGGGAACCCAACCAGGTCATTGGAAAAACAAATGTTGTGCCCAACCCAAAGTCTCCCTTTGCCTGGAATTTCTTTGTCCAACCCCTTATTATAACCATAGGATTTCCTCCTGCAAGTATTATTCTGACCTTCTCCCAACACACTTTATCCTTGAGACACTTGGAATCAATTGACACTCCTTGGCACACGCTCTTATATATCCATTTCCATGCATTTTGACCTAGTTCACCCTTCTGATGTTTTGGCACTCCCTAACACTACTCAAAATGTGTTGAAATTGTATGCCTTTTCATTCCTTGGCATGCCCCGACACTCCTTAATTATCATGTCCTCACAACTACCCTTAACTTTTTTTGGGACTTGGGAACCCAACCAAGTCTTACCTCGACTACAACAACCTGACCAAGTTACAGTTACTACAACTAGATTGTGCCTTATTCACCTAAGAACTGAATATAACTCATGTTAGGCTACCCATGTCCAATTTCAACTTATCTCACTTAACAAGTTACAAGTTACCAAGTCAAGGCTCACATCTAACCATGCCCATAAAACAACTAAGAAACATAGTTTACATCTTTACATGCCATAACACATGCCATGTCTAACAATCCTTTCGCAACATAGTTTACATCTTGACTTGGGAGTTTTTATTTTGTAAATGTGACCCTTGACTATGCCATGAAAGCCCTCCAAAACATTCTTAAATGATGGGAACTCCTCTTCATGTGTGAAGCCAGTGAAATATTTTATTTGTGTGTTAGGGAATGTAAAAGATACCCTTAATAGAAAACATGCATACAAATTTGTAGCCAAGTTCCCTAAATATGAGATGTTTCCACTTGTGCACTTGTGCTTCCAAATATGTGAACTCAACAACAAAACATGAGTTAAAATACATAATGTCTCTCAACATGTGAAAGAAAAAGTAACCCTTACCCTAGTCTTCCTCCATTGGCAATTTGGGCCTTTTGTCACAAGGTATCTTCTCTTCTTTGGAAAGAGGACATAAACAATCTTTTAGATGTTTCTGAATGGAGTACTCTTGACCTATGTCCTTCTCCTTGACGCCACGTGATACAAATGCCAATTTTCATATTCTTGACTATGGCGTTCTTCTTTTATACATGTGATCCTTGACTATGCCATGAAATTCTCCAAAATATTCTTAAAGGATGGGAGCACATATTCATGCATGAAGTGAGTGGAATGCGAAAAATCATCCAAAATTCCTCCAAATATGTGATTTGTGCCTTAGGAAATGTTAAAGGTACCCTCAATGGAAAAATTCATAAAGATTTGTGGCCAAGTGCCCTAAATGTGAGATGTTTCCACTTGTGCAATTGTGCCTCCTTTTGATGCTCAAATTGGCACCCTAATTGTGCAAGACTTGCAAGGTGTCACTTTGGGTCAACTCAGGGTTGTTGGCACTGTTACATTATCAACGAATCCTCTCACTTTGGATTACTTATTGAATCTTGGGGGTATCTGAAAGCACAAATTTATGGGGTCTTTTATGTGACTAGATCATTAGCACTGAAAACCATCTTTACATTGGATGGCTCAAAATCTTGATGATCCATATCCTATTGACCACAACTTTTGTACTCATTATTGCTTTAATTGCAATCCCTCCAGTAGATATTGATGGTGTTCAAGAGCCTATTTCTAGTTCTCTTCTTTATGGAAACAATATTATCTGCAACGTCATTATTCGATGAATGGCTACACAATAGGGACCCCGTGAACCAATTGTTCATGTTGTCGATGTGGTGCCCACATGACACAAACATTAATGGTCTATCATAGCCAAACACTCTACGATGGGTTTCAAAGATACCCAACCTATGACAACAAGCTACATTCTATTTCGAAAGCCTATACACAGTGGAAGAATTATATTCTACCAAAGGAAATGACCATCCACATCAATTGTAGGCCATTGCCTACTCTAGATAATCCTTGGCAGTTAGTTCCACTGGATTTTATGTCATATTTTCCCTCAACCGAGCATGGTAACAGATGTGTTTTTGTTGTTGTCGATTGCTTCCTTAGGATGGGATTTTTTGCACCCTGTAAGAATATTATCGCAACAAAATCCACTCATAAGTTCTTCTTTGAGCATATTTTGGTTCACTTTGGGTTTCCAAATATCATATTTCTTTATAGGTATAATAGGTTCCTTAGTATTTTTTGGTTTAACCTTTGTTGCATAATGGACATCAAGCTTGACGAAACCCACTACCTTCAATGCCTAGATTGATAAATGGAAAGTAGTGGTCAATAAGATCATATCACAATCAGACTTACCCACTCTGGCTCGTCCACCAGAAATATAAGACCTACTACTAGCATCTTGTCTACTTTTTTTCACCTTCTCCTTAACCCTCGGGTTCAGTGGGTATGGTCGATGATTTACTAGCTTTGCATCTAGTTTTAGCATGATTTTCATCTCCCCTATATATCCCTTGATCCCTTTCAATTATGCGACTGATGAAGGGAACAAGTCTTCATATTTTCTGAGGAGATCGAAAATTTCCTTTGTAGTCTGCTTATCCTAAAAATATCCAATTGAGGCTAACTTGGGTTTTTCATCGGTCCCGATGTTATGTTTCTGCAACTTCAATGGGAGTAAATGTGGATCATCATTGACAGGTCCATCATTGATATCCCTTTCCCCTTCGGTTTCATGGAATGATAGATTTCATAATTCCTCCAGATCATCTTTATCCAGGTCTTTGTCCACCTTCCCACAGGGTATTTCTTCATGATATCTGGACTCGTAGATATGTTGTAAATTCTTATGATCTATGCACCCCTCCATTAGCTGACTCGAGGTGAGAAGAATCTACCTGATAGCCTACAACACCTCATTCAGCCTCTTTTTGTAGTCTAAAAATAAAAAGCTACTGACAAACTAATCAACCAAACTGTCTGAATCTCCACTATGTTTCCTTCTTCTTGTACATACCAATATTTTGGAAAGGTTGTCAGGGTGTGTATAGAAACATGCACCCATAACTCCTTTGGAACTCCTTCCAAATTCCATCTCTCCTTACAATTTTGCAAATGTTGTCGAGGATTAGAGCCCCCCCTGTATTTGACGAAATCTTGAGCATACTCCCCCACTTGTCTGAATCTTACTTCCATGGCTATTTTGATCTTCTCCCATTCTCGGAGGTAGTTGCAGTGAAATCCCCACCATATTGGCAGTGTTGCATGTAATGCGAAATTTATTAGAGGTATAGTATGTTCTTCAATAACCGTTGCATCAATATTGTTGATAAATGAATTTACTAAATCTATACGACTAAAGATAGGGAAATCTCGTACCTCAGTGCATTTCCAATTGATCCAACATATTGTGGTGCAACGTCTAGTGTTGATTTCATATCCACCCCGCTGCCAATTATCCCCATTTCCATTGGCAGGGGTGGGTCCCTATCACCTTTTGGACCCACTTTGGTTGCGGTCATCTTTTCCCTTCCCACTAAACTTCCTTCCATACTTTCTCCCTCTTCCAGATCTCTTAACACCACTCCTACTTGGTGAAATTCCTTCTGTCACATTTTAATCGCCTGCATGGCCCTTATCCATTTCTACACTATCTGTGCTCTCCTTTGCACTCTTAGATCCTTGACCTTTCAAAAGTCATCTGCTTCCATCCTTATGACATTCTCATAGTTACCCACTCAGTAGAATCCTTCCCTTTAGGTTCTTCCCCCAGTACTAGGTGCTTATTGTTGGGTGTGGAACCTGATTATCTTCTGTATTCAAAGGTATCACCGCATTGGATCCTAGTTCATAATGGGGTCGAAAGGCCGCTTGTTGGGCATGGAATCCCCCCACGGCATGTTTTGGGGCTCAAAGCCCAAGTTTTGGTCAAATGTATTATAGGACTCCACGAATTGTAGGCGCGGAGCACGAAGTATAGGTTGAGTCATAGGGTTGTCTGCCCTAAGTGTTGTAATGTAATGTCAGCCTACCCATGGTTCGTGGACCATGGGATTGTATAAATAGAGCGAGGCTCTAAGTTTTAAAGGGAGCAGATAAGAAGCGAAGGAGTGAAGATAGAACATAGAGGGAGAGTCTAAGTGTATTGGGTCATAGTAGTAGGAAGAGGCTCTGCAGCTGAGTGCACAGAGGTATGGTAGAGTCCACAGCTGAGTGCGCAAGGTAGTGTCGAGTCTATAACCTTGAACAAAGAATAATAAAGATAAGTTGATTCCAAATTTGGTGCATCTACTTGTGTATTGCATTCTTTACATTTATACTATTTTTTTTATCGCACGCACTCATATGATTGCTGGATATACTGTTAGGTATCACTAGTCTTACACATATAAGTTAAGTAATTGGGTAATAATAGGTTAAATAGCAAGGAACTTGGGTCTAATATAGATCATGCCATGAGTAGGGCTGCACGAAGGCAGCATCACAGGTTGCGAGGGACTAATAGGTGCGTATAGTGACGTGCATGCAGGGTCAAACCGTGGACCGCCAAAAGCTCATCAGACATCCCCAGGGTGCGGAAACCTAGTTTTGGCACCCTCCCATACTACTTCAAGTGAGACCTTAGTCCGCGCTCCGTAGACTGTTGCCAAAAGGGCCAATAGTACCAGGATTTTCTTGGCTAAATCACCTCTGAACTTGGGTTAGGCCCATACAAGCCAACAAATGGTTCCATTATCGGGACCAGGATCTAGATAAGGGATGTCTAATGTTGTGCCATTGGAATCCAACCAAAAAAGAAAATGAAGTGTGGTTGGACAAGAACATTCACGATTTCGCAGCGCAGGAAAACAAAAATCCACGAGTAACTAAGGAATAGTGGTTGGAGCGCTACTTATATACAGAAATCCACAAAATTTTCTTTGCATCCTTTCCTTCTGAGATGTATGAGTGGATTGCGAAGCTAGCAGACAGTCAGGGAAGGTGTAGGCTCGACAAACCAATCGTGTGGACTCTAAAATTAGTGCGCAGACTAGAAGCGTCAGGAGATAAGATCGCGCGAGCTGTGGACCATTGGCTTGACCAAATTATAGGAGGATTTATCACTGAGTTCGCAGTAGACACGACTGTCAACTACTGTGAGGTGGAGTGATGTTTCCTCAAGGGACCGCGAGGTAAGTATATTAAATCTTTGAACACTTGGATTAAGATGATATTGTGTGAAAAGTGGGTTATGCGAATAAATTAATGTTTGGAACTACGTGAAGTGGGACGGCCTACAGAAGTGGAAGTAGTGAAGAATTGGAAACCAGTCCCCTAATTTCCCCCTTGCGGGAAAGAAAGGATGAGATTGTGCAAGTCTCTCTGAGAAGCACGGTTAGTCTGATAAGTTAGCGAATTACGTGCCTACCATCTCCACCTACACCACCACCCGTCTCACCCTCCTCACCTCTATCTCCACCCACACCACCTCCACCACCACCACAATTTAGTATGGCGAGTGCGATCAAACTACCGGTATTCACAGGAGTGGGGAATGAAGATCCAGACCAATTCTGGTTCGTGGTAAGAGCAGTATGGGAAGCATAAGGCGTCGTGGATGACAATATTAAGAAGGCTACACTGGTGAGTGTGTTGTAGGATTGCGCATTAACATGGTACATCAAGCACTCTAATGACCATCCAAAGGTAGGAATCACAGGAATCGAGACCGCGCTGAACAGGGAATTTAGCAAGCCAAAGTCAGAAACACAATCAATCATTGGGTTTAAGGAGATCGCGATGCTCCCAGGCAAGATCCCCTAGGATCTGGACCAAATATTGAAGGGCACGATTCGTGAAGCCAACATGACATTGACATATGGATAGCACCACGCATGGTTTGTAGCATCACTAACACTGCACTTAAGGATGACGCTGTCACAACAAAAACATTCCACCTAGGTTGAAGCTTTGGAGATGACGATGAGATTGCATGAGACCCCTATACAAGACCCTTGTCTGGGAGTCCAATAAATCCACGTGCAACTACGAAATCTATGTCTGGAAATGCAGAGTTTGGAACAGGCCAGGACACCTTGGCTAGAGGCATGCAAGGAGGTATGGTGCATAAAATGCAAAGGCCAGGGGCATGACAAGGACCATTGTCCAGTGTTCACAAATTACTTGGCAGGAGGAAGGTCAACGCCATTAAGACTTGAGGCATGGGTAGGACCGAGTGTGGTGCCGGCATTATGGTGCACGATTTGTCTGATAGGAGGAAAACACACTACAGATAATTGTCATCTATTGCAGAAGTATACGTAGACGTCCCAACAATTGTTTTGTAACTTCTGCAGGTCGGTAGGCCATGATGAGTGCACCTGTAGAAGCTACGAACTAATGATAGATCAGACTCCTGCCTACAGGGTGCAGACCGAAACGTGAGCTCTTGACCTAAATGTAGGAATGGCGCGTGCTGGATTTCGGGGGCGCAATTGAGCTCAAGGTGGAATGGGACCTGGAAGGGGTCGCGAACAGTTAATTTGTTATAATTACGGAGGGCCAGGGCACTATGCCCACGATTGTACAAGCCCGAAAAGGACATCATGTTTGTACTGTACTTAGTTTGATCATGAGGCAGAAGACTACCCTACATTGATAGCGAGACTATGCAGAAAAGGGTTACTTCAGCCCCCTCCGACTCAGAATCCTCAAATGATGAGGTCTAAACCGCGCAAAGAAGGCCTGAATGTAAACATGATGCTCAGTAGCGGTATGACCACTGGCGATGATAAAGGTAAGTAGCCAGACGAAAGTGCATGGGTTCGTAAGGCTCCTACAAAGGAACCCGAATTTGATTTAGAATGTGCGAAGGAGACATTCATGGAAGCTAAGAAGAGCTTCACGAAGGCCTCCACTTCAGGTAGTAAGGATCAATTAGAACCAAGGATGGATCCTTCAATGCTCACTACCTTTCTAGAGGCATGCATGAAACTGCTATGTGATAGGAAGGCGGCAAAAGGACAACAAGAACTTATCACTAGGTGCGCCGGGTCAGGAGAGCCACGCGTGGTCTTGAAACTTGGTAAGCATGCATTGCGTACAGGAAGGGAAATGAGGTTGACTGTGCAAATCAACGAGTATGAAATGGATAAGATAATCCTAGATCTGAGATCAGATGTGAATGTACTGACAAAACAAACATTGGAGCACATGGGCAGACCCGCGCTACAGTGGTCTCCTATTCAGTTACGAATGGCGAGCCAACAAAAGATCTTACTTATGGGAAGATTGCAAGGGGTAACAATAGACATTGAAGGCGCAAGCGTGCAGGAAAATTTTGAAGTGATAGAGATTGTCGATGACAGTAATCCCTATCTTGCGCTACTTGGAATATACTAGGCCACCGATATGAATGAAGTCATAAATCTGAAGAAGCGCAAAATGATCTTTGAGAAAAATTCACTACGCATAGTAGTACTGCTAGATCCAGCCGAAGGAGTGTGATACACTGAATCGGCACGCGACGATGATAGTGATGACAATCTTGATTGTATTAACAAGATAACCATGTGAGAAGAGGATTGGGTGAATCCGACTCAAGATGGAAGGATTTCGTGGGAGCGTGAAAGCTCCTGCACTTCAGATTTAGATGAAGAGATAGAGCGATGGCAGAATCTGCTGCACGAAGGAACAACACTTAATTGCAACATGATGGTTAGATCATTGTGTTGTGTGACAATAGAGGCAAGGGATCTTCCTATATATGATGGGTTGATAGCGGTGGATGAATTCCAAAGAAAATTTGAAAGCGTAGTACCAGAACAACAGCGGTTCGATGCACTAAAGTGGGTACTATGCGCAACACCCACATGATGGTGGGGCATGCATCAAGGAAGTTTTCAGGACTGGTGTGGATGCAGAAGGATGATGCACCTACACTTTGGAAAACCCCAGATCAGAACGAGAGCCAGTCAGTAGGGGTGGAACAACCTGTGCATCCACCTTTCCCAATGGGTATGGACATATGCTGAACACCCCACACAAGCGTACACCACTCCCAAAATATAGAATCAGAACAAACCGCAGCAGCGGGAAAGGTGATGTGTGCTACCAATTATCCATGGAGAAGCATTCGATAGGGTGTACGACATACTGAACAGGGTTCACTAGGCAAGACGCACTGATTGGGACATGCGCATACCAGCGTTCAACGGGCCTATAGGACCATGTGCAAAACCCTGAGCTCGGAAATGATTCCAAAGGTGCGGAAGGGAGTAGAGACTATAATTTCTTAAGAGAATACAAAGAGGAGTCCACCCCTGAGAACTCTTGTAGTTGTGACAGTGTGCGAAGAGCAAGACGAAGAAATCACACAGCTATGCGAGGTAGAACACATAAAGATTTAGGAAGCCATTTGGCAAGGGGACCTTAGACTTCACAAACTCAAAAAAGACTAGGTACGACTCAAGAAGAAAACCATTTTGATGTACACTGAGATCAAGAGGCTAGAAAACTATTGGGTGTGGAGCATGATTATTTAGAGGTCTTTGTTTCAGCTGGATGTATACCCCAGGAAGTTTGTACAACCCTCCACGTGGGGGGGTGTGGGGGGGACTTGTCCCCCTCACGGGGGTCTGCGGGGGGGTAATCCCCCCCGGCTGGGGGGTCTAGGGGCCAACAGTTTCTTGGCAGGGGTTTCGGGGGCAGCGCCCCCGAAGCTAAAAACATATGTAAAATTTCCTTGTAAAAGTATAGTAATTTCTAGTCAATCTGGGCCGTTCATTAGGCAGATGATCTGATGGTAGAACTTATGTTTAGTTTAGGGTTTTTTTCCCTAGAAGCAACCCCTCTCTTTGTATGAGGGCATTGTATTGAGGCTATGTGATATGTGTATTCTCAGAGCAAGAAATAGTGAGGTGAGACTGTGAGAGAAAACAGAGGATATTACAACAGATTTGTTGTAGGTTGTGTCTCTTCATTTTGCTGGATAATAGAAACGAAGGATTGACTGTTTGGGGTGGACGTAGCCCAAACTGGGTGAACCACGTATATCTGTGTCTCTCTTGTTTTATGCATTTTATGTGTTTATATTTCTGCAATATTTTATGTGTTCCATTGCTCTGTAATATATAATATTTAACAACTGGTATCAGAGCCGAAGGTCTATTTGGATAATAAACTCGTAGGAAAGAAGGGTTCCTGGTTCGAGTGGGAGTAATGGCGGAATATGGTACGTTTAGGGTCGAGAAATTTAACAGCCAAAACTTCTCGCTATGGAAGATGCAGATGGACGATTATCTATATTAGAAAGATCTATACCTACCATTGGGCGGAAAAACAAAGATGATGACGGGTATGATAGATGAAGAATGGAACCTTCTCGATAGAAAGGCACTCGGAATAGTACGGTTGTGCCTTGCAGCATCGGTCGCCTTCAACATTTCAAAGGAAACAATGATAGAGGGTTTGATTAAGGAGTTGGCGAAACTATATGAAAAACCATTGGCCTCAAACAAGGTATTTCTTATGAAACAGTTATTTAATATGAAGATGTTAGAAGGTGGCTCTATTGCAGACCATTTAAATGATTTTAATACTATTACAAGTCAGTTAATTTCTGTAGGGGTAAACTTTGATGATGAATTTAGAGCTCTGTTATTCTTGTGCTCATTGCCAGAAAGTTGGAATGGTTTAGTAATGGCCATTAGTAACTCTGTTTCTGGATCTAGTACTTTAAAGTTTGATGATGTTGTCGGTGCTATCCTTAGCGAGGAAATGTGACGGAAAAGCTCCAGTGAGACATCGGGTAATGCTTTGAGTGCAGAGTCTAGGGGAAGAAAAATGCAAAGAGGAAAGAGCTCAGGATATCGCAGTAAATCAAGGAAAGGCAGATCCAAGTCCAAATCAGGGGTAGTGTGTTGGAAATGCGGAAAGAAAGGACACCTAAAGAAAGACTGTAGATCTCGGAAGGGAAAAGAAGGAGATGCACAACAAGAAAATAATCATGAAGCAAATGTGACAGGTGAGGTGTTACAAGATGCTTTGATTCTCTCTTTCGAAAATATTACTGATTCCTCGATGGTAGATTCAGGGGCCTCATTCCATGTCACACCCGATAAGAAATATTTTCATGACTATGTTCAAAGAGATTTTGGACAAGTCCATTTGGGTGATGAGAAACCCTGTAAAATTGTTGGAATGGGTAAGGTTTTTGTGAAATAGCAGAATGGAAACCAATGGCTACTAAAGGAGGTAAGGCATGTTCCAGATCTGAAGAAAAATCTGATTTCAACAGGGCAATTAGGCAGTGAAGGTTGTGTGACAACTTACACAGATAAATCTTGGAAGGTCACCAAAGGAGCCTTGGTAATAGCAAAAGGCGAAAAGGTTGCTACATTGTATTTATGTAGTGGTATTTCTAACTCTGTTAATGCTTTAACTTCCAAAGTGTTACAGGGAAAAGTGTCTATATAGAACTCCTCTATCCCACTAAGGTGTGACAGCTGCTTTAGAAACAAGCCGAGAAAAACTACTTTTGTTTTTCCTTTATGAATTATAGATAGAGAGGAACAGAAAGACCAACCTCTGTCTTGCGCTAATCCTTCGATTCGATCCCTCTCTTCTTTGACTGTCCTCAGCTACCTGCTCCCTTGCATGCCCAGCTTCACAAAGTACCTGTAAGATCACAGAAACATAGCACTATACAAAGACATGGATCTATATTCATAAACAATCTAGGATCAGATGTAAATTGACCATACAAATGTAACAAGCATCAATGATACAAAAGCATGGATGAAAACTCAAATAGTTTTTATTGATAAACAAGAAAAGATCCAGGAGGAGTTACAACCATATGTTCCGACCCAGCATCAACCTCCCAACAAAGAAGCCCCTCTTCACCTCAAACAAATCTTAGATCACCCAACAACCTGATGTTTGTCTCTAGAAACCAACAACAATTCCTTACAATATGCAAAATTCCAGCCTCTGGATCTCTGGGATGAGGGATCCATATATAGATATTTGTAAGGGGGATGAGTCAGCTTGTGATTTGATTAGTGTCTTCTCTCTGATAGTTCTTGCTTCCACTTGGAGACTGAAGGCCTCTTACTCATCCTTGGTCGAATTCAGTGAGGCAAGTGTCACAGGAGAAGATTCTGGAAGCTTCCATTGCCTCTCCACCTCGCGGAATGACACTGCCATTTGTCATTTCTCACCCATCGCACCCCATAGAAGGGACTTTTGAAATGCAATGCACCCTAACAGTGTATTTAGGTGAGATGCAACGCACTTAGCCAGTGGAGCAGCTGCAATGATCCTGTTTTGACCAATTCTGAGCAGTTTCTCATGGAGAACTTCTGGGAGAAGCTGTAATCTGTTGACCTTGTTCCTTTAGGGGTTAGAACAACACTTTTAGGGACTTAGGAGCCCTTGGTTTATGGACATTTCATGATTAGGGTTGTAGGGCACAAAAATGTCTATAACAGTTGCCCCCTAAAGTATGAGGCCGTTAACCTTTTGGTGTCGGGTGAAATGCTTTATTATGAGGATCCGAAGTTCTTTCAATGCTCGGAGGAGACCTGTAATAAGATACAATACAATACATTATCTTAATATTTTTTCCATGATCTAGCTGAGTCGGGCATTCCCATGCTCAGCTTTATAAATTCATTTTTATGTACATAGGATAGACAATCGTCTGAGTGTAGACTGATGATTTTGATAGAGCCATCATCCTTTTGAGTGGATGATTATCTGTGAAGCAATGATGTACATTTAATGTCTTTATTTCCCTGAATATATATCGCAGCCCGGATGGATGAAACTAGATCCGGGGTCTTCAATCTCGTCCGATCTTCACTCGAAGTACAAGTCGATCCATGTGAGAAATGTTCTGAAGTCGAACATGGAAAGACATCGCTTGATTACCAGTCAATGATGTAAACTGTTAACAAGCACGAGAGGAATCACCGATAATGATAATGACCCTCAAGGTACTGCAGTACAATTCTCGTGGTGTGAATAAAGAACTTGGCGTTGAACACCACGCAAATTCTTTCGGTCGAAGGCCATTGATGTAAACCTGTCGCCGAAAGTGAGAAACTTGCCATTGAGGCATGCAAGCGTCAAAGTACTGAATGGGGTGTTCCTAGATCAAATTTTTGGATAATGAGTTGATGTCAACAAGAAGTGATCTGTCACAGGAGGGCCTTAATGAATCCCACATCAATGACACGGAACGGAGCAAATGATTTTAATGGAGGTGAAAATGATCTGGTGATATAAGGTTCAGGGTGGCGGTCATGAAAGAATGGAGTATAATGTATGGTAGTGGGTAAGACACAGGTGAATTCTCTGAATGACTTCTCTTGAACATATCGGCGACACTGATGTGATGGATTGGTAGCATTAACCCCAAATGTGGATGGTATGGCGTGACCATGGTGATGTGACCGGTGAATGACACAACCCAACCCGACTCGGACACGGAGTGGAAGTGTCATGTTCAAGAGCGACTTGCTACCAATAAAGTTTTCTTTGAGTTTTCTTCCCAATTTTCCCCAGTCATTGCTGACCAGTACCTCTTTATTTTTGTCAAGCTTGAGGAGGATAACATATGCTTGTTCTATAATTTGCAAACCCATCGCTATGTTTTAACGAGCCTAGCGATAGTGAAACTCGTTCTCGTCTATAGACAAGTTTGTCACTATTAATCTTTTTAACGAGTTTAACGACAAAGATAACTCGGTCCTTTTCAATTTTAGAGAGTCTGAAAAGGAACGTAAAGGTAACTCCAAAATTCCTTTTTCGTCATCTAATCCCTTAAGTCCGAAAAAGTATAAAACAATACAGAAGGGATTAATTTTCAGTACTTTTAACGAGCCGAACAAAACAAGCGCTCGATCGTTTTGTGTAATAATCCCTCAGGTCTAAAAAGATTAAAATCTAGAGGAGGGATAGCACTTCATGTCCCTTTAACGAGCTGGAGAGGCCAATGGCTCGGTAATCTTTTCATATTTTATGAGTCTGTTGAAAAGAGCTTAAAGGAGACTCGTCTTTTGAGGAACAAGTGATAAAATGGGTAGCAGTTGATTCCAGGTAAGGTTTGGAATTTTCCAATCGCGGCAGTGTCACAAGGATGGCTAGTGAAATCACTCTTCGTAGCTGTTCCTCAAAATGGGTAAACAATCAAATGGAGGTGAATGATCGGCCAATGAAAAAGTGGAGGTGACGGTGCAAACATGACCAAGGCTTTAATGGCTGAGGTACTACATTCACGATGGTTATTTACCGGGGAATAGTTCATTTTTTAACGAGCTTAAACGCGGGGGGAAACATTTTCTCATGTCTTATGTTTATTTTTTAACGAGCTCGAACTATGTGGTAAAACTGCTCGATGCAGGTTTATTTTTTAACGAGCTTGAACCCTGCAGTAACACTGCTCGTGATAAGTTTGCATGCCCCCAGCATAATAATGCAAAATCGGGGAAACATTTGCTCATGTATTTTGTTTATTTTTTAACGATCTTGAACTATGTGCTAAAACTGCTCGATGCGGGTTTATTTTTTAACGATCTTGAACCCTGCAGTAACACTGCTCGTGATAAGTTTGCATGCCCCCAGCATAATAACGCAAATCGAGGTGCATGCCCCCCAAGCTTCATTGCATTCAACTTGGTGGTTGGAATGAAGGTTTACCTTTGGGATTTGTTCCATTTTTTAATGAGCTTGACAGAGTAAAAGAACTATCCTCATGACTCCTTGTTTCATTTTTTAACGAGGTCGACAGGAGATAAGAACCATCCTCGGAATCCACCGTATTTACAGTATTTGATAGAAAATCAAAAACTGATGGATGATTAAGGTTGCTGGAATAATCTTCATGGTAATCCGGAAGATGGGAGCAATGGTGGTAATCTTCCCATGGTGCCTCTCCTATCATCATTGATTGAATGATTCCTTCGTCTGTAGAATGTACATGCGACCAAGGATCTAAAGAGGTGCCATATTCCTTAGACCTATCTATCCAAACACTCGATGAGTGTTGATTTGGGTTTGCCCGCCAGGCCAAGAAAATTGATTGCTACAATATTTCTAAAATGGCGATGATCCATGCTGACAAAATGTTTAGGAATCTTCTGAATCCATTAGATATAGAAGATTTCATATTGCAGGTTTCCACTGTGGCCACTTCCGCCAAATTACTCGGAGGCAGTAGGGCAAAATTACCCATTAAGGCAGGGTCTTTTAGGAGGCCTACTCCAATATTTTGAAGCGAATGATTGCTTCCATGGATCATGGGAATGCTTCCTGTAACTTGGGAACCATTGGGGAGGAAGTTTTGTTGATTGACGATTGTAATCCCTCCTTGGAAGGGGAATGCAATCTTCCTATAATAGGTCGACACAACAGATGCCATAGCATATATCCATGGCATTCCTAGTAGGATGTTGTAATCAAGATTTCCATCGATTACTTCAACATCTATTTCTACCTTTTTCCCTCCTAGTTCAACTTTCAAGTTACTTAGAATACCATATGGGGTATATGTCCTTCCGTTGAATGCTTTTAATGTTGTCGAAGATCGCGACAAGGTTGGAGATCCTAAAGTTTTCCAGCAACTCATCGACATAATGCATGTAGATGCCCCCTCATCAATAATTGTTCGATGAACAGTTTTGTTGAGGGCTTTCACTTGAACAAGGAAAGCTATTTGAGCCGGTAATTGAGGATCGTATCCTTTATGATCGAAGGATACAAGATTGGAATCCTTTGGGTCTATCCCACCAATGGCTGATAATAAAGCCTGCCTTTGGGATGGGCAATTCTGTAGTACTTCAAGAGTCAACATAGTGGATGGCGATTGTGCCAAATCTTCCACTATATTATAATGTTGTGCCGCTCTAGCGTGGGGATTAAACGTCGACTTGTGTACTACTCCCTTTGGCGGTTTTATTGTCAATTCAGGAATGATGGGTGGCGCAACTTCTGTCAAAGTTGTTGTCGAACTACTAGGTTGATCTTTATCCTTGTTATTCGACAGCTGTGGATTCCCATAATCTTTGTTCCTTGTCGATATCAAAGCATCATTTTGCTGTTTTGAAACCGACAAAATTAGCACTTGAGACGGGGAAGCATTTTCACTTTCAACAAGATTTGTTCCTGGATTTGGAAACGGATCAGTTAACACTGCGAAGGTTTTCGAATTCTTGAAGAATTTTTTAACCTCAGCTCTATGTGGACAATTTGCGGTCCAATGATACTCATCGCATATAAGGCATGGATTTTTTGGTTTCCTATCTCTAGGAGGGTTTGAAGAAGTTTTTTCAGGTGATGATTCCTCCTGTTTCTTCTTCTTCCCTTTGCCTTTCTTCTTGCTCCCTCGTTGTTTGGTTTCTTTGCCTTTATCTGTCGATACGGCATTTACTTCCGAAGCAAGAAGTTCATCTTTTGCATTTTGACTTGAAATCTTACGGGCCTTTTTGGATGTAGCCTTTGTTGATTTCGTGTCTGTTGTGCCAATCATGCCATCGTCGGCATGAGAGTCATTGTTCGATTTAGGAGGAGGAGGAATTGAGAATTATGGTCTAGGGGCGTCAGGTATTTTATCATAGAGTGTGCCGGACAGAGTGTAAATCAAGTCTAGATATTGTGCACGAGCGATAACTTGCTCTTCTGTTACGACTCCCCCCTTTGCCACATCTTCCGTGATGGAAGGCAGTAATGACTTGATAAACCATTCAGCTAAGAGCTGATCGGGGACATACGTTTTTACCATTCTACGATGACATCGCCACTCATGTATATGATCAGATATGTGAGTGGCCGTTGTCTGCTTGAAGTTGGTAAGAAGTTCTGTTCCCGTTTCGTACCTTATTGGTAACTGAAAATGGGTTAAAAAGGTTGTGGCTAAGGTACTTAAGTTGTCGAACGAAGCTCTAAGCAATTCGATGTACCATTTTGCCGCCGGATCTGTTAACGTCCTCTGAAAGAGGCGAAGTCTTATCGAATCATCATTTAGGGTGTTCGATGAACACCATAGATGAAAGGTCATCACGTGATTCGATGGATCTTCACCCGGATTTCCATTAAATTTAGGTATATCTGATGGAAGTTTATGCGGAATCGCTGGCCACCAAGGGGCGTAAGCGATTGGATCGTTTGTTAACCGATTTAAATCAGGTAACTCTAAAGTTGCCACAAAGGGTAACTGCTGATTCAGGTTAGGTGAAGCATACCCAGGATAAGATGGGATTGCCTGAGCAGTTGGTCTTTGCATACCGGCATAATGCATTTGATGCTGGTATGTTTGGTAAGGTTTGTGAGCATGACCATTGTAAAATGGTTGATTTTGACCGTTTTGAATGTACGACTGTCCACTATTAGTAAAGATTTGTTGCTCAGAACCTTGGTATACTTGCTGGAATTGCGGTTGTTGGTATTGTACTAGCCATGGTTGTGAAGCCATGTGTTGTTGACCGATACTAACAGTTTGACCAAGATGAAGGGTAATTGTACCCATCTGAACTTGTGTCATTCCACCAGTCGGCGATTGTGGTTGAGTCGCAGGGTCAAGGGGCTGTTGCATTACAACCTGAGAAACCTGAGGTTGGCATACAACAGGCATCGCTTGGACTTGCGACACCATCACAATAGCTGGCGTAGTTGGGATATTTGACATAGGTAAGCATTGTTGCATCGAGTATACAACTCTTGGTTGTTGAGGTAGTATAGGTACCCAACCGCTTGACGTAATTCCAGTATAACCTGAATGTGATTGTGAACTCCCGTATGGGTATCCTCCCGGAGGGGATAATGAAAGGGTATACTGCCACCCATACGGTGGTAATCCAGAACTCAAGGGAATTGTTTGCCCTTGGGGGCCAGACTGCCCAAATTGACCTCCAAATGGATCAACTTGTTGAGACTCAACATAAGAGTTTCCGGATATTATTCCGGATGAACAAACAGGAACAGACCATACTGTCGAAATAGCCCCTGAGTGGACTCCTTCTAGCGGTTGAGAGCTAGTTGGGACAGATGGTATACCGGCGAACATTGTCGGAGTGATAGCAGGGAGTTCTGCCATCGCTGTGTCAGATGACACAGTCCTAGATGTTGACGGTTGTTCAGACATTTGTAGTCTATCCAAAAGATTACCTAGCGATTCTACAGGAGCTTCCGTTGGTGGTAGACTAACTTCTGATGAAGAAGGATATAGAGTGACCCCGACTCCAAATTGTGTTGCAGTACTTGTTTGAGGATCTTCTACAATTTCTTCTATGGCAATCAGACCAGGTGGAAGGGGAAGACCGTCAGGTCCGTAGAATATTTTTGGTGTCGAAGAAGGTGTGAAATCGGCAGCGACAGATGTTTGAAGAGCAAGACTCTCCGAACCGGTTGTAGATGGAACTGGTTCGGTAACACAAGTGTTTACTCTCAGACTAGGATCAGTATCACTATCCTTTTGTGGCTGCTGAACTTCTTCTGTAGAGGCAAGGATTCCAGAAATGTTTGGAGTAACCAGAGTCTCTGATGTCGTTGGAACACTTGTTCTAACTTTAATAGGAGATTTGGAACTGGTTAAACGAGTTCGCTTTGTCCGTACTGGCTTCGATTCCGGAGACAAAGACGGTTGACTCGTAAGCCTCCGTGAACAACGGGGTTTCATTTGACTTTCTTCCACGATTGCGAATTACTCGATCAACTAAAATAAAGGGGAAGTATGTTTCCGAATTAAATGAATTTTAGACGCTTTGACACAACTTGTTTTTTCAGTTTTTAAGAGTCGAGAAAAAACAAAAGATGACTCTAGTCTCCTTCGATTTTTAATGAGCCTGAAGTGACAAGTGCTCAGATGGACCTTTTCCGTTAAGGAGTCTGAAAAGGAATGAAAGGGACTTCTCTGGAAGTCTAGGTAGAGGGAGTACCAAACCAATCGCAAAACTACAGAATACTTTTTACGGTACGGCAGTCAAACTTCCCGAATGCTGTGTTCAGTGCATTGCGATCGATAGGGCAGCAGACACGGCTTCCTATGGATAAAGGATTTAAGCCTATAGGGGTCTCCCAAAATATACTCGACGGTACATGGGAGAACAAGTCCGTACTGGCACTTATCGTCTCAAAGTGGAGGAATCACCCAACCATCAGTGAGAACAACAGTTACCAGGCTTTACGACGCCGGAATACGTCTCTAGCCTAGACCTCTAAATGTTGTGCGTTAAGTTCCAAAGCGTTGTTAGATTCATTGAATTTATTTTAAGTTGATATTGTTTATGAAGTTTGCCTTTTAGGTTCACCGCGAGATGTAGATGTAATTCCTAAAATGCAATCTAAGATGATAAACAAACTTTTTATCTTCTTTGTGCAATGAAAATCCTAGCTACTAAGGAAAAGAAAGACAGAATCTTTTCACAAAGAGTAAAGAGCACACTCTAAATGCACTTTCCTAAATCAAGCCAATCAGACTGTCTATATGCAAATGCACATGCATGTATTTGTTTTCGACTTTCTTAGTATATGAATGTTAAAAATAAAGTTGATGCACAAATCTGAATTTCTTTTCAAGCGACAAATATCAACAAGTTTCTTTTCGAAATCAAAAATGGAGACGATCACAACACCTTACGATTTTGAAATGAATACTTGTTCTTGACACTAGAAAATTACAAATTCAGACCAAAAGCAATAGTAACAGGATAATCGACCATCAACAGCAATCAAACTCTTTCCTACGATTGAAATCGACACTTGCAACAGTTTCAAATCAAAGGACGACAGTAAGATTACGCTACTTTTGCAAAGGAGAAATGTAAATGACTCAACAAACACACAAAAACATCTACAGTTCTTTTGTACAACGGAGGCGGAATAACAGCAAGGAAAAGGGGTTTAAAACAGACATATACTGATCACAGGCAGCAAAATTCAGGAATAGAACTGGAAAGAATGAATCATAGAAGCCCAAACTGCACAGAGCTAGTCTGATCAGCGCACCTGTAACACAAAGAATTTGAAATGCAGCGCAGCTTGTCCACTCGGGAAGTGCACTGAAATTTAGATTCTCTGAACAGTACCTGCACTGGGCCAGAAACGAGACTCTGTTCGGGTTCCGGGTCACAGTTTGCAATTCAGTTCTTGGTTTTTGGCCGAGTAAAAAGAAATCAGTAATGCAACAATCAGGGGTAGATCTAAGGAGGATCTAAGAGCTATCACAAGGGCAATCAGATAGTTTGTGAATCAGTTGTTTAAATCATAAATAGATCCAGTAGATGGATTGAAGTAGCAATTATCTACTTTGCATTTGTTATGGCAAATGCAGTTCGAATGCTACTTGTAAGTTTATGAAACAAACAACAAAGAATGATAAACAAACAAACTAATTAGCTCCCCAGCGGAGTCGCCATTTTGTTACAGGGAAAAGTGTCTATATAGAACTGCTCTATCCCACTAAGGTGTGATAGCTTCCTTAGAAACAAACAGAGAAAAACTACTTTTGTTTTTCCTTTATGAATTATAGATAGAGAGGAACAGAAAGACCAACCTCTGTCTTGCGCTAATCCTTCGATTCGATCCCTCTCTTCTTTGATAGTCCTCAGCTACCTGCTCCCTTGCACGCCCAGCTTCACAAAGTACCTGTAAGATCACAGAAGCATAGCACTATACAAAGACATGGATCTATATTCATAAACAATCTAGGATCAGATGTAAATTGACCATACAAATGTAACAAGCATCAATGATACAAAAGCATGGAGGAAAAGTCAAATAGTTTTTATTGATAAACAAGAAAAGATCCAGGAGGAGTTACAACCAGTTGTTCCGACCCAGCATCAACCTCCCAACAAAGAAGCCCCTCTTCACCTCAAACAAAGCTTAGATCACCCAACAACCTGATGTTTGTCTCTAGAAACCAACAACAATTCCTTACAATATGCAAAATTCCAGCCTCTGGATCTCTGGGATGAGGGATCCATATATAGATATCTGTAAGGGGGATGAGTCATCTTGTGATTTGATTAGTGTCTTCTCTCTGATAGTTCTTGCTTCCACTTGGAGACTGAAGGCCTCTTACTCATCCTTGGTCGAATTCAGTGAGGCAAGTGTCACAGGAGAAGATTCTGGAAGCTTCCATTGCCTCTCCACCTCGCGGAATGACACTGCCATTTGTCATTTCTCGCCCATCGCACCCCACAAAAGGGACTTTTGAAATGAAACGCACCCTCACAGTGTATTTAGGTGAGATGCAACGCACTTAGCCAGTGGAGTAGCTGCAATGATCCTGTTTTGACCAATTCTGAGCAGTTTCTCATGGAGAACTTCTCGGAGAAGCTGTAATCTGTTGACCTTGTTCCTTTAGGGGTTAGAACAACACTTTTAGGTAACTCCAAAATTCCTTTTTCGTCATCTAATCCCTTAAGTCCGAAAAAGTATAAAACAATACAGAAGGGATGAATTTTTGGTACTTTTAACGAGCCGAACAAAACAAGCGCTCAATCTTTTTGTGTAATAATCCCTTAGGTCCAAAAAGATTAAAATCTAGAGGAGGGATAACACTTCCTGTCCCTTTAACGAGCTGGAGAGGCCAATGTCTCGGCAATCTTTTCATATTTTACGAGTCAGTTGAAAAGAGCTTAAAGGAGACTCGTCTTTTGAGGAACGAGTGATAAAATGGGTAGCAGCTGATTCCAGGTAAGGTTTGGAATTTTCCAATCACGGCAGTGTCACAAGGATGGCTAGTGAAATCACTCTTCGCAGCTGTTCCTCAAAATGGGTAAACAATCAAATGGAGGTGAATGATCGGCCAATGAAAAAGTGGAGGTGACGGTGCAAACACGACCAAGGCTTTAATGGCTGAAGTACTACATTCACGATGGTTATTTACCAGGGAATAGTTCATCTTTTAACGAGCTTAAACGCCTGATGTTTGTCTCTAGAAACCAACAACAATTCCTTACAATATGCAAAATTCCAGCCTCTGGATCTCTGGGATGAGGGATCCATATATAGATATCTGTAAGGGGGATGAGTCAGCTTGTGATTTGATTAGTGTCTTCTCTCTGATAGTTCTTGCTTCCACTTGGAGACTGAAGGCCTCTTACTCATCCTTGGTCGAATTCAGTGAGGCAAGTGTCACAGGAGAAGATTCTAGAAGCTTCCATTGCCTCTCCACCTCGCGGAATGACACTGCCATTTGTCATTTCTTGCCCATCACACCCCACAGAAGGGACTTTTGAAATGCAACGTACCCTCACAGTGTATTTAGGTGAGATGCAACACACTTAGCCAGTGGAGCAGCTGCGATGATCCTGTTTTGACCAATTCTGAGCAGTTTCTCATGGAGAACTTCTGGGAGAAGCTGTAATCTGTTGACCTTTTTCCTTTAGGGGTTAGAACGACACTTTTAGGGACTTAGGAGCCCTTGGTTTATGGACATTTCATGCTTAGGGTTGTAGGGCACAAAAATGTCTATAACACAAAGGAGCAGATGCAGCATTATGGGATCATAGGCTTGGACACATGAGCGAGAAGGGGATGAAGATACTTTACTCAAGGAATTTGTTGCTGAGTTTGAAGAATGTTGATTTGGACTTCTGTGAGAATTTCATTTATGGAAAACAGAAGAGAGTCAGATTTCTCAGAGTTGGGAAAGAAAAGAAGAGCGAAAAATTAGAGCTTGTGCATACAGATGTATGGGGACCTGCTCAGGCATCATCTCTCGGTGGCTCTCGTTATTATGTTACTTTGATTGATGATGCAACTAAAAAAACTTGGATTTATTTTATTAAGAATAAATTTGATGTATTTGATACTTTCAAGAAATGGAAAGCTTTGGTTGAGATTGAGACAGGAAAGAAATTGAAGTGTCTCAGATCAGACAATGGAGGTGAATATTGCAGCAAAGAGTTTGATAGGTATTGTTCAGAGCATGGAATTCGTAGAAAGAAGACAGTTCCAAGAACACCACAAGAAAATGGTTTGTCATAAAGTATGAACAGAACAATCATGGAGAGTGCAAGGTGCATGAGATTGCATGTAGGATTGCCTTTACAATTTTGGGTAAATGCTGTAGATACTACTATTTATCTAATAAATAGAGGGCCTTCAAGTTCCTTGGATGGTGGTGTTCCAGAGGAAGCATGGACAGGTAAAAAGGTAAACTACTCCTTTTTAAAGCCTTTTGGTTGTGAGGCATTTGTCTATATTAATAAAGAAAATAGAACAAAGCTTGAGGAAAAATCAAATAAATGTACCTTTATTGGATATGGTATTAATGATTTTGGTTATCGCTTATATGATTATGAAAATCACAAAATCATTAGGAGAATATATGTAATATTCAATGAAAAGGTCTTGTATAAGAATCAATTGCAGGAAAAGAAATAGGAAAAAGAAAACAAGGAATACACAGTCCTTGATGAGATCATTGAAAAAGTAAAGGTGCCTAAAAATAATAATATTCAACAACCACAACAACAGCAACCACCACAACAGCAACATGCACCCCAAACACTTGAAAGTGGTGTTAGAAGATCTACTAGGATAAGTATACCCCCCTGAACGATACTCTCCTTCATTATATTATTTATTGTTGACTGATTCTGGTGAACCTGAATGTTATGAAGAAGCAATGCAGGTTGAAAGAAGGAAGAAGTGGGAGCTAGCCATGGAAGAAGAGATGGACTCCTTAATGCATAACCAGACATGGGACTTAGTCAGGTTGCCTGCAGGTAAAACTACATTGCAGAATAAATGGGTTTACAGGCTGAAGGAAGAGGATGGAGGAAAACAGAGACACAAAGCTAGACTTGTGGTGAAGGGGATTGGACAGAAGAAAGGTATTGATTTTGATGAAATATTTTCTCCTGTTGTTAAAACGACTTCAATCAGAACTATTTTAAGTCTAGTAGCAGTTGAAGATTTGCATCTTGAGCAGTTATATGTGAAGACAACCTTTCTCCATGGGAATTTTGAGGAAGAGATATATATGCAACAGCCACAAGGATATGAGGTAAAAGGGAAGGAGAAACTAGTGTGTAGGTTGAAGAAGAGCTTGTATGGCTTAAAACAGGCTCCAAGGCAGTGGTATCTATAATTTGACAAGTTTATGTCTGAACAAGGTTATACTAGATGTCACTCTGATCATTATGTTTATCTAAAAAACAAAAATGATGGTAGCTATATTATATTGTTATTGTATGCGGATGACATGCTTTTTGTAGGGTCTAACATGCAGGAAATAAATGTGCTCAAAAGAAAATTGGCAAATTCATTTGCAATGAAGGATTTGGGAGCTGCAAAACAAATCCTTGGTATGAGAATAACTAGATATAGGAAAAATCACAAATTAACATTGTCTTAGAATGAGTACATACAAAAGGTGTTGAAAAGATTTAATATGCACAATGCAAAACCAATTAGTACACCTTTTGCTAGCCATTTCAAACTTAGTAAGGAAATGTGCCCAAAGACCCAAGAAGACATGGATTATATGTCTAAAGTTCCATATGCATCAATAGTTGGAAGCTTAATGTATGCAATGGTCTGCACAAGGCCTGATCTTGCACATACAATGGGAGTTGTAATCAAGTACATGAACAATCTAGGAAAGGAACATTGGATGGCAATGAAATGGATTCTCAGATCTTTGAAAGGTACCACAAATCAAGCATTATGATTTGGTGGTTCAAACATTTCTTTACAGGGGTATGTTGATGCAGATATGGCAGGTGACAAAGATAATAGGAGGAGCACTACAAGATATGTATTTACTATAGGTGGAACAACTGTCACTTGGGTTTCAAAAATCCAAAGTGTTGTTGCACTTTCAACAACAGAAGCAGAGTATGTTGTTATTACAGAGGCTAGTAAAGAAATGATTTAGTTACAAAGGTTTTTGGGTGAATTGGGTAAGGAGCATGACATGGGCACATTATAAAATGATAGCCAAAGTGACATTCATCTTGCAAAGAACTCAGCATTTCATTCCAGGACTAAACACATACAACTCAAGTACCATTTCATATGATCAGTGTTGTAAGATGGAGAGTTGGAGCTAGAAAAGATACACACTAGCCAGAATCCTGCAGATATGCTAACAAAAGTTGTAACTAGGGAGAAACTGAGAATATGTTTAGTTTCAATTGGTCTTCAAGGATGATGATGAAGATGAGAAACAACCTGGTCCAAAGAGGAGTCATTTTCCAGCAAATGAAGCAGTGGTGGAGTTGCTACAATCATTCTCCAAGTGGGAGATTGTTGGGCGTGGAGCATGATTATTTAGAGGTCTTTGTTTCGGCTGGATGTATGCCCCAGGAAGCTTGTACACCCCTCCACGCGGGGGGGTGCAGGGGGGACTTGTCTTCCCCATGGGGATCTGGGGGCTAGTGCTCGCCCGGCGAGGGTTTCGAGGGCAGCGCCCCCAAAGCTAAAAACAGATGTAAAATTTCCTTGTAAAAGTATAGTAATTTCTAGTCAATCTGGGCTGTTCATTAGGCGGATGATTTGACGGTAGAACTTATGTTTAGTTTAGGGCGTTTTGCCCTAGAAGGAAACCCCTCTCTTTGTATGAGGGCATTGTATTGAGGATATGTGATATGTGTATGCTCAGAGCAAGAAATAGTGAGGTGAGACTGTGAGAGAAAACAGAGGATATTACAGCGGATCTGTTGTAGGTTGTGTCTCTTCATTTTGCTGGATAATAGAAAGGAAGGAATGGCTATTTGGGGTGGACGTAGCCCAAACTGGGTGAACCATGTATATCTATGTCTCTCTTGTTTTATGCATTTTCTATGTTTATATTTCTGCAATATTTTATGTGTTCCATTTCTCTGTCATATATAATCTCTAACAAAAATTAGATCAAGCAAGCATGTCTCATCGATAAACCAAGGATGACAAGACAAGGTGTAGATAATCATACCATTGGATTAGAATATTTTCGCCAAGAATTTATGACATTTCTGCCATGGCTACGACCGCATCTCACCAAATGCAGTAACCAAGGGAGCGCACTACATATGGTAGAATGTGCAACACTGGTTGTTGTAAGGGAAATTGAGGAGTTTCCACGGACTATACTGGAAGGCAAGTTGAAGTCTCACACAGGTGGTGCGACCACCTGACTAGCCATAGGGAGCATAGTCTTAGCACTCTAGGCAGTTGAAAGAGAGCGCAGGACTATAAAAGAGACTGTTTGGGAGTTGTGCGATAAGGGAGGTGCGCGCAGAATCAACATGTCACAAGGTTCGTGCCCGTGCATTGGGGCTACGCTGCTGCGTGGTAAGCTGGGAAGTGATCGTTGGTGTCACTGTTCATGATGGGATGTCCGATTTAAGGAAAAAGGGAGTAGATAGTAGACATTTAAGACGCGAATTAAGGGCAAGATTTGGGACAATCTGCACCAAGAAAGCCTTTTTGGCCCAGAATTGGGGAGAATGATCGAATTTGAATTCAAAGGGCACTATAAAACTCCTAGGGCTAGCCACGAGACAACACTTGTTCACTTGAGATTTGAGCAGTTGATCAGAGCACAAAGTGTTGAGCACCGAGCAATATTCAACCCGCTAAGTTCACAAAAGACCACATACAATTCAAACAAGATGACAGCTACTAGGAGAGGTTTGGGCTTTGCAGAAGGAAACGCCAAGGAGGCTGTGTAGAACCCCACGTTACACGATGTTCTCGAAGATACTAGGGTCGTGCCAGAAATCCTGAAATCGCCTCGGACGCCGAGACCCAAGAAAGATAAGCAGGCAATGGGACCAGTCCGCATGTCCCCGAGGAATCTATGGTTTGGTAAGCTCTCAATGGAAGAAAAGGGAAAGTCTGTCACCATTGAGACAGATGATGAGGAGGAGGACCTACAGGCTCTCATCGATGAGATAGAGGAAGTAGAGGACATGGAAGAGGATATCCAGCTGGTGTGCTCTACAGTGAAATTGCCCGAGTACGTCCCTCCACGAAAAGGGAAAACTAAGATACCAAAGGATCTAGATGCCACAAAGAGCGCACTCCAGACCCTGCTCCTCCCTGATGGAATTGTGTTTGAGGGCTCGCACCTAGGCCACGTGCCCACAATGAAGTTTGAATATTGGGACCTTGTGGACAGTGAGAAGTTCCCACACTTAGAGATGGAGAGCCTCATGAAGCAGAGCACGGAGGGGCCAGTCACAACATTACAGGTGCAAAAATGGTTGCGCAATGTGGAGAAGGTCGGATTGCTTCATCTGCTATGGATACCACACTTTCACTGCAAGCCCATCACTATTTTCATCATCAAACAGTTGCTTTGCCTGGTGCATGATGGGTAATTATGGCTTGAGGAGCCTATTCCCATCACGATGGATCTCATCCACAGAATTTCTTGGCTTCCCTATAAGGGAAAGGACCCTGCAACGATAGTAGAAAAAAGCGACGATTTGGCTCTCGTGGAAGCCATGAAGAAAAAATATAAGCTCAAGAAGAAAAAGAGGGTTTACGCAATTAGCAACATCAAAGATAAAGGGGTACGCGTAGCCACCCAACTCTTGGCTAGGAAGGTAATAAGAAAATGCCGAGGTGATGAAGTACCAGCACCGGTAGTTGCATTGGCTGAACAATGCACAAAGGGAGTCCAATTCAATTGGTCCAAGTTCCTCTGCGAGGAATTCTTGATCAACTGCAAGGATGCCCAGGAGCACGGTAAGACCTTCCACTACGCGTGGTTTCTCTTCTCCATTTTGCTGGTAGTGGGAGAACTGCGAGAGGACAGTAAGTTCCCAAGCATTGAGCATAACTTGCCAGAGGCCGCAAAGTATGCGTCACTATGGGCTACCAATGACATGAAGCATATTCACGATACGAACATCTTTTGGGTGCTCATGGAGGCGAGCATCTGGATGTGGATTAATAGAAGATCGCGCCTGTCCCCCACAATGCACAACAGTCTGCGGAGCTTTGTAGACTTCAAGGTGGACATGCATAATATTTAGATCAAGGCACGAAAGGATCCGACGTAGCAGTGGACCAAGCTCCCCTTCATCATCACAGATGATGTAATTTTTACAGTGTTAGAATCATGGTCTCCTAAGTGGCGCGCCCCAGATTTGGTGGAGTTGGATAGGACAGTAGCACAGAAAAGAAAGCATGAGGCAAAGTTACGCATCATGCAGTTGGTCGAGAAGAGGCGTAATGAAAAAGTGGCAGCAGAGGTAAGGGCAGTCCGCGAGGCAGCAAATGTAGCCACGGAGCAGGCAAAGGCCACCGAAGTAGCAGCAAAAACACAGACAACAGGGGCCACAACATCACAGGAAGAGCAGGGCCAGGAATTGTCCATAGGATAGGAGGCAAAGGACACAGACATTGTAGAAGAAGGCGCGGACCCGGGCACAACTTCCACCCAACTGAAAAGGTCGTGTGTAATAGAGAGATTTGTCCATAGAAAAAGGTCAAGGCCTCCAAATTGGCCATCAACCTGATCACATTAATGAAAGGCGACCTCTACGGCATCGGTGACACAGTTCACGAGGTCACCAAGGAAGCACTCCAAGATCCTATGTCAGAGCAGCAGACTATGTTGGGGGCCCTAAGGGTGCAGCTACAGGAATTATAGGTGCAGCCCCCACAGGAAGGAACCATATCCACCTACGGCGCAGCAAGCACATCAGTAGTAGAGCAGATGCTACGCGCAAAGATGGCCAACACCATAGTGCTACCATAAGGGGCGCTAGCAGTAGAGAATGAGATCGACAGAGCCGTAGTTGGCAGGATCAAGGGACTTGGCCTTAATTTGGCTACCCTTGCATGAGACACACTATACCAACTGCAGGATGGAATAATAGCAGAGCTTTGTGCCAGGGAGGGCCATGCGATTCAGGTGATGAGTGAGCAAAATATCAACATCAAACAACTTAGCCTGTAGTGTGATGAACTAGTGTCACAGAACCAACAGTTATTACAGACAGTGGAGGAAGCGTGCCAGTGCGTCCCAGAGTTGCCCATCGCCACGGACCTACCAATAGAAATGCAGATCCACTGTTTGGCAAGTGGAGTGTGAAACGCACGTGAGTAAACAACACGTGTGCAGCTGGAGTGGAATCTCCAGATTGCCGAGTTGCGGCTAAAGGCGCAGCCTTCCACTCCCCTGGAAGTTAGAGATCAACGTGTTAGTGCTATCCAAACAGAGTTGGAAGAAATTGGACGGGCAGTACACGATTGTACCAGTATGTTGGACCAAGCCTTTGGAGTCCTCACATCCTTGCACAAGGACCCCAATATATAGTGCCTGGAAACAGAGGCGTGTGAGCTTCAGGCGCAATACGACAATGTAAGGGGAATTGCGCAGATAGTCATCCTCACTCAACAGCTCACAAAGATGCAACAAGCAAGGGCACTGAAAGAGCGGTGGATGTCGAAGACAGAAAGAGGCACTTCTCAAAGTGCGCGTCCAGCCATGGATTGATGAGGCCTTCACCATTACGGAAGATACAAAGGGCAAGCTCGGACAAATGCATGGGCTCTATGTGCTAAGGTAGGGATTTCTATCCTCACAAATAAGCATTGAAATAGCACATGCAGTAGGTCTAGCAAACCGCAGAAGAGTGCACTACAGACCTCCGAGCAGTTCGAGACCAGTTGGAGGGGTTCCGTGCCAAGATCGTCGTGCCAACAGAGTGACTTAGGGACGAGTCAGGATGATTGTGTTGGGGGCCTGTTGGGCATGGAATCCCCCCAAAGCATGTTTTGGGGCTCAAAGCCCAAGTTTTGGTCAAATGTATTATAAGACTCTATGAATTGCGAGCATGGAGCACGAAGTATAGGTTGAGTCATAGGGTTGTCTGTCCTAAGTGTTTTAATGTAATCTAATGTGATGTTGGCCTACCCATGGTCCACAAACCATGGGATTGTATAAATAGAGTGAGGCTCTAAGTTTTAAAGAGATTAGATAAGAAGCGAAGGAGCAAAGATAGAGCATAGAGGGAGAGTCTAAGTGTATTGGGTCGTAGTAGTAGGAAGAGGCTCTACAGGTGAGTGCGCAGAGGCCTAGTAGAGTCTGCAGCTGAGTGCGTGGGCCCCTGCAGCTGAGTGCACAAAATAGTGTCGAGTCTGTAACCTTGAATAAAGAATAATAAAGAGAAGTTGATTCGAAATTCGGTGCATATGCTTGTGTATTGCATTCTTTACATTTATACTATTTTGTTTATCGCGCACACTTATATGATTGTTGGATATACTGTTAGGTATTAGTAGTCTTACACAGATAAGTTAAGTAATTGGGTAATAATAGGTTAAATAGTAAGGAACTTGCGTATAATATGGATCGTGCCCCGAGTAAGGCTGCGCGAAGGCAACATCACAGGCTACGAGGGACTAATAGGTGAGTGTAGCGACGTGCACGCAGGGTCAAACCGTGAACTGCCAGAAGCTCATCAAACATCCCCAGGGTGTGGTAACCTGGTTCTAGCACCCTCCCATACTACTTCCGGTGAGTCCTCAGTTCGTGCTCCGTGGACTGTTGCCAAAAGGGCCAGTAGTACTGGGATTTTCTTGGCTAAATCACCTCTGAACGTGGGTCAAGCCCATAAAAGCCAACACCACCAGTAAAATATTCACTGCAGGGGGGGTCCAGGGGGGGGCAACTGTAACCTTTGGGAGCCCCCCTGGCAGGCTGCCCTTAAAGCTTAAAACAGATGTAAAATTTTCTTGTAAAATGTTGTAATTTCGTAGTCAATCTGGGATGTTCATTAGGCAGAGATCTGATAGTAGAAGTTATGTTTAATTTAGGGTTTTTTGCCCTAGAAGAAAAACCCTCACTATAGATGAGGGAATTGTATTGCGTCTATGTATATTTGTATTATGAGTGAGGAAGAGAGAGGATATTGAGAGAAAAGAGGGAATTACAGCAGATCTGCTGTAGGTTGTATCTCTTTAGTTTGCTGGATAATATAAAATGAAGGACTGGCTGTTTCTCCATGGATGTAGCCCAAACTGGGTGAACCACTTATATCTGTGTCTTTCTTGTTTTATGCATTTTGTGTTTATATTTCTACAATATTTTATGTGTTCCATTGCTCTGTAATATATAATTTTCTAACATTTACACTGTCATGCTTGGGTTTTGGAACACCAACAAGCCCTCTTCCACCATTAAAACCTTAATCCATAGGGTAACCTCTTTCTGTAGCTTCCCTTGCAACCCCGATTAAGACACGACTTCAGCATTCAAAAAATACTGATGACTTTTTGTTGCAAATTCAATAATATACCCTTCCATCGTGGTCTGTACCCATAAATCTACCACTCTCTTCATATTTGTATCAAGGTGATGTAGCGTAGGGAGATCCGCTTGAGTCCAAGCATGACGAGATGGGTTTTTTCAATTGGACTTTCCTTTCACTTGCAATGTTTGCAACCAGTTGTAAAGTTCTTCTAGGAACTTGCACCAGAATATCTCATACTGATCACTAGTCGACTTCGAATACAGGATTTCCTCCAATAGTTTGTCAGCGGAGTTGAACTTGCTGAGAAACAAACTAGTCCCCTTGCTTATTCCACTAGTTTGGCAGTTCTTTCTTAAAGATCCTCTCTACCATATTCCAAGCCCCCTTTTAAGACTTCATGTCCTAGCAATGAAACCATTTGTTCGCACATAAATAGCAACAAGTTTGAGACCCCGTGTTTTGGCATAAGGGCGAACAAGGCTCCACTATATTCTAGCACAATTCCATCTTTTTCACCTTACCCAAAATGGGTAAGGACCCTCACCCGAAGCATATCACAACCTTAATTAGATGGGGGTTGAGATCTAGTATCAGGGAGAATCATATTAGAGAATCGAGAATAGAGAACACTGAATCATTCTACAAGGAAGTCTGATCGCAACATGCCATATATACTATAATAGAGAGACTACTTAAAATATGAGCATACATAAAAATCTTAAAGAATGAGAATAACATGAAACTAACACACAATGGTCCCAGTAGTAGTCTTCATCATTTAACTGAGTGGTGAATACACAATTTTATGGACTTGGGGCCTCTTTCTCAACAAAACAATACACAGGTTTATGGACTGATAGATACAAAGTAGTATCATAACTTCACAACAACAATGGTAACAACATCAATAACAAAAAAAACCATTTGTGGTTCTCCTTTTTGCCTTTTGACTCATCTCTGTGTGACAACCTAAACTGCCAGTTCCTTCTCACGATCTTTGCCTTCTCCCTTGCTCAGATTTCCTTGCTCTTTTCCTTCCTGGTTGTATTTGATCCTTCTCGCTATCCCTCTGCAACTGCTACTCTTCTGCGATTTCCTTCCTTTTTCCAGGTTGTTATTCCCGCAACTCTCCAATTTGTTTCTAGTAATGTCAACATTTCAACAAATTCATGTAAGAAATATCATTAACATTTAAAAAAAAAATTAAATAGATACAAGAATAGTTCATGCATTGTGGATGGTTCCATATTTAGATGATAATATTTTTTCCCTCTAACCTTAATTATGATGTAACCAAAATCATGGAAGGTGTGTGCACCAACAAAATAAGATAATGAGGCCATTATCTATTCACCCTAATCTTCATGGTAATGTTGAGGCCATATAGAGTAGTTTGATAGGTTATTTATTTTAGAAAGGGCATGTCCAAAGTATGATTTGGAAGGAACAATGAGGCTTAGTAACTCCATATGCATGTATATAGCTTCCATTCTTAGTTATATATCTATTACCAATCAACTCCAAGGAAACCACAATTGTGGAGGAGAACCTGAGGCACTCCTTCTCAAAGATAATTATAGAGTGGGGAAATAAAGTCATTAAAAATCCTGGGATAGTAGTGAATATGCTTCAAATTCTAAATATTTTGGCAAAAATATATTTGATTTCAAGATACATTCTACATCCAACCCAAAGGACATGTTAGGGAATGGGTTGAAACAACATACTTAACAACCCAATAGGTAGGAGAACATAAATAATTTGAAACATTAACCAAAGAAATTATTATTGAACTTACCTATTGCATGGACCAAGTTGTTGGAGATGATCTCCACCTCATTGAAGATGTTTTTGTCTTCATAGATCCCTAGATCACAAGGATACAATTCTTGTAGAAATGGGTTATGTATTCCTCACCATATGGTATGATTATTAGGACCATAGAATCTTAAACTACGAACTTGAAACTCTAAGTGGAGTACCACCCCTAGTTAAATTTCATGAATGGTTTTGATGTTATCAAATCACTTCATTAGTGTTTTAGTGGTCATTGGTTTCTCTATAATCTTAGGCTTTCGCTGGTAGCTCGCAGTGTCAATCCATTCGAATATCTCAAATCTACTTACTAAGTGTGACCTATTTTTGTTATCAACAATAACATTCCTCCATGGATGTCAATAAAGAGGGATAATATTGGCATTGATTGTTCCAGGTATTTGTTTAGAATACTTTGAAAGGCCTTGTTGATGAGAAAGTTAGTGAAAGATAAACATTGTAAACTTTTACAATATTGAACAATTTCTCCAAAACCTTCAAGTAGAGGTTACTTATTACATGATCTAATTTGTTGGGATCAATAATATACATTATAAGCAAGTGAGAAGAGAGAAATTTAGTTTCTTGTAACAATAACGAAAGTTTCATTTGTCATTTGACCAAATAATTTAGTACATAGGTGAGGCTAGGACAACCCCTTAAAAATAATGATAAGGCCTTAATCTTTTGCAGTTCCTTGACCACAAGGGTCTAATTGAAAAGCACAGTTCCTTTAAAGGTTTGTAGGTTGAGGCAATCCTTCAAGCACTCGAACTTCAACATAATCCAATATTTGTAATTTTTTACAATAATAAATCCATTATGCACACTCATCATCATAGAGTTGGACAGAGAGGGAGAATTATTGATTGATTCCAACCTTGTAAATGAACAACCTTGCCTACTCATTAGTTAGACTCTCCACCACTAGTTGAAGAGTTATATGTGCCCTAAATCAAGGATGATATCTTAACACGAGTTATCGACACTTGAACATAGTTGCCATGGATCTCATGGAAAAAATATGGAGAGACTCTTTGAATCTTAGGAAAAATTTTCTCATAATCTACCTAATCTATAGGTAGTAGGGCTTCAATTTTTTCCATTTACTAGGAAATCTCACCGAAAAAGTCAACCATTGAGGAATCAATCCTATGCTAAATTGCACCTACCTTATCATTTTTAAGATCTTTGTGAGCTTTCACCTATGACCCTTAAAGTTAGTTCCAAGTTAGCACCTTGAATGAAGGAATTGAAGGCATTGCAATAGGAGGAAAACTCCATTCCCCTTTACCTTTGTCAAGACCTTTAGAGATACCTATAATCTATACCCCTCCTTTGACTCAACATGAAATTTTGTTTTTTTCCACTTCTTTTACAAACCCTCCCTTCAAGGGCATCCTCGTAGGAAGAGCTTGTGGTTGAAATATTATGAAAAAAAATGGGGCACACTATCTCTTTACAGGGTTTCAAGGGATGGGTATTGGAAAATAACTACCTTATCCTCTATAACCCTTAAGACCTTCTCAACACATAAGTGAAACAACAAATTGATAACTGGACCGAAATATAGATCTCAATGTTCAAAGCCAAACTCAAATAGAAATAATCACACCATGGATTAAGCATTGAAATTAGGTTTTGGTAGAATCAAGGACTTCCTTTCAAGACAATGACCTTATTTTTAGCATTCTCAAATGGAAGGTTTAAAACCCACATTAAAAAGGGGATATTTTAACCTTAGCCTTTGCAACCTTTTCCCAAGACAAATCTATTTAATGGACTATCTTGGATATGTTAGGTCTTGGATTTATAGAGTACCCAGTAATTGCTTTTGAGGCCAACTCCCTAGTTCCAACTAAAATTTAGTCCTATTGAATAGGAAACTTCAAAAATCGTGCTAATAGGAGACATTTTTCCTTCCTTCAGATTTATTTACAACAAATTTAGTGCCTCTCCTTCCTTACCTTCCTCTTCCATTCCCCAACAAAAAATCATTAATCTTATATCATAAACACTCTATATAGGTAAGCATTAGAATCATTTTCCTCAACTCATGGGGTACCTTTACACCTCAACCCATGCAAGTTGTTAGGCCCCTATACTACTAGTGTAACCCCTTATTGATATTAGTACAACCCCCTTATTATATAGGTGTACCCATGTAGTCCCCATGTTGTTACTATTGTGCCCCATAGAAGCCCACTTTTGTTATTATTGTGCCCTTACATTATTATTGTTATGTCTGCTCTGATTATTTATGACCCCTTAGACTCCTATATATAGAAAGGAGGTCTTGTCATTCGTATCATCCAAGAATTGTTCATTTTTGTAATGTAAAGGAGGTTTCCCCCTTAAAGAGGCTTATTTCTAAGGCGTTGATCTATCTTCTCTATCTTTCTCTGAGCTAGTTCCATAACATTTGATATCAGAGCTTTGGATTCCAGGGTTTCGCTGCTCCAAACAGGTCATCGTGGTATTTTCGCTATAACTATTTTTTTGCGATGCTTCAGAAGCTAAAAAAAAACCATTTGATAAGAGATCTTGTTGAACCATGCGTCCAAATTTCAGATCTTCTCTCACTATATTATCGGAGATATGATCTGAGGAAGGTAGGGTTTTTGTAAACTCCCGAATTACATCTTAAACATGTGACTTTCGGAAAATCATCATAACTTTCTCTCTGAGCATCAGATTGAAATTTCGTCAAAATTTACAAAAATAGGACGGACTGTAGTTGTTTATGCGTATTTTTCAAATCCAAAGGTGAAAATAGTGACACATGGCATGTCATACAAGTTTACTATTTTGAAAAGGTGTATAATCTGGTCATCTTGGGACATTGCTCATAACTCCTTCTCGGAGAATACAATTTCGATCTGACTGGTGGCATTGGAAAGACGACGCATAGGACTACTTCAAGTCATGATTTCAGAACTGGAAGATCCGAAATTGCAGAGTTACAGTCGTTTGAAGATCAAGCTCCTAAAATCAAGAAAAAGCAAGATGAGGAAGTTTGATGGAAAGGATCTGGTAATTTGGATACTACAGATGGAGAAATATTTTGATCTACATGGTGTACCACTGTTACAAAAGGTATGTATTGCATCTAATTATTTAGAACTGAATCAATTTTAATGGTATAAAGGGCTTTGTTCTCGTAAACCACTTGTCGCGTGGTCAATTTTATGGAGGAAATGATAGCACATTATGAGGATACAAAGAGAAACACCTTCTTTAGCCAATTGATAAATCTCAAACAAAAGTGTTCAATGGCAGAGCACATTGAGGACTTTCAAAAATTGAATATAAGGGAAAATGATATTCCAGAGAAGCAGAGGATTGATGTCTCCATAGGGACTTTAAAGGATACCATTCAAGAGGAGGTTCATCTTTGGGAACCTGATTCATTGGAGAAGGCATTCAGGTTGGCAAGAAAAGTGGAAATAAAAATTATGGAAAGAACGAATTCTACCCCTCACAACTATAAACATGGAAGTGTTGTTTCTCCTAGCCTTTCACAACCTACAAGGGTGACACCACAACATTTGGAAGAAAAAAGAGAAAAAGGGCTTTGTTACAATTGTGATAGCAAATGCCCTAAAGGTCATAAGTGTTCTGGGAAGAAATTATTTTACATAGATTATAAAGAGGAGGAAGAAAAGGATCAAGAAACATCAAAAGAAGAGGATATACACCAGGAAACAACCCCAGAGAAAGAAGAAATGAATCCGACCATATATTGTAAAGCATTGGCAAGAATTACCACTCCACAAACTCTTAAGAAAGTAGGACATATCAAGAAGAAAAAGGTTCAAGAACTGAAATATCACATCGAGAAAGAAGAAACGAATCCAGGCATATCTTGTAATGCATTGGCCAGAATTACCACTTCTCAAACTATCAAGATAGAAGGACATATCAAGAAGAAAAATGTTGAAGAAGTGAAAGATCACATCAAGCATCAAGAAATGAATCCGACCATATCTTGTAAAGCATTGGAAGAAATTACCACTCCTCAAACTCTAAAGATAAATGGACATATCAAGAAGAAAAAGGTTCAAGCAGTGAAAGGTCACATCGAGCATCAACAACGAGTTCTCCAACTTTTAAAGGATAACTCCACTTTGGTGCAGACTCGAATGAAACAATAGGTAGATCAACATTGCAATGAAAAATGTTTTGATGTAAGTGATTGGGTATTTTTACGGCAACATCTCAAGTAAGCTATCTATGAGAAGGAAATGTTGGCAATACTACATGTGCTTAAGAAATGGCAACTGGTGAGCCCCAGTATTGCAGCAATAATGTTGCAACTCCTGAGACTCCCTTCTTTAATTTTATCAACCCGGTAGTTCGTAACAAACTTGGAAGCGATGGTGCTATATGCACAAGTACTAGCTCTTGCCGCAGCTGTCACTTGGTCAGCTGGAACAAGTCCGCTAGGAGCTTAAGCCAACTTCTATGAGCTCTTAGAAGAAGCTTTTTAATTTATGGATGAAATCTAACTCAAAGGAAGCTAATCTATTTGCGAAAAGAAACCGAAAGCCAAAAAGTAACGCAAACCCTAATTCTACCAGCTAGTCCTACCGATGCAAAGGAGAGAATGCAAACTACTAGAAGGGATGCCATTACGTCTATGAAGGTAAAATACATGTGTCTAGACTACCTCTACCTGAATAAAACATCTTTTTGTATTTTTGAATAAGTTATTAGAATTATCATGCATGTGCTTTTAACTATTTTTTTTACTGTGCAGAGGTGGATTGGCGAGAGGAAATGCTTGGAGGAGGTCGGGAAGGTTTAGAGAGGGCCTAAGGGGTCCCTAGCACCCTTCCAGAGAGTTCCACAGAGTTTGGCTATCAAGAAACCTCATTCGTGAGCTTCTACAGGAAGTCTGTAGGGGTTCTACAGGATGTTCTGGGATTTCTACAGGATGTTTTGTAATTTTTCTACAAGATGTTTAGAAATGGAATTTTGGAGCATGGATGGAGGGAAAAAGGTGGAGGAATGAGTATGGAGGTGAAATAGGGGTGTAGGGGAGTTCAAGACTTGGAGGATGGAGTTGAGGAGAAGATGTAGATGGCTGGACTTGTTCCAAGAAGAATGGAATAATGCTGCACAAATGGTAGGGTTATGAGGGAATGTGGCAACGTGAGGCAAGAAACCAAGTTAGGAGATGGAGAAGATGGGTTTGAGGGAGTTTGGGCAGATAGAGAAGTGGTATAGGTGCTCTGCAATTTGTGTTTCCAACTGAACCAACAAAGACATGCAAAAAGACAAAGATCTAGTTATGCTACCCTAATATGATCTGCCTAATAGTAACGAGAATGAACAACAGCTTTATTTGCAAGGAAACCATGTATATTAACTATGAAATGAAGAATTCAAAGATCTAAACATGTAACCAACCTCTGCAAATGAAAACAACACACTAAGGATTGCATGGTAAAGCAAACTCGTGTTTTTGTTTGGGACAACACGGTTACTTCAACTCCAGCCCCTGATCCAATAAGGAAGAGGTGAAACCAAAAGTGTTTGCTGACCCTTTTTTTGGAGCCTTTTTCCTGTTATTATCCTACCAATCTATTCTAAACATGAAAAGCTACTTTAACCATCAAAAGCAATCTAAATAACAAAGCAAGATTTAAATCTAAATAGCAGATTTTATTCTAAGAATGCAGCAAAAACACATAAAGATAAACAAAGGAGGTACTGGGCACTTGAGATGGGCCCAACCCCAAGAGCTACAGCCTCCTAAGAGAGATTTAGAGCTGGTGCAAAGTCGGATTCATCTTTATTGAGCAAGAAATGTTACATTCCAAAAGCTGTCCACAAGGAGAACTTGAAAATGTGCTGAAAGCAAAGCTAATCTATTGCCTAAAAATCGAACTACAAAATGACTACAAAATGACTATAAAGTGACTAACTACTGGCTAACCAAAATGAGACCCTAAGCCTTCTTATTTATACAAATTGAGGACCCCAACAGTCCTCCTAAACTTTAGGGACTCGGCTGCCCAAAACTTGTAGTTAACAGCAGTTCTACTTGACTTGCTTGGCTGCCCTTGTGATAATTGATTTGGTGGGCCTTGAACTTTGAGCTGATGGTGGAGAATTCGAGGTAAGGGCCCATAAATGAAGGGAATACCTTCCTAAAAATCCTTTCCACGAATTTGGCTGCCAAGTGCTCATTTCAACCCTTGATTTTGTCTCCAAATTGACCAAAAAGACTACACAAAACACACATTAGACTTGTTGGCATAATGACTAACCCAATTCACTCTATTAGCATAAATATAATAAAAAACATGCAATAAACTAATGAGAATGGTGGATTAAGTCGAATTAGGAGGTTGAATGAGCCCAAATAATTATCCATTTTTGGGGCTCATCAGCAACCTTACCCAATGGGAAGACACTTCAAGGTAAAAATGGATCATGATAGTCTTAAATACTTTTTAGAACAAATATTATCTTTAGAAGAACATAAAAAATGGGTCACAAATATGTTGGGTTATGACTTTGACATCATCTATAGAAAATGGAAGCAAAATTTTGTTGTAGATGCACTCTCAAGAAAGGATGAGGATGTAGAAGCATTGTTTTGTGCTATTTCTATTATCCAACCGGATTGGATAAACAAAGCAAGGGATGAATGGAAGAAGGACGAAGAAGTGTGGCCACTCATTCAAAAGTTGCAGAAGATCCCAATTCGAACAATATTTCGAGAACTTGAAGGAGAAGGAAAAATCATATTGGAACCTGGAGCAGTCACAAAAACAAGAACCCGATAGCCACAAAATCAATCAATTTCAGAGTATCTCATCAAGTGGAAGAACTTACCCGCTAAAGATTCCACATTGGAGGACAAGAATTTTATATAGAAGCATCAAGAACTAATCAAGCGTTGAGGACAACACTTTTTGAAGGAGAGGGGCATGTTAGGCCCCTATACTACTAGTGTAACCCCTTATTGTTATTAGTACAACCCCCTTATTATATTGTTGTACCCATGTAGTCCCCATATTGTTACTATTGTGACCCATAGAAGCCCACTATTGTTATTATTGTGCCCTTACATTATTATTGTTATGTCGGCTCTGATTATATTATGACCCCTTAGACTCCTATATATAGAAAGGAGGTCTTGTCATTTGTATCATCCAAGAATTGTTGATTTGTGTAATGTAAAGCAGGTTGTCTCCTCAAAGAGGCTTATTTCTAAGGCGTTGATCTATCTTTTCTATCTTTTTGTGAGCTAGTTTCATAACACAAGTGGACTTAAGTCCATGATACGACCCATCACACTCTAAGATGGTTCTAATTGTCTCTTCAAAACTAGGGCATAACACACCTTACAATGTGAAATGGTTAAGCCATCTGAAACTCGTGTGCTTTTTGCCTTCATGGAACATATTCTAGCTAGTGTTAATCAAACACAATGCACTAACACCACTAACACACACCAAAAGTCCAAGATAATCGTAAGATGTGGCCCACACCCAAGAACTTAGACTACACCTCCATAAAATGCACCTTCAACTTTGGATGTCCAAAAAAAATACTATTCTAATCCAATATGGCCTATTTGTTAGATTTGTGTAATTCAATCTTTATCAAATCCTTGCACCTCCTTAACACCCCATGAGAAATATACTCCAATGGTCACCTTCCAAGTTCCAATACCTCCTTCTACAACATGAAAAAACCACCTATATATGTTGCAACAACCTTTCCAACCTCTTTAGTGGGTTGCACATATATTTCACATTTCTTCTTCATCTTGCAAAGTGGTAGCACAAGGAGAGGCTATCAACTTTGATCAAAGAATGTTCACTTAGTATCACTACCAAGTTTCCTTTCTGCAACTTCATGTCAAATGTCTTAAGTTAGCTTCACAACTTCTCATGGTGCATAACTTGCTTTTCTACACCTCTAAGTGAGACCACAACCTCCCAACCCCTCTAACTATTCCATCTCTTCAACGTTTTGTTAGATTCTTCTTGGACATGCACCCATGCCTCGAGTACAACATAACACTAGCATCCCAAATGTGCATGCTCATTCCATATTTTAATGCCTCACAGAAACCACATCATCACACTATTTAAAATGAAATGTTTACATCTTAAGGCAAAGCACCTACTTTGCTTATGAAAACCTAAACTATGTGAGTGACTCGGAGAGGACTCCATTTTATCAAGATAAAAACATAGGGTCTTACAAACCCATTCACACAATAATTTGAATATATTTAACCTAGGGTACATACCATACTCCTTCCAAATTTGTCATATGACTTTTAAGAAACTAGCACTTGTTTTTAATTATTAAATTGGCTTACTATATACTCTCTTTTGTTTGCACCCACTTAATATGCAAAAACACTTAAATATTTTCAATACAAGCAAGTTAAGAGTACATGTTTCCTTTTGACAAGTTTCACATTCAAATTCCAAAAATAGAGTATGTCCACCTCCATAAACTTGCATAAAAACAATAATCTTAAAATCAAATTATTATTATTATTATTATTATGATAAATACACCAAATATGCAAAAAAATGTTTTCAAACACAACAAAAAAAACTTCCCAAGGGCGTTAGTTTCTGAAATACAACTAAAAACATACTATCAAAGAAAAAATAAAATAATGTATAATATATTTAAGTGAAAATAATATGATGTATTTATAAAATAAAATAATGTAATTATTGTTTTTTAGGAGGGAAAATTTTAACATATTTGAAAATATCCCTCTTGGCCCCAATCTTTCTTTAAGTTCTAGAACGGTTAGTATATGTTCACTTTTCACAACAGTGGAGGGAAAATGAGATGAAGGTTATGCGATGGCTTAGCATCTATAATCATCAAAAGGGTTTCAGTTGTGGATATTAGAAGGCCTGGGTTATTAGGGTCAGATCGGGGCCCACAACAGTGACTAAACATTAGGAGTTGGAAACACACGCTGGTGCATTCTGAAGCGTGGGGGTTGGACCATCGTTTATATATATGCTCTAGAAGGTTGAAAGGCCTGCATGGGGGACTAAGAACTCGACACCAGATATGAAATTTTCGAGTCCTCATGGAAGACCATCATTGAATTTATCACATCCATAAAGAGTAAACCATATCTATGCTACAGATAAGTTTGTTTATATATATATGCTCGAGAAGGTTAAAGGGCCGGCATGGGGGAATAAGAACTACGCACCATGCATGAATTTCAGGTCCTCATGAGGGCCATCATTGAATTTATCACATCGACAAGGAGTAAACCAGATCTACGCTACAGATTAGTTTTTCTATATATATGTTTGAGAAAGTTGAAGGGCCCGCACGGGGAATAAGAACTAGGCACCAAACATGAAATTTCGGGTCCTCATCGAAGGCCATCATTGAATTTATCACATCCACAAGGAGTAAACCAAATCTACGCTACAGATAAGTTAGTCATTCCAAGAGCCCTAGATACAAGATATCATACCAGATGTGGAATTGATTGGCTAGATCATAATCACACCAGACCATTATGGTAGCTTCAGATCAGCAATCTGTTATCTCAGCAATTATTCAGGCATGTTTTTGATTATGTTAATGGCAATGATAATTTACAATTCTATTTGTTCTATTATTTGTAATTGTTACCTTGTGATGAATGGTATCCCATGCTTGCAAACAAATTTATAAAAGAAACCCCTAAAACAATCTATTCCTATAAAACGATCCATACACTTAGTAGTCAACCGGATAAAAACCACACAATCTCAGTCAACAAATCTTAAAAAGGAAAACGAAAAGAGAGAACTAGTGTTGTCATCTTGCACCTCATAGTGACCAGGTACTACAACACCAGATGAATATAGGTAACCAATTTGTTTCTCACCGCTGAAAGAGCCTCCACCATCTTCTGTGATTGCGCACCCCATTTGAAGGACCCATTTGTTGTCACATATCAAATATGAAAAACCTAATGACACATTCATGCGTTCAATATTTTCTTATTTCTTTTGCCTACTGGCTGAGGACTGGACTTTCGTAGTTTTATTTTGCTTACTGGCTGGGGACTGGCTTTTCGTCATTGTTCCTGGTGATGGCCCTTGCGCAGACGTTGCAGTCACCTTTGGCCCTATTTCCTCCTCCTCAATGACTACGGGAAGTTTTTGACACCCACCAGCTTGAGAAATAGGAGATGTGAGAGAAGACGCCGAAAACATTCTTTCACGACCGATGGGCCAAACTGATCCCCTTCCTGAAATTTGAGTTTCATCGAGGAATGTCGTCTCCAGATCAAATATTTGCTTCTCGATGGCGGAAGTTTCATCGCGAAGCTTCTTTTGGTGTGCATGGAGTGCATCCAACCGATTCTGCAGACGATGACTAAGTGCAGTCTTTTGGTCCTCCGCCTCACGAAGTGCAGACTCTCGATCCTCCGCAATTGCAACTCCGGGATAAATATCGATCAACCTCACCTCACGGCCAACTATCAAGATCTCTATTGATAGCAAAGAATTTGAAATGAGAACACAACGCAACCTGGAATAGCTATGGATTTAGCAGCGCGTTCCTCCACTATTTAGAGAAACGGAATGACCATCGGCCACCACTGCCCATTTGTGTGATTCCTGAATAATGTCATGTTGTTGCCTTCCTAGCTGCCTCACATGCTGCTGGATCCGAGCACCTATTGAATGATTTCTAAAACACAGGACAAGAACAAGCCGTACCACACTTAACACAGGTCCTGCAGCCATATAAAACCACCCCCTTCCCAATGTTCGAGACACAGTCGCTCTATATATCTCAGATATATTACTTCTAGTGTTGTTATTAACTTCTCGTCCATTGGCATGTGATCCCTGAGCCACAAGCTCAAGTTCATTTGCATCATCAGCTACTCCCCCTGTGTTGCTTCCTGGTTCAGAATCAGCTGAAATTGAACTAACAGGAATTCGAGGGATTTCTAATACACTTGCTGGATTTCCATTTCCCTCCACAAGAGCATTATCTACTTCTTGAGTGTTGTAAACTTGCCCAGAAGAAAACTCCTGACTACTGCTGTGCACGATAAAACTCCCATGCGATGACACTTCAGAGGAGAACTCTTGACTGTTGTCCTATTCATGGAAGCCCACATGCAATAATTGTTCAGAAGATAATTCTTGACTGTTGTCCTGCACATTTAAGTTCACATTATTAGCTAGATGGGCTCTAACACTTGTGTTTCCTTTCTGATCTTCATACTCAGTATCATCTGTGGGAAGTTCATAGCGACAAATTGGGCATGGATTCCTAGTGCTTAGCCATGGCAGAATACAATGAAGATGATACAAATGTAAGCATGGGAGTTGGTTATCAGTGGCCCCAATAGACACAGTATCTTTACAGATAGTGCAAAGAGAACTCCCATGTTTTGGTTCCACGATGATTGATGGTAAATTCTCAACTACAGATTTTGCTGCAGGACGAGCACCTCTTCTGTTGTTATCATTCTCAGCAAGATGTTGCAGTAGCTGCTCAAATCTTCTTGCATCAAGATAGTCCCCTGGATTCCCAGCAGTCCCCCTGCATGAATAAGCTATTTTTTTCAGGTGGATACTGGTGGTTCTGGAAGTTCAAACCTTCCCTCAAGATTATCTCCAGCCAAATTCTCAAATATCTATTGAAGATAATGGTGTAGATAATGTTCAAATGTGCCACGCCCAGAGACAGGTCAGGTTTAGAAGAATTTGCATGTTTAAGTGGATGTGATGGGCACAACGCTTTCTAGCCACCCTAATTTCTATTTCAAACATCACCACCACGCCATTTCTTTTCTTTTTAATTTATTTTCCACATTGCAAGCGAATTTCCTTTTCTTATCTCAATTCCTTTGTATTTTATAATTAATTAATAAATTATCTTAACATAATATATTTTTACGGAATTTTTCCACTCTCCAATTTGTAAAATCAAATAAACAAATTCATTAAAACAATGATAGCATTCTGGTGAGAGAAAAGTAGAAAAGATACCTTTATATTTTATAATTAATTAATAAATTATCTTAAATAGTCCACAATTGAGCAATAGGTTCCTATCCCAACATCCCTCAAGCCCATTATATTTGCAACGGAATGGCTTGCCAGAGAATATGTTGTTGAACCTTTCCGGTATGATTGATTTATTGTGAACAGATAGGAAAATTAATAAATGGTCATTGTGGACCTTCTAAATCAAAGTGAGAATCTGAATGCCTAATAAGCATGCAATTATCTTTGAGCTAAGGCTTCATTAACTCAAAATCAGAATCAAACCAAATGTTGAGGTTATTCTCTTCATCTTTAACCCAATAGCCTACAAGAATTTAGTATGTCGATAGCCTGTCCTTTAGATACTTGCATATAAACTGACTAAATACTTGGTGACTTTTGGTGAAATTCACCAAAGTCATGGTCAACCTCACCAAAGCTTGTTTGAGTTTTCACTTCCCAAGTAAAACTGCGTGTTTTTAGCCTGAAATGGCTACATTTGCCTATTTCTTGGATGATTTGGCGAGTCTTATAATTATGCTTGAGGGTCACTTCCCCAGAAACTTGAGGCTCACTTCCCTTTCCGGGGAATGGCAACTTATGATTACACATCTTCCATTTCGAATAAAAGTTGAATGGACACTACGAACAAATCTGGTTGAAAATGGTTCCTTATGCCCCAAATGAGGCCATATATTATATTATAGCTTTTAAGGAACTACAAAATCAGCTTCAAGCATCTTTCTCAAGGGCCTTTCATGTCATAAACTAGGCCAACTTTACATACCGTAGATAGTCAGAATAGGCTAATCTTGTAGCAAAAAGACCTTCTTTCTAGTCACAACTTTGATAAGAGTCCGGCAAAAATTTGTGGAATGAGCAGAATTCTACCATAATTCAAGGCTTGTGCATGGTGGAACAATGACCTGAGGGGTTTTGCCCAAATTTGAATTGACCCAGATTCTCACAAATTTGATCATAGTTCCAAATCGATGGTGACTCTAACTTTCTGTCTCGTCAGATTCCAGCAACGGAAGGGAAGTTTGCTCCAAGATCAAATGGTTCCTATTTAGTCAAGTGCAATGGAAATTGCATTATAACTAAATTACACCATCTTCTACTGTAGTGGCTTGTAGTTGACCTATTGGAGCTGCGAATAAAACATGGTGAAGGATTACCTCAAGTTTCAACTGCTCTTTGCCTGATGTGCATGTAGTTGAAGTGTCATACTTGCTTGAATTGTTATTATTTATGCTTGTTACAGGTTTTTAATAGTTGACTCGGTATCTAAAAAAAAAATATTTTTACGGAATTTTTCCACTCGTCAATTTGTACCATCAAATAAACAGATTCAATTAAAAAATGAGAGCATTATCGTGAGAGGAAAGTAGTTTGTGGAAGTTAAACGAAAATGGCAGACATGAATGGTGTGAAGTGCGTGTGGATTTGCCAGAACACGACGATACCATTACATCAATGAAGTGGTTCTCTAAGGTTGCGGCGAATGGCAATGCATGGATAATGGTGGTGGACAAAAAATTAAAAACATTAATATTCAATGATGAGGGAAAATTTGTGTGGAGAACGAAATTGCCAAGGCTTCCTGAACATCAATCTGCCTTTGTGTTAGGTTCAGGCTCTATGTCGGTGTTACCATTCAAGCCAACAATATGTCCTGGCCTACACAGGTATTTTAGGTATTAGATTGTTTCTTTGATTACCTATTTATAATTTCTTTTTATAATAATTAGGTGGTGTATTTGAAAATTATTTTTCTTAACTTGGATGATTATTATATATGAGACATTTTTTTAAGTTTACAAAGTTGCACATATTTTTTTCCACATTCAAATATGTAATTCTGAAAAAGAATAGCTTATTCATGCATTTATTGAATTTTCTTTATAAATATATGAGATATTTTTGTTAAGTTTACACAGTTCGATATACTTTTTTTCCATGTAATTCTGAAAAAAATAGCTTATTCATGTAGGGCAACTATCTAGAAGTTCAAACCTTACCTCAAGATTATCTCTAGCCAAATTCTCAAATATCTGTTGAAGATAATGGTGTAGATCATGTTCAACATTTATTCTTCTTTGATGCTGACTCCATATGTCTCTCCATTTGGTCCTTTGTGTCCATAACCAAGTTTCTTCATCTGTATTCTTTGCTAACCTATTTTTATCTCTACCTTCATCCCTATCTTCTTCCTCTTCATTTTCTTCATCCGAATCTTCTTCATTCACATGTTCATCCATGGAGTCCCATTCATATGGACTTACACAAATAGTAAAGCTTCCAGACTCACTATCTTCTTCATCTCTTCATCCTGAATCATCTGCAAGTGTAACCCCATTCTGTGGATCGAGCTGTGTGGCAATTTCTTGAGCATTCTCTGCTATGGAATTTTCTACATCGGCATGGATAGCCTTTGTATTGTCAAGTGGATTATGAACAAGCAACTGTCCGAGAAACTATCCGAAAATGGATTTTCTACATCGCCTTGATCAGTCTCTGTATTATCAAGTGGATAATGAACAACCAACTAGTGAAGAAACTATGAATATACAGGTATACCTGTATTATGTGGTTCATCCTGTGAAGCAATTTCATGAATAGTCTCTGCTATGGAATTCTCTGCATCACCATGATCAGTCTGTGTGTTGTCAAGTGGATTCTCAAGTAGCAACTGTTGAACTAACTATGAATATTCATCTTCTTCTGTTCCTCCTCACCATCTTATTTTGTTCCTCCTCTTTCCCCTGCCTAGCTAGCCGCCCCTTGAACTTGATGCACATCAGTAAAAGACTCTGCAGTTGCAACTACTTCGATGAAGCCACTTCCACACCCACGGGACAAAAGTAATATGTCAGTTTCGGAGTTATCTTGTTGATTCTCTGCCACCAATTGGGAAATAACTTTGTTGCACATATAGCACCAATAACGTGTATCGTCGTTCTCTCGAAAAGCAACAGATTTAGGCCTTAAAGTTGAAGAGTGTGATTCAGACTGATTCATTACAAAATCCTGTAAAGACATATCATTAGAGACCTCACCGTAACTTAGCTCTTAACTCTACCAATTTATATGGAGGAATTCACTAAAAACTTAGAATCAGATCAAAAAATTAATTTACTTAAGATTATATGTTAATGTTCACTCGTTGACAAAAATAGGCAATGGGACTTAAATGAAGGTGCATTAATAAAATATGTAATGGGAGTGCCTAGTGCATTTCTGACAAATATAAAAGAATAAGCCATGATCAGAAAATTCAAAAAACAATAATAATTTAAGGTTTCGAAAGTCTGAATATATATATATATATATATATATATATATATATATATATATATATCACCAGCCCTCCAGGTCTATGAATAAAATGAAAAATTAGCCTCTACAGCTAAATATTATAACTGTAAATACCAGACAAGACATCAAGGGTTTCATATTTGGCGGAACAAAAATTGGATATAATTGAGGAAGGTTTCCTACATGTACACCATTTCCTCAACAAAACTTTAGGTGTGGTGTGCATTCCCTCTAGTTTTAGATCGTCATTCAGGATTCTGATAATCAGTTGCATGAGGAGACAAAAGAGTCCACAACTTGTTCGCAAGAAGTTGTTGTTCCTATTGCCATCCATAATAGAGACAATAATACAATACCCTAAATTAAAAGCTACAAATGCCATAGTCAATAGAGGTAGTAGAAATTGGTGCTCTTGTTCACCATCAGCTTCATCATCTCCTACACCACCTCTGCCATTGCCATCGTCATCACCATCACTACCCTTACCACCTTCTGTTGGCCCACTTGTGCTCTCTCTAATCCTTTCCGCAAGGCCATTCAACATACTCTTGGCCCATGGACTATACAGAGCTTGGTTTCAAACTTTAACTTCCTGCTTCTCTTTCTAAAGGACCACCTAGAAAGGGGCAATTGTCATCCCAAAAGCAAACAATACAAGATGAATGTGTTAATAATTTCCCAAGGCCTAACCCTAGCCTTGCAATATCGACATTAGGACTCAATCCATGGTTAATCTCATCCCAAGTGGATTGGTATAGAAAAGGTTGCAGTGCCATACTAGAGAAACTAGGGTTTGCAAAATGGGTATGGACATTTTTGTGCCACCAGTAAATGCTTCCACTGCTATACTGAGCCATTGTTGTCACTAGCTTATCCTCAAGTTGATTCAGACATTCTATCTCATGGTGTGATATTTAGATTGTGGAGAATTTGACCGCACCAGACATGTATGTATTCTATTTTGTTGCCATATATATGTACATCTTCCAATGCATGTCTAGAAATTATGTGACAACACTGCCTTTGCCTTCACTTTTTGATATCTGTGGTGCTCAAAGAAAATCAGAGTAGAGGAGCTTGCATAAAACCATGCCCTTGGAATTGCAAATTGTCATGAATTAATATCTACTGTCCTAGACAGCTGATGCTACGACTCCCTTCAACTTGACTATGGAGAATGATCGTTCTCACCTCCTTACACCTGTTCTAGAATAGGATAAAACAAAAATTGAAAAGCAATTGTGTATAGTAATGGTGCTAGAGCTAATGGATCTTTACTTAATGCACACTTGAATTCTCATATCTACAGGTAAACTAGTTCTCGGAAAATCCACATATTTGTTTGATGCAATATCATTCCACGAAGACACACTCCACTGCCTGATCTCACTTCTCTGATACCATGTTGAAAAACCTTTTCTGATCTACAGATAATTACTTGTGATATTATTTACCATTATTTTAGCTTATTCAATTTTCATCAAGTAATTATACATCATAAATTTAACCAATACTATTATAGCTATAGTATAAGAGATTTTACTTGAAACATAGGAACAAGTATATGGGAACAAAGGCAAATTTTGTTATAGCTACTACAACTAGAGCTTGCACAACTGTGATAACACAAGTACAACTCCTTTTCTTCCTGCTTTGTCCTAGTGATTTGGATTTTCTAGCCAAATTTTGGTATTTTGACTTGTACATTTCTTGCTCAAATTTATACATAAACACTATGTTATGTGGTGGTTTATTTTGTTTTGGAAAGCCACTAGACACAGCTTCTGCTCAGATGTAAACTAGCACATTTGGGAAATCAAAGGGACTTTGGAAAACTCTTACTGAGGGTTCTTGGAAAGAGGCATTCGATGGACTTGGTGTGTCTTTACTCTTGATATCAAATCCTGCTATATAGGTACTATTAACACCACATTGTCTATTCAGTTTTTGAGTTAAAACTTTCCATTCTGCATTTGTATATCCTTTATCCATTCTATTTTACATGTTTAGCTTTGATTGATATGTTCTTTGTCTGCTAATGGTTTGTTTTATTTCTTACTTGGTATGGAAAAATGCATAATTGAAACTAAACTATGAAAAATATATAAATCCAGAAAAAAAAAACCCTTTAACTACATTTCATCATGATCAAAGCCTATGGCTTTGCTAAAATAGGCCTGCAACTTTAACAACAAAAAAGCTAGAGACTCATTGTAGGTTGAACATGGCTTTAATAATTATATAGCATCAAATCAACACCTCTGAGTAAATGTAGATGCAGCTTAACAAAATACTAACATTTTGTTGTACATTAAGTCGATTTCCTTTGAATCTTGGGGTTTGAAACACTTTATTTTCCCATCGAGATGAATTTTCTTAAAACCATTGTTTCCGGGAGAACTAGTGTCTTTTTGATCTGCTAGTCCCACTAGGATTGGCAGTTATCCTAGAAACAAACAATCAAAGTAATTTGCGATTTCCTCTATGTATGATAGATAAGAGAGAAGCAAAGGGACCAACCTGGATCTTCCGCTTGACTACTTGCTTGATTTCTCTCCCCCTTGATAGAGCTTGCAACTCCCCTCCTACTTGTACCATTTAGATAACACCTGTAGAAACAAAGTAACAAAATACTGTCAAAGCATCTCGATCTATTATATCATAAGCATTGCAAGATCATAAATACAATGAACATACAATGGCATTCACAAATAGCAATATTCACAAATACATGATTGTATGGAGGAAAACTCAAAGAACTTTATTAAAATAGAAGGGAGAATTACAACCCAGTTGTCTAATCCAGCATCATCCTCCCAGCATCAATTCCCTCTTCACCTCATGAAAAAGCAAAGTCACCCAACAATACAATGCTCCTACTCAAAGACAAACTATCAGCACTTGCTTACAAATTAAAAAATTCCAACCTCCTAGATCTCTCAGATGAGGGATCCATCTATAGATGTCTGCAAGGGTGTGAGTCATCTCTCGGTTTTTTATTATTGTCATTCCACTTGTTGTTCTTGGTTCCACTTGGAGATTTCTTGGATCTCTTACTCATCCCTCGGTGAATTCAAAGAGGCAAGTGTCATAGGAGAAGTTTCTAAAAGACTCCATGAGCATCCACTTAGCAAACTGTCTCAGACATTTGTCCATTCTCGCTCATCACACCCGACAGAAGGCCTTTTCAGTATGCATCGCACCTGGCTAGTGTAGAAGTCAGTATGCATCGCACCCTGACAGTGGAGCAGTCAGTATGGTCTAGTTTTGGCCAGTTCTGAGTGGTTTTTCAGGTGGAAATTTTGGGGAATGATGTAATCAGTTGACCATGATCCTTTAGGGTATGAAACAACACTTTTAAGGGTTAAAGAGCCCTTGGTTTATCAACATATAAGATTGGGGTTGTAGTGCCCAAATATGTCTATAACAGTTGCCCCCTAAAGCATGAAGTCGTAAATCTTTTGATGTCGGGTGAAATGCTTTATCATGAGGATCTGAGGTATTCGAATTGGAAGGTAACCTGTATAAGATACAATACAATATATCATCATCATATTATTTTCATGATCTAGTTGAGGTGGGCATTCTAATGCTCAGCTTTATAAATTCATTTTCATGTACATAGGACAGATAATCATCTGCAATTGCAGACTGGTGATTCTTTATATGTAGAGTCATCATCCCTAGCTTGGATGATCATCTGTGCAACTTCTGTGTACATTTGATGTCTTTATATTCCTGAATATATCGCAGCCTGGATGGATGAAACTAGATCCGGGGTCTTCAAACTCATTCAATCTTCGCCCGATGTACAAGTCGATCCATGTGAAAAGATGTCTTGAAGTCGAACATGGAAAGACATCGCCTGATTACCAGCCAATAATGTAAGTTGTTAATAGGCGCGAGAGGAATCACTGATAATGATAATGACCCTCAAGGTACTAAAGTACAATTCACGTGGTGTGAATATATGATCTGATGTCAAGCACCATGAAAAATCTTTCAGTCGAAGGCCATTGATGTAAACTTGTCGCCGGAAGTGAGAAACTTGCCATTGAGGCATGCAAGCTTCAAACTACTGGAAGGGTTGTTTTTAAGTCAACTTCTTGGATAATGAGCTGATGTAGACAAGAAGTGACCCGTCATAGGAGGGCCTTAATGAATCCGACATCTACGACACAAAACGAAGCAAATAATTTTCTGGAGGTGAAAAACGATCTGGCGATACAAGCTTCAGGAATGGCAGTCATGAAAAATGGAGGGTCAGGGTATTGCAGTGGATGAGACATTAACTGGATGGTGAATTCTCTTGAACATATTGGCGACACTGGAATGGATTGGTAGCGTTAACCCCAAAAATGGATGGTGTGGAGGACCAATGGTGATATGACTGGTGAACGGAATAACCCAACCTGACCCAATCATGGTGATGGATTGAAAGTATTGTGTTCAAGAGCGACCTGCTACCAATAAAATTCTTCAAATTTTCTTCCCTTTTTCCCCAGTCATTGCTGACCAGTACCTCTTTATTTTTTTCAAGCTTGAGGAGGATAACATATGTTTGTTCTATAATTTTCCCTTCGAGCAAACCTGTCGCTATGTTTTAACAAGCCTAGCGACAGTGAAACTCGTTCTTTTCTAGGTGGACAAGTTTGTCGCTATTGTTTTAACGAGTTTAACGAAAAGGATAACTCGGTCCTTTTCATGTTTAGAGAGTTTGAAAAGGGATGAAAAGGAAACTCCAGTAGTTCTTTTTTGTAGCATAATCCCTTAAGTCCGAAAAAGGATAAAATAATACGAAAGGGATGACTTTTCGATCACTTTAGCGAGCTGAAAAAGACAAGCGCTCGAACTTTTTCGTGAGATAATCCCTCAGGTTCAAAAAAGATTAAAATATATAGGAGGGATGGCATTTCCAATCACTTTAGCAAGCTGGAAAGGCCAATAGCTCGACAATATTTTCATATTTAACGAGTCTGAAAAGAGTTTAAAGGAGACTCGTTTTTTAGGAACGAGTGGTGTTTAGGGTAGCAACTGGTTCCGGGTAAGCTTGGAACTTCTCAAAACATGGTGATGTGAAGAGGGTGGCTAACAGGACCACTCATTGTAGCTATTCCTCAAAAAGGTAAACAATCAAGTGGAAGCGTATGATCGGCCAAAAGAATGGAGGTGATGGTAGGAACACAACCAAGGCTCAAAAGGCTGATATGATGGCAATCACAAAGGTTATTTACCGAGGGTGGATTCATTTTTTAACGAGCTTGAACGGGGAGAAACTATGCTCAGATGCGGGTTTATTTTTTAGCGAGCTTGAACCTTGTGGAAACTATGCTCGGTTGGAGGCGGGTTCATTTTTTAGCGAGCTTGAACCTTGCAGAAACATTGCTCATAGGCGGGTTTATTTTTTAACGAGCTTGAACCTTGCGGAAACATTGCTCATATATAATTTCAACACAAGCTCAAAACTAAAAAACTAGAAAATGAAAATGAAAAAGGTTTGCATGCCCCCAGCATGGTGAAAACGAAAGTCTCCAGTAACCATATGGAAATCACTAGTTAAGAAGGATTGTTTCATTCATAGAGAAGACAAAACACTTCCTTGGCTTTGTCCGCCAAATAGACAAAGGTGAAAAGGTGTGTCATACCAATCACTTAACTTATAGGGAAATTCATATGGTAGGATGGCTTCGTCGACAGAGTAGACAAAACACTTCCTGGGTTTCGTCCGCAATGCAGACAAAGGTGAGTGGTGTGTCAGACCAATCACATAACCTACAGGGAAACTTATCTTTTCAGCTGGGTTTTTCTGTAGAATAGACAAGGGTGCATGCCCCCCGAAGTGATCCTTGATCACAACTCATAAGTGGTCATGAAGGAAAGATCTGGTTCCAATGCCCCTAGTACATAATGTACAACATCACTGAATTGGTTGTTAGTTGATGTAGTTGTGGAACATGTTGCCACATAATTAACCCGTGGCGGGGATGATACCATTGGTATAAAAGGACCATTTAGGGATGATGGTTGACTAGGAGGTATATTTGGACCAGGAAATGAAAGCTGGTCAACAGTGACAATCCTGCCTTCATGCAGGAAATAAATCACTCGAAAGAGTGTTAAAACAATAGCTCCCATGTGATAAACATAGTCACACCCAAGAAGTAAATTGTAATCTAAAGGTCTTGGGACTACCATCACGTTTAGGTAAACAGTTTTTCCTCCCAAAGTGATAGGTAACTAAGGGAGGATCCCTAACAGTTGACTAGTTCCTCTGTTAAATCCTAACAAATTCTGTGTAATAGGCACAAGCAGTGGCCAACCGAGCGCTTGCCAAGAAGTTGAGGAAAGGATACTTACTGATGCACCTTCATCTATAATAGTGCTAGGTACAATCATTTTACCAACTTGTACTATGATTTGGAAAGGCACATAAGAAGGAAGGCAGGATCCTGCCAGTCAATTCCAATCAAAGGAAGTGACTAGACTACTTGGAGGGGATACTATAGAAATGGGAGAATTAACCCCTTGAGTTACGAGAACTGGAGGATTTTCCTCTTGTCTTGGTGGAACAGGTGGACTGCCCCCAAGCTCATTTGAATATGATGTAACAAAAAGAACTTGAGTGGTACCATTTTCACTCTCTTTAGGAAAGGTACAATTAGCTGAAGGTGAAATCTGGTCAACTTTTACCTCGACCTGTTGATTTTGGTCGGGTATAGACTCATAAGATTCACTTTCAGCGAGAGTGGTTTTGACCGACGGTTGATTTGAGTCAGTCGGTTTTTCAACTAGTGAAGGACTTGGGGGGAGTTTCTTGTAACCAGATGGGAGTCACTGCAGTGAAGCAAGACGATTATCCAATACTCTTTTGGCTTCACCTAGAAAGGGAGAAAGGTGAAGGGAATGGTTACCTTTACATAACCTACATGTAAACTTAACTTTTCTCTTGTGTCCATGAACATTGCTATCACTAGTCGAAGGAGTGTTACCAACTTGATCACCAGAGGTTGATGACACCGGACGGTGCAAACGGGGAGACCATTCTCTCAAGATCCGAGGAAAGTAAGGATAGTCTCGATGAAAATGGTTTCCTCTACAAATTATGCAAGGAAATTTGGGTTTAGGAACTTTAGTGTGTGGAGTTTCACTAGATGATGCATTTAAAGCAATGGTTTCTTGGTTGCCCCCTTGCTGAATTGTCTTCTTCTTCTTTTTCTTCTCTTTCTTCTTCTTCTTAGCCACCTAGTTACTAGCAACACTATTTTCACCAAGTGAAGAGGAAGAGCGGGAGGGAGAAAAAAACGAAGAAGATGGTGAAGGGTCAACTTCAGTATCAAGTGGTTGTTGATTCGATTGCTGAGGAATCACGGTATTTTGAACCACAGAGGTTGAGAATAGCCATACTAGCAGGCCAATTATAATTCCTGGAAGAGACAATGTGGCCATATGGGGAGCACCAATATTTCTCCAAGAAGTGAAGGGATTAGGATTCCCCTTGAAAGGGATTCCTTGATTGGTGGACTCCATATATCTCAACCTAAGATCAATGAAGGAATAGGGATGTTATTCCGAATTAAATAAATTTTAATGACTCTTTGACACAACTTTTCTTTTTCAGTTTTTAAGATTTGAGAAAAAGCTAAAGATGACTCTAGTCCCCTTCGATTTATACTGAGCCTGAAGTGACAACTGCTCAGATGGACCTTTTCTTTTGAGTCGAAAAGGAATGAAAGTCACTACTCTAGAAATCTAGACATAGGGATTACCAAACCAATCGCAAAACTGCAATATACACCTTGGTGATAAATTAAAGAGAAATTACCAAGGACTTATGTACGGCAGTCAATCTTCTCGAATGTTGTGTTCAGTACATTGCGATCAATAGGGCGACAGACACGAATTCCTATGGATAAAGGATATAATCCTATTGTGGTCTCCCAATATATACTCAACGGTATGGGGAGCAAAAGTCTGTGCTAACACTTGTTGTATGAAAGAGGAGGAATCACCCAACCTTCAATGAAAACGATAGTTACTAGATTTCACGACACCGAAACATGACTCTAGCCTAGACCTCTAGATGTGTTGTGTTAGGTTCCAAAGCATTGTTAAGTTCATTGAAATTTATTTTAGAGTTGATCTTGTTTAGAAGTTTGCCTTTCAAACGTTCACCACGTGATGTAGATATAAAATTCCTAAAAATGCAATCTACAATGATAAACAATCGTTGTTTATTTTTAGCAATGAAAATCCTAGCTACTAAGGAAATAAGATTACGATTCTTTCAAACAAAGAGAAAACATCACACACTAAATGCACTTTTCCTAAATCATTTTTCACACATAGTCTAAATGCCAATGCAAATGCATGTATTTGTTTTTCGTTTCCTTTAATGTGAAAATGCCAAAAAAGAAAACAAAATGTAGTAAAGATCTGAAATATTTTTCCCCAAAGCGACATTTCGATAATTTCATTTCCAAAATGGAAAGGAAGACTAAATGACACTTTTCAATTTCGAATAGAAAAAGCTTTTGACACTTCAAATATCAACAAATCAAATCAAATACATGACAAAAACTTCAATCGACTATCTAGAAAAGGAAGACTTTACGACACTCCTCTTTTTGACACAAAATGGTAGTTACGACACATTTTGTATCAAAATGACAGATAGATTTAAGTAACTTTTCGACAAAGGATCGTAAATGATGGAAAAATACATAAAAACATTTACTAATCCTAATCAATGGAGGCTGATCTATGTAATGCAAGAAGGCTTCAGTAATGAGACACTGTGCATAAGCAGCAAATCAACTAAACAAAACTGAAAACAATGACAAAAACCCCAAATTTCAAGAAGAGAAATAGGTTCAGTTAGTCAATGCACCTATGCTTCACAGAAGCAAGTATGAATCGCACCTGCTACACTCGAGAAGTGCGATCCAGAAGGGTTGACAATGACAGACAGTGCGATGGGCCAGAGAGCGCAATTGAAGTGGGTTTTGGATCAAATATGTAGCTGATTTCAGTGATTTAAGCTGAGATATGAAGGATAATAAAGAGAAAAGTACAGAGGAATAATCTTGAGAGGTTACTGAGCTACCAACAGGGCATCTAGAATGCTTGTAAGTCAGATGTTCAATTCATAAACTAAACCGGAGATTGACTGAAGCATCATTCATCTACTTTGTAATTGAAGAGAAAGAGCAGTTAGAAGGCTATTTGGCTAGCTTCAGGCTCCATCTATAGTTTATAAAACAAACAACAACAACAAACAAACAAACTATTCGATCCCCAGCAGAGTTGCCATTTTGTTTATGGGAAAACTAGTGTCTTTTCGATCTGCTAGTCCCACTAGGATTGGAAGCTATCCTAGAAACAAACTATCAAAGCAATTTGCGATTTCCTCTATGTATGATAGATAAGAGAGAAGAAAAGGGACCAACCTGGATCTTCCACTTGACTCCTTGCTTGATTTCTCTCCCCCTTGATAGAGCTTGCAACTCCCCTCCTACTTGTCCCGTTTAGAGAACACCTGTAGAAACAAAGTAACAAAATACCTTCAAAGCATCTCGATCTATTATATCATAAGTATTGCAGGATCAGAAATACAATGAACATACAATGGCATTCGCAAATAGCAATATTCACAAATACACAATTGTATGGTGGAAAACTCAAAGAACTTTATTAAAATAGAAGGGAGAATTACAACCCAGCTATGTGAACCAGCATCATCCTCCCAGCATCAAAGCCCTCTTAACCTCATGAAAAAGAAAAATCACCCAATAATACAATGCTCCTTCTCAAAGACAAACTATTAGCACTTGCTTACAAATTACAAAATTCCAGCCTCCTAGATCTCTCAAATGGGGGATCCATTTATAGATGTATGCAAGGGTGTGAGTCATCTCTTGGTTTTTGATTAGTGTCATTCCACTTGTTGTTCTTGGTTCCACTTGGAGATTTCTTGGATCTCTTACGCATCCCTGGGCGAATTCAGAGAGGCAAGTGTCATAGGAGAAGTTTCTAGAAGATTCCATGAGCATCCACTTAGAAAACTGTCTCAAACATTTGTCCATTCTTTCTCATCACACCCCATAGAAGGCCTCTTCAGTATGCATCACACCTAGCTAGTGTAGAAGTTAGTATGCATCACACCCTGACAGTGGAGCAGTCAGTATGGTCTAGTTTTAGCCAGTTCTGAGTGGTTTTTCAGGTGGAACTTCTGGGGAATGATGTAATCAGTTGACCATGATCCTTTAAGGTATGAAACAACACTTTTATGGGTTAAAGAGCCCTTGGTTTATCGACATATAAGATTGGGGTTGCAGTGCCCAAATATGTCTATAACAACCATGCAGTAAATTTTGTCTTATCTATGGCAAAGATTCATACTTTGTTTGACTTAACTCTGTGTCTTCCCATGCTAGTCACTCTTCTAAGGATTCCATTTATCACTGTGGTAATATTTTTTTGATCAGTTGGTTCATGTCCACTTCTTTCTAAGTTGATTGATCCAAAAATACTCCTTTCTACTATGACCTTCCTTATTTCATATGATGCTCCCTTTCGTTGGCTTAAGGAGCTGGTTTATGACCACATTAAGGTCATCGTTGATATGATCTCTGTGGTTCTGTATTAGTGCTTTTGAAGCATGTTGCTCCATCCCTTCAAATCTGTAAACAATGTGACCTTTTTCTTCTTACAAGGGCTATATTATTTGTTTTCGTCCTATCCTGTTTTTAAGTTTCCATGTCATCCTCAACAAGCACCTGAATACTATCATATAAGGTCAACAACTTTCTATTGTATTTCAGCTTCCTCGACAAGTGATTCAAGGCCTGCGGTCAAGATATGAGAATATGTTCTAGCTACATCCAAACTACTGGAAGAAGTCCCATATGAAACAAGTTACAACCCATATATAAGATTGCCCTTAACCATAGTGAAGCACTTCTTCCAAACTCAGACATGTTATGACAAACCTCTAACCAAAACAATCCCAACAATAACTAGAATTTATCCTCCTTAATCTTCGCTACCATAGAGATATATTTTTATTTTGATTGATGTGTCCCAAATGAGAGAGAATTCTCCTCTATATATACAATTCAGTGGAGTTGAGGGGACGTGACTTTTGATCTTCTTAAGCCGACATATAGTTGAGGCTGACCTAAATAATTTACTTGAGAGAAACATAAATTGAATTTTCCACTTCTACTTATCCAAATTTGATGATCTTTAGATCGATTTTGGTTCTCTCTAAAAGAGGAATTCAGCCCACAATTATATTCCCCAAAGGAGCTGTTCAAAGTGGAATTTGGCCCTAGTTTCCATTTTTAACGAAAATAACCATCAATAATTTTTTCTAGCATTTTGGGCTGAATTCACAATAGTATGCTAAAAAGTGTCATTTGAATGTCTAGAAAGTAGGACATATAAATGTGATATATATACTCTACATCTTTGGGTTATCTCCTTTTCAAATCTGACATTTTTTAGGCTACATGTTAATTTCTTGAACTTTGAACTTTGAAGAAATTCTTGAATGGACTTCATAAATACTCGAATGAATGGACTTCGTAAGGCAGTGGTACCATAAATTGTGTTATTTCAAAGATTTGACTTCCATATTTTCACAAAAGGCAATGTCCTCAATAAATACTTATATATATAGATATTTATGTTTAGGATTATTGTTGGAGCGGTTCCTTTATGTTTTACTATAATCTTAATGTTGAAAAGCTTTAGCTGACTTTTTTCATTAGTTGGTCACAGAATATGTAAAAGGAAATGATTGTCAAAATGTGGCAAAAATTACATTTCTCTTGATTTCTTTTTTTATTGTTCACGACATGATAATCAACTTCTAGGAATGAGTTATCCTATAGTTTGTTTCAATTTTTGGATTTTTTTTCCTCCCATTTTTTTACAAGGGTGTAGATTTCATTTTCATGTTGATGGTTTTTGCATGTATCTTATCTAGCCCGAAATGTTGGTAATGGAGAAAATATGGAGAAGTAGTCATGGACACAGACTCTATGAGAGGTTAATATTACAATACCACTTACACCTGGTATTAGAAAAAGTTTATTGGTTTGTGACATAAGGAAGAGTTATTTAACAACAAGGTTGAAAGGGAAACCTCATGTCTTAGTTGTAAGTCATTTATTTGTATTTCTTAGTTGTAAGTCATCTGTTTGATTTTGAGCTTTATCACATCAATTGTTTTGCTAATCCAATATGCATGGCCTTTATTTCTCACCTGATGTTAGTTACTTGACATGGTTGATTTAAAATTCAATTCTAGGCCACTTTTATTTTAAGTCAGAGATTTTATTGATTAAAAGGATGTTCATCTTTTGATTGGTTTACTTGGAGTTTGATTTAAAAAAGTTTTGAAAATTCCACGTGGATGCTATTTTTTCAAGGTGAGCTCTTTGCACCAATAAGGTCACATTATTCCTAGAACATAGGTATACAACAAGTGCATCTTTGGCCTTTGTTGTGTATCTGCTATTCTTTATACCATTGATGTATGGTTATTGATTGATGTAAAACAGCGGATGGGAAGCTCCTACCAATTCTCTTGACAAAACAAAATCAAATGGTGTGGTAGAATTGTGTTTTAAAGGGTGAGCCAGAAATCAACACTTGAAAGGTAGAACTTGAGCATAACAAGCTATTTGATCTAGATCTAGAGACATAACAGACCACGGAAAAAAAATTGATGGTATTGATGAGTCTTCCCTACAAATAAGCTCTAACCGTTAGACCACTGCCCAAATTTCAGTTATCTGCAATGACAATAGTGACTCTAGCTTTATTTGTATTAAAGTGACTTTGGCCATTGTTCTATTTGTTTCCTACGAATGATTTTGATTTTCAAACTCTAGCTAGTTTGTAGTTAAACTAATTAAAGCTTTGATGATAAACATACATTTTTCAAATCTCATTCCTAAATCTATTTTCTTGAGCAAATTTGTATTTTTACTTTAGGTACTATAGATTTCTACCATGTGACATATGCTATAATATAATTACCTAGATAAATAGACAGAAGCATTGTAAATCATAGTCTCTTTTAAATATAAAGAAACAAAATTTCCAAATACAAAGTTTATTGATTAAGAACATCTTTTAGACTTCTTAGCTAAGTTATGATTATATTTCGGTAGGCGATTTTGTGTATGCTGATATTGTGTTGTCTCTTTGGTTTCTATCAGGTAACAATGGTTAATAAGGAATGTGTTCTTGAGCTACAAACACACATCTTTTTCTACTATCTACATGGATCTCCATGGTTTTCAAGCATGGCAACAAAAATGCAGATGTCAGTGGAGTCTCCAAAGTCCGTGTTGGATGCATTTAATACTAGTGATGATTTTGATTCCTTGTGAGATAAAGAATGTAACAAGTCAAATTCAAATAAATAGAAGCAACTCAAGAATGAAGGTGGAATTCCAAATTGCTTTTTGTCCAAGTCAATTTCTTTTATTTGTTGGTGTTGTCATGTTTTGTGTGCGGACTTGTGAAATTCCAAATTGCAGGCTGGTTTATGTAAAGGGGATATATATATATATATATATAATTTTTTTTTATCATATGTCGTTCATGGTTTCCGGAGATCCGTGTTACATTTTCACAAAAGTTTAAATATCATTCAGATATCTAAGCACCAAACAACAACAACATTGAGATTTTTCTTTCACTCAACCTATAACATATTGCATCTGTCTTCATCAATGTTCTTCTTCCGTATGCTATCCACTTATGACATTTCCTTTGAAATATTTTGTGCATTTGCTAGTTGTAGGTCATTTATAGATTATAAATGTTTTCAAAGTTTCACTTCTAATTGAGTATTCAACTGAACATATTGATTCTCTTATACATAATTATTTTTTGCTCCACCCACTTTTTATAACTTCCATAACCATTAGGTAGGGACCTATAGCTTCGGTAGGGACCTATAGCTTCGATGTTGTTTTGCTTGTTTAATAAAATATTGTGGAGACTTTAATTTATTGAAAGTTGTATAATTTACAATTTATGAAGTTTCAAGGTCTAATTTTTAAAAGTCTAATTCTTTAAAGGGTGCTAGCTCAATAGAAGAGCACCTGCTTTACAAGCAGGAGGTCAGTGGTTTGATTCCATCGTGCCCTCACATCCATATGGAATGGATATGATCAATTTTTGGTGACGGAGGCTCTTTTCACCATCACCAATGAGCTTTGGTGAAATTTTTCGACCCTGACCAAAATATGAAATGGTGACGGTCAACGAATTCCACCATGTATACGCATCAATAGTGACGGCCCTCAAAGGTCCGTAACCATAAATTTATGTTGTTGATATGAAATGGTGACGGACGCTGTCCATCATTATAGTCATTATTCGTGATGGACCTTGAATGTCACCACAACACCTATACTTCTGGCAACGCGGCTTTTGGTGACAGTCAATGAACGTCACTATATATATGCACCAATAGTGACAACCATGGAAGATCCATCACAATAAATTGTTATTGTTCAAATGAAATGGTGATGGTCGTTATCCATCATTATAATCAATATTCGTGACGGACCTTGAATGTCACCATAACACCTATACTTTTGGTGATGCCACCTTTGGTGACATTCATTTTTTGGTGACAGAGGCTATGGTCTCATATGAAATGGTGACGGTCGCTATCCATCATTATAAATCATTATTGGTGATGAACTTTGAATGTCACTACAACACCTATACTTTTGGCGACGCCACCTTTGGTGACATTCAGTTTTTGGTGATGGAGGCTATGGTCCATCACCATTGCTCATACGAAATGGTGACAGTCACTATCCTTCATTATAAATCATTATTGGTGACGGAATTTGAATGTCACTACATCACCTATACTTTTGGTGATGCCACCTTTGGTGACGTTCAATTTTTGGTGACTAAAGATCTTTTGATCGTCACCAATGAGCTTATGCTGATATTTTTCTCCCCTCACCAATGTCCTTTTTTCTTGTAGTGAAAAGTTCAATGGAGAAGGGAACCAACAGTCAGTCATCTTTTGGACTACTCTGGTGATGAAGGAACAAAAGGAATATACATATAAACAATTTACAGAAATGTTTGTTCATCCAACAATCAATCTCCTAAGCAGCAGAATAGAACTGAGGATCAATGAGGAAATAAGAAAGGTGTTGTAGCTATCAGACCAAGTTTAGACAGGGGATTGGTACCTCTATGAGAACTATACAGAATTGAGAACATTTGGATGTGAGCTTGAACCTTACAAGCTGCCCAAATTCCTCCCGATGAGGATTGTTGCTCTGGATTACATAAGCTAGATGCTAAATATGGATGAAGTCCACTTTGTTGCTGCCAAGAAGAAGTCCCAATTCAAAATAAAAACACAGATTAGGCCTTTCATTTGCAATAGCAAGGCAACAGGGGAGGAAGCAGATAATCTATTAAAGGAAATGCAGTTTAACCTTAGATTTACCTAGTCATATGATCCATTAGGGATCATTTCTAAATTAAGAGTAGAAACCAAATCTACTCCTTATTTTCACAAAGATAGGACAGAGATAGAGAAGTACAAAAATCATATAGAATGGGTTGAGAATACCCTACAAGAGGAAGAAGAGTAGTTGGTTTCATCCTCTACAGTACAGACTCCTACCATGCAGGAGAAAACAACTAAGAGAAGTATAGAAGAGGAGTCCCCTTCAGGGACTAAAATTTTCAGAGAGGGATTCAAAATTATGTAAAAAAAGAAGGCCAAGCTTAGTTCCAACCTAAGCCTCAGCAAATATTCGGAGCAGCAGAACATTCTCCCCACTAATGAGCCACTTGTTTCCTCATTAGTGGGTGATCTGACCACACTATCACCTACTACCTCCATAGCTTCACAAGAACAACAGAAATTAATACAGACCAGCACATCTACTGCAGGGGAGACAAAGAAAATAATAATGGACATTTTCAAGGAGATAAAAGTAAGGAACGAGACCTTAAAGATTAATAAATATAATCAGTTCTAGAAGCATACTTCTGGTGCTCAAAGCACGCTGTTGTCATCCTTTGATTCAAAAAAAGGAAACATGAAAATGGCATTCCTCCACGCACAATTTCCCCAACCCAAGGCAACATCAGACTACAAGAATACAACTTTTGAGTTTTATGTAAAGTATATACATCCCATTGACCAAATGGGGATGCAAAATAAGACTAGGGAAATGATCGTTTCCACTGTCAGCAGCACCGTTATGAGTTTATAAAAAATGCAGGTTACATTAGAAAGTGTCCAATCACAACTAAAGATGGAGAAGGTCTCTACACTTGACAAAGACACCAAGATTAAAAATCTAGAGGACTTGGTGATCAAACTGGGTTATGACCCTTCAAACATCAATGCTACAGAAGAGCTTGTAAAGAAAAAGAATTTAGACATAGAAGCATTAAGGAAACAGTTAAAACTGCCAGCTATAGAAGATCCTATGGCCAAGGATATAGAAGAAACAAAGACACAAAAGGCAGATATGATGAAGCTCATCATGGAGAAGAGTGCACAGCTCAAGAAAATGGAGATAGAGATGAAGAAGTTTATTAAAGAAAAAAAGAAAGATTCTAAAATGATTGTTGCCCCTTTGGAAGCACTTCCTATCACAGCGACTCCTACAGCCATCTGCTACAACAAGTACAGGAGATGCTGCAATTCAGTTGGAAAATGCAGTACAAAACATGTCTCTCGAGATTGAAGAGACCAAAAAGTTGCAAGAACAAGTGAAACTTCTACAGGATAATCAAAAGAAGACTGATACTTTTCATACAACAGAGCTACAGAGAGCTCAAAATGAGATAGAGGCATGGAAGAAGTTAGCAGCTAAGTCTTGTATTGGCTACACATTGGGTCATGTTAAAGAAATCATCTGGAACAATAACATTGAAGAAATAGATGAAATCTGGCCATGTATCTAGATTATATTCGAATAGAAGGAACTCATGGAAAAAGCAAAGTAGACCATTGCCACTATCAATGCTCAACTGGGAGAAATGCTTGCTACAACCAACAACATCATAAAGTTCCTCAATTCCAAAAATAGATATGAGCTGGATGATCTAGGAGTAGATGATAGAATAGAAACCATCCTGGAGGTGAAGAAAGTTCTAACAAAGAAGAACTTGGTTGTACAACTGACAGAGAAGTGTCACACTCTAGAGGTAGCAGTTAATAGGTTTTTCACTAGGATAGATGCATTGAACAAGAAAGGTCTGCCTTCACTATTTGTAATCAATGAAAAATTAATCACTAGGGAAGACTAGATGAAGAAGCTTCAGGATGTTGCCCAAGATACAACTAAATCTTCCAACATCAAAGGTTCTATGATAGGGAGAGCTTTTTACGAAGCTATCAACAACATAAGTTTTCTTCAACATGACATAAAACATATTTTTGCATTAAAACCCACTTTTGCTCAGTATAATAAGGTAGATCAAATATACCATAAGGTAACCAAGATTGTTATTGCGGATGAAGAACGGTGGGATAAGTTGTGTGAATTTCAGGACTAAAGGACAAGTCAGCTTCACCAGCGCAACACCCAAATAATGGCCACTCAGCAACTGTTCTCCTTCAAAACAGGGCCAGATGTTCAGATTCATTCTTTTTTATTGAATTACTTATTTTTTGTTAGTTCTAAGTTAATAATAGAATGTCGTATCACTCAAGAATTAATTGTAAAAATTTTGTAATTTTTCTTAAATACTTCATTCTGTCGAAGTATTCAGGGTTGAACCCTTGAACAAGTTATCAAGCAGATTTGTACTAAGCTGGAGCATTATTGAGATAATAAAGGATTTTGGGTTTGCCTTATATGGCATGTCTCTCAGTGAGTTGTATTTCATCTTGTTAATTCATTATGTCTTCTTCATATAAATCATGTCTTTTGCAGCTATCCGATTCAAAATTTAATTGAATTTCAGTTTCATTTTGGATCCTCTCTGAAGTTGTAATTTAAATAAGAGATAAATTTACAAAACTATCTATTATTGTAAATTCCTCTTTGAAAATAAATTGCACTAGATCTTTGTGATAGTTTGTTTATATTTTGTTGATTAAGAAAAGACTGTTTTCATAATTTTCTTCTTATAAATGGTTAAATACTTAGTTTGAATATTAAATAAGTTATACTTCTCCATATTCTACTTATCCATCCCACTAAAATCAAAATAACCATGTGCATGTAAAGAACAACCATTTATTTTATTAAGAATCTATCCAAGTTTAAAGCACTTGTTTATAAACAATTCTCTAGTCATCTAATCATTAAAATCAACAAAACATTATAGATGCTTTGGCATAACCAATTGACCTTAGGTTATCTCAAAGGACAACTGTACCTTGAGATCCATTGCCATTATTGATGGTTTGTCTCATTGCGGTTAAATTAAGTAGTTTGGCTAATTTAGCAGAATTGATAACTTTGGAGGTATATGACTGATACTCCATAGGAAATCCAAGAAGAAATCCCACCTAAACTTGAAGAAATTGTGACTGGATTTGAACGATTGTCCATTAAACCTACACACTGGTCACCATTTGTGGTATCAGAGCAGCCTACTGACACTGAACAAGATCTCAAGGATTAGAAAAAGAAATCCAACATGGCTTTCAGAGTTGGAGGAAGAGGTAGTTCGAAGAAGAGGATGACCAGTTGCAAATGCTGAAGTGTTGGAAGCTATGCAACAGATGCAAGCTAGATTGGAAGTAATGGACATGGGAAGAGATGCAGATGCTGGAGATGTCAGTGAACTTGAAGCTGAAGCTGCAGAAGTAGAACCTACAGATGTAACTCCTGAAATGAGATTCTTTAGGTCGGTATTGAGATCCACATCTAAGCCTAGACTTGAAGTCTCAATCTACACAGGAAGCTTAAGCCCTGAGGAATTGATAGACTAGATAAATGACATGGAGAAATTATTTGATTATGGAGAAACAGATGAAGGAAAGAAGGTGAAGTTTGCTGTCAGAAAACTGAAAGGACATGCATCACTTTGGTGGGATGGAGTGCAGGAAAAAAGAAGAAGACTTGGGAAACAACCAATTAAGAATTGGAACAGGATGGTGGTAAAACTGGAAATTAAGTTTTTGCCAAGTGACTATCACCAAACATTATTTGGATAGATGCGGAATCTTAGACAAATGTCTATGACAGTAAAGTAATACATAGGGGAATTCTACAAAGTGAGCATAAGAGCAAGACAAATCCAAGATACATATGAGAAGGTTGCCAGATATGTGAATGGTCTTAGAATGGACATTCAAGATGAGATAAGTGTATTGTCTCCTAAAATAGTAGAAGAGGCTTATCAGATGGTACTGAAGGATGAAGAAAAACTCATGAGGAAGTACTCTGCCAAAAATAGAGGTACTTTCCAAGGAAGGGGAAGACAAGGTGGTAGAGGAAGATCTACAACACTTGGATATGGAGCTAGCAACAGCTCAAGTCAACATGCACCCACAGGAGGTGATGCAAGTGGAAGAGGGAGTTTTTCCAGAGGAAGAGGAGGCAGAGGTAAAGGAAGAGAAGTTAGATGTTATAGATGTAACAAGCTCGGACACAGAGCTTATGAGTGCCCAGAAAATATAGGAACAAATCAGAGGAATGAAATTGTTGCAAAAACTGAAGAGGAAGTAACAAAGGTAATAGACGAAGATAATGTACCAAACAAAGGCGAATCTTTGGTAGTAAACAAAATTTTGTTAAAAACAACTAAGGAAATTGTTGAACCAGTGCAAAGGAAAACCTTGTTTAGGACTCTGTGTAAGGTTCAAGGGAAGTGTTGTCAGATGATAATAGACAGTGGTAGTACAGATAATTTGGTCTCCACATGAGTGGTGGAGAATTTGAAATTGAAAACAAAGAAACATCCAACACCTTACAAGGTGTCATGACTTCAAAAGGGATATCAGTTCGTAGTAAATGAGCAATGTGAAGTGGAGTTGCAGTTGGAAAAATACATAGACAAAATTCTATGTGATGTGATGCCTATGGATGTGTGTCATATATTGTTGGGTATATCGTGGCAGTATGATAGAGGAGCTATGCATGATGGAAAGAAGAACACATACAAATTCAGCAAAGACGGTGTCAATCATACATTGTTGCCAATAGAAGAAGAGGATACATTGAAGAAACCTGATTCAAAGACCCTTTTGTTGAGTGGAAAGGAGTACTTACAACAGATGGAGGAAGATGAAGTAAGTTTTGCATTGGTTTGCAAACGCAAGGTAATAATTACTTCCACAAAATTTTCTGATTTACCAATTGAAATTCAAGAGATGTTGGAAAACTATTGTGATATTATTATAGATGATTTGCCTGATGAGTTACCACCCATTAGAAAAATCAGTCATCACATAGATTTGATTGCAGGAGCAAATCTACCTAATAAAGTAGCTTACATGATGATTCCCACAGAGAATGAAGAGATCAGGAAATAGGTTCAGGAACTGTTAGACAAGGGACTGGTTAGAGAGAGTTTGAGTCCTTGTGCAGTGCCAACAGTGTTGAGCCCAAAGAAAGATGGAGGCTGGAGAATGTGCACTGATTCAAGAGTAATCAATAAGATAACAATTAGGTACAAATTTCCTTTACCTAGAATCGAATACTTGATGGATTGTTTGAGTGGAGATAGATATTTCACAAAGTTAGATTTAAAAAGTGGTTATCATCAAATCAGAATTAGAGAGGGAGACGAGTGGAAAACTTCTTTTAAGACCAATGAAGGATTGTATGAGTGGATGGTAATGCCTTTTGCATTGTTGAATGATACTAGTACATTTATGAGACTTATGAATGAAGTTTTAAAGGAATTTATTGGTAAGTTTTTAATAGTATATCTGGACGATATATTAGTTTACAGCAGATCTAAGGAGGAACAGGTGAGACACCTGAATTATGTCTTACAGAGGCTACAACAAGAAAAATTACTGTTAAATTTAAAGAAATGTTCATTCATGAAGGAGGAGTTGGTGTACTTGGGCTTTGTTGTTTCTATTGAGGGATTAAAGATGGATCCATAGAAGATCAAGGCTATTATGAAGTGCCCTTCACCAAAAAGTGTCTTTGAGGTAAGAAGTTTTCACAGTCTTGCTAGTTTTTATAGGAAATTCATAAGGAATATTAGTAAGATTAATGCTTCAATTATTGACACAATAAAGAAGGATAGATAGCCATTTAAATGGACTTCTGAAGCAGAAATAACTTCCAACTATTGAAGAGAAAGATTACTGAGAAACCTATTTTGATTTTTCCTGATTTTAATTAACCTTTTCAAGTGAACTGTGATGCCAGTGGAGAGGCCATTGGAGCTGTTTTGAGTCAGGAGGACAAACTTGTAGCTTATTTTAGTGAAAATATGAATGAGACAAAGAAGAAATATTCTTCTTATGAAAAGGAATTTTATGCAGTGGTGCAGTCTTTGAAGAAGTGGAAGCATTACTTGATGTCCAAGGAGTTCATACTGTATTCAGATAACCATGCATTATAGTACATTATACAACAACCAAAGCTTAACCAGAAGCATGCAAAATGGGTAGAATACCTACAAAGTTTTAATTTTGTATTAAAACATATAATTGGTCAATCAAACAAAGTAGCAGATGCCTTAAGTAGAAAAAGTATTTGTGTTCCAGAAAGTCAATTTCAAGTGTTAGGTTTTCATTTTCTTAAAGAGTTATATGAGAAAGATACAGATTTTAAAGAGGCATTTGAAGCTTGTAGAAATCTTGTTTTGTTAGAAAAAAGCAAGTGGTTGGATTATTTCTTGCAAGAGGGGCTGTTGCTTAAAAGAAATCAACTGTGCATACCAAGTTTTTCTATGAGGGATAATTTGATCAAGGAGAAACATAGTAGAGGACTTAGAGGCATTTTGGTGCAGACAAGACTTATGAATAATTGAACAGGTTTTATTTTTGGTCAAAACTGAGGTTTGAAGTGGAAAAGTATGTGAAAAATTGTAAAGTATGTCAGTATGCAAAGAGAAGGAGTCAAAACACAGGTTTGTATGTTCCATTACCTATTCCAGATAGGCCTTGGGATATGGTAAGTATGGACTTTGTTTTGGGTTTACCAAAAACTCAAAGAGGAAATGATTCAATTTATGTAGTAGTTGACAGATTTTCAAAAATGGCACATTTTATTCTATGTTATAAAACCAGTGATGCTACTCACATTTCTAATTTGTTTTTTAAGGAGATTGTAAGATTACATGGGTTACCTAAGAGAATTGTTTCAGACAGAGACACCAGATTTGTTGGACATTTCTGGAGGACATTGTGGAAGAAGCTTGGAACTAAATTGAGTTTCAATTTTGCTTATCATCCTCAAACTGATGGATAGACTGAAGTTGTAAATAGAAGCTTAGGTAATATTTTGAGAAGTCTTGTAGGTGAACATCCAAAATAGTGGGATCACATATTGGCACAGGCAGAATATGCATCTAATGATTCTCCTAGTAGGAGTACAGGGCAGAGTCCATTCCATATAATCTATGGAATGCACCCAAGAGGAGTGTTTGAATTGAGAGACTTGGGAAAAGTTGAAAGGAGAAGTGCTAAAGGAGAAGATTTTGCTACAGAAGTTCAAGCAATACATGAACAGGTAAAACAACAACTACAGGATAGCAACATAAAATACAAGGGCAGAGTAGATTTGAAGAAAAGAGAAGTTAATTTTGAGGTTGGAGATTTGGTTTTAACACACCTAAGGAATGAAAGATTTCCAGAAAGGGAGTATAATAAACTAAAGTTTAAGAAAATTGGACCATGCAGAGTCTTGAGAAAATTTTCTGCAAATGCATATGAAATTGAATTACCCCTTGATATTGGAATATCTCCAATTTTTAATGTTGCTGACTTATACAGGTATGAAAAGGAACATGAAGATGACACAACAGAGGATCAAGAAGAACAAGAGATTGATTGGGTAAAGCAGTTGCCTATAGCAAAGGAATTGAAGCCAGAGAGGATTTTGGACAAGAAATTGTTGAAGAAGACAAGAGGACAGGAGTATTTTCAGTATTTGGTCAAATGGAAAGATAAACCAATTGCTGAAGCTACTTGGATGACAGATTCCATGCTACAGAAGTTAGGCAGTTCTGTAGAAGAGCTCGTGGACAGGAGCCCATGAATAATTTTGTCCTCACGATTTTGATGCATGAGCATGAGGCTTGAAGGCAAAAGACTTCGAACTTATTCCAAAAATACAAAAAAAGTTTACAAGCAAAGGAGTGGGATCATTTAGCTATCAATTTACAAGACTTCTAGATAGGATTTGAGCTAGTATTTAGGGATTGAGTAGTTTTGTAATTAATTCATACAGTTTTGATTTAGTTGAGATTATCAAGGAGAATATCGACCAGATTAGATATTGTTCAAAATTAGGCAAATTCGATCTAGTGTTTAAGGATCTGATTGTTAGGATGAAATAATATTTATGTAAGTTCTGAAGGAGTGTAAAGGGATTTTGACTAATTCATCTTGTTTTGGACATATAAGATTTAAGTTGCAGAAATTAAAGCTTTGTGTATTTTTGTGTAAAATTAGTCAATCCCAGAGGTATTGCATCCCTCCGTAGTATCTCTGTGTATCGTTGGATTTCCAGTTTGGCTTCAAAATTTAGAGTTATATTTTATCTTTTGTGTTCATGTTTCATTTTCTCTTTCGCCGTGTATAAGATCAGGGTGATCAGCAAATGCGGTAGTAGAAGTGTACAAATTCTTGATCGGGGTTGAAGCACCACACTCATTCCTAACCATTGATTGCATTTTCAACACCTTACGTCACAGTGAATAGTGGGGATTGGCCCTGTTTTTAACCCGTGTGTTAATAGAAGTCCCACAAGCTGTAGGATCTAATGGCCTCTGTTATCCAATGGATATCTAGTTTTAAGATAATCAAACATTAATCTAAATACCAGACCCGAACTTTTATAGACCAAGGGTTTATAAACCTCATCGGCTCTATGAGGCGGGTAAACGTCATGTAGATCTCCATGCGATATCACTGCTGACTACTGACTATTGGATTAATATCGCATCGCGTCATTCATGAGGGAAATGAACCCTGGCCTGGAGGAATTGCGAAATGTGATGCGCGATACATGGATCGCCAATTAATATCGCATCGCGTCACTCATAAGGGAAATGAACCTTGGCCTAGAGGAATTGCGAAATGCGATGTGCGATACAAGGATCGTTGATGAATATCGCATCACATAATTTATGAGAGAATGAATTCTAGGCTGGAGAAATTGCGATTGCGATGTGCGATGCTTAGAGGACTTGTAAAGCACTTGTCGTTGTGGCTACATTAACAAGTTCAGCTAATCTAGTAGAATAGATAACTTTGGAGGTAGATGACTGATGCTCCGTAGGAAATTGAAGAAGAAATTATGCCTGAACTTGAAGAAATTGTTACCAGATTTGAATGATTGTCCATTACGCCTGCACTCCGGCCACCAAGTTGGCAAGAATCATTCATGCATTCACGATGTAGAGACACTATCTTCTTAGGAGGAGATTTATTCTGATGAGTGATCATAGTGGGTTGAGGTACTTGTTTAACCAACCTAATATAAATTTCAGGAAACCTAGGTGGTTATCTACTCTTAGTGAGGTTGATTTCGAGATTAGATACATTAACAGGAAGGAGACAATGGTTTTATATGCTCTTAGTAGAAGAGTGTAGGTGAATCACATTGCATCAATGATTTCTTATGAGATAGACTTGCAGGCACAGATCTTGCAAGCAAGACAACATGATGACATGTGTTGGTAGTTGAGGCACAAGCTACAATAGTAGGGTGAATGTGATATGGATGAGGATTATCATCTCATGACAGATGGCTTGGTCAAATTCAGAAACAAGATTTATGTACCAGATGGTAGTGAGCTCAAGAATCTGATCATGAGGGAGCTTCATGTCAAGCCATATTCAGGTTACCTGGGATATCAGAAGACATTGACAACTGTGAAGAATTTTTATCATCATCGAACTTTAAGAAAGAGGTGGTCGATTTTGTTGAGATATGTTTGGATTGTCAATAGATAAAAGTAAAATGTAAGCATCTAGGGGGTTTACTGCAGTTGATTCTAATTCCAAAATGGAAATGGGAGGTCATTTCTATGGACTTTATTACAGGTTGGTATAGGACATTGAAGCAACATGATTCCATCATGGTTGTGGTTTACATGTTAAGTAAGGTAGCTCATTTCATTGCAGTTAAGTATATGAAGTTAAATAGCAAAGTAAATCAAATTTTCGTTAGGGAGATAGTGAGATTGAATGGTGCTCCTAAGAATATTATATCTAATAGAGATGCCATGTTTACTTCTAGGTTTTGGAAGGACTTGTTTGTAGGTTTGGGGATAGAGTTAGCTTTCAATATAACTTATCGTCCACAGACAGATGGACAGACATAGAGGGTTAAAATGATTCTTGATGACATGTTGATGACGTATGTCATGCATCAACAAAGCAAGTGGGAAGAGTATCTTCCACTGGTAGAGTTTTCTTATAATAATGGGTATCATGAGTCCTTGAAGATGAGTTTGTTTTAGGCACTTTATGGGCAGATTTGTAATGCTCTTATCAGCTGGAGTGATCCATTGAACTAGGTACTAATTGGACTAGATACGTTGGTAGATATAGAACAAGAAATTCAAGTTATTAAGAGAAATTTGAAGGTAGCGTACGACATACAAAATATTTATGTGAATCAACATAGTGTGTTTAAGGAGTTTCAGGTTGGGGAACATATGTACTTGCGTATCAAGCCCATGAAGAGCTCCTTGAGAATTGGATCATGTGCCAAGATAGCACCTCACTATTACGGGCCTTTTGAGATCCTTGAGAGGATTGGACCAATGGTCTACAGACTTGCACTGCCTCCGAAAGTGAAAGTCCATGATGTTTTCCATGTTTCATTGCTTAAGAAGTATGTCGAGGATGTTGATTATGTGATTGACTTGTTTGTATTGTAGGTAGAAATAAAGGGAGAATTATAGATAGAACAATAATGCATATTACAGCGTAAACAACTCATGCTCTGGAATAGAGAAATCGAGCATGTTAAAGTGTTGCCGAATCACTTTGGGCCAGATCAAGCTACAAGGGAGATGAATAATTAGATGCAGGCTTTATATCCTTCATTATTTGTTGGTTCAAGAAAATGATTTTTTGGTATATGTATATGTATATATGGATGTTTTTGTAGATTCCACAGTGAGTTGTGTTATAAAGCTCCAATAAGCGTTATGATTGTCATGTTTTTCATGTTGGTCATGGTTTGCAGTAGTTTCTCATTGTAAATACTACACAGAGCTATGATATAAAGTTCCATAGGAAGTATGTGTTGGTTTCTATTGGAAATAATACTAAGAGGGGCGGTGAATCAGTATTATTAGATCAATAATTCAATTTTCAAAACAGATTTGTATATGCTACTTCAACTAAGTGAACTAGCATGTATACATGATTGTACTTAAGGCAACCAGCGTATATGCATAGAACTTTTGATTTACCCAATTTATCATGCATTGAACTTTAACAAGTATATCAGGAATTCATTAGACAGTGCAATAAAAGCAGAATAAAGCATCACACTTAAGCAACACACATGAACACCAAGATATAAGGTGGAAACCCAATGCGGGTGAAAACCACCTACTGCTGTCATCTCTGTCTCCTTTTAATATTAAGAAAATCCATTTGAATCTTTTTTTTTGTACTGGTGTAGACTTATACCAGCACGCAGGCTTCTACCTGCAGAAGGTTACAACCTTCTCTCATTTTTCAGCTACTACTAGATGGGAGCTACAACCCCCTAGCTCTTGTACTAGCCGATATGTTTGCTGGTACGTAGGCGCCAACCTACAGAAGGCTACAACCTTCTTTCTTCCTCCAGGGACCACGTTTCATAAATTTTCAGACTAGATCCATCAACAACATCAAAACTATAATTCAATCATCAAATACAGCTACATCAACCAATCACTTTTTTAACCAACCACAACCGAATCAATCAATCACTTTGACAACCCATCAATCTAATCATTCAGAATACTGTCACCAGAATACAATAACCAGAACCCAAACCAGATCCTAGAACTCTACAACAAGAAATAGAAACAACTGAAACATAGTTTATAAGGTATACGATACTTGCATGTGTTGAACCTACGTGTACACACGCTTTTATCAAATCCAACCATCGTACACATCTGCAAATATAAATTCAGAGTTTTGCAACTATTCCAGAATTTATTTATACCCAGATCATATCATTTCTAGAATATACATGAGAAAAAACACATAATGATAGTTCATTTTATGCCTTAAGATCCTGATCCATCATTAGATCTGATCCCTCATCATCTGCTAAGGTTCATCCTTGGTTCAGATCCAGCAATGCACCATAACCTAATAACCTGCATACTAGATCTCACACTTCATCAGATATTCGATACTTGCACACCTTGGCCTAATGATCTTCTCCTCCTTTTATAGTTTTAGGCCTTTCTCAATACCATGGACCAAAACCACTTAGGACCAATACCTTGGACCAAATACCTAAGGTCAATACCTCAGACGAGATACCTTGGACCAATACCATGGATCAAAATACCATCAACCAAATACTTCGGACCAAAAACTTAGGTTTTCCAAGGTATACGTGATTTTCCTTCTGTGAAAGTGCATGTGTACGTATACATGACTTGTATACAGTGAACATGCGTGTATACACAGCTTGGTCAATGTTGAACCTGCATATACCTCTCTTTCTTCATTATGTGAATATTGATATGTAATTCTTTGCTCTTTAGCTGCTATAATTTGATCTTTCATTTGAGTGAGTTGCCATCAAGGAAAATACCTATATCATAATGCCAACAATATCCCCCTTTGGACTTGATGGCAACAACCACACCAAGTCACTCTCCCCCTTTGACATCAAGGGCAAAGGGTCATGCTCCCCCTGAGCACAACCAATGTCTGCAAAAATATAATCTAAAAGAATAACATGACTCTATACATACATCACCAATGACCTTCCTATCACCAATGACTCATACATACATCCATCTCCCAACCAAGTGGGGATATACCAAATTTGACTCATCCACCCAACCAAGTGGGGATATACCAATTGTTTATACATGACAAAAACAAGAAACATTACATCATCCATCCCATGCATAGTGGGGTTACAAATTAGGTATTTTCATGACCTTTACATTAAATGATATGCATGACATATATAATAGAGACCAAATATCTTAAACAAGACCATGATAGTCATCAACAACTATCATATGATCTGCACCATTAGTAGCATCTATCAACAACATCCAGACCAACAACCTGTATATGTCCATCATTAGTTCCCAAAATATCATCAACCTGTGTCAAAGTATGTCGGCATATATCAGCTCATCCTCTTGATCTCATCAGGATAAACCTACTTCATTCCCTTATCATAACCTTCCATGAGTCAACTAAGCATATGTAATATCTCCAAGCAGTAGCACAAAATCATCTCATATGTATGTGAAAACACCATAGACATCTTTATCAAGAACTGCATGATCTTTCCACAAGAACCTTCATTATATCATCACTAGGGAACATCCCATATCATCAACCATGATAATCAACATATGTGAGTATCAACCTATGATCATAAAGTAAGAACTCATTAGGTATCAAAGACTTCTAGACATAATGCCAACAATGCTTTATTAGAAGCATACCATGTTCTCCCCCTGAACCTGTTCCACCTGTTCACTGTCAGATCTGATCATTGCATATGTCAGTAAGAGATATCAAAGCATCATCATTAATCAGATATACATCAAGTTATCAACAACTTTATGAGGACCAATATACTTCCACATGTTATCAATAGATTGAAACCATCATCAAACAGAGAAGATAATTGACAGAACCATAGCAGACCCCCCCCCTTTTTTTCGAGTCTGGCCCACTGCTTTTCTTCAAACCAGCATATATGCGATTGTGCCCACAGAAACCCATGTACGTACACAACTACGCTTAATGAAACTCATGTATAACCACCTTTCTCTGAAGAAAATAGGATTTAACAACAGGATGATGCAACAAATACTCCTAGCTTTTGTCTGAGATATTCAAATGTCTCTTTGGGTAGTGGCTTAGTGAATACATCAGCAACCTATTCTTTGGAGGGAACATACTCCAATTTGACCTTTTCATCAAGCACTTGTTCAAATAGAAAATGATATTTTATGGGTATGTGCTTCATCTTGGAGTGCATGATTGGATTCTTTGAAATACTGATGGCACTTTTATTATGACATAGAATGGAGATGGGTGGAGTACATGTGATCTGAATGTATTGCAAGGTTTGCATCATCCAAAGTAGCTGTGTGCAGCAAGATGTAGCAGCCACATATTCTGCCCAATTTGCATCTGTATATGCATGAAGTGTAAGATCTGTATCTCTAGGATACCATAAACAAAAGTTCCGTGTTCTTTGAAGATATTTGAAAATCCTTTTTACTGCCTAAAGGTGCGATTCCTTTGGATTTCTTGGAATCTTCCAACTATTCCTACTTCATGCATGATGTCAGGTCGGGTACCTGTTAGATAAAGCAGACTGCCAATCATGGATCTATAAGTTGGTTGATGTACTACTGCTGATTCATCATTTGAGCTGAGACTGCATCCTGTTACCATTGGGGTACATACTGGTTTAGAATCTTCCATGCCATAATTTTTCAAGATCTATTTGAGATATTTGGTTTGCGAGAGAAAAATACCATCTTTGTTTTGTTGAACTTGTAGACCAAGAATATAGGTAAGCTCACCCAGCAAGGACATTTCAAATTCTTGCTGCATTACTGAAGCAAAATTCTGACTCATGGATTCTTCATTGCTACCAAAAATGATATCATCAGCATAAAAAACAATTATTAGCAATTTCTCAGTGTCAATCTTTATATATAGATTGTTATCTGCTGACCCCTTTGAAAAACCCTGTTGGCGGAGATATTTTTCAAGACAGTAATACCAGTCCCTTAGAGCCTGTTTTAGACCATAGAGAGCCTTTCCTGAGTTTGCATACAATTTTTGCATCATTTCCAAGAATGAATCCTTCTGGTTGTTCAATATAGACTTCTTCTTCTAAGTCTCCATTAAGAAAGGAAGATTTTACATCCATTTGGTATACTTTGAATTTATGAAAACTAGAAAGAGAAAGAAACATCCTTAGGGCTTCAAGTCTAGCAATAGGTGCAAAAGTTTCTTCAAAATATATACCTTCTTGTTGAGCATATCCTTTACAAACAAGTCTGGCCTTGTTTCTAATAACTTCTCCATTTTCGTTCAACTTGTTTTTGAATATCCATTCAGTTCCTATGATATTCTTATCATGAGGTCTTGGAACTAATTCCTAAGTATTATTATTTTCAATTTTCTCAAGTTCTTCATTCATGGCCTTGACGCAGCATTCATCTTTCGATGCTTCATTTACATTTTGAGGTTCGGCGGAAGATAGTAATGCTAGATAACTTGAGGCTTCTGTAATAGCTCTTCTTGTCTGCACACCTGCCCCTTTGTCCCCTAAAATTTGAGTTTCTAGATGATTTTTCTGAACATACCTGGACAGAGTCTTTTCTTCTATCGTTATCTCTTCTTCTATTGCTTCATTGGTTTCTTATTAGGAATCAGTGTGATTCCATGTGGGAAAATGATCCTCATCTTCTTCATTGTCATAATCTTCAGTTTTTATCTATTTTAGATTTTTGCATGCTTCATCAACCACAACATCAATACTTTCAATAATTTTCCCAAGTCTTTTATTATAACATTTATATCCTTTACTTCGGGAAGAGTAGCCAAGAAAAATACCTTCATCTGCTCTGGGTTCAAACTTACCAAGTTTTTCATCAGTCCTTTTGATGTAACATTTGCTTCCAAAAACTTTGAAGTATTTTACAGTAGTAGTCTTACCATACCAAAGTGCATGTGAAGTTTGAGTGATGTTTACCTGAACACTTGCTTGGTTGAGAATAGTGATGGCAGCAAATTTAGCTTCACCCCAGAAGGTTGCAGGAGTTCCAGATTCATCTATCATAGCTCGAGCCGTTTGTTGAATAGTTCTGTTCATCCTTTCTACCACTCCATTTTGCTGAGGTGTCCTTGTGCTGGAGAACTGCCTTTTTATTCCATGTTGTTCACAAAAGTCAAAGAATTCATCCGAGGTAAATTCCCCTCCTCAATCAGATCTGAGGCATTTGATTTTGCGATCTGATTCATTTTCAACCAAAGCTTTGAAGGCTTTGAACTTTTCAAATGCTTCATCTTTATGCTTTAGAAGACCTATCCAACACATTCTGGAAAAATCATCAATGAAAAATATAAAGTATTCTTCTCCACGTGGTGACTTTTTCCTTGATGGTCCACATAAATCAGTATGAACAAGTTCAAGAGGCTTACTAGCTGATCCTTCCTTTTTGATGAAGTGAGATCTGGTTTGCTTATTGAATTGACATGATTTGCATATTGTTTTTTAGGAATGCTGATATCAGGAAGATCATGAACAACCTGGAATATGCATGCTTTTCTTATTTGAGAAAAGCTTAGATGCCACAATCTTTTGTGCCATAGCCAGTTTTCATCATTTTTGCTTAGACAACACTGTTGTTGTCCTCCCTTGAGTATGTATAAGTTGTTTGGAATTCTTGTACCTTTGATCACGGTTTCTCTTGTATCAAGCTCACGAACAACACATCCATTTGATCGGAATACCACTTCATTTCCTTGATCACACATTTTACTGACACTCAACAGGTTATGCTTTAGACCATCAACATACATAACATTCCCAGCTTTAACCTTTTCTTTCAAGAAAACAGAGCCTTTACCTTTTATGATAGTAGGAGTGTTGTTTCCAAATGAGACATTCTTTTCCTTTTCGAAGGCATTATATGAGTGAAGTTTTTCTTTGTCACCTGTCATCTGTTTTGAGCATCCATTGTTGATGTTCCACTGATTTTCTTGTCCTTCTTCATACAAGTCTATACCACATATTTCTGTTTGTGGTTCTTTCTTTCTCCATATTTTGGGATTTAATGGAGTTTGATCCTTTTGAGATATTTGCCAAAATTTACTCCTACATTCAGATTCTTCATGGCCGAAGTTGTTACAGATTGAGCATTCTATTTCATTTTCAAGAAGAGAAAAGTTATTGTAGGAACTTTTCTTGATCCCTGTCACATTCCTTTGATTTTTTGCTTCTCTAGTCATGATGGTCCTATAAGCAACACATTGAGCAGCTTTGTGTCCAAAGTTATGACATGAAAAACATTGACCATTAAAGAAGTTCCTACGATTATCGAATCTATTGACCTGGTCATTGTAGTTTCTATTGATATTCATCTTTGAAGCAAATTGAGTATGATTTACCTAAGGTTGGTTGTAGCTTCTGTTAATCCTTGAAGTAAATTGAGCCTGATTTACCTGGTGATCTGCTTTATGCATTTGCTAATGATTGTCATATTGTTCACTGTTCTTTGCTACATCAAGATAGCTTTTAGTGGAGGTTGACGGCTTCTGTGATTGAGATGCTTCTTCAGTATATCAAAGACCCATGTTTATCAGAGGAGAATGTTGCACTTTGATAATTTCATTTAAGGTTTCTGATCCTTTAGCAAATCTAAGATTGAGAGATTTTGTTTTCTCAAGATCCTTTCTTAGACCCACAATTTCAAACTCTAGTTTTTCATTGTGTTTTTCTCTTTCAGCAAGTTGGTATGTTAAGGTATCTATAATCATATTCTTTTCTTCTAAACAAATTTTGAGTTTAGATATTTCTTCATAAAGGCCATCTTCATCTAAAGCATCCCAAAAATTATCATCTTCATCACTATTTGATAAACCATCGCTATCTTCATGAGTATAGTAGCTCTTTTTACTTACACTTTTTTTTCTATTCCATTTTGCAGATTTCTTCTGTTTATCATATTTATCTTTATGAGGACATTTGGCAGCATAATGACCAACTCTACTTCAGGCAAAACATTTGAAAGGTAGCTTACCTCTAAATCTTCCGGAACCCCGTTGAAGCTTCTTCACAAAGTTTACTTCATCTTCTTCTTCTAAAATATGTCTTGATTCATTGAGTTCTTCTTTTCCTTTTGCTGAAGCTTTAAATGCAGCTTCTGTCATATCTGATGGGCCTCCTTTTCTAATCTCAAAGGAAGTTAAGATTCCGTGAAGCTGTGTCATAGTAATAATCTGTAGATCCTGTTTTTCTTCTATGGAAAATACTTTTGATTCAAATTTAGCAGAAAAGGGTCTTAAAACTTTCTCAACTAAGGTAACGTCCTTTATCTCTTCACCTAGGTTCTTCATGAAATTAACAACCTCATCTATACATAAGAAGTAACTAGCTATACTTTCATCATTGTGCATCTTAAGAGTTTCATATTGAATTCTGAGAGTTAGCAGTTTACACGTTTTACCTGAGAGTCTCCTTTGTAGCTTAGAACGATTTTGTCCCATATTTCTTTGGCTGTTTTGAGCTACATAACTTTGACAAACTATGATTGTGACAGACTTCCTAATAATGTATTGATAGCCTTGGCATTGGTTTCATATTTCTTTTTACCTGTTGTATCTGTATGAATTGATGATGGAAATGTATATCCTCCTTCCACGATTTCCCAGACATATGTTCCAAGTGATTGAAGATAGGTCGTGGTTCTCATCTTCCAATAAACAAATTTTCTCCCATCAAAGATTGGCAGTCTGATGGATCCCCTGCTTTCTTGATTACTCATAATGATGGATCTTCCTTCAAGTGATCAAGCTTCTTCTGAAAGGCCTGCTCTGATACCAATTGTTGGAAATAATACTGAGAGGGGGGGTGAATCAGTATTATCAGATCAATAATTTAATTTTCAAAATAGATTTGTATATGCTACTTCAGCTAAGTGAACTAGCATGTATACGCGACTGTACCTAAGGCAACCAGTGTATGTGCAGAGAACTTTTGATTTACCCAATTTATCATGCATTGAACTTTAACCAGTATATCAGGAATTCATTAGACAATGCAATAAAAGCAGAATAAAGCATCACACATAATAAACACACATGAAGACCAAGATATAAGGTGGAAAGCCAATGTGGGTGAAAACCACCTGTTGTTGTCATCTCTGTCTTCTTTTAATAATAAGAAAATCTGTTAACAATTTTCTTTTTGTATCGCTGCAGACTTATACCAGCATGGAGGCTTCTACCTGTAGAAGGTTACAACCTTCTCTCATTTTCCAGTTACTACTAGAAGGGAACTACAACCCCCTAGCTCTTTTACTATCCGATATGTTTTCTGGTACATAGGCGCCGACCTACAAAAGGCTACAACCTTATCTCTTCCTCCAGGGACCACGTTTCATAAATTTTCAGACTGGATCAATCAACAACATCAAAACTATAATTCAATCATCAAATACATCTGCATCAACCAATCAATTTTTGAACCAACCACAACCAAATCAATCAATCACTTTGAAAACCCATCAATCTAATCATTCAGAATACTGTCCGCAGAATATAGTAACCAGAACCCAAACTAGAACCCAGAACTCTGTAACAGTAAAGAGAAACAACTGAAACATATTTTATAATGTATACGCTACTTCCATGTGTCGAACCTGTGTGTATATGTGCTTTTCTCAAAGCCAACCAACGTATGCATCTGAAAATATAAATTCAAATTTCTGCAGCTATTCCATACTTTAGTTATACCCAGATCATATCATTTACAGAATAATATATGCGTCAGTATTCAGATCCAGAATATACATGAGCAAAAACACATAATGATAGTTCATTTTATGCCTTAAGATCCTGATCCACCATTAGATTTGATCCCTCGTCATTCGCTAAGGTTCATCCTTGGTTTAGATCCAGCAATGTACCATAACCCAATAACCTGCATACTAGATCTCACACTTCATCAGATATTCGATACTTGCACACCTTGGCCTAATGATCTTCTCCTCCTTTTATAGTTTTAGGCCTTTCTCAATACCATGGAACAAAACCACTTAGGACCAATACCTTGGACCAAATACCTAGGGTCAATACCTCGAACCAAATACCTCGGACCAGATACCTTGGACCAATACCATGGATCAAAATACCATGGACCAAATACTTCGGACCAAAAACTTAGTTTTCCAAGGTATACGCGCTTTTCCTTCTGTGAAAGTGCATGTGTACGTATACGCAACTTGTATACAGTGAACCTGTGTGTATATGCAGCTTGGTCAATGGTGAACCTGTGTATACCTCTCTTTCTTCATTCTGTGAAGATTGATCTGTAATTCTTTGTTGTTTACTTGCTATACTTTGATCTTTCATTTGAGTGAGTTCCCATTAAGGACAATACCTGTATCATAAAGTCAACATTTTCAACGGTTTTTTGGTCATAAGTGTCACAGAACACTGAGGACAGGGTTCCCCTGAGGGGGAGGGATTTTTAACAGCCCCTAGTTGATTTTCCATGTAAATAAAATAAGACCAAGGTCATGGGACATGTATTCCAAGATGAATGTTGGGAAAAACCTACTGATGGGTATCACTTGTGATTAATTAATGACTATGGAAATTGGGAAAGGCATGGGAAAAGGAAAAGTGGCAATAATTGGCATTTTTATTTATGAAATAAATGAAAATAGGAGAAAAGGAAGGTGAAGGGACACATATTTGCATGAGAGGGAAATTGAAGGAAAATGAAGGAAAATGAAGAAAATAGGAACGTCAATAATAAAAAGGCTTTTGATGATCAGCTCATGGCTTATTTTCAGTTCAGTTTTGGGAGCTCTCTTCTATTCTCTCCTTCTCTCATACTATTGCACATTTAGAGAAATCTTGGAACATGCTTGGAGCACTCTAGTTTTCACTTGGATTGTAGAAAGAAGGGAAAGGAAAGTAAGAAATCAACAAATACAGTTGGATTTCTTTGCAAGTAACAGGTTGCATGTGTGAGTTCCTTATTGATTTCTAGATGCATGGTATATGCATGCGATTTTTTGGTTATGTGTTTTCATTAGCATGGATATTTCCCTGGAGTGACAGTGGTTTTAGCCTTTCCTTTCCATTTCCAAGATAGCCACGGTGTTGTGGGTTTTTGTACTTGTTGGTTTTTTGATTGGTGCTCATGTTCCTTATGGTTGTGGGTTGGAACAAATGGTTTGGAAGCCCCGAAATAGCTTGGTTTCAGATACTCGTCCTAGATCCTAGGTTTGGACAAACATTCTAGAGCCCTTGTGGGTTGAGTTAATAGTCCTTAGAGCCTTGAAAGGTTGTGGGTTGAGTTACTAATTCTTGGAGCCCTAGACAACTTCAGTAGAGATGGAATCATTGTTGTTGAGGGTTGAGGTGGTTTGGCCTCTGGAATCTATGGATGGTTTTGTTTTGGTTTAATCAATGATATCTCACATTCATGCTTGGAATATGGAAAGGGGGTTACTGGATGAAAGAGATATTTGGTTCAACCCAATCTATGGTCGAGTGGTATGTAGGAGTTGTTGACTTGGTTGGTATTTTAATATGTTAATAAGAGATATTCTTTTACTATGTTTCATGTATACTTGTAGTGATTTTATTGGTGATATTATGGTTGATTTTCCATGGTTCCTATGTTGGTTATTTTATGGTTATATTTTGGTTATATGATGTGTATTATGTATGGATCTTGTCATGAATTGTTTAGCTATTGAGTGGTTGATAAATTTATGGACTAAAGTGTTGTGGTATCTATGTGGAGAGACAATAGGGCCTTCTTGTTTATTCTTATATGAATCTCAGACTAATATGTTCAGATATGTATTCATGACTTGTATCTTACATGTTTTTCATGTGTTTAACAGAATGTATGTTATGGACTAGGCATGTCCTGGGTTAGCTATTGTTCAAGTTTTGTATGAAAATATTTGTCATTATGTATTTTATCATTCTGAGAAGTTACACACAGTTTTGGGCAGTGATATGGAGGTTGAACCAGAAAAGTGGCTTAGATCTCAGCACCACACCCTCTAAATTGGATATTGTGGGCTATAACCATATGGAGGTAGTGTTTTTCATGCCATTGGAGGCCTATAACCAAACCCATGTCTTGTCATGCATGTAGTTGTGGTCTTATGGCAGTGAAAAGGAGCCCCAACTTAGGGTTTCGTCTCTTGGGGTGGTCCTTTGTCCCCTAATTGTCCCGTACCTTTGAGGGATGTTGTGATTTGTCTGTTTGTTAGCCCCATTTCCATAACTGAAGGTTGGAGGTTGGGTCATGTGATAGTAGTTCTTCATCTCATGTTTACCTTGGTAGGCTAGTGAAATTGGGTAAATGTAGGAGGAAGCGGTGACAAGTAGGGAAAACCTAGCCATCAAATATTTGCAAAGATAAAATGTAGATTATAAAGAGAGAAAATCACAATAAAAAAACAAGTGTTTTGGAGAGAGGATTCATTCCACTAATCACCCTTCTACATCTTTGTGACTATTATTTATATTATTTTGCAGAAATTCCCTAATTTTGGTCCATTATTTGATCATCCATATTTATGAAGTGTTTTATATATTTTGAAAGTTGATCTTTGAATAGAATTTCTCTCTTTTTTCTAGGTACCCACATGTTAACTAGTCCATAAGAGCTCGACCCCAATTCCTTTGCATTTTACATTTAAGCATCAAGATTTTGTTAAGTGTTGTTGGAACTTTATTTAAAATATTAATTTCTATAAAATTATTCTTTGATTATTTTAGAGAGAGAGTTTTGGGAGGAGATGTCATTTGTGCTTTTGATTCTTTTAAATGAGCAATGAAATCTCATGAATGTTCTCCCATGACTCTTTATGATATTTAAATGCATAAGCTCCTTTTATATCTCTATGATATTCTCTATATTCTATCTATTTATTTGCTTCAAATATGTTTTTCTTATGATGTTTGAATGAATGTATATAATGTAATGAATATTGAGAATATATTTATTTATGATATCATTATTTTTATTTTTATTTTTAAAACACATTATCCACTCTCAGATGAATGTTTTGAATTTTTATCTAATTCTTTTTATTTATTTGAATATTTTAGTGAGTGAAAATGGGAGTACCATCTTTATAGAAACATAGAGGGCACTGAAGAAAAAGCCCTAGGAGGTTGACTCTTTTCTTTGATATACAAATTGTTATGAAACCAGCTCAAGAAAAAGATAAAAAAGATAGATCAACGCCTTAAAATTCAACCTCTTCGAGGGGGCAACCTCCTTTACATTACATAAATGAACAATTCTTGGATGATTCAAATGACAAAACCTCCTTTCTATATATAGGAGTCTAAGGAGTCACAATATAACCCAGCCGACCTAACAATAATAATATAAAGCCACAAAAGTAACAATAGACGGATTTTATGGGGCACAGTAATAACAATATGGGGACAATAGGGGCACAACAATATTAATAAGGGGTACAACTACAATAGTAATGGGGTAATCACTAGTATTATAGGGACCCAACATGCCCCTCTCCTTCAAAAAAGTGTTGTCCTCAACGCTTGAGTAGTTCTGGATGCTTCTGTATAAAATTCTCATCCTCCCATGTGGAATCTTCAGCAGATAAGTTCTTCCACTTGATAAGATACTCTGAAATTGATCGATTTCGTAGCTGTCGAGTTCTTGTTTCTGTGACTGCTTCTGGTTCCAATATAATTTTTCCTTCCTCGTCAAGTTCTGGCAATATTGTTTGAACTGGGAGCTTGTCACCTATAACCTTCTTTAAACATGAAACATGGAAAACTGGGTGCAATCGAGAAGCTGCAGGAAGCTCCAATTTGTATGCCATAGTACCAATCTTTTGCAACACCTTGTACGGACCATAATACTTTGGTGATAATTTATTATCCTTCTTAGCTTGCTTGAGGGACATTTGCTTATATGGTTGTAGCCGTAGGAATACCCAATCACCTACATCAAAACTTCTTTCACTGCGATGTTGATCTGCCTGTTGTTTCATTCTATTCTGTGCCAACACGAGGTTATCCTTTAAGAGTTGGAGGACTTGTTGTTGATGTTCGATGTGATGTTCCACTGCTTGAACCTTAGAATTTTCTCTTAAATATGATGTGATGGATGGTGGTTGATACCCATAAAGTGCCATAAATGGGGTCATTTTTGTTGTTGTATGGAAGGAAGTGTTATACCACCATTCAGCCAGAGGCAACCATTTGACCCATTGTGTCTGTTTATCAGATACAAAGCAACGAAGATATCCTTCCAAACATTTGTTTACTATCTCAGTTTGCCCATCAGATTGAGGATGATAAGATGAGCTATGAGCTAACTGAGTACCAAGACAAGAAAATAATTCTGTCCAAAAATTTCCAGTGAAAATGGGATCTCTGTCACTTACAATAATCTTTGGGTTTCCATGTAGCTTTTGAATTGTTTCCATAAATGCAGTAGAAACTGTACTGGCTTTAAATGGATGTGATAATGCACAAAAGTGTGCATACTTGGTAAGTCTGTCAACTACCACCATGATGACACTCTTTCCCTCAGACTTGGGTAAACCTGTGATAAAATCCATTGAAACCTCCTCCCAACGTTGGCTTGGAATGGATAAAGGTTGTAATAGACCCGGTGTCTTAATTGTTTCAACTTTATTTTGTTGGCAAACCAAACATTCCGCCACAAACTTTTGAATATCTGATTTAAGGCCATCCCAAAAAAATTCCTTCTTAACCCTGTGGTAAGTTTTTAAAAATCCGAGTGCCCTCCTAAGGGAGAAGTGTGCAATTCCATAAGAATCTTTTGTTTTAGCTGGGAATTCTTACAGAGGTATAAGCGATCTTTGTACCATAACGAATCATTTTGCCAGCTAAATGTATCAGATGTACTGGAATCTTGTTGTAGCTTTCGAATAAGTGCCCACACTTCTTCGTCATTCTTCCATTCCTCCCTTGCTTCGTTTATCCAATCTGGTTGGATAATAGAAATGGCGCACAACAATGCTTCCACATCCTCATCCTTTCTTGAGAGTGCATCTGCCACCACATTTTGCTTCCCTTTTTTGTAGATGATTTCAAAGTCATAACCCAACATCTTTGTGACCCACTTTTGTTGCTCTTCAGAGGATAATCTTTGTTCTAAAAAGTATTTAAGGCTATCATGATCCGTTTTTACCTTGAAGTGTCTTCCCATTAGGTAGGGTCGCCATTTCTTAAGTGCATGGAGTATTGCCAACATTTCCTTCTCATAAATAGCTTTGTGTAAAAACTTTCCCTTGATTGGACGACTTTCAAAAGCAATGGGTCTTTCATCTTGCATTAAAACAACACCAATTCCATTTCCTGAAGCATCACATTCCACAATAAAGGTTTTTGTGAAGTCCGGTGTAGCTAAGACCGGTGCTTGGCACATTGCCTCTTTAAGATGTTCAAAGGCCTTTGTTGCTTCTGGAGTCCATGAAAATGAATCTTTCTTCAATAATGTTGTTAGAGGTGCTGCTATTCTCCCATAATTCTTAACAAACTTGCGATAATACCCTGTCAACCCGAGAAATCCTCGCAGATGCTTTATGGATGTGGGGATTTTCCATTCCTTAATGGCTTTAATTTTGCTAGGGTCTACCTTAACTCCTTCATGAGATACAATATGACCCAGATATTCCACCTCTTGTACTCCAAAGAAACATTTGGATCTTTTTGCATATAATTGTTTCTCCTCCAATAGTTGTAGCACCCTGTCAACATGTTCAACATGATCCTTCCAAGACTTGTTGTAGATTAGTATATCATCAAAAAATACTAACACAAATTTTCTAAGGAATGGTTTGAAAATTGAATTCATCAAACCTTGAAATGTTGAAGGTGCATTGGTAAGGCCAAAAGGCATGACCAAAAATTCATAATGACCCTCATGAGTTCTAAATGCTGTTTTTGAATGTCTTCAGTCTTCATTCTGATTTGATGATATCCTGAACGAAGATCCAACTTGGTGAAGTAAATTGATCCATGCAATTCATCCAGTAATTCATCAATGACAGGAATGGGAAACTTATCTTTAATAGTGAGCTTGTTGAGCTCCCTATAATCTGGACACATGCGCCATGATCCATCCTTCTTGTGCACCAATACTACTGGAGCAGAGAAAGAACTTTGACTCGGTTGAATTATACCAGCCTCTAGCATTTCTGCAACCATACGTTCAATTTCACTCTTTTGGGCATAGGGATATCTGTACGGCCTGATGTTTGGAGGAACACTTCCTGGAATCAGATGAATAGCATGATCATGATCACGAATAGGTGGGAGACCTTTGGGAGTCTCAAATACCTTGGAATGATTGTCCAAGACTTTTTGGAGATCTGGAGAAATAGATGATTCCAATGTGGAAACATCTAGCGAACATAATTGTGCAATTACACCTTTGCTCCTTTTTTAGAAGCTTTGTCATACCATTAGAGCTGATTATCTTTCCTGGTTTCCCTGCAATACCCCTTAATTCAACTTCCTTTCCTTCCACAGAAAATTTCATGAAAAGTTCTTGAAAATTAAAAGCTATTGTACCCAAGGATTGTAGCCATTGGACTCCTAGTACAACATCAGCACCTCCCATTGGAATGGAAAGCATTGGGCTAGTCAATACATATTCTCCCATGGATAGCTTGATATTATGGCACTTTCCAGAGCAATTTATTGTTCCTCCATTTGCAATCATCACTTGACACTCTGGTGCTGGATATAAGAAGCAATTCAATTCTTTTGCTACCTTACAATGAATAAAATTGTGGGTACTTCCTGAATCAATCAACACTATTACCTTTTTCTTCTTGATTTGTCCTTCTATCTTGATGGTTTGAGGAGTGGTAATTCCCGCCAATGCATTACAAGATATGGTCGGATTTATTTGTTCTTCATCTAGGCTTTGTTCCTGGAGTATATCCTCTTCTTTTGACCTTTCTTGCTCCTTTTCTTCTTCCTCTTCACAATCTATGTAGAATAATTTCTTCTCAGCACACTTATGACCTTTAGTGTATTTGCTATCACAACTGTAACAAAGCCCTTTTGCTCTTTTTTCTTCCAATTGTTGTGGTGTCAACCTTATAGGTTGTGGAAGACTAGGGGCAACAACACTTCCATCTTTATAGTTGTGAGTGGTATGCTTCCTGGTTGCCATAATTTTGCTTTCCATTTTTCTTGCTAACCTGAATGCCTTCTCTAATGAATCAGGTTCCCAAAGGCGAACATCATGTTGGATATTATCCTTTAAAGACCCTATGAACACATCAATCCTATGCTCCTCTGGAATATTTTTTACCCTTATGTTCAATTTTTGGAACTCCTCAATGTGCTCCATTATTGAACCCTTTTGTTTGAGACTTATCAATTGGCTAAAAAAAGTGTTGCTTTTTGTATCCTCATAATGTGCTATCAATTCTTCCGTAAAAATTGCCCAAGTGATAAATTGTTTACGAGAGAAAAGCCATTGATACCATACAAACTGATTTGGTTCCAAATATAAAGTTGTAATACGTACCTTTTGTGTGTTTTGCACATTATTGAGATCGAAAAATTGCTCCATCTGTAATATCCATGTTGCGGGATCCTTGCCATCAAACTTCCTCATATCGATTTTTGGAATATGGTGCATCTTCGATCCAACATTAGAGTCTATGAAATCATGATTAACATTTCCTTTGTTTCATCATGAGTTTCCTTTACTCCCCTTTCACCATTAGTAAGTATTTCTTGTAGAAAATTTGTCAAATCTGCCTTCAAATCTATCTTCAAATCATCAATCTTGGCTTCCACGCCCTTTATCTTAGATTCCACGCCATTTATCTTAGCTTCTGTTAGCTTTTGTGAGAGTGAAATTTGTTGCACTTGGTCTTGTAATTTTGATATATCATGTAGCATTTCTTCCTCTTCTTCATGAGTCATGCTAGAGCTTTCAGGTTGCTTACTAGGTGTTTGCATTTTCTTTCCTTGGGGCATCAGTTACCGATAATAATGCTCTACTATGCCCTTTGAATTCCTTCAAAATAATTTTTCAAACCAAGCTTCAGCAAAAATTTAAAAAATCTACACACCTTTTTTCACTTTGTAGGAGCTAGATATTGCCTCTGATGTATCTCTGTAATTTCGGATCATCCAGTTTTGAATTTGTGACCTGCAGTATCCCTCTATGTCCTCTTTCCAATGCCACCAGTCTGACCCAAATTGGATTCTCCAATGAAGAGTTATGCCAAATCTCCCACAATGACCTGATTATAGACTAATTCAAAAGAGCAAACTTGTACGACGTTCCATGAGTCACTGTTTTTACCTTTGGGTCTGACAAATATATACAAGAAATTACAGTCCATCCTCTTTCTATACCTTCTTACAAAATTTCAATCCGATGCTCAGAGAGAAAGTTATGACGATTTTCCCCAGGTCACCTGTTTGGAATGTAATTCAGGAGTCTTCAAAAAGACCAACTTCCTCAGATCATATCTCCGCAAATATAGCACGAAAAGCTCTGAAATTCGGACCCGAGGTTCAGCGCGATTCCTTCTCAAATTGATTTATTCTCTACCTTCTGAAATGTCGCAGAAAAAAAGTTATAGCGAAAATGCCACGATGACCTGTTTGGAGCAGCGAAATCCTAGAATCCAAAGCTCTGATACCAAATGTTATGAAACCAGCTCAACAAAAAGATAAAAAAGATAGATCAACGCCTTAAAATTCAGCCTCTTCGAGGGGGAAACCTCCTTTACATTACATAAATGAACAATTCTTGGATGATTCAAATGACAAAACCTCCTTTCTATATATAGGAGTCTAAGGAGTCACAATATAACCCAGTTGACCTAACAATAATAATATAAAGCCACAAAATAACAATAGAGGGATTTTATGGGGCACAGTAATAACAATATGGGGACAATAGGGGCACAACAATATTAATAAGGGGTACAACTACAATATTAATGGGGTAATCACTAGTATTATAGGGACCCAACACAAATACATCAACACCTTTGTCACATCACCTTAAAGGGATGAAATTTCTTTTATTCGTTAGTTTACCTTTGACATACAAATGCATTACTTGAGATCTCTAATCTCTTAGACCTAGTTGGAACATTTCTCTATCTGTAAATAACATGTAGGTATATATTTTTAATTCTTGTATGTGTAAAAGTAAGATACAATTTCAAATTTTTATTTAGATTTAAATCAATTGAGGTTACTATTGTTATAGTGTTGTAGGTACTTTATTTTGTTATGTAGGATTTTGGTTCAAGTTTTATGAAGTTAGATACGCTGAGTTTATGACACTTTATATTGCTTACTATTATTAATAGGATATTAAAATAGAGGACATCAATCTATTTTTTACAGTGATTACATACAAAGCTCTTATCAAAAGGAAAAAAAGGTACCATATAGATAGATAGAAAGAAAAATTGTTGCATATATTTAAATTATACTTTAGGAAGTTTTGGAGGAAAATTATAATTCATGAAACTAAAGAAAATAATTTGATTCACTTAAAATATTGGAATTGCTACTTTGAAAATATTTATGGATCCCCCAATTCCATGGACAACCTTTTGAATGCCCTTATAGAGGGTGAAGTATTATTTATGGAAGAATTCAATTTGGAATTAAGTAGCTTAGAACTAAGGAAGCTAGGGATATTGAAGGCTACGAAGCTACAAATTTTAAGATAGAATGGCCTATTGTCAACCCTCACATTCACAAGCTCTTCATATTCGAAGTGAAGCAAGGATTGCATATGCCTTCAACGCAAATCCTCCTTGTACGTATTTAAAGTGGGGATTAAATCATTCCCTCTACTTATAAGGCTATTATTATTAGCCACATTTTAGCTAGTTTGTATGTAATTATATTGGAAAAGAGGATTACCCTATGGATGGAATGCCATGATAAAAAAGCTAAATGCCAAACTAGGTTAAGAGATATCATTCAACTATGGACAAATTTTTTACTCTTAGGATCATTGTGGAGGAGTGATGCAATAACAAAATTGACATTTTCATCTATTTCATTAACTCTATAAAATATTTTGACATCGTTCCCATGTCAAACCTATGAAAGATGTTGGAAGAGATAATGGCTCATTTCAAGTTAAGGGTTTCTATAGCAAGGATGTATGAAAATTTTATTTCTATGTTTAGGATCAATGAGGGATGGTTATAAGAAATTAACTACAATATTGAGTTAGGAAGGGGTGTCCCTTGTCCCCTACCAATTTTGGCATATACATTGATAAGCTAGAAGAGTGTTTGGAAGATGCAAAGTTGTGTTGGTCCCACACTTATTGGTATTGTCATATTTCTTCTCATTTATGTTCAAAATATTGTTATTTTAGCAAGAAATAGTTACAAACTTGGAAAGCATCTAAGAATCCTCCAATATGTTTTTTTTCTATTATGGGTATGACTATTAATACTAGTAAAAAAAAAATCATGGTAGTTAAATCTACAAAGGTCACATGTGTGTAACACCCTCCTCCCATATCCACCCAAGTACCCATGTCAATCGGGGTAAATAAGATACAAGAAGCTAGTATGATCATATTGGACCTCCTATGTGACCTTAAGGAAGCATAATCGATGGAACATCACACACAGTCATGGAACATCATCAACATAACCTTCAGGAGACAAGTCAGCCACTCGGACAAACCATCCCTGGGTCCCACTATTGTTCTGGATCTCTTAGGGAATAGTCACTCTCATGCTATGGGCAAGGGAGCGACAAACAACCTAAAGTTTTTCTCATAGGCTTGTCTGCTAGTGACCAGAGACCAAAATATCTAGTTCTATGCGAGTGACCATGGGATTTAAGACACTTTTTTAGGCCCAAAGCCCAGGCCACTACCCAGAATGGAGTCATAACTTAAAATCAATAAAAATAGAGTGAACCAATGATGCAAAAGAAATAAGTTGAAAAAGACCATAACCATAGCCCTACTAGCCATGTTAGGTATTTCGTCAAACATATCATCATCATGTAACTTACAGGTGTAAGCAACACAATTAAGTGTAAGGATCTCATACATTATGAGAATCACTATGAGCCGTTATTCCCTCATGTCATTTTCTGAATTATCATCTATTAGGCCATAGATACACTATCCATTCATTCACAAGTAAAAACATGCTGAGAACCATACATAGTTGCTATCATAAAATATGCATAAAACCAATATAATAGGAAAATAATTACCATAAACATATCAGCCATCAAAATCCACATATACATCAATAAATTTGCACATGGAAATCAAGGGAATGAATTTATCATTAATGAATGCATTAAACCAACCAGAGATGGGACTACCACATTCCACCTAACCATAAAATGGCTGAGCCAAATCTCTCTTCAATCATTCACCCCCATGCCATATTCCAAGCATGAATGTGGGACTCAAACCAAAAGAACCAACCAGGGCATACTGTGTCTAAACCACCTCACCCTCATTAATAGAAACCAATATTTATTATAATCCATACCGGATCACTAGGCCAACACAATGAACACATCATAATAGGATTTATCATGATCTCCACCCGATCACTAGGACAAAAAAGCATTGATACCATCGGATTTTTCCAATGACACCGTGAGTAAGTTTTCTTTCTCCTAGTCTCTTAGGCTTTACCGCAATCCAAACCCAGATCACTAGGCACTAAACAAAGACCCACTCTTGAGGATTTACTAGATATCCCAAACCTGAGATTACTAGGCCGAACAGAGAGAAAGACACATCTTCGCTTTATCATATATCCTGCCATTCACCGACAAGGATTCCTAGGCCATTCGAGGCAACACAAAATATGGCTTTACCGAAACCATATATCCTACCATTCACCGACAAGGATTCCTAGGCCATTCAAGGAAACATAAAATATGGCTTTACAAAAACCCATAGTCCGACTCACGGGTTACTAGGCCATGTGTTCTATTATTTCAGAGATCCACCTCACTCAACTTCGAATCCATCCAACAATCCAGCTCAATCATAACATGAGAACCCCATCACACCATGGCTATTCAGAAATGGCAAGGCTAGGGTGAAAACATTGTCACACCTATAAAAACCCACACCATGATAGAAAATAACCATATGGAATACCATGCATGCCAAATCTATTAAGGAAAATACACATGCAAGTCAATACTTGCAATGATTCCTGCTGTAGCTACTTGATCCTGCCTTTCCCTGCTTGATCTTTGCTTCCTCTTGCCTTCTTTTCCTTTCCCTCTCTAATGCCAAAATACTCCAATAAAACTCTTAGCGTCCAAGAGAATGAGAGAGAAAGAGCTCCAAAACTCAATTGAAAAAATGTTACCAACTTATTCTCACAATCCTCTTTATGAATGAGGCCTCTATTTTCTTCATTTTCCATTATCTTTTTCATTTTCCTCCTCACATGTAACTTGTGACCTTTCACCTCCCTTTTCTCCTAATTTCCATTATTTTCATAAACAAAAGTGCCAAATATGCCAATTTTCCTTCCCAAAGCCTTAGTCATTGACTTTTCTAATTTCCTGAACCATAAACAACCAAATGAACACCCCCTGGGATATCTGCCCAACATTCATCTTGGAATAAGTGTCCCATCAACCATGGTTATTGCTTTTAACTTTTATTACATGGAATTTTCACGAGGGCTATTACAAAATCCTCTTTCTTGGGGGAGACCATCCTAGGTGTTCAATCAAACATATACCTCAACAACCTGCTGTTATAGACATATTTGGGCACTGCAACCACAATCTTATATGTTGATAAACCAAGGGCTCTTTAACCCCTAAAGCATATACCAAGCCACCATAAAGCATATACTAAACCACCATAAAGCATATAGCAAACCAACATAAAGTATATACGAAACCACCATCAAGCATATACCAAACCACCATATCGAAGCTGCTTTGCCTCAACAAGAAAACAAGGAAGGATACATAGCGCACATCTGATCTGCCATCTCCCATGTAGCTTCATTTGGCCAAAAGTGCTTCCACTGCACTTTATCATGCTCGATTGCTCGGTTCTGGAGCATGAGAACTTTTTTCTGCAATATACACTGATGCTGCAACTGGAATTATCCATCTAGTTCCACTTGCAATATAGACTAGTCAATCACATTATCAACATCCTTAACATACTTCTTAAGCAAAGATACATGGAAAAATCATGGACTTTCATTGTGGGAGGTAGTGCAAGTCGATAGACTACTGGCCCAATCCTCTCAATGACCCTGAAGGGTCCACAAAACCATGGTGCCAGCTTGGGACAAGATCCAATCGGCAAGGAGCTCTTCTTTGGTTTGATGTGCAAGTATTCTTGTTCCCCAACCTAGAAATCCTTGAACAACCTATTCCTGTCTCCATAAATCTTCTGCATATCCTATGATTCCTTCAGATTCTTCATGATCACCTATATTTCTTGTTCCATGTCTACCAACATCTCTGGCCCAATCAACACCCTACTAACCAGATGACTCCAACTAATGGGAGTGTTACAACTCCACCCATATAATGCCTCAAAAGGAATCATCCTAAGTGACTCTTGATAACCGTTGTTGTATGTGAACTATACCAAAGGGAGATAATCTTCCCACTTCCTCTATTGATGCATCACATACATCCTCAATATTTCCTCTAATATATTGTTGACCCTCTCTATCTGCAGATAATAAGTTGTGCTAAAGGCCAACTCTATGCCCAAACCTGCAAATAATGCCTTCCAAAACTTGGAAATGCACTTCACATCCATGTCTGAGAAAATCTTATTTGGAACACCATGCAGTCTAACAACATCTCTGATGAATATCTATGCCATATCACTAGCTAAGAATGTAGACTTCACTGGAATGAAGTGTGCAACCTATGTTAACATGTCCACAATGACCATGATGGAATCATGATGCTTCACTACCTTTGACAACCCTAAGATGAAATCCATGGAAATAAAATCCCATTTCCATTCTGGAATCACAATCGGCTGTAGTTGTCCACCTGGATGTTTACACTCTACTTTCAATCACCGATCGTCAAAACACCTTGCCACAAACTCTGCTACATCCCTTTTCAAATTTGGCCAATAGTAGAATCTCTTCACCGCTATTAGTTTATTTTGATAACCTGCGTGACCTAAATAAGGTTTCCCATGAAAATCCCTCAAGATCACTTTCTTGAGCTCACTGCTATCTAGTACATTTATCCTATCTTGGGACTTGACTAATCCATCCATTGTAAGACAATAATCCATACTGTGTGCACCTACACCTATACCTATACCTGTATCTACACCTGTACCCTACTGGAACCTCTGCACAATCTCCATATACCTAGTATCCTACTAACTTGCCTGCAAGATCCTGTCCTTTAACTTTGTCCCAAAGGAGCTCATAACTGCCGAGTGATGTACCTATACCCATCTACTGAGAGAATATGCCACCTTGTTCTCTTTACCTTTGATATACCTGATCTCTAAGTCGAACTCGTTGATTGTGGCCAACCATCTAGACTACATAACATTTAGATTTGGTTGGTCAAACAAATACCTCAGCCCAATATGATCACCCATCAGTACAAATCTCTTGCCATGAAGATAGTGCCTGCACATCTTCAATGCATATATAATTGCTGCTAACTCAAGATCATGTGTCAGGAAGTTCTTCTCATGCTCGTTTAGTTTCCCGGACTCATAACATACTACATGTCAATCTTGCATAAGGAGACCACCAAGTCCTCCCTTGCAATCATTTGTGCATACTACAAACTCTTTGTCTGGGTCTATTATTGGGTGTGGAGTCTACTTATCTTATTTAGAGGTATCATTGCATTGGGCCCCAGTTTGTAATGGGGTGGCAATGCCACCCATTTTTTCGCTGGTAGGGGGGTCGAAGGGGGGTTGATGATGATTTTTAAAGCCCCCCCTGGCAAGTGTTCGGGGGTAGCGCCACCAAAGCTAAAAATAGATGTAAAATTGCCTTCTAAAATATTGTAATTTCGTAGTCAATTTGAGTCATTCATTAGGAAGATGATCTTACCGTAGAAGTTCTATTTAATTTAGGGTTTTTTTCCCTAGAAGGTAACCCTTCGTTATATATGAGGGAATTGTATTGTGGCTAAATACATGTGTATTCTGAGTGAAAAATGAGAGAGGATATTGTGTGAGAGGAAAGAGGAAATTACAAGAGATTTGTTGTAGGTTGTATCTCTTCCTTTTACTGGATAATATAATTGAAGTGCTGACTGTTTCTTCGTGGACGTAGCCCAAATTGAGTGAACCACGTAGATTTGTGTTTCTTGTTTTATGCATTTTTTGTGCTTATATTTCTGCAATATTTTATGTGTTCCATTGCTCTGCAATATATAATTTTTTAACAACTGGTATCAGAGCCGAAGGTCTATTTGGTTGATAAACTCATAGGAGAGAAGGGTTCTTGGTTCGAGTGGGAGCAATGGCAAAAGATGGTAGGTTTAGGGTCGAAAAAATTAACTCCAAAAACTACCAGTTGTGGGAGATGCAGGTGGAAGATTATCTGTATTAGAATGATCTGTACCTACCATTGAGCGAAAAGACAAAGAAGCTGATGAGTATGGCATACACATAATGGGATATTCTTGACAAAAAGGAACTTGGAAAAATACAGATATTCCTAGCAGTGTTGTTAGCCTTTAATATTTCAAAGGAAATAACAATAGAGGGTTTGATGTCAGCATTGGCAAAATTATATGAAAACTTGGCCTCAAATAATGTATTTCTTATGAAGCATTTATTTAATATGAAAATTTCAAAAGGTGGATCTGTTGCCGATCATTTAAATGAATTTAATACGGTTACCATTCAGTTAAGTTCTGTAGGGGTAAGTTTTGATGATGAAGTTAGGGCTTTGTTATTTCTATGCTCATTGCCAGAAAGTTGGAATGCTTTAGTTATGGCCATTAGTAACTCTGTCTCTAGATCTAGTACTTTAAAGTTTGATGATGTTGTCGGTGACATCCTTAGCGAGGAAATGCGACAGAAAAGCTTCGGTGAGACATCAGTTAATTATTTGAATGTAGAGGCTAGTGGAAGAAAAATTTAAAGAGGAAAGAGCCAAGGATATCGCAGTAAGTCAAGGAAAGGTAGATCCAAGTCTAGATAAGGGATAGTGTGCTGGAAATGCAGGAAGAAAGGACACCTGAAGAAAGACTGTAAGTCTTGGAAGGGAAAATAAGGAGACATGCAACAAGAAAATAATCATGAAGTGAATGTGACAGGTGATGTGCTACAAGATGCTTTGATTATTTCATTAGAAAATATTATTGATGCCCAGTGGTAGATTCAAGGCCCTCATTCCATGACACACCTGATAGGAAACATATTGATGATTATATTCAAGGAGATTTCGGACAGGTTCTTTTAGGTGATGATAAACCCTGTAAAATCATTGGAATGGGTAAAGTTTTCATAAAATAGCAGAATGGAAACCAATGGCTATTGAAGGAGGTAAGGCATGTTTTAGATCTGAAGAAAAATCTAACTTCAATGGGGCAGTTGGGAGGTGAAGGGTGTGTAACTACTTTTATAGATAAAACTTAGAAGGTCACTAAAGGAGACTTGGTAATAGCAAAAGTGTTACAGATCCATTTGGGCACATCACTCCCATCATTCAGATCAATACCATTAGGGCTCATCAAACCTTAATTCAGTTGCTACATGCCCTAGACAAGTCACCACTTTGAATGCCTCCTTCCCTGAGAGTTTCTTGGCCTGAATCCCTCTAGAAATGCCTCCTTGATGGACCAGCGGAGCCTTGGACAGCGGTAAGTGCGCTCCAGTGTAGGTAGGCCCATGTCAAGGTGCTCTGCAGAGGACCTAGGCCCACTTTGACCTGTGCTGGGTATGATTGAGTGAAATTTTATTGGGTTTTGGGAATATTCTTATCTTCTGGAGCCATCTAGAAGTTCCCACACTTATCATCTCCTATGATCTCGAAATTGGATAGGGAATGAGTTAAGTAACCTCCTATCCTCTCATCCCTTCCTCCATGGAAACTAACTCTAAGTTTGGAAGGCCATTCAATACCCTCATTTATGACCAAAACTCCTGCATTTTCCTATAAATTGAGCACTCATCTAAGTGATCATGGGCTAGAATTTGAGAATTTGTAAGGAGATACTATTGGTGTGAGGATTGAGATGATAAGAAAGTATTGTTATGCTACCAGAGTGTTGTGCTATTGATGTGATGTTGGTTGGAACCCAAGCTAGAAGAGTGACAATGGATCAGACTTCATAGTTGTAATTCTTCCTTCTACTTAATAAAGTTGTTTACACCATTTTCCATATGCTTATCTTGATATATGATGTTTATATATGTGAATGTATCTGATTCCATTTACTTATAGTCGATAGATCTCTTGCTTTGATTGGTTCTCTCTCATCTGTTTACGCTTGCAGGTACTTTTTTGAGCGAGTTAAGTTCGAGGAGGAGCGACGGGAGCCAGAAAAAGGAGACAAAAGGAAAGCAAAAGAACAAGTAGGTACTTTGATTCCCTTGTCTTACTTATCATCCATAGAAAATGGATAAGTGCTTTAAATCTGTTGTTCTAGGTATAGCTTAGTATTTATCCATATATGCAAAATTCCTCATAACAAATTGGTGACTCCATTGGGGAACAATCATCATTCCGAGTAGTTTACCTTCATCCTAGTACACTATAGTAAACCTTACCTGCTTCTATAGATCATGTTTTAGCCTTTTGAAGTGTTTTTTGGTGAAAATTATGCTTGTAAGCCCCTAGGTTGGCCTCTCTGGCACTAGCGTAGGTTTGGTCTAGAGACAGAACACTCCAGAGCACCCTTGGCTTGAGGACAATGCTCTGAAGCACACTATCTTCCATTCAAGGCTGCTCTGATCCCCCTTAGGATAAAAATCCCTCCTTTGAGTTGATTTTTTGCCAAATTTCCTTCTATTTCTGCTTGCTGAAATGTCAATCATGCTTGTGCCTCTGAAATCAATTTGTGTTTCCTTTTCCAGCCATACTTTGTCCTTGATTTTTTAGTGTTTCTTAAATGATTTCTTTATCACTATCAATTCATCGTCAAATTTCGTTTATAGTTGATTAATCTTTTTCAAAAGAAAGTGTCGTAAAAGTATTCATTTCTTTCGAAACGGAACTGTCATAAAATATTCATCCTTGAAAAAAGATTGATTGATTGTATGTGCATTAGTTTCCTTTTGTTCATCACAACATTAAGGGAATTGAAAAGAAAAACTTGCATTGTGCATTAAAAGAGTTTGTGTGTGCTCATAGGAATAGTTTAGGGAAACTGCATTAGATGTGTTCTTTGTTCTTTGATTACAAGAATCCGGTTTCTCTCTCCCTACTAGCTAAGGTTTTCATTGTTAAAATTGAATCAAAAGGATGCTTATCATATTATTTGCATTCTAGGAATTGAAAATACATCACGTGGTAAACCTTGAAAGGAAAATTCTTAATCAAGATCAACTTAAAATTAACATTAATTAACCTAATGGAGCATTGTCACCTAATGCAAAACATTTAAAGGTTCTAGGCTAGAGACCTGTTCTGGCGTCGTAAAACATAACAGTTGTCGTTAATTTATCTACGATGCATTCTAAGTGTGATACCTCATTCCACATATGTGAGTATATCATAGCTCATCCACATACCTTCGGGTATATACGGCGGTGTTATAGTACATAAAGTATATGGGAATGCTCTCACTGTGCGATTTCGCATTAGGCAGTGGTAATACGGATTGGGCCTCCACATACTTTTGTGTATATACGGGAGGACAAAACTAGGTTTCTATACATCCTTAGGTAACCGAGTCAGCCACCTTGTACACTATGATACACCGAACACAACATTCGGGGAGTTTTCCTACCCGTAATTGGTTCGCTAGGAGGTATTCTGCAGTGTTGCTTGGTAAACCTTTTTGCCTAGCTTACCCCTTTCTATCTATTTCTTTTTTGTAATAAAATCAGTCAACAATCGTGGAGGAAAATCAACCCTTTCCCCGTCGTTCACGGAGAGAAACGAGTAAACCTCCTTTACCACCCGAAGCTACACCTATTAGGTCGAAGCGGTCTCATTTGACTGGAACCGGTACTTCAAAAGCTTCTGGTTCTTCATCTAAATTACCAGAAACACCTATACCGGTAAGTACTGTGACTCCAATTACTCCTATGGTTACTAGTACATCTATTATTGAAGTGGAATCTCCACAATTACCTGAGGAAACTAGAACTGAATCTAGTGAAACGGTAACCCAAGTTGTTCAACAACAAGTTGATTTTCAATCCAACGTTGTTCAACAAGAAATCACTTCTGAATTTGAATCTGTTCAACCAAAATTTAATCCTGAACCTATCAATTTTCAATCGTAAGTTACTTCTGAACCAGAAGTTGTTCATGAAGCCCAACCTGAACTTGTTCTTTTATTAGAACATTTAGATCTTGAGGTTGAACAATCAAAAGTTGTTAGCTTACCAGAAGAATATCAACCAGTACATCCTAAGACATCTGTAACTGTCGAGATTTCCTCTTTATCTCAACAACAAATACCATAAATCTATACAGACTAGACGGTGCAATTCTTCCACCTAGTTTGATTTCGATAGAAGAGGAACCTGAGGTAGAATCACCCAGAACTCCATTCCATTTTGGAAGTGGACTTTATCTGTATCCTTATGCTCCTCATTTTACTACTCCTTTTGATCTTGATTACTTTCAGACACCCGTTGATTCGTTAGGAAACTTATTTGGACATTTGACTATGCTAGAGTCAACATCCCATACCGTACCATCTGTTACAACTATGACAGAATCTTCTGTCACGACCTTTTCGATGTTTACTATGACACCTGAGTCACACTTGTATGGTGTTCCATCCATCCCATCGGGTTACCGATATTTATCGGGAACCCACTCAGATGTTGCTTCTAGCCCTTGGTCTTCACCAATGTCATCTACTGGAATTTTATATGGTTCTTCATTAATGAATACCAAACAGCTGGACCCATCAAGTTCATATCAAGCTTCTTCATCTAGTTACCATCCTATGTATTTTCTTTACACTAGACTACCCCCATATGAAGAACAATATGCACATTCTCCTTATCCTCCATTTTCTGGGGGGAAAACATATGTCGGTATGTCATCATCTTTAGGTCAACCTAGAATGACTGCCTGTTAGTGATAGCCAACCATGCCTATTCAACGTAGGCTTGTGTGTCCATCACAACCTATGCAATATGTCTCATCCATAGCTACAACACATGTTGTTACAACTGTACCATAGTCACAAGCTTATATTGTTGTTTCTCAACCTGTACAAGCTAGTCCATCAACTTCTGACCCCCAATTTTCAGGTATACAGATCCAGCCTTCTGAGGCAGTTTTACAACAACCACTTGTGTCTAGACTGCAACAACTTCAGGTTGGTTTACCTTTTAATGGAATGACTCAGACTTACACTGGTTTAGTGTATTCACAACCTAGTCAACCTTACATTGGTGGGCAACAACAACTATTAAATCAACAACTGTTGTATCAACAACAACAACAGTTGCTTCAACATCCTTGGTAGCCCCAATATTAACAACAACAATTCTAGAAATACCAACCTCAACATGGACTTGGACAACAAGATTATGATGGGTTTGGTTAGCAACAAGTTTATCCAGGTCTTGGTTAGCAAGCCTATGCTGGGTTTGGACAAATGTATCCCAGTGCTCAACAACAACCTTATGCCGGATTTTCTCAACAAACTTACCCTTATCAAGGTTACTAGCAGTAGATGCCTTATGTTGGTATGCAAAGGCCTATTGCCCAGGCAATCCCATCTTACCCTGGATATGCTTAACCTGACCTCAATAGACAGTTGCCATTCATTGCCACACTTGAATTAACAGATCTAAACAGGCTCACCAATGATCGAGTTCATTATACACCTTGGTGGCCGGTGATTCCTCATAAGTTGCCTTCCGATATTCTGAAATTTAATGGAAACCTTTGAGAAGACCCGTCCAACCATGTCATGACTTTACATTTATGGTGTTCATCAAACTCCTTGAATGATGATTCTCTTAGACTACGTCTTTTCCAAAGAATGCTTACTGGTCCATTTGCGAAGTGGTACATTTAATTACCACAAGCTTCTTTCGATAGCTTCACTACCTTAGCTACCACTTTTTTAACACACTTCCAGTTACCCATATGATATGAGACTGGAACAGAACTATTAACCAAATTTAAACAAACTACTGCTACTCATATCTCTGACCATATTCATGAGTGGCGTCGTCGTCATTGAATGGTTAAAACTTATGTTCCTGATCAGATTTTGGCTAAGTGGTTTATAAAATCCTTACTACCATCTATCATTAAGGATATGGCGAAAGGTGGAGTTGTCACTGAAGAGCAAGTAATTGGTCATGCCCAATACTTGGACTTGATTTATACAGAGTCTGACACACTCTATGATGAGATCCGGAATGCACCCTGACCAACTTTCACTGTTCCTCCACCATTGAGTAAGGACTCTCATGTCGATGACGGTGTGATTAGTTCTTCGAGCACACAAACGGCAAGTATACAATCTGGTCAAACACTTGCCATTTCCAATCAAACTACAAATGAACCTGATAACACTCTTACTTCCGAATTCAATGCCGTGTCATCTGAAAAGGGAAAGAATGAAAAGAAACCAAGAAGTAAGAACAAGGGGAAAAACAAGAAGAAACAAAATAATTCCCCTCAAGAGAAATCATTTGATTCCTCTCCTTCGGCTAGGAAACCTCGTTACTCATGTTTGATCTGTAACGATGAACATTTTACACGAGATTGTCCTCACCGCTCCGAAGTCCCAAAGCTTCATAAGATTTCTAATACATCCGTGGTATTGACTAATCCTTTTCCAAAACCAGAGACAAATATGGTTGCTACAGACCATGCTTCCACTTCCCACGTGCTTATGCTATCTGTCTCTAAGCCTAAAATTGAAGTTTTGGTATCAACACGAAGTAAAGATTATGGAAATCAACCATCGTCGTCAAATAACCAAGCTCATCAACCTAACCCTTTGACTTTGACTTTGAATGATGCTATTCCACCACCCATTGCACCAGAGTTAACAATAAAACCACCTAAGGGATTTGTGCATAAATTGACATTTAACCCTCGAGCTCGAGCTGCACATAATTATAATATAGTAGAAGATTTGGCTCAGTCACCTTCTACTATGTCAACGCTCGAGTTACTTCAAAGCTGTCCCTCCAAAAAGCAATCTTTTTTGTCAGCAATTGGTGGGATCGATCCAACTAATTCCAATCTTGTGGTTTTCAACCATGCGGGTTATACTCCATAGTTACTAGCGCAATTAGCATTCTTTATTCAAGTAAATGCCTTGAATAAACTTGTTCATCAAACCATTATTGAGGAGGGGGAATTTACTTGTATTATGTCTATGAATTGATGGAAAACACTTGGCTCACCACCTTTGTCACATTCACCAACAACGTTAAAAGATTTTGATGAACACACATATACACCTTGTGGAATATTGAGTAATCTATAAATCAAACTAGGAGGAAAAATAGTAACTGTTGAAGTTGAGGTTTTTGACGGACCCCTTGATTACAACATTTTACTAGGAATACCGTGGGTTTATGCTATGACTACTGTGGTTTCAACATACTTTCGTACGATTTCGTTCCCTCATAAGGGTGGAATCACTATTATCGACCAACTCGTCTTCTTCGCCCCTAGTTCACAGGCTCCTGGAAGCATTCCATTGGTACACGGACCCTCGCCATCCCTTCAAAACATTGGTGTAGGTCTCTTTAAATATCCCTGCCTAATGGGTACTTTACTACCACCACCATCAAATTTGGTATAAGTGGCAAAAGTTGAGACTTGCAACATGATATCTTCCACTTCATCTGACTTAAGGAAGATTACCAATAGTTTTGAAGTTGATAGTAGTAATGAAATCATGGTGCTAAGCCCTATTGAGCTAGCATAGAAATCAATCTTTCTGGCTTGTGCGGCGAATCCAAATCCATTTTTGTCAATTGTATGGGTAGGTCGTTAATTAGAATATGGTACTTCCTCTGATCCTTTTTCACGTATATTTTCTACTGATGAAGGAATCATCCAATCAATTATGATAGAAGGAGAACCATGGGAAGATTATCATCTTCGTTCCCCTCTTCCAGATCACATAAAATATTATACGAATAAACAAAATCACCCTTCAATTTTTTATTTCCTTTTGAATTTTGTTTTCATATATATAGTAGATTCCGAGCAAAACCTGTCAAATATCGAAGAAACTATTTCTATCAATATTTCGACCAAACCTAACATTGTAGTTCATGTTGGCAAATCTTGTTCTCCATTAGAACTTGATATTTACCATGCTCTCCTTCATGAATTTCAAGATATATTTGCATGGTCATACGAGGAGATGCTAGGAATTGACTCTAGTATAGTTGAACATGAAATCAAAATGTATCCTAATTTCAAACCAGTGCAATAGTGCCTCCGTCTTGTTCATCCAAAGAAGGCTGCTGCTATTAAAATAGAAGTTGAAAAACTTTTGCATGCTGGTTTCATTTACCCTGTTCCTCTTACTGATTGGGTTTCCAATATTGTTCTTGTCGTGAAGAAACAAGGGACAATATGAGTGTGCATCGATTATAGGGATGTTAATAAGGCTTGTCCAAAAGACAATTATCATACTCCCTTTATTGACCAGATTATTGATGAATGTGCCAGATGCAAAATATTCTCATTTATGGATGGTTTTGCTAGCTCTAATCAAATCAATATCTGCCTAGAGGACCAATCTAAAACAACATTTTTGTTCATGGGGCACATTCGCTTATAGGAAACTCCCTTTTGTTTTGAACAACACAGGGGAAACATTCCAGAGGGAGATTAATTATGCCTTCCATGACATCAAACATATGGTTCAACAATACCTTGATGATTTACCTGCTCATTCACGAATGTGGCCTGATCACCCACAACATTTGAGAGCTATATTTTTATGATGTCGACACTAAAAAATACGACTCAATCCACACAAATGTGTGTTTTTTGTTGGTTCTAATCATTTGCTTGGATTCATAGTTTCTAAGGAGGGAATTCAACTCGATCCACTTATTAAGGTTAAGGAAATCCTTGATTTGCCTCCACCTTCCAATCTACTACAGTTACAGAGACTCCAATGGAAGGCTAACTTTCTAAGAAGGTTCATTCCCAATTATGTTGAAATGGCTAAAGGATTTACTCATTTATTGAAAAATGGGATACCATTCCATTGGGATCAGGTTCTACAAGCTTCCTTTCATGCTCTTAAAGATACCTTGATTAGAGCCTCATTAATGTATTCCCCGAATTATTAAAACTGTTGGAAATAATACTGAGAGGGGGGGTGAATCAGTATTATCAAGTTCTTTTAATAAATCTTCCTTATTTATACTTTGAATTATTTTTGCATGTCAGTACCATAAAATAATGAGCATGAACAAAGAAAACAGATAGTCACACCAAAGAACACCAGATGTAAGGTGGAAACCCAATGTGGGTGAAAACCACCTTCTGCAATATGTCTCTATCTTCTTTCAAATTAGAAACTCCTTTTACAATGGTTTTGTACTGGTGCAGTCCTTTACCAGTACGCAGGCCGCAAACTGCAGAGAGCTACAACTCTCTCTCATTTTCCAGTCTCTCCTGGAAGGGAGCTACAACCCCCTACTTCTTTTGTTTCAAGGATCACTTTTCATAAATTTTCAAACTGGATCCATAAACATCAAGAGATCATCAAGTATAAGTAAATCACCCAGTCAACTGCAGTAACCAGATCAAAAATAACAGTAAACTAAACCCAGAACACCTTATCAACAGAGAAAAGTCAGCTAACAAAAGATCTTAAGATAGATACGCAGTTTTTCTTTCTCTGGCCTGCGAGCGTACGCACTTCACCTTCTGCTCCCCTGCGTATACCCACAGAGACCCTTCTGCCGCACCGCGTACCCACGCACTGTTTCTTCAATCACGCTGTGTACTTTTACTGTAGGCATGCACCCACAGATACTATCGCGCCGCGTACTGCTACTGCAGCCACGCACCCACAGATGCTATCACGCCGCGTACCCATGCACCTGCGGCTTCTGAAGCGCCGCGTACTTTCCCTGTGCCCACGCACCTGAACCTCTGTCGCGCTGCGTACCCACGCACTGCACCTTCTGCTGTTCTGCGTACCCACGCATTGCGCCTTCTTCTGCTCTGCATACCCACGCACTTGCACTGTTAATCACCTACGTACCTCTGGTTAGGGCCGAAATTGGTAGTCCACCAGTGTGCTACAGATCGTCAGATGCCCAGATCTGTTCACGCGCTCGAGAGATCACCCTTCACAGATTCAGTTTCAACTTCACTTTTATATAGATCAAGCTTTTAAATCAATAACCCAATATTTCATATCTTAAGATATTCAATTTGCAAAGATGCTTAGCCAAGTGATCTCCTTTGCTTTATATAGGCAAGCTCCTCCTAAAATCATGGATCAATACCATAGATAACCAATACAAGGAGCCCAAAGACATGGGGCTCAATAATAATAATAATATAAAACAATACCACGGGCCAAAACCATAGAATCAAGAACGGCGGGCTAAATACCACGGGCCAAACATAGGAAACCCCACGTGAACGCGCTTCTCTGCCTTGAAGTAAGTGAACTGGGGGTACACACTTTCTGAACGGGTGACCTGCGTGTGTGGCCGCAGTCCCTTCACGGCGTACCTACAGGTACGCACCTTTTGAACTATTCTCCTGCGTACTTCTTAATTTCCAACATTTTGAGAGCCTGATTAGAGCATTGCCACTTGAGGGTGTTGCCATCAAGTACAACATCTGTAACATAGAGCCATACCAGAATCATAATGCCAACAATCTCCCCCTTTGGACTTGATGGCAAGCTCAAAATCTTCAACGTCATTCTCCCCCTTTGACATCAAGGGCAAAGGGTTATGCTCCCCCTAAGAACATGCTCCCCTTGACTATAAACCAGATCTGCAAATAAGAACCATAAGCCACCAAAACACCATAAATGACCATGAAGGAGATAGAGACATATTGCAGCAATATTCAGACCAGCATCCATGATGTACTTCCTCCATAATGCCAACAATGCATTATATGCTCCCCCTGAACCTATGTCATTCGATCTTCAACCAATCCGCAACCCAGCAAATGTATGCATATACCCCAAATGAACCTTGCGTACAACCAAGCATCAGAAGAGATTCAACAAGATGATGCATCAATAACCCCCAGCTTTTGCTTGAGGTATTCAAAGGTCTCCCTGGGCAATGGTTTGGTGAGTGTATCAGCAACTTGTTCCTTAGAAGGAACATACTCCAACTTGACCTTTTGTTCTAGTACTTGTTCCCGGAGAAAATGATACTTGATCAGTATGTGCTTGGTCTTTGAATGCATGACTGGGTTCTTTGAAATGCTGATTGCACTTGTGTTATCACATAAGATGGAGATAGGTGGTGTACAAGTGATTTGAAAGTCCTGCAAGGTCTGCATCATCCAAAGGAGTTGAGTGCAGCAAGATGCAGCAGCAACATATTCTGCTTCAGCTGTAGACAAGGCACTCGAACTCTGTTTCTTGCTGAACCAAGATACTAATCTGGAACCCATAAAGAACGCACCACCACTTGTGCTCTTCCTGTCATCCACGCTTCCTGCCCAATCTGCATCTCTATAAGCATGAAGTGTGAGATCTGTATCTCTAGGATACCATAAGCCATAATTTTGAGTCCCTTGAAGATATTTAAAGATTCTCTTCACTGCCTGAAGATGAGTTTCCTTCGGATTTGCTTGAAATCTTCCAACTATTCCCACTGCATGCATGATGTCTGGTCGGGTACCTGTCAAGTAAAGTAGGCTTCCAATCATAGATCTGTAGGTTGGTTGATGCACTGCTGCTGAGTCATCATTTGCACTGAGGCTACATCCTGTGACCATGGGTGTACATACTGGTTTTGCATCTTCCATGCCATATTTCTTCAAAATCTGCTTGAGATACTTGGTTTGAGACAAAAAGATCCCTCCTTCTTTTTGTTGGATTTGCAAACCAAGAAAATATGTCAGTTCTCCCAGCAAGGACATTTCGAATTCTTTCTGCATCACCAAGGCAAAGCTTTGACTCATAGCTTCTTCATTGCTGCCAAAGATAATGTCATCTACATACACAACAAGTATTAGCAATTTGTCATTTTCAACTTTTATATAAAGATTGCTGTCTGCTGATCCTTTTGAAAAACCTTGTTGATGAAGATATTTGTCCAAACGATAGTACCAAGCCCTTGGAGCTTGTTTGAGACCATAGAGAGCCTTTTTCAATTTGCATACAAGATTTGGATCATTTCCAAGAATGAAACCATCTGGCTGCTCAATGTAAACTTCTTCTTCCAAGTCTCCATTCAGAAAGGCTGATTTCACATCCATTTGAAATACTTTGAAGTTTTGAAAGCTTGAGAGAGCAAGGAACATTCGGATGGCCTCAAGTCTTGCAACAGGAGCAAAAGTTTCTTCAAAATCTATTCCTTCTTGATGCACATACCCTTTACAAACAAGTCTGGCCTTGTTTCTAATTACTTCTCCATTTTCATTTAATTTATTTTTGAAGACCCATTTTGTCCCTATAACATTCTTATCCTTTGGTCTAGAAACCAGCTCCCAAGTGTTGTTCTTTTCGATCTGCTCAAGTTCTTCATCCATTTCTTTCACCCAACATTCATCTTTGCATGCCTCTTTCACATTTTTTGGTTCAGTGGAAGAGAGTAATGCCAAATAGCTTGAAGCTTCTGCAACTGTTTTTCTTGTTTGTACACCTGCTTCTTTCTGCCCCAAAATCTGAGATTCTGGATGATTCTTCTGAACATATCTAGATGGAGTCTTCTCTTCTATCCTTATCTGCTCCTCTGGTTCTTCTTGAGCTTCTTCTTCATCATTCTGTCTTTGAGGGTAGTCTTCTTCTTCTTCGATATCTTCATGATTTACTTGCCTAGGAATGTAGCCCTTCTTATCAACCACTACATCAATGCTGTCAACAATTCTTCCAAGTATTTTATTGTAGCACTTGTATGCTTTGCTGTGTGGAGAATAACCAAGAAGAATGCCTTCATTTGCTCTAGGTTCAAGTTTGCCAAGTTGCTCATCAGTATTCTTAATATAGCATTTGCTCCCAAAGATTTTGAAGTGCTTTACCAAAGGAGTCTCACCATACCAGAGCTCATGAGGAGTTTGAGTGCTGTTCACTCGGACATTTGTTTTCTTGAGAATAACAACCGCAGCATATGCAGCTTCACCCCAGAAAGTTGTGGGAGTTCCAGACTCATTAAGCATAGCACGAGCCATTTGTTGGACTGTTCTATTCATTCTTTCCACTACTCCATTTTGCTGAGGAGTTCTAGCTGTAGAGAATTCTCTTCTTATCCCATGTTCATCACAGAAATCGAAAAAATCATTTGAGGTAAACTCCCCACCTCTGTCGGATCTGAGGCACTTAATTTTGTATCATGATTCATTTTCAACCAAGGCATTAAAGGATTTGAATTTTTCGAATGCTTCATCTTTGTGCTTCATAAGTCCTAACCAGACAAACCTGGAGAAATCGTCAATGAATAATATCAAGTATTCTTCTCCTCGAGGTGTCCTTTCCCTGAATGGTCCACATACATCTGTATGTACAAGCTCAAGAGGCATGCTCGCTGATCCTTCCTTCTCTGGAAAGTTAGTTCTAGTTTTCTTTCCAAATTGACATGATTTGCATATGGTGTTGTCTAGAATTTTGATATCTGGAAGACCGCGAACTGCCTGATATTTGCATGCTTTCCTTATTTGTGAAAAGCTTAGATGCCCCAACCTCCGGTGCCATAACCAGTGTTCATCATCCTTGCTTAGATAGCATTGTTGTTGCGCTTCTTCAAATATGAATAGATTATTTGGAGTTCTTTTACCTTTGATCACCGTTTTACCTGTATCAAGATCAGGAACAAGACATCCATTTGATCTAAATATCACCTCGGTTCCTTGATCACACATCTGGCTGACACTTAGAAGATTATGCTTCAATCCATCAACATACAAAACATTTCCAGCTTTGACCTTTTCTTTTAACTGAGCAGTGCCTTTTCCTTTTATAGTTGCATGAGTATCATTTCCAAAAGAAACTTTCTTTCCCTTTTCTAGAGCAGAATATGATTCAAGTTTTTCTTTATCACCTGTCATATGCTTCAAACATCCACTGTCAATGTACCATAGGTTTTCCTGTCCCTCTGCATAAAATGCTATTCCACATCTTTCTGTTTGTGGTTCCTTTATTCTCCATGTTTTGGTGCTTGAGGCTTGTTCCTTTGTCTGCTGAAACCTGCTCCTGCATTCAGAATCTTCATGACCAAAGTTATTGCAAATATAACATTCAACTTCATTTTCAAGAACCAAAAAGTTGTTATAGGTCCTTTTTGTAATCCCGGTCATATTTCTTTGTTTTTGAGCTTCTCTAGTCATGATCGTTTTATATGCAACACACTGAGCCGCTTTGTGACCAAAGTTACGGCAAGAAAAGCATTGTCCATTGAAGAAACTTCTGCGGTTATCCAATCTTCCAGCCAAACGATTGTAATTTCTATTGTCATTCATTCTTGAAGCAAATTGAGAGGATTTTACTTGTGGCTGGTTGTAGCTTTTGTTCATCCTTAAGACGGATTGCCCCTGATTTGCCTGATAGTCTTTGTTTGTAATTGGTCCCTGCTTTACCTGGTGATCTCCATTGTGCCTTTGCTCATTCCTTCTTGCTGCATCAAGATAACTTTTTGAGGTGGATGCTTGAGAAGTTTCTCCATTATAGCCCAGACCTGTCTTGTTTAGAGGAGAACGCTATACATTGATGATCTCATCCAGAGTTTCAGATGCTTTGACAAACTTAAGATTAATAGCCTTTGTTTTCTCAATCTCTTTTCTAAGACCAACAATTTCACCTTCTAACTTTCCAAGATATTTTTCCTTTTCATCAATTTGAAGTTGTAAAGTATCAATGATCCTATTCTTTTCTTCTATACATGTCTTGAGTCTAGAAATTTCTTCACAAAAGCTATCCACATCTATAGCATCCATGTAATCATCATCTTCAAATGCCATTAAAATTTTATAGTCATTACCTCGTTCATCTTCATCACTATTTGATAGACCATCACTATCTTCATGCGTGTAGTAGCTTTTCTTATTTGCAATCTGTTTCTTGTTCCATCTAGCAGGTTCCTTTCCTTTATCCTTATAAGGACATTTCGCAGCATAATGACCTACTCTTCCACAAGCAAAGCATTTAAAAGGTAACTTACCTCTGAATCTTCCAGAACCCCTTTGAAGATTTCTGACAAAATTTGATTCTTCTTCTTCTTCTTCTGGCACGTGACTTGCTTCATAATAGTCTCCTTTGCCTGAAGCCTTGAAAGCAACTTCTCTTCTATCTGAAGGACCTCCCTTTCTCATTTCATAAGCAGTTAGAATTTCATGTAGCTGAGACCTAGTAAGAATTCGTAGATTTTCCTTTTCTTCTATTGCAGAAACTTTAGATTCAAACTTGGGGGACAATGATCTTAGAACTTTTTCAACCACAATAGCCTCTTTTATTTCTTCACCCAAGTTTTTCATGCAATTAACAATCTCATCTACCCGAAGAAAATAGTTATCCACACTTTCATCATTATACATTCTGAGATTCTCATACTGAATCCTGAGGGTTTGAAGTTTAGCACGCTTTACCTGTTCATCTCCTTCATAGCTCAAGACAATCTTGTCCCATATTTCCTTTGCGGATTTATATTGCATAGCCTTTACGAATTCTGTTTGAGATAAACATCCTAGCAGAGTATTGACTGCTTTAGCATTTGTTTCATATTTCTTCTTCTCAGTCGAATCTGTAGGAGTAGCTGAAGGAAAAGTGTAGCCTCTATCTATGATATCCCAAACTTCTATACCAAGAGATTGAAGATAGGCAGTAACTCTTACCTTCCAATAATTGAAGTTTGTCCCATCAAAGATTGGTGGCCTGATTGATGCTTCCCTCTCGTAGTTGCTCATGATGAATGATCTTCCTCCAAGCGATCAAGCTTCTTTGAAGGACCTGCTCTGATACCAATTGTTGGAAATAATACTGAGAGGGGGGGTGAATTAGTATTATCAAGTTCTTTTAATAAATCTTCCTTATTTATACTTTGAATTATTTTTGCATGTCAGTACCATAAAATAATGAGCATGAACAAAGAAAACAGATAGTCACACCAAAGAACACCAGATGTAAGGTGGAAACCCAATGTGGGTGAAAACCACCTGCTGCAATATGTCTCTATCTTCTTTCAAATTAGAAACTCCTTTTACAATGGTTTTGTACTGGTGCAGTCCTTTACCAGTACGCAAGCTGCAACCTACAGAGAGCTACAACTCTCTCTCGTTTTCCAGTCTCTCCTGGAAGGGAGCTACAACCCCCTACTTCTTTTCTTTCAAGGATCACTTTTCATAAATTTTCAAACTGGATCCATAAACATCAAGAGATCATCAAGTACAAGTAAATCACCCAGTCAACTGTAGTAACCAGATCAACAATAACAGTAAACTAAACCCAGAACACCTTATCAACAGAGAAAAGTCAGCCAACAAAAGATCTTAAGATAGATACGCAGTTTCTCTTTCTCTGGCCTGCGAGCGTATGCACTTCACCTTCTGCTCCCCTGCGTATACCCGCAGAGACCCTTCTGCTGCACCGCGTACCCACGCACTGTTTCTTCAATCACGTTGCGTACTTTTACTGTAGGCACGCACCCACAGATACTATCGCGCCGTGTACTGCTACTGCAGCCACGCACCCACAGATGCTATCATGCCGCGTACCCACGCACCTGTGGCTTCTGAAGCGCCGCGTACTTTCCCTGTGCCCACGCACCTGAACCTCTGTCGCGCTGCGTACCCACGCACTGCGCCTTCTGCTGTTCTGCGTACCCACACACTGCGCCTTCTTCTGCTCTGCGTACCCACGCACTTGCACTATTAATCACCTGCGTACCTCTGGTTAGGGCCGAAATTGGCAATCCACCAGTGTGCTACAGATCGTTAGATGCCCAGATCTGTTCATGCGCTCGAGAGATCACCCTTCACAGATTCGCTTTCAACTTCACTTTTATATAGATCAAGCTTTTAAATCAATAACCCAATATTTCAGATCTTAAGATATTCAATTTGCAAAGATGCTTAGCCAAGTGATCTCCTTTGCTTTATATAGGCAAGCTCCTCCTAAAATCATGGATCAATACCATAGATAACCAATACAAGGGGCCCAAAGACATGGGGCTCAATAATAATAATAATATAAAACAATACCACGGGCCAAAACAATAGAATCAAGAACGGCGGGCTAAATACCACGGGCCAAACATGGGAAACCCCACGTGAACTCGCTTCTCTGCCTTGAAGTAAGTGAACTGGGGGTATGCACCTTCTGAACGGGTGACCTGCGTGTGCGGCCGCAGTCCCTTCATGGCGTACCTGCGGGTATGCACCTTTTGAACTATTCTCCTACGTACTTCTTAATTTCCAACATTTTGAGAGCCTGATCAGAGCATTGCCACTTGAGGGTGTTGCCATCAAGTACAACATCTGTAACATAGAGCCATACCAGAATCATAATGCCAACAAAAACGACTACTTCCTGTATCTCGTCACTGCATATACAACCATTGGAATGGTTTTAGTTCAAGAAGAAAATGGGATTGAACATCCCATATATTATTTGAGGAACAATCTCAATGATACATAAGTTAATTACTCTTACGTCGAAAAGTTAGCTTCTTGATGTTGTTCAAGATGTACAAAGATTTCGCCACTACATCCTGCTCCGAAAGACCATTGTCATTTCGGATTTCAACCCTATGACATATATTTTGTCACGTCAATTGCTGGGGGGAATATACTCAAAATGGATCGTTATTTTGTAGGATTTTGATTTGGAATTCATCAAATCCAAATCAAAGAAATCTCTAGTCTTCACTGAGCTTCTTTGTGACCTTCCCTCGAATACCATTGATTCAACATCAGAACCATGAATTCTGGATGAGTCTCTATTCCTGATATGGAGATATACTGATTTATCTTTGGACCCAAACTTTCTGGCCTAATACCTCTCACTCATAATAGAGACGTATCTGATACCAAGCCAAATATTATTTGATCATTGGAGACACTCTTTATCGTCATGGTATCGATACGATTTTACGAAGGTGCCTCACTCATGAGGAAGCCGAGAGAATTTTGAATGATTGCCATTTAGGTGCTTGTGGTGGACACTTATCTGGTTATGCTATCATGTAGAGAATTCTCCTGCTAGTTACTTCTGTCCTTCCATATTCAAAGATTACATGATTGTTGTTGGAAGCTATCACGCATGCTAGATCTATGACTATAAATCTAGATTACCACTTGCACCATTGCATCCTGTCGTCGTTGTTGGGCCATTCGCTGAATGGGGCATTGACTTCATGATATGTAACCCCACCTCAGCTGGGGGGCATGGGTACATTATAGTCGCCATTGACTATTTCACAAAATGGGTCAAGGCAATGCCAACATTAAACAACAGTAGCAAGAAGGCTTCTCTTTTCTTTTTCAACCACGTGGTTGCCCAGTTTGGTATACCGTGGGCTATAGTTACAGATCATGGGTCGTATTTTCACATTCACATGATGGTTGAGTTAACTGCCAAGTTAGGACTTTCACATGATAGTTATACTCCTTATTATCTACAAACAAATGGACAAGCTGAGGCCATCAACAAAGTTCTGAAGCGAATGCTTCAAATATGATAGGGGTTCATAAATGAAATTGGCATTTAATCTTGTACATTGCCTTGTGGGCATATCAAACCTTCATGAGAAATTCAACTCGATTCACACCCTTTCATTTGGTGTATGGTCTAGAGGAAATCTTACCTATACAATGTGAAGTTTCATCTCTCAAACTCGCGATTGACCTGTTACCCGACACTTCTCAACAACCCTGTAAGAAAGTAAACATCATCAATCATAATAGGGACAACTTTGTGTCTTATGTGAAAAGCCTGATCTATCGGATCCCATGCATGAACTAGGAACTGCAATAGTTTTGATTGTTGCCTCATTCTGGATAACTTGAAGTATTTGAGCAACCCACAGTTTTGAGGGCCTCAACTGTACCTAGATCATTTAGGGCAACCATGTCTTGTTCTTCTTGCTCTCTTTCTCTCCAAGTAATAGACATTCTAATTTGTTAAAAGCCTAAAATCAAACCATAAGCTTAGTTAGGATCCTTTTCATGTAAAAAACTGGAGAAATTTTGGGTCAACTTGGTGAAACAAATTTGTGAAACTCACCCAGTGCAACCCAAGAAAGGAGACACTGTGCTGCAATGAAGAATTCCTTTTGTCTAGGTGCTCCCCAGTGTAGTTTTTGACATGCAATCCTGCGCTGATCTTAGGGCAGAAAATTCAAACCCCAGGGGCCCTAAAAACACTAAAAACTTGCATGAAATAGTAAAAGAATGACATGAAAATAAATAGGAGGGGTAGATCTCCTACCTTGTCTGGACGGCACGAGAAATGATCCGCAGAATCTCTCACAATCAGCTGATTAAGATTGAGGTAAAAAACAGGGTCAGAGCACAAACTCAATGGTAAGTATCAAATGGTGAAAATAGCATTGTAAATTCTTGTTTTTATGTTTATTTCATGATCATTAAATGAGTAAACTTTAGTATTTACCTATTTTTACCAATGAAATAGGTATGTTTAATCCATTTGGTGTTTCTTTCAACAGATTTATAGCCGACTTACAGAATTTGACGTGCACGATTGTGAATTGTACTTTGACCACAGAGCATACTTTTAGCTCTTTTTCGAGTTAAACATCAAAAAAGGAACCCCCTTGGAGTCCTCTTTAAGCTCTTTTTAGACTCTGTAAATATGAAAAGATTGTTGAGCGCTTGTCCTTTTCAGCTCGTTAATGGAGTGGAAATGACATCTACTCCGTATATGTTTAACCATTTTTCGTGTTGATATAGATTATTTATGAAAAAGGAATACGTTGACCAAACATGGTCAATAGGTTCTCTCTTCTATTGGTTTACACGTTTTCGGACTTGAGAGACAAATATACAAAAAAGAACTTGTGGAGTTTTCTTTTTGTCCCTTTTCAAACTCTCTAAACATGAAAAGGACCGAGTTATCATTGTCGTTAGACTCGTTAAAACATCAAATAGTGACAAACTTGTCCATCATGACGAGACCAAGTTTCACAATAGCTAGACTTGTTAAAACATCACATAACGATGGATTCACCCAAAGGGTGGAATTATACAACAAGCATATGTTATCATCCTCAAGCTTGATAAGAAATAAATAGGTACTAGTTAGCAATGACTGGGGAAAATGGGAAAATGATTAAACCAGTTTATGGCAGCAGGTCGCTCTTGAACATGACACTTTCACTTCATCATTGTGACTATTTGGGTTGGGTTATTTGCTTGATGGTCATCATACATCGGTCTATCATACCATCCATTACTTTTGTTTTGGATCAATGTTGCCAATCCATTCAGTGTCGCCGACATGTTCAAGAGAAGTCATTCAGTTTGTAATTCATCCTTTGCAATACTCATAAACCTTCATTTTCATGACCGCCATTGCTAAACTTTGTGTCGTCAGTCAAATTCTATCTCTAAAATCATTTACACTTGTTTCATGTCGTTGATGTGGGATACATCAAGGCCTTCTTGCAATGAGTTGCTTCTTGTTGAAATCAACACATTATCCAAGAAGTTGACTTAGAAACACCCTTCCAGTACCTTGAGGCTTGCATACATCAATGGCAAGTTTGACATCACTGGCCTTTGACCGAAATACTTTGTATGGTGTTTGACATCAAAACATCCATTCACACCATGGAGAATGTACTGCAGTACCTTGAGGATCATTATCATTATCGGTGATTTCTCTCGCGTCTGTTAACGGTTTACATCATTGGCTGGTAATCAGATGGTGCCTTCCCATGTTTGACTTCATATCACATACTCACATGGTTAGACTCATACTTGAGCGAATGATTGAACGAGATAAAAGACCCTTGATCTAGTTTCATCCATCTGGGCTGCGATTTTAGCAAATGTACCAAATCATCTGTACAATGGCTTTACATTGATGGTCATCCTATCATGGGTCTATCTCTTTAGACGACTATCTATATGCTTGTAATGAAATTTTATATGTTGAGCATGGGTACGTCTTCCCTCAACGATTTATGAGAAAAAATCAAAATATCATGATATTATGTATTGTAAGCGATGCAGGTCACCAACCACTTTAGAATTGCCTCATCACATCGTAAAGCATATCACTCGACATCATTATTTTCGACTTCATGCTTTAGGGGGTAGCTATTACAGATCCATTTGGGCACATCATTCCCATCATTCATATTAGTACCATTAGGGCTCATCAAACCCTAATATAGTTGCTACATGCCCTAGACAAGTCACCACTTTGAATGCCTCCTTCCCTGAGAGTTCTTGGCCTGAATCTCTCTAGAAATGCCTCCTTGAGGGACCAGCGTAGCTTTGGACAGGGGTAAGTGTACTTCAGTGCAGGTAGGCCCATGCCAGGGTGCTCTATATAGCACCTAGGCCCACTTTGACCTGCGTTGCACGAGATTGAGTGAAATTCACATAGGGTTCTAGGAGTATTCTTATCTTCTGGAGCCATCTAGAAGATTCCCACACTTATCATCTCCTATGAGCTTGAAATTGGATACGGAATGAGTTAAGTAACCTCCTATCCTCTCATCCCTTCCTCCATGGAAACTAACTCTAATATTGGAAGGCCATTTAATACCCTCATTTATGGCCAATCTTCCTCCACTTGCCTATAAATTGAGCACTCATCTAAGTGATCATGGGTTGGAATTTCAGAATTTGTAAGAAGATACTGCTGGTGTGAGGATTGAGATTATAAGCAAGTATTGTTATGCTACCAGAGTGTTGTGCTATTGATGTGATGTTGGTTGGAACCCAAGTGGGAAGAGTGACAATGGATCAGACTTCATGGTTGTAATTCTTCCTTCTACTTAATAAAGTTGTTTACACCTTTTTCCATATACTTATATTGATATATGATGTTTATATGTGTGAATTTATCTGATTCCATTTACTTATAGTTAGTATATCTCTTGCTTTGATTGGTTCTCTGTCTTTTGTTTATGCTTGCAGGTACTTTTCTGAGCGAGTTAAGTTCGAGGAGGAGCGATGGGAGCCATACAAAGGAGACAAAAGGAAGGCGAAAGAACAAGTAGATCCTTTGATTCCCTTGTCTTATTTGTTGTCTATAGAAAAAGGATAAGTGCTTTAAATCTTTTTTTCTAGGTATAGCTACTTACCTAGGGAATTAGTATTTATCCGTAGATGCAAAATTCCTCATAACAAAAAGGAGAAAAGGTTGGTACATTATACTTATTTAATGGTATTTATAATTTTGTTAATGCTTTAACCTCTACAGGATCATACAACATTGTGTCATAATAGGCTCGGGCACATGAGTGACAAGGGGATGAAAATTATTCTCTCAAGAAATTTGTTTCCAGGTTTGAAACATATAAATTTGGAATTCTCTCATAATTGTGTTATGGAAAACAAAAGAGAGTCAGATTCCTCAGAGTTGGGAGAGAAAAGAAGAGCGAATAATTAGAGCTTCTGCATACAAATGTATGGGAACTAGCTCAGGTATCATCTCTAAGTGGATCTTGTTCTTATGTTACTTTTATTGATGATGCAACTAGAAAAACCTAGATTTATCATATTCAAAATAAATTTGATGTATTTGATACTTTCAAGAAATGGAAAGCTTTGGTTGAAAATGAGACATGAAAAAGGTCGAAGTATCTTAGATCAGACAATGGAGGTGAATATTGCAGCAAAGAGTTTGATAAGTAATGTTCAGAGAATGGAATTCGCAGAGAGAGAACAGTTCCAGTAACACCACAAGAAAATGGTGTGTCAGAAAGGATGAACAAGACAATCATGAAGTGTACAAGGTGCATGAGATTGCATGTATAATTGCCTTTACAAATTTGGGCAGATGCTGTAGACACTATTGTTTATCTAATAAACAAAGGGCCTTCAAGCTCCTTGGAAGGTGGTATAACAGAGGAGGCATGGACAGGTAAAAAGGTAAACTACTCATTTTTAAAGACTTTGGATTATGAAGCCTTTGTCCACATTAATAAAGAAAACAGAACAAGGCTTGAGGTAAAATCAAAGAAATATGCCCTTATTGACTATGGTGTTAATGATTTTGGTTATCACTTTTATGATTTTGAAAAGCACAAAATCATTAGGAGAAGAGATGTCAAATTCAATGAAAAGGTTTTGTATTAAGTATTAGATGTAGGAAAAGAAATAGGAATGTGAAAATAGAGAATACACAGTGCTTGATGAGATCACAAAAAATGTAAAGGTGTTTGAAAATCATAATGATCAACAGCGAGAACAACAACAACAAACACAAAAACAACAGGCACCTCAAACACCTAAAAGTGGTGCTATAAGATCTACCAAGATAAGTATACCGCCTGAACGATACTCTCCTTCTTTATATTATGTATTGTTGACTGATTCTGGTGAACTAGAATGTTATAAAGAAGCAGTGCAGGTCGAAACCAAGAAGAAGTGGGAGCTAGCCATGAAATAAGAGATGGACTCCTCGGTACATAACCAGACTTGGGACTTAGTCAGGTTTCTTGCAGGTAAAACAACATTGCAAAATAAATGGGTTTACAGGTTGAAGGAAGAAGATGGAGGTAGAAAAAAGTATAAACCTAGACTTGTGGTGAAGGGGTTTGCATAGAAGAAAGGTATTGAATTTGATGAAATATTTTCTCCTGTTGTTAAAATGACTTCAGTCAGAACTATTTTAAGTCTAGTAGAAGCATAATATTTGCATCTCGAGCAGTTAGATGTGAAGATCACCTTTCTCCATGGGGATTTGGAGGAAGAGATATATATGCAACAACCACAAGGATATGAGGTCAAAGGGAAGGAGAAAATTGTGTGTAGGTTGAAGAAGAGCTTTTATGGCTTAAAACAGGCTCCAAGGCAATGGTATCTAAAATTTGACAGGTTTATGTTTGAACAAGGTTATACTAGATGTCACTATGATCATTATGTTATCCCAAAAGGCAAAATGATGGCAGATATATTATATTGTTATTATATGTAGATGACATGCTTATTGCAGGGTCTAACATGCAGGAAATAAATGTGCTCAAAGAAAAAGTGGAAAATTCATTTGCAATGAAGGATTTGGATGCCGAAAAACAAATCATTGGTATGAGAATAACTAGAGACAGGAAAAGTCGCAAATTAAGATTGTCTCAGAGTGAGTACATACAAAATGTGTGTAAAATATTTAATATACAAAATGAAAAACCAGTTACTACACTTTTGGGTAACCATTTCAAACTAAGGAGATGTGTCCTAAGGCTTAGGAAGAGATGGATTATAAGTATAAAGTTCCATATGCATTAGCAATTGGAAGCTTAATGTATGCAATGGTCTGCACAAGGTCTGACATTACACATGTAGTGTGAGTTGTAAGTAAGTACATGAACAATCCAGGAAAAGAACATTGGATGGTAGTGAAGTGGATTCTCAGTTATTTGTGTTAGAAAATTATATATTACAGAACAATGGAACACATAAAATATATTGTAGAAATATAAACACAAAAAACACATAAAACAAGAGAGAAGCAGATATATGTGGTTCACCCAATTTGGGCTAGGTCCACGAGAAACAGCTAGCCCTTCCTTTTATATTATCCAGCAAACTGAAGAGATACAACCTACAACAAATCCACTGTAATTCCCTCTTCACTCTCACACAATCTCCTCTCTCTTTATCACTCAGAATACAAATCTATATAGATGCAATACAATTCCCTCATATATAGTGAGGGGTTTCCTTCTAGGGAAAAAAGCCATAAATTAAACACAACTTCTACCATTAGATCTTTAGCTAATGAGTGACACAGATTGACTACAGAATTACAACATTTTATAGGGAAATTTTACATCTATTTTTAGCTTCGAGGGCATTGCTCCTGATCCCCCGCTAGGGGCGGGGCTCCTAAAGATCGTTGCTACCCCCCCGAGCCACCCTTGCAGCGTAAATATTACAGGCGGTGTTTCTGCCACATTACAAACTGGGGTTCAATGTGGTGATACCTCTGAATAAAGAAGATAATCAGGCTCCACACCCAACAATTTGAGAGGTACCTCATATCAAGAATTTCTCTTTGGTGGTTCAAGCATTTCTCTACAGGGATATGTTGATGCAAATATGGTAGGTTATAGAGATAATAGGAGAAGCACCATAGGGTATGTGTTTATTGTAGGTGGAACAACTGTCACTTGGGTTTCAAAATTGCAAAGTCTTGTTCCACTCTCAACAACAGAAGTAGATTATGTTGCTACTATAGAGGCTAGTAAAGAAATGATTTGGTTACAAAGATTTCTGGATGAATAGGGTAAGAAGTAGCAGTTAGGCAAGTTATATAGTGACAACTAGAGTGCCATTCATCTTCCAAATAACTCTACATTTCATTCCAAGACTAAACATATACAGCTTACATACCATTTTATATGGTCAGTGTTGGAAGATGGACAGTTGAAGCTGGAAAAGATACACACTAGCCATAATCTTGCAGATATGTTAGCAAAAGTTGTAACTAGGGGGAAATTGAGATTCTGCTTGGTTTTAATTGGTCGTCAAGTATGATGATGAAGATGAGAAAGAACCAGGTCCAAAGTGGAGTTATTGTCCCACAAATGAAAGAAGTGGTGGAGTTGCTATAATTAGTCTCCAAGTGGGAGATTGTTGGATGTGGAGTCTAATTATATTCTTTAGAGGTATCGCCGCATTGGACCCTAGTTCGTAATGGGTAAGAAATGCCACCTTCTTTTTCAATGCTAGGGGCGACGATGACAATTTTTAGACCCCCCCCTCCCCATGTGGGGATTCAGGGGCAGTGCCCCCAAAGCTAAAATAGATGTAGAATTTCATTATAAAATATTGTAACTTCGTAGTCAATCTAAGTCGTTCATTAGGTAGATGATCTGACAGTAGAAGTTATGTTTAATTTAAGGTTTTTTTTCCCTAGAAGACAACCCCTCACTATATATGAGGGAATTGTATTGCAGTTGAATATATGTGTATTCCGAGTGACAAAAGAGAGAGGAAATTGTGTGAGGGGGGAGAGGAAATTACAACGGATTTGTTGTAGGCTATATCTCTTCATTTTTATAGATAATATAAAAGAAGGACTAGTTGTTTCTTCGTGGACGTAGACCAAATTGCGTGAATCACATATATCCATATCTCTCTTGTTTTATGCGTTTTCTGTGTTTTTATTTCTGCAATATTTTATGTGTTCCATTTCTATGTAATATATAATTTTCTATCATCTGCAAGCTGTAGCACTGGTCCATGTGTCAACAACTTCTTAACTTTCTCAAAGCTAGCCTCACATTCCTATGTTCATTTGAAATTTTTACCTTTACTTTGTAATGATGTGATGGGATAAGCAATCTACGAGAAGTTCCTGATGAACCTCCTGTAATATCCTGCCATACCCATGAAAGATCTCACCTCATCCAAACTCTTAGGAGCTACCTAGTCCATGATGGCCCCTATCTTCTTTGGATCTACTATAATTCCTACATTGGAGACAACATGTCCAAAGTAGTGTACCTCAGTTTGAAAGAAACTACACTTGTTGAGGCTAACATACAACTGATGCTCTCTCAACAAACTCAACACTGCTGCTAAATGCTCAGCATGGTCTTCCTCATTTTTAGAATAAACCAGTATATCATCAATGGGCACAATAATGAAGTTATCCAAATATGGACGCAACACACTATTCATAAAGCAAATGAATGTAGCTAGAGAATTAGTTAAGCCAAATGGAACAACAACAAACTCATAATGACCATATGTGGTCCTGAACGGAATCTTGTAAATGTCCTCTTCTCTTATGTTTACCTGATGGTATCTGGATCTCAGATTGATCTTTCAGAACATTGCTACTACCTTCAGCTGACCGAACAAGTCATCGATCCTTGGTAAACAATACCTATTCTTGATAGTAACTTTTTTCAAATGCCTGTAGTCAATGCACAGTATGGGAGTATCATCTTTCTTCTTCACGAACAAGACCGGTGCACCCCAATGTGATACACTTTGCCTAATGTGTCCCTTGTCTAACATTTCCTTCAATTGTAGCTTTAACTCAACTAACTCAGGTGTGCTCATCCTGTAAGGTGCTTTTGATACTGGAGCTACCCCTAGAACTAAGTCAATATAAACATCTACCTCTGAGGTGGAAACTCTGTAATGTCCTTAGGAAATACATCCTTGAACTACTTTAAAACTGGGTATCTTCTCAACACATCTGTTTCCTCAACCTCCTTACCCTCATCAATAGGTATATGCAGAGTGAATTGTTGGCATTATGATATATGTTTGTCCTTGATGGCAACTCACCTAGATTGTTATAGCTCCAAATCCCACTCTTATGGTTTGTGATGCTGCACTCATGGCCTAGGGCAACCCCTCCTTCCAGACCTGGTCCAAAAATTTAAAAAACAATGTTTTATTCCCTATACGCGACATTTCCCTGAGTTAAACGCGTGTACACGCGGGTCTGTCATACCCAACCCGCGTGTATCTATTAAAACACTTAAAAAATATATAATTTCCTCTTTTTCGGGCGGTGATCGCGGGTTTACCTGCTGGATCACCTGTTAGTGCCCGTGGCCCAACTGTTCCCAACCAACTCCTAACTAAAAAACTACTTTGGAGAGGGTATAAAAAGACATCAATGGGAAGGCCAAGGGGAGAGAGAAGAGAGAGCAAGATTATTATGCTGAGATTTTTCCCTTAGATCAGGTCTGAAGTCCTTGGTGCTGTCTGCACTTCCCCCATATTGCATAGGAAACCCTTGTTTCCATGTATATTGGTGATCATTCATCCTTGGTATCATCATCGGAGTAGGACTTGAAAGGAGCTCTTGTCGAAAGCTTGAGGCTGGAACGAATCCGGGAGGAAGCTTGCTTGGAGCCTGCTGAAGGTTTTCAGGTGATATCTTTCCGATATCTGTACTTTATTTGCCTTTATTTATAAAGAAACACGTCTTTGTTCCCGAATAATCTTTCTTTATGCTCATGAATTTCTAGTGTTGAATTCTAGTGAAAATGGTTACTTAGAGATCTTTTATAACTAACTTTATAGCATGAAGATGATTTATACATAAGTATTTGTACAGGTACTGTTGTGTTCTTTGATTTGTTTGTCTTGCAGGTCAAAGAAAGAAGAAGGGAACTCCAAGGAGGGTTTGCACCCTAACGGTCTTCTCGAACGTAGGACCATTGGTAAGTGCCCTAAACCTTAGAATTTGCTTAAAAGTAAAGATGATGGCTGTGCGTGTGTTTCTTTAAAATAAGCAATTTTCAGTCTGGTAGAGTCTTAGCCCAAAGGACTCTAGGGGTACTTTCCCTTAAACCAGAATTGGCGACTCCACTGGGGACAACATTCTTGTTGTTCCTAGTTTGGGTAGTCCTCAAGCCAATCGAGGCTCAGCCCCTCTGTTTATTGGTTTCGACTGTCTGATATTTTCTTGAATCCAAGTTTTGCCAGTTTTTCAGTCTGTGTTTTTTTTATTTTTCTTGAAAGACTTCAGATACGCCCTTTTTCTGGATTACAGAAGCGTATATACGCTAGTTGCACTAAGTGAACCCGCGTATACGCAGGTTTCCTTAGTTTCAGTCGCGTATACACGCATTCTGCAAATATTTGCAGGCGCGTATATCACATTATTTTCAAGATTTATAATTTTTCTTTTTGCTGAATGTTTTTCTGGTAGTTTGGGTCAGTGTCAAGCAGTTATCTCTCCAGTAACAGTTCCCTGTTTGACAGGGGGCATCTTGTTCTGAACTCTCTCTAGTTTTAAGGAGTTCTAGTCTTGTTTTTCGTTGATTGCAAGCGTCATTGATTTTTGACACACAAGATTTCTGTCTAAGAATCTTGATTGCTCTGTTTCGGCAGAGTGAGAAGATTGTTTTCAATCTTTGTGTCCATTTTGTTTTCGTGACATTTGTGTTTGCTTAACGGAATCATTTTTGAGACCATTTGCTCCTTCTTTTCGAGAAATTTGTTTGTTACCATTTTTCTTGAAACTTGTCTTTCAATATTTTGGACTTTCATTGCTGTTTTTGATTGACGAAAGCGATTTTGAACACAATTTGTTTTTGTTGAGTTTTCCTTATTTGAAAGGAGTTAATTCACAAAAGTGTTTAGTTGCTTGTTTATCGATCATTGCTATCAGTTTTTGAGAGCTCTACCTTGAAAAAGACTTTTTTGGTTTGGTTGAAAGAAAATCTTTTGAAAGTTTTTAGTTTCGCTTTCTTAACTTGCTTCTCATTGGATTTCCCTTTTTTTTTTTGTTTTGCGAAGTGAAAGTGCTTTTTTTTTTATCTTAAACTTGTTTTTATTGTTTGGACGAAATGATTGGTAGCAAATCATCTTCTATCTAAGCATTTCAGTGGCAAGACAAAATTTGGTAAAGCAGCATCTTTCCTTCTTTGTTTTTAGAATAGTCTTAAAATCTTGCATTCACATATAGTTCTTGCATTAGCATAGCTTTGCATCCTCTTTTAGGCATGCATAGTTTTGTTAGCTTTTGTGAGTGTGGAGTTTGAAAAGAAAGCAAAAAATTTTGTTTAATTTGAAGTTCCTCTGAACCCTCTAGAGATTACTTTTCATCGAAACGAAAGAGTGCATGTGCATGTAGTTAGGATAGTTTCTTTTTGCGTCCTAAAAACACCACAAGTTTCACTTTCGTTACCTTTGACTTAAAGAACAGCCTAATAAAATCAAGCGCTTAATTAAAATCCACTAGAACTTTTTGTTTTAGTTATTACACCAACAAGTTTAGGATTTTAGGGCCTTGGATTAGGCGAGTGGAGAGTTAACTCTCCAAGGCCACACAAAACGTCAAACATAAGAGTCTGATTAAAGAGAGTAAATCCAATAGCGTTAGGAAGACCAGGAAAGCTCCGGATCTGGGAGTTAAGCACGAGGGTCTGTGAAGACAGGGAAGAGAGATACCCCCTCTCCTACTTGTCCGAACTTACCTCAAGACTGTTCCGCCTGGCTTCTGCGACGAGTTGGTACCCATAGTTGCCTCTCCTAGGGATCTGCATAGGTGGCTGCGGAGGGGAATCCCGTGGCACCTGAGGTCGACGTTGTATCACTCTCGACGGTACTTCCGGAGGGCACCCTTGCGAAGCTTGGGGGCTTGCACCAGAACAGGCTGTTGTTAGGAGGTCAGCGTAACTTCCTCTGATACCTTCGCTGATAGGACTGGGCCCTCATCATCCCAGACTATCTTCGGAAGGCCCTTTGATTCACTTTCTTGTATTTTGGTGTCCGGTCTCAATCACCCGGAGCGGAAATACTTGGAAGTTGTTTGACTGGCTGTTTCTTTAGGGACTTTATAGTGAGTGCTCTTTGCTCCTTGTATATAGTTGGCTTTAGGTATTTTTGTCTAGTCACATTTGGACTTTGTGTTCTGAGTGACTGGCTTGCCACTCTACCGATCTTGAAAGGCTTTTGGTCGTTCTTTCAGAAGTTGTGGAGTTGCCTCCTCAAGGGCAAAGGTTTTGATTGCTTATCCATATTCTTTGAAGAGTTATTTCTATATTCCCGCAAGGGAAAGGGTCTTTGGATTACTTAGATATGGCTAATATTCCTGTGGAAACCAACCAAGGTACCCTCTCAAAAGGGGATCCTTGTGCTTTTCCTTTCTTTGGAAACGTTGGTACTCCCTTGATGGCCACTTTGAATATTCCTGGGTTGAATGTTGGACTACCCGTTTGGCTGTGGTCCACTCCGAATATTCCGAATGCTCTTGAAGCTTCTCAGTTGAATGCTTTATTTCAGGGGCATCATATGGGTGCTAATTGTTCATCTTCTTTCAAAGAGAAATCTGGGATTCCTTCTTCTTCTCCTTCTTGTAATAAGAAATCGAAAAAGAGGAGAAGAAGGAAGTCAAAGGAGAAGAATAATTCTATCCTTTCATCTTCAACCTCTGCGAGTCATGTTGGAGATGAGTCTTCAGCCGCTGCGAGTCATGCTGGGGGCACGAGTCTAGTCACTGCAAGTCATACTAGCACTTCATCTTCAACCTCTGCGAGTCATGTTGGAGATGAGTCTTCAGCCGCTGCGAGTCATGCTGGGGGCACGAGTCTAGTCACTGCAAGTCATACTAGCACTTCATCTTCAACCTCTGCGAGTCATGTTGGAGATGAGTCTTCAGCCGCTGCGAGTCATGCTGGGGGCACGAGTCTAGTCACTGCAAGTCATACTAGCACTTCATCTTCAACCTCTGCGAGTCATGTTGGAGATGAGTCTTCAGCCGCTGCGAGTCATGCTGGGGGCACGAGTCTAGTCGATGAGAGTCATACTAGCAAAGAGTCACCGACCTCTGCAAGTCATGTTCAGGACTCTCCGCAAACCACTACTAGTCATGTTGGCGGAATGGAGGTTGATAAGAAACCTGGACGTAGAAGTTTTAAACCTAAGTTCCCTTGTAAGATATGCAAGGGAGACCATCTTACTCATTTATGCCCTGGTATTCCAGAGGTTCAAAGGATATGGTCCGAGTCTGAAAGTACTTCTACTCCTAGCTCTGATATGGTTTCTCGTCAATCCCATCAACCATTAGTTGATAATGTGGTAAAGCCAGTGCAATCGCTGGCCGATTACACTCCTCTTTTGGGGGGTGAAGTGCCTAACAAAAGAGTCTGTTTGATCTCTAGTACAGAGTCTTCTAGTATAGGGGGCATTCCGGTTTCTTCGAATGTTCCCCCTCCAAGTTCTAAGAGTGTTTCCTTTGATTGGGATAGTCTTGTTGAGCCTCGTCTTCCTTCCGCTGCACCTTTCCAAATAAAGATCAGGGTTAATTCCACAAATGTCTATCGATGTATGGTGGATGAAGGATCCTCTACAAGTATTATATCCTCTTTGACTTGGAAAGCTTTGGGTTCCCCAAAGTTGTTGACAGCTCAGAGTCAGTTGTTAGCCTATGATAGAAGGCCTGGTGAATCTATGGGTGTTCTTCCTCAAGTGCCTATCACTTTAGGTGGGAAGACTGTCTTAATCGATATGATGGTGGTTGATAGCCCTTTAGACTTTAATATGCTACTTGGGCGTGATTATGTCTATGCTATGAATGCTGTGGTGTCTTCACTCTTTCGAGTAATGTGCTTTCCTCATAACGGGAATATTGTCACTATTGATCAGCTTTCATCTGATAATCACCACCCTAATTCGACTTTACTGCAGAATGCCCCTTGGTTTGTTCCAAGTGTTCAAGTAGACTCTACCCAGCCACGGGTGAATTATGTGGCATTGAATCCTCAATGTTCAATTGCTTCTAAGAAGGATCCTTTGACTTACTATTCTCCTTCTTGGGACTTGGTCCCAGCAGTTGACCGAGAGATTCTTCCTATAGGGACAAGGGACCCTTTAATTCCCTCTTTTGATCCTTGTAGTTCTCATGATTTCTCAGATCTTGTTTTGCCTTCACAGGAGGAACTCTTTGAAGCCATGAGTTATGACTACCAAAGGAGCCCTTGGCCTGAGCCCTGCAAGGGGTTTGTTCAGCAGAACTATTATGCGTAAGCCGCAAGGTTGCGTGGTTCCCTGTACCATATTGTACATATGAGGTACGCATTTTCAAGTTTTGTATTCTATAACACAAAGATCTTATATGAAGTTTATAAGTGGGATGTATTAACTTCGTGTCTAGTGTTCCTATTTATGTTTACAGAACTTGGAAGATTTCTCCTTTGGAAGTTTATGGTTGGTCCGTTCTGACAGGTATTGGTTCTCAAAACTGGCATATAGGTTAGGCTTCCGCCTGCATTGTGCACTTATCAGTTTCCTTTACCTTTTTGCCTTAGGATCGACCCCACCAAGTTATGGTGCGGAACCTTCTCATCGCTTAGAAATATCATGACTTGTGTGGTAGAGCCTACCTTATCATGGGTGCCCTAGTTAGTACCTTATTGTCGCTTGGCACTCATGCAGATTTTTCATCCCTAGGCTCGGGAGTCCTCTGTAGTCCCGCCATGACTTATGCGTTGAAGACTCATTCCTCCTTGCTTCCTCGCTTCGTTCTGGCCCTTATACCCGAGAGGCTCCTATGTATGTTGAGTTGTACTTCTGCATTGCATGTTGACTATTTGCACCTTTTGGCCTATAGCCGGCTTCACTTGGACTCGTGTTTAAGCCAACTTTTGACCATGACGTCTGCAAAATCAACCTTGCATACCCTTGACCTCTGCAGCTTGACATACCCAGATCCGTGGAAGGAACCTACCTCTGAGTGTCATTGACCAGTTTTTCACCTCCCTGCATTGAGCATAGGAACGTTCCTTTCCCAGGAACTAGATCATCTGTTTCACCGACACTCGTTCTTTCCACTGTACCATAGCATTCTTTTATTTTTTTTCCGGCTTATCAGAAAAAGACAAAAAAATTAAATATTCCAAAAAGAGCGGGAACAGGGACGTTATTTCCATTTATTGTTGGCAGCTAGAGTCAGTCGTGTCGCCCTTGAACAAAGCACTCAAAGCAAAGTCTCCTCCGCATGGGTGGGATTTAGTTTGACTTAGGTAAGCCATAACCTTGTTATCGAGTCAGTTCTCCCCCGATTGGTTATCTCTTCCAATCATATGGAGGGTTCGTTCATGCCTCCTGCATGACGAACTTATACAGATTCATTTTATGCTGCCACATAGTCATATTGAGTCGTGCTTTTGTTCAAGGGAAGTTAGCCTGAGTCGGCCTTTCTGCGGTGTCTCTTGACTCATTTTTCAGTCGGCCATCCTCGTTTGTCAGTATCATGTCTATCATCACATCAGTTATATTGGTCCTGCACTCGTGCCGGTTTGAGAAGGTCCCTATTGACTTCTTGCTGGCGGGTCTTGTCCTTATCGACGACGACACATTGCTCTGAGGGCAGACCTAGAGACCGCACCCTGGCCCTATTTTCATTATTGATAGGTCACCTTGTGCTCAGCATCGATCAGTATTATGGGTCTTTGACTGAGTGGTTTCCCTTGTGTTTGACATCAGCATACATTATCACACATTGGGATTCGTGCAGTACCTTGGTTTCCATTTGACCCTATTGGTGGATACCTCGCCTCTGTGTCAGCTTTCATTATTGGTTGGTTCAGAGGGTTTCTGCCGTGCGCTAGCTACATCTTGTGTACGCCGGAAACGTACTTCGGTTGGGTTACTACATCTTTTTTCGTCTGATTCCTTCCACATTATTGGCCTACGGGTTACACTCGCGCTAGATTGATGGAGGATGCCTTAATGCCTTCCTTCTAGCGGATCTTTCCCTATCGACTCCGACTCATTGCTCTGGGGCAAAGATCTAGAGTCCATTTGGCAGTACCTTGGGGTTTGCAGTCATTAGTGGCAGATTCCTCGCTATCGACAGTGGGAAACCATCATTGTCTCCTGATTGATAGATTCTTACAGGTGTTCGACTTCAGCTCATCTATTCACACTTGTTAGATTGTACTGGGTACCTTGACGCTCATTATCATTATCGGTGAGTAGTCTCGCGTTTGTTAACGATATACATCAATGACCGGTAATCAAACGATTTCTCACATGGTCGACTTCAGATCATTTATTCCCATGGTGTAGAAATGTACCACGGCGGTCGGTGAAGACCTCAGGTTGTATCAGCATTCATTGGTTCACTTGACAGTTGCTCCTGTTACTGCTCGTTGATACCACTCCACCTTATATGTTGCAGTCAGTCATGGCAACATTCTATATGCTGGCACCTGAGTTTGCAGTGTAGTACCATCCTATTCCATCATGTTCAGTTGGTACCTTATGGGATCAGTCTTTGATTTCAGTGATCCGTTGCATCTTTCAGCATCATTGACAGTTTTATATGTGATATTCAGACATGTACTTACTCATTATGATCAGATGATCCATTATGTATCTTACAGTGGATCCGCTTGTACTTGATATGCGGACATGCTTTACTTTTCCTGAGCATGGGTATGCCCGCCTCAGACAGTGTTTCTTTCTGATCTCCTTTCGGTGGCTTGGCAGGCTGAATTCTGGTGAAGTCCTCCTCAGTTTTTTGGCAGAGTTCCTTTCCTTGTACTTACTTATTATATTTCGGCCATCATGTTCCCCTTCTGACCTCATATATTAGGGGGCATCTGTTATAGCTCCAAATCCCACTCTTATGGTTTGTGATGCTGCACTCATGGCCTAGGGCAACCCCTCCTTCCAGACCTGGTCCAAAAATTTAAAAAACAGTGTTTTATTCCCTATACGCGACATTTCCCTGAGTTAAACGCGTGTACACGCGGGTCTGTCATACCCAACCCGCGTGTATCTATTAAAACACTTAAAAAATATATAATTTCCTCTTTTTCGGGCGGTGATCGCGGGTTTACCTGCTGGATCACCTGTTAGTGCCCGTGGCCCAACTGTTCCCAACCAACTCCTAACTAAAAAACTACTTTGGAGAGGGTATAAAAAGACATCAATGGGAAGGCCAAGGGGAGAGAGAAGAGAGAGCAAGATTATTATGCTGAGATTTTTCCCTTAGATCAGGTCTGAAGTCCTTGGTGCTGTCTGCACTTCCCCCATCTTGCATAGGAAACCCTTGTTTCCATGTATATTGGTGATCATTCATCCTTGGTATCATCATCGGAGTAGGACTTGAAAGGAGCTCTTGTCGAAAGCTTGAGGCTGGAACGAATCTGGGAGGAAGCTTGCTTGGAGCCTGCTGAAGGTTTTCAGGTGATATCTTTCCGATATCTGTACTTTATTTGCCTTTATTTATAAAGAAACACGTCTTTGTTCCCGAATAATCTTTCTTTATGCTCATGAATTTCTAGTGTTGAATTCTAGTGAAAGTGGTTACTTAGAGATCTTTTATAACTAACTTTATAGCATGAAGATGATTTATACATAAGTATTTGTACAGGTACTGTTGTGTTCTTTGATTTGTTTGTCTTGCAGGTCAAAGAAAGAAGAAGGGAACTCCAAGGAGGGTTTGCACCCTAACGGTCTTCTCGAACGTAGGACCATTGGTAAGTGCCCTAAACCTTAGAATTTGCTTAAAAGTAAAGATGATGGCTGTGCGTGTGTTTCTTTAAAATAAGCAATTTTCAGTCTGGTAGAGTCTTAGCCCAAAGGACTCTAGGGGTACTTTCTCTTAAACCATAGATGACAGTTCACAGTGTAACAGGTTAACAACAAACGATTATAGATCAGACTCCAAAGATTGAAGAAAGAGAGGTATACGCTCGTTCACTTTGTCTAGGAAGCGTATACACGCGGGTTAACAAAACAAAAGGAGTGTATACGTATACACACACTTTCATAGGAGGAAAAGCGCGTACATGTTGGAAAACCAAGGTATTTTGATCCAAGGTATTGGTCCAAGGTATTTGGTCCGAGGTATTTGGTCCAAGGTATTGACCCTAGGTATTTGGTCCAAGGTATTGGTCCTAAGTGGTTTTGGTCCAAGGTATTGAGAAAGGCCTAAGAGTATATAAGGAGGAGAAGATCATTAGGCCAGGTGTGAAAGTACTGAACATCTGATGGAGTGTTAGATCAAATATTCATGTTATGGGTTTATGGTGCTTTTGCTTGATCTGAACTAAGGATGAACCTTAGCAATTGATGAGGGATGAGATCTAATGATGGATTGGGATCTAAAATGAATTATTATTATCATGGATAGTCTAGATCTGAATACTGACGCATGTTTTATTATGTAAATGTTATGATCTAGGTTTGACTGAAGTCTGGAATAGCTGTGAAGTTTTAAGTTAGTATTTGCATATCTGTATGCTGGTTTGCTTTGGTAAAAGCACATATACACGTTTGTTCGACACATTGAAGTAGCGTATACATTATGAAATATGATATTTGAAGTTGTAGTTGGATCTAGTTGTTGTTGCAGAGTTCTAGGTTCTGTTTTGTGTTCTGGTAACTATGTTATGTTGACAGTGTTCTGAAAATTCAAATTGATTGATTGTCATCTGCTTCAGTGATGATGGGTTGTCAGTGTTTGATTGATTTAGTTGTGGTTGATTCAGAGATTGATGATTGAATTTCAGTGATTGGTTGATGCAGATGTACTTGATGGTTGTATTACAGTTGTGATTGATTTTGAACTTCAAGGTTGTTGATGGGTCCAATGTGAAAATTTGATGAAATGTGACCTTCAGATTGTGGTGTTACGTTTCGGGAGTATATAGTCTGAAAATTTATCAAATGTGGTCCCTGGAGGAAGGGGAGAAGGTTATAGCCTTCTGTAGGCCGGCTCCCACATACTAGTAAACATATCCGCCAGTACAAGAGCTAGGGGATTATGGGTCCCTTCCAGTAGAAGCTGGAGAATGAGAGAAGGTTGTAGCCTTCTACCGGTGGGTACCTGCGTACTGGTATGAGTCTGCACTAGTACAAGATTGTAAATAGGTTTTTCTTATATTAAAATAAGACAAAGATGACAACAACAAGTGGTTTTCACCCTTATTGGGTTCCCACCTTAAATCTTGGTGTTCATGTGTGTTGCTTATGTGTGATGAGTTATTCTATTATTACTGCACATGGTTATTGTTTAATGTTTAATAAAGTACTGATGCACTAATTAAAGATCAACATATGATGAATTAATTGAATCATAAGTTCACTGGATATACGCTGGTTTCCTTAAGAACAGTTGCATGCACACGCGAGTTCCCCTCACTGAAGTAGCATATATAAATATGGGTATGGAAATGTAAAAGTTATTGATTTGTAAATACTGATTCACCCACCTCTCAGTATTATTTCCAACAATTGGTATCAGAGCAGGTCCTTTAGAAGAAGCTTGATCGCTTGAAGGAAGATCCATCAAGATGAATAATCACGAAAGCATGGGATCCATCTGACCACCAATCTTCGATGGGAGCAACTTTGTTTATTGGAAAATAAGAACCACAACTTATCTACAATGTCTTGGAACAGATGTTTGGGAAATTGTGGAAGGAGGATATAAATTTCCAACTGCAATTCCTATAGACACAGCAGGTAAAAAGCAATATGAAACCAATGCCAAAGCTGTCAATACTTTATTGGGAAGTTTGTCACCATCAGAATTTTTCAAAGTCATGCAGCTCAAATCAGCCAAAGAGATATGGGAAAAAATCGTTCAGAGCTACAAAGGAGACTCTCAGGTAAAACGTGCTAAGCTTCAAACTCACAGAATTCTTTATGAAACTCTTAAGATGCATAGTGATGAGAGTATAGCTAGTTACTTCTTACGTATAGATGAGGTTGTTAATTGTATGAAGAATCTGGGTGAAGAAATACAGGAAGTTACCTTAGTTGAGAAAAAATTGAGATCTTTATCTGCTAAATTTGAATCAAAAGTATTTGGCATAGAAGAAAAATAGGATCTGCAAAATATCACTATGACACAGCTTCACGGAATCCTAACTGCTTTTGAGATGAGAAAGGACATCCATCAGATATGAGAGAAGTTGCATTTAAAGATTCATCAAAAGGAAAAGAAAAGGAAGAACACAATGAATCAGGACATATTTAAGAAGAAGAAGATGAGGTAAATTTTGTCAAGAAGCTTCAACGAGGTTCTGGAAGATTCAGAGGTAAGCTACCTTTCAAATTCTTTGCTTGTGGTAGAGTCGGTCATTATGTTGCGAGATGTCCTCATAAGGATAAATATGAAAAAGGAAAGGAATATGCAAAAGGGAATAGGAAACAAGTTGTGAATAGGAGGAGTTACTATACTCATGAAGATAGCGATGGTTTATCTAATAGTGATGAAGATGAAACTGGTCAAGATTATAGACTTCTCATGGCTTATGATAGTGATGATTCTTGGGATAGTTTAGAAGAGGATAGTGATGGTTTATCTAATAGTGATGATTATAGACTTCTCATGGCTTATGATAATGATGATGATTTTTGGGATGTTTTAGAAGAGCAAAACCTTCATGAAGAAATATCTAAACTCAAAATTTTTTTAGAAGAAAAGAATATGATCATAGATACCTTGACATTCCAACTTGTTGAAAATGAAAAACACAATGAAAAACTTGAATGTGAAATTGTGGGTCTAAGAAAAGATCTTGAGAAAACAAAATATCTCAATCTTAGATTTTCTAAAGGATCAGAAACTTTAAATGAAAATATCAAAGTTCAGCATTCTCCTTTGATAAAGATAGGTCTTGGATATACTGAAGAAGCATCTCAATCACAGAAGCTGTCAACCTCCACCAAAAGCTATCTCAATGCAGCAAAGACCAGTGAACAGTATGACAATCATCAACAAAGGCATAAAGTTGATCACCAGGTAAATCATACTTAATTTTCTCCAAGGATGAATATCAATAGAAGCCACAACCAACCTCAGGAAAATCATACTCAATTTTCTCCAAATATGAATATTAATAGAAACTATAATCAACAGGTAAATAGTTTCAATAGTCATAGAAACTTCTTTAATGGGCAATGTTTTTCATGTCATAATTTTGGGCACAAAGCTGCTCAATGTGTTTCTTACAAAACCATCATGACTAGAGAAGCACAAAATCAAAGAAATGTAATAGGGATCAAGAGAAGTTCCTATATAAATTTTCTCCTCTTGAAAAGGAAATAGAATGCTCGATTTGTAACAACTTTGGTAATGAAGAATCTAAATGCAGGAGCAAATTTCGGCCAACACTTCAAAAGGAGCAAATTCCATTTAATCCCAAGATATGGAGAAGGAAGGAATCTCAATCAGAAAGATGTGGCATAGCATTGTATACAGAAGGACAAGAAAATCAATGGTACATTGACAGTGGATGCTCCAAACACATGACATGTGATAAAGATAAACTTCACCCATATAATGCATTAGAAAAGGAAAAGATTGTCTCATTTGGAAATGACACTCCAGCTATCATAAAAGGTAAAGGTCCTATTTTCTTGAAAGAAAAGGTTAAATCTGGAAATGTTATGTATGTAGATGTTTTAAAGCATAACCTGTTGAGTGTCAGTCAAATGTGTGATCAAGGAAATGAAATGGTGTTTCGATCAAACGGATGTGTCATTCATGAGCTTGATACAAGAAAGACCGTGATCAAAGGTACAAGAACTCCAAACAAGTTATACATACTCAAAGGAGGACAACAACAATTCTATCTAAGCAAAACAGATGAAAATTGGCTGTGGCATAGAAGATTGGGACATCTAAGCTTTCCTCAAATAAGAAAAGCATGTAGGCTCAACGCAATTCGTGATCTTCCAGATATCAGCATCCCAGAAAATAACATATGCAAACCATGTCAAATCGGTAAGAAAACCAGAGTTCACTTCAGTGAAAAGGGTCAGCAAGTGTAGTGTCCTATCTAGGGTGCTAGATTAGGCTATATTTATTATCGACCAGGATCAGTAAACTTTGAGGCATGCGTCTATAGTCTATAGACATAAAGGATTCCTAACTAAGTGTTCGTGATGGTAGGTTACAGAACTTCCTTACGGAAGGTTGAGATATGCTCCCTATCACCTGGACACTCAGGTCACTCAATTCATCTACCTATTTTAAAAACACTGTGTATTACTTAAACCAAGATTTCAATCCCCTTATGAGGATGTTGTGCATAAAACCCCTGTTCAGTGAACACTCAGCATTCAATGTTTATCATTCATGAAAGATTGAAACATACTGAAATCATAAGCACACTTAAAATTCAAATACATGAGAAACAGGGTTCATGAAGATGCTTTTCAAAAATAACGAAAGATCAAATCCCTTACAGGATACAGTTCAACGATCTCAGTGATGAATTCTTCAAGCCACCATCATAAACATTACTCATACGAATTTCTAATTAAATCAACGAAAGCATAAACCAAACTCTAATCACTGTGCATACTATTGAATATTCAGAAGTTGCAAATGAAATGAAATGATAGTATACCCGTTCCACGCAGGGCCCGTCCGCGTTTCAAAGGTATACTGGACTGCGCTCAAGCAACTATAGAATCAATGCAATAACAAAATCGTGACTGCAACTGAGTTCTGGTATTAAGTTCAAAAGCTCTATTTTTCAAAACGATACACTGATAACAACTAACTAACAACACATAACTATGTTTACATATATCTAGCAATGTTTACATTTCGGAACGAATGTACATTCGTTATGCGGCTGTTGCCACTTTTGTTATGGCATAGTTTTTAAGTTGTTTCCATTCTGAACCGATTTCAAAAAGGAACAAAACTAAATTAGTTTAGAACCCTATGCTGTTGCTTCTTTTGTCGCCAACATGCTGTGCTTTGACCGTCATTGACCGCGCATTCAGGAGTGTTGGTTCTGCTATAGGATAGGTGTTCGTCCATGCTTGTACATTCTATTTTTCATCCCTACCCTTTGCTTTAGCTTAGCTGTCATGCCATATGTCAAACAGTAAACCAATTACAGGATGTTGCAACTTCCTGTAGTCTTTTTATCAAAAATCCCTAATTCTTTAACATAAAACTCATAAATCAATTCTAATGTATTTAACAACTATAATACTGTTAACTAATCAATTTCAAGGGGTGTAAGAGATGTATGAAGGAAAAAGGTAGGCAAACGATGTGTTTCAAGAGGAAAAAGGAGGTCAAGGAATGGTACCAACATCTCTCCCCGACTTAATGAATTAGCATGACCTCATGCTAACCCCGATGTGCTTCATCTGAACTCTGTCCCTGCCTGTACCTCTGCTGCCTTCAACAATGTATCCACATTCTTCTTCACCTGGGCATCTTTCTGACCATGGAGCTCATGCTTTAAACTTTTGTACTTTACCTTGAGGACCTTCTTTTGGTTGTACCATTTAGTGGCCCACTTACAAATATCTGTTTGTTCAGCTTCAAGTTCCTTGATTTGTTCCCTTAACTTTTCATTTTTCTGTTGAGTCTCTTTACTCTGTGCTCTGAGCATTTCATTTTCTTTCTTGATAACTTTTTCCAGCATATTGGCCTCCATTAGTTCTTCCTTTAACTTCTCAATTTGCTTCTCCAGTTTCTTCTGTTTCTTAATGGCAGGTTGTGAATCTTTTTCTTGCCTGTTATTGCTTTCAACCTCCATCTCAGCTCCTGGTCCAGGTTGTGAGTGGGCACTACTCTCAATATCCACCGGTATAGGTGCATTTGATTCAGGCTGGTCTTCTTGCAGCTGGGCCTTTGATGCTCTCCTGGTTCTTCTTGTATAGGTGGTAAAAATTTTATCTTGCTCTGCTTCCTGAGCATCTTGTTTTCTCATTTTCCTTGTCCTCACATTGCTAACAGGTGGAGGTACCTTGCTTGCTTTGTGTATAGGAATCTCTTCATCGATATCATTCATAAATCCTGAGTTCTCCTGTGGTTCTTCCTTGTCCTCTTCATCTTTAATTTGGTTAGCAGTCAAGAATTCCTTCCACGTTTTCCCTCTTCTCTGTAACTCATACTCAATAAGAATTTTAACTAGCCCAAAGTGATATAAGCTCTTGTCTTCGTTACCTTTCTGCTTTTGGATGGTCTTCGACATTTTGGTTAGGCTTTGCAAGAGGAAGTATGGCAAACTGATAACACACTGCCCTTTCAAATGTAACAGTAACTTGATATGGTACAAGTAAACAATACTATAGCGGCCTTCACAAGTCACAAACTTTTGGATGATATAGACCGTCTCATCCCAAGGATGCACCAGCCAACTCCTTGGGACGCATTTCTTCCAATTAACGAATGAAACCCTGGATCTGGACATAAATTGAGTCCATGACTTCTCTTTAAATTTCTTTGTCTTGAAGTACTTCTCCCCTTCTGGGCTGATCCCTAGGGACTGGTCTATGGTGTCTTCTGACACCCTAAACGAAAAATTACCTATCAGAGCTTTCTCTCCATTGAATGTAAAAGCGAATTGTTTGGTGACCTCTTCATTACTTCCATGAAATTTCTCTAAAAAGGGCAGCCACTGTATTTCTTTAAGAATTGAAATGCAATCTTCGTGATACTGGGAACTGTTGAATATGCTTGGCTCGACCCTATTGGTCATTTTGGCAGAGAGTTTTGCTCTAACTCTTCTTTGTTTATGTTTTGCAAATTCAACAAAGAAGTTTTGATTTGTTACCTTTTGTCTTCCGCCTCAATACTGCTGACCTGGTGGCGTCCTCGGCTCTTTAACACTAGCTCCTTTAGTAACCCAAGCGATGCTCGATTGACTGTCTTGTAATTATGGTGGAGGTCGAACCCAATTAACTACATTTTCCTTTCGTGGTGCTTGCTACTTTTAGCCCTTACTGTTGAAGTCACAGGAGTCGAATGCTAACATAGAATAACTGAGAATGATAATGAAATAACCGGCTTACTCAATTCATAACATATTCATCTTTTGGAACAGAGGAATGGTTGTACTGGTCGTATGGATGCCATCATAGAAGCGCTAGAAGCATATATGAAGTACTGGGATATGATTTCAGGTAGTCGTTTGCATCATTTGGCTTCGTCGGGTGGTTAAATCATAATTCGGCCATTTCAAACATAATGAACAAGCCCGCATAACATTTGGTTTTCAAACAATTCACCACGTGTCCTGCTTCTGTTGGTACCCGGCCAAATAGAAATATTGGAATGGCTGTAAGGTCTGATTGGTTGGTAACAGAGATTGAAAAGGCGATATGAGAGGGGATTAACAAAATCATATAAGTATGAGATGGGTTGGAGTATTGGAAGATGATAGGGATTAACAATAGGATAAGGAGTGATAGGTATGGAGGTGTCTCTGAAATTGATCGTAGCAGTCACAGTTATTAAATTTAACATTAAAAATTAATCTAAGAATTTAAATGTTAAGAATAAGGAATACATTACACTTTTGTTGGTTGTTCAAGCATTGCATTGGCATGCTAGGTAGGACTAGTCTCTTTTGACTATTCTTTGCTGTTCATAACAGGTCCCCCTGAGATAGATTCGAATGCAACAGGTCCCTCTGAGATCTGGAAAATGTTCATGCAGCTTCTTTGAAATCCGGAAAAAGAACTATATGTATACAGGTTCCTTGATCTTTGGTATTTGATGAAGTCTTGGTGACCAGCAACCTGTGGATCCTTGTTGAAACTTGATGAAGCTTTGTTGAGGTAATCTTGAAGTAACAGTCTCTTAACAGGTCCCTTTTATGTGTCTTGAACAGGTCCCATTACTGCTGGTGTTGGTAACATGGTCTTCTGGACAGAACAGGTCCCCCTGCATAATGTTTTTAACCAGGTCCCTCTGAGATAAAACAATGACAAAACAACTTCTTTATTGAAATCTGGAGTGCTGAAACAAACTTCTTTGGAAATTTACAGTGAGGAGATGAGATAAGAAATCTTTGAGAATTTACAATGAGGAGATAAGAAAACAAAATGCTGATGCTTCTCCCCCCTACTAAAGTTTTGACTTGTCCTCAAGTCATTATTCAGTTGATGAATCAAACAGGAAACAAAAGAAAAGGAATTCATACCCGCCAACGAATTGGTTTTCAAGTAAGAATTCGGGGTTAGAGTGTGCCAGAGTCTGGTTTTCACATCTAACCCATTTTTATTATTTTTTTGTTGTGTTATTTTTTTTTTTTTTAGATTTTGTTTTGTTTTGTTTTTTTTTTTTTATATATATTTCTTTTGAATTTCTAAATTGAAATGAAATGAACTAAGGCAGAGATACTGCAGCCTCTCAACCTCTCGTTGTTGAGATACTGTTTGGAGAAAATTTTGCTTGCTGATGGGCTTAGTGTAAAGTTTCAGGCGATGACCGTTGACAATAAAAGAATGACCTTCTCCATCAATAGTTTTGAGCTTGACTGAACCATTGTCGTAAGCCTGAATAATTTGGTATGGGCCCATCCAATGTGTGGTAAACTTGGCTTTATGATCTCTGAATTTAGAGTCAAAAAGTAAAGCCCAGTCTCCTTCCTTGAACTGCTTCTTCTTAATATGTGCATCATGCCACTGCTTCCTTTGTTTTTGCATGAGGATTGTGGTTTCCTCTGCTTGCTGCCTCATTTCATCCTGCTGGTTCAACTGTTGAATTCTTTCTTGTTGTGCTTGGTCCAGGTCAATTTGCAAATCTGTAGCCAGTTTAAAAGTATGTATTTGAAACTCAATAGGAAGCATTACCTCTTTGCCATACACCAACTGATATGGTGTAAATCCTGTAGTATTCTTCCATGTAATTCTATAAGCCCAGAGTGCATCTTTGAGCTTCTCTTCCCAATTCTTTCTATTCATTGCCACAGTTTTAGTGATGATCCATTCCAAAGTTTTGTTTGTGGATTCCACCTGCCCATTGGCCTATGGATGGTAAGCTGTACTTCTTCTGTGCTTGATTTGGTATTTTTCTGTGATGTCCTTCACTAACTTTGAAGTAAATTGAGTACCTTGATCAGTCACTATCTCCCTTGGTACCCCATACCTTACAAAAATCTCTTCAAAAAGGAAGTTTACCACTGTTTGTTCGGTGGCTCTAACTAGTGCTTTTGCTTCAGCCCACTTTGTTACGTAATCAGTACATACTAAGATGTACTTCTTACCATTGGAGGTTGGGTTAATGGGTCCTATAAAATCTAGAGCCCATTTTTCAAATGGCTCTAGGTGAACTTGGGGCTGAAGTGGCATCTCATCTGTAGCTGTTGGCCTGCCCATTCTTTGGCAGTTGTCACAACTCTTCACATACTTCTTGGAATCCTTAAAAATGGATGGCCAGTAGTATCCAAGACTAAGAACTTTGAATGTTGTTCGCTTAGCTGCAAAATGCCCACCACACGGTTCATCATGGCAAGATTTTAAAATATCAATTATCTCATCATTTCTTACACATCGTCTAATAATCATATCATAACCAGTGTAAAATAAATCGCCATTAATCCATGAGTATCGAGCACTTTGTTTGACTAGTCTCTTCTTTTCCTTTGTGTTGGAAATAATACTGAGAGGGGGGGTGAATCAGTATTATCTAGCAATTTAACAAATCTTCCTTATTTGATCTTTTGAATTATTCTTGCATATCAATACCATAGAATAATGAGCATGAACAAAGAAAATAGAAAGTCACACCAAAGAACACAAGATGTAAGGTGGAAACCCAATGTGGGAGAAAACCACCTGCTGCAATATGTCTCTATCTTCTTTTAATTTAGAAACTTCTTTTACAATGATTTTGTACTGGTGCAGTCCTTTACCAGTACGCAGGCTGCAACCTGCAGAGAGCTACAACTCTCTCTCTTTCTCGTTTTCAAGTCTACTCCTGGAAGGGAGCTACAACCCCCTACTTCTTTTCATAAAGCATCAGATGATCAACAAGTACATAACAGACATAGACCACTACAGATATAAGATCAGCAATAACAGAACTAACCCAGAACACCTTATCAACAGAGAAATTCAATCAACAGAACATCTTAAAACAGAGACGCCGTTTTTCCTTCTGTGGCCTACGACCAGATGCAGTAAACCTTCTGCTACTCTGCGTCCACACGCAGATATCCTTCCGATGCGCTGCGTGCCCACGCACTGTTCCTTTAACTGTTCTGCGTTCTGTTGCTTCAGGGACGCACCCAAAGATACTATCGCGCCGCGTCTTTTGCTACAGAGACGCACCTGAACACATTATCGCGCCGCGTCTTTTGCTTCAGAGACGCACCTGAACCTTGATTGCTCTGCGTCCCCACACAGATCTACAGTCACTGCGCTGCGTCCCAGACGCACCTGAACTTTGATTGCTCTGCGTTCCCACACAGATCTCCAGACTCTGCACTGCGTCCCGGCGCACTCTTCTTCCACTGAACCTGCGTCCCTTCAGATATAAATGATATGAAGACTTCAGGACTAACCCAAACAGTCAGATCTACAGATCTGATCACGCGCCATAGAGATCACAGTCCATTAGAAGATTCGCCCTCTTAGATCTGGACTAGATCTCACCAAATAAGATATTCAACCAAAGACGATACTCAATCCAAATGAACTCCTTTGCTTTATATAGGCAAGCTCCTCCCCAAAACATGGGACAATACCACGAGCCGACACCATAGAAACACAAAACCGTCGGCTAGATACCACACAAGAAACCCCCACATGCTTTTTCTCTGCCTTGAAATGTGTGCACTGGGTGGACGCACCCCCTGAACGGCTGGCCAGCGTCGCTGGACGCGGACCCTGCATGGTGTACCTGCGGGTACGCACCTCCTGAACTGGTTTCCTGTGTCCTTCTTAATTTTCAACAAATTGAGAGCCTTGCCACTGGAGTTGCCATCAAGTACAACATCTGTAACATACAGTCATACCAGAAAACATAATGCCAACACTTTGGAGTAAAGTATGGAGGTGTCCTTCCTGTAGACAAATAATTGGCCAAGTCAGCATACCAAGGATTCACTATGGAAATTGCAAATAAATTTTCATCTGGGAAAGAATCTTCAACCGGAACAACCTCACCTAGATTTTGCATCTAGAAAGAAAATCTGCCACCTGATTCTCTTTACCTGGTCTATCTAACACTGTGATGTGAAATTCTTGTAACAATAATAACCATCTGGTAACTCTGCCACTAGTTATTGGTTTATTGATTAAATGTATAATGGCAGAATGGTTAGTATGTACAAAGACTTCATAACCAGTTATATAATGTCGGAATTTATTCACAGCATATATGATGGCAAGTGTCTCCTTTCCTGTGACTGTGTAGTTTGATTCTGCAGGTGTTAGATTTTTGCTAATGAAATAAATGGCATAATTACAAGATTCCTCTTTTTGGCCTAATGAGGCACCTACTGCAGTGTCAGATGCATCTGTAAAGATATGAAATGGTAGGCTCCAGTTAGGCCCTCTTAAGACTGGTGCGGTTGATAACTTCTTTTTGAGTGCTTCAAATGCTTGCTAGCAGTTCTCATTCTAGTTGAAAAGTACATCTTTTGTTAGAAGCTTAAACAAAGGTAAAGCTATTTTACTAAAATGTTCAATAAACCTTCTGTAATAGCTTGCATACCCAAGGAAACTTCTTACCTCTCTTTGATTCTTTGGAATTGGCAAATCAACAATGATCTGGATTTTTGCTGGATCAACTTTAATGCCTTGAAAAGAAATATAGTGGCCTAATACTATCCCTTCGTTTAACATCATAAAGCACTTTTCATTGCTCAGGGACAGATTAGCTTCAATACATCTTTTCAAAACTCTTTCAAGGTTCTCTAATGCATGTTCAAATGAATTTCCGTACACTGAAAAATCATCCATGTAAACTTCAACACAATCATGAACTAAATCAGCGAAAATAGCTAATACAGCTCTCTGAAATGTAGCTGGAGCATTGCAAAGTCCAAATGGAAAAACATTATAAGCATAAGTGCCCCAAGGACAAGTGAATGTGGTTTTGTCCTGGTCTTCTGAGGCTATCCTGATCTAGTTGTAGCCACTGAAACCATCAAGAAAAGAGAATGATGATTTCCCAGCTAATGTGTCTAACACTTGGTCAATAAATGGTAGTGGGAAATAATCTTTGAGCGTTGCTTTGTTCAATTGTCTGTAATCAACACAAATGCGCCACTTACCATTTTTCTTGGGCACTATAACCAATGGGGATACCCACTGACTGTCAGAAATAGGATATATAAAATTAACTCTCAACAGTTTTTGCAATTCTTCTCTGACAATATCCTGGAGCATGGGGTTCATTCTTCTCTGCGGTTGCCTCACTAGTTTGATAGTACTATCTGTATAAATATGGTGAGTGCATGTGTCGGTGTGAATCCCATGCATATCGGTGTAGTCCCAAGCAAATGCTTTCTGGTATTTTCTCAATAGTCGAATCAATTTCTCTTGCTGAGATGAGTCTAGGTGTTTGCCTATGTTCAGAGTTTTCCCTAGACTAATCTCTATGATCTGATTCTGTGTGTTTGTGATGGATTGAACTAGAAAAATATCGTCAAATGTGGTTTGCAAAGATTGAATGGTGCATGTTTCTTGAAAATTTTGGGCTAAAAGTACATTTGCAGCATCATATTGGTCGTTTCTCAAATTTTCGGAAATATCAGGTTGAGAAAGGAACAATTCTACCAAATCATTATTATTTTGTTCTTGGAAATCATAGATTTGGTCGATACTAAAAACAGATTGTACTTCTTCTTTATCATTGTATTTATCATCAAGCCATAAATTGTGTGTTACTGCTGGTGATTGTGCCGATGGATAAAGAGTGAGTTGTTTTCTTTCGGTCCCTCTTGAAATGATCATGTTGCCCGATCGACATCCTATGAATGCATCAGCAGTCGCTAACCATGGTCTACCAAGGATGATAGGGTGCCCTCCTAAATTGGATTTGGGTTGAAGAACTAAGAAGTCCACTGGATACTCCCAAGAGTCTAGTGAAACAATTATGTCCTCCAAAATCCCTTCAGGAATCACTTTAGACCTATCAGCTAGTTCTAGAACAATCGTTGTGTGTTGCAAATTTATGAGCTGGAGTGTTCTCATGGTTTCAAGAGTCATGACATTTATTGCGGCCCCAAGATCTATTAAAGTGTTTGGAATCTGTATGTTGTTAATGATTGTAGTAACTCTGAGGATACCAGGATCAACATACTTTTCCATCGAGATGGTATTTGTCATAAGGCCAGCTAAATGTCCTATAACATGAATGGTTTGTGGATCAATCCTTTTCTTAGCGGGCTTCTTAAGACACATTTCTTTGATTGCTTTAGTGTATATGGGAATGTCTTTTATGGCTTGCAGTAGCGGAATTTTTATATAGACATTCTTGAGCTCATCGAAAACATCAAACTGTGGTATAGACATTGGAAGTTTCATTTGGACCAATCGGTCTGGAAAAGGTGGATGCAATGGTTGCATTTGCTTATCTTTGGTATCATCATTTAGTTTTCTTTGATTTGTCGTTTCGTTTTCATTTTCTGTGTTTTCTTCTTGTTTATCAGTTGTTGGAGAATCTTTGTGGAGTACCTTACCAGACCTCAAGTTGATATTTTGCAAGGGTAGTGTGGGATATGAGGTTCCCTCTTCTACATTGTAGGCTGGCCTCTCTGCTCTGTTATTTGGATTTGGGACAGTTTGAGCAGGAATTTGAGTAGGTCTGGGAGGTTGTGAGTTAGATGGAAATTGCAGTTGTGGTGGATTTATTGGTGGAAGAGCAGGCAGTGCTTGTTGAGTAGGTTGAGGTTGGTAAACAACTTGCTGTTGAGGATACTGCTGATATGGTTGAGGATGTGATGAGTATGGCTGATGATATTGTTGATATGGCTGCGAATATGGTTGGTATGATTGAGGATATGTATGATATGATTGGGAGCATTGTTGAGATGGTATCCATTGTTGCTGTGGGTGATTTTGGTGCTGCCATGGCATGGGTACATTCCATGAATTCTGAGCATACATTTGATCATTTACAGGAAATTGCAAATTTTGATTTGGAAACATACCTTGAGGTGCTGGTCTTGGCTGCCATGGTCTCTTTGTGCCCATGTAATACACATTTTCCATCTCTGCATTAGCTGCCATATTACAGTTCTGTAAAACCTTAACTTTAGGACAATTAAATATATCATGATTTTCAGTACAGAAGGCACAAACTTGGATGTTTTCTAATGGGCAGTCTTTTAAGGCATGTTTCTTCCGGCATTTTGGGCAGAATATAGCCATTATCTGATCTTCATCTTCTTGTTTCTTCTTAGCTTTTAGAGTGTCAATTTGGTTCCCTAAGGTGCTTAACAGATCTGTTTTAAATTCTTCTAACAGATTCCCTATTTCAGCCCTTGTGACACTTGCTGAAGCAGATTTTGTGACATTGGATGACAGGGTTCTTTTTCCAATTTTAGCTTTGCTCCTTGAATACTTTTCGCATAATTCAGCGATTTCTTCAAAAGGTTAGGTAGAAATGTCACCTTTGCCCATCAAATTAAGATCATCCATGAATTCCTCTCGGATGCCTTTCAAGAATATTGTGCGGATCAAATCAAGAGGCATAGTTCGGTGTTTGGATTTTTGTAAGTTGTAGACAAACCATTCTAAGTATTCCTCTAAGGTTTCATCCTCTTGTTGGCTCATTCTAAAGATATCATCTTTGGAATCTTTGGATCTACAATAAGGTTGATATTTCCTTAGAAATATTCTTCTCATGCCATCCCAATCAATTATCGCATGCTCACCAAGCCTCATGAACCATCTTAAGGCTGATGCCTTTAATGTCGCTGGGAAGAGTCTAAGCCTATGGGCATCATCTGTGTAACCATATGTTTGACATACAATGTCAAACTCGAACAAGAATGAGTCTGGGTCTTCTGAAGCCATACCATAAAAGTTTGGTAGCACAGATGGAGGTATGTTTTTCATTTTGATCTCATCATCTTCTTGTGGTTCATGAATAGGAAACTTAAAGGTTGACTCTTCTTCATCTCTTCGTCCTTGATTTGGTACTGATCCATCTCCTTCCCCAGCCATTTTAATAGGTTCCTCTGTGTCAGTGTCACTTGTTTTAAAGAGAAGATTAAAGAAGGATTGTTCAGTCACTGTGCTGCTTTCTCCTTGTGTAGAGGATCTAGGAAAGTGTTTCTTCTGCGATTTATGTGCTAATAAAGTTTGCCTTTCGATGAGAATAAGTCTTTGCCCTGACTTTTGTTTATCCTCTAATGCTTGTATGGTGACTTCCTCAGCTGGTGTTGTATTTCCTAAAGAGTCTACTCCTGATGATAGGTTAGTTTTTGGATGGGGGGTTTTTATGAATCTACCTTGATTATCTCTAGATCTAGGCATAAGTGAACATGATTTCTAAATCTGTGTTTTTGCTCGTTTTTGTTTATTGAAATTTTTTTCTTTTTAAATCCTTTAACTACGCCTCCCCGGCAACAGCGCCAAAATGTAGTGTCCTATCTAGGGTGCTAGATTAGGCTATATTTATTATCGACCAGGATCAGTAAACTTTGAGGCATGCGTCTACAGTCTATAGACATAAAGGATTCCTAACTAAGTGTTCGTGATGGTAGGTTACAGAACTTCCTTACGGAAGGTTGAGATATGCTCCCTATCACCTGGACACTCAGGTCACTCAATTCATCTACCTATTTTAAAAACACTGTGTATTACTTAAACCAAGATTTCAATCCCCTTACGAGGATGTTGTGCATAAAACCCCTGTTCAGTGAACACTCAACATTCAATGTTTATCATTCATGAAAGATTGAAACATACTGAAATCATAAGCACACTTAAAATTCAAATACATGAGAAACAGGGTTCATGAAGATGCTTTTAAAAATAACGAAAGATCAGATCCCTTACAGGATACAGTTCAATGATCTCAGCGATGAATCCTTCAAGCCACCATCATAAACATTACTCATACGAATTTCTAATTAAATCAACGAAAGCATAAACCAAACTCTAATCACTGTGCATACTATTGAATATTCAGAAGTTGCAAATGAAATGAAATGACAGTATACCCATTCCACGCAGGGCCCGTCCGTGTTTCAAAGGTATACTGGACTGCGCTCAAGCAACTATAGAATCAACGCAATAACAAAATCGTGACTGCAACTGAGTTCTGGTATTAAGTTCAAAAGCTCTGTTTTTCAAAACGATACACTGATAACAACTAACTAACAACACATAACTGTGTTTACATATATCTAACAACGTTTACATTTCGGAACGAATGTACATTCGTTATGCGGCTGTTGCCGCTTTTGTTATGGCATAGTTTTTAAGTTGTTTCCATTCTGAACCGATTTCAAAAAGGAACAAAACTAAATCGGTTTAGAACCCTATGCTATTGCTGCTTTTGTCGCCAACATGTTGTGCTTTGACCGTCATTGACCGCGCATTCAGGAGTGTTGGTTCTGCTGTAGGATAGGTGTTCGTCCATGCTTGTACATTCTATTTTTCATCCCTACCCTTTGCTTTAGCTTAGCTATCATGCCATATGTCAAACAATAAACCAATTACAGGATGTTGCAACTTCCTATAGTCTTTTATCAAAAATCCCTAATTCTTTAACATAAAACTCATAAATCAATTCTAATGCATTTAACAACTATAATACTGTTAACTAATCAATTTCAAGGGGTGTAAGAGATGTATGAAGGAAAAAGTTAGGCAAACGATGTGTTTCAAGAGGAAAAAGGAGGTCAAGGAATGGTACCAATAGCAAGTAAGCCTCTTGAACTCATTCATACCGATTTATGTGGATCAACAAGGAAAAAGTCACCTCGTGGAGAAGAATACTTTATTTTGTTTATTGATTATTTTTCCAAAATGTGTTGGATAGGTCTTCTAAAGCACAAAGATGAAGCATTTGAAAAGTTTAAAGCCTTCAAAGCTTTGGTTGAAAATAAATCAGATCGAAAAATCAAATGTCTCAAATCTAATCGAGGGGGAGAATTTATATCAGATAATTCTTTGATTTTTCTGAAAAACATGGAATAAAAAGGAAATTCTCCACCACAAGAACTCCTCAGAAAAATGGAGTGGTATAAAGGATGAACATAACAGTGCAAGAAATGGCCCAAGTTATACTAGATGAATCTGGAACTCCTGCAACCTTCTGGGGTGAAGCTACATTTTCTTCCGATAAATAGCACTCAAACTCCACATGACCTTTGGTATGGTAAGACTCCTACTGTAAAATACTTTAAAGTTTTTGGAAGCAAATGTTTTATGGAAAGGACTGATGAAAAACTTGGTAAGTTTAAACCCAGAGCAGATGAAGGGATTCTTCTTGGTTATTCTTCTATAAGTAAAGGATATAAATGTTATAATAAAAGAATTGGGAAAAATGTTGAAAGCATTGGTGTTGTAGTTGATGAAGCATGCAGAAATCCAAAACAGATAAAATCAATAGAAGATTATGACAATGAGGAAGATGGGTATTACTTTCCCACATCAAATCAAAATTATATTGAAGAAGAAACCAATGAAGCACCAGAAGAAGATATAATGGTAGAAGAAATCATCCAGAAACTCAAATTTCAGGAGAAAGGGAGGCCAGTGTACAGACAAGAAGAGCTATTATAGGGACCTCAAGCTATCTAGCATTACTATCCTCCACCGAACCTCAAAATGTAAATGAAGCAGTCAAAGATGAATGTTTGATCAAGGCCATGGATGAAGAACTTGAGAAAATTGAAAAAAATGACACTTGGGAATAGTTCCTAGACCTCATGATAAAAATATTATAGGAACTAAATGGATATTCGAGAAAAAGCTGAATGAAAATGGAGAAGTCATTAGAAATAAGGCCAAAATTGTTTGTAAAGGGTATGCTCAACAAGAAGGTATAGATTTTGAAGAAACTTTTGCACCTGTTACCAGACTTGAAGCCATAAGAATGTTTCTTGCTCTTTCCAGTTTTCGGAAATTCAAAGTATACCAAATGGATGTAAAATCAACCTTCCTTAATGGAGATTTAGAAGAAGAAGTTTATATTGAACAACCAAAATGATTCATTCTTGGAAATGATGCAAAACTTGTATGCAAACTAAAAAAGGCTCTCTATGGTTTGAAACAGGCTCCAAGAGCTTGGTATTTACTGCCTTGACAAATATCTTCACCAGCAAGGTTTTACAAAAGGTTCTGCAGATAGCAATTTATATACAAAGATTGAGAATGATAAATTGCTAATTATTATTGTTTATGTTGATGATATCATTTTTGGTAGCAATGAAGAATCCATGAGTCAAAATTTTTCTTCGGTAATGCAGCAAGAATTTGAAATATCCTTACTTGGTGAACTTACTTATTTTCTTGGTCTACAAGTTCAACAAACTAAAGATGGTATCTTTCTTTCACAAACCAAATATCTCAAGTAGATCTTGAAAAAGTACGGAATGGAAGATTCGAGACCTGTATGTACTCCAATGGTAACAGGATGTAGTCCCAGTTCAAATGATGAATCAACAACAATACATTAACCAACTTACAGATCCATGATTGGCAGTCCGCTTTATCTATCAGGTACCCGACCTGACATCATGCATGTAGTAGGAATATTTGGAAGATTCCAAGCAAATCCAAAGGAATCACACCTTCAGGCAGTCAAAAGAATTTTCAAATATCTTCAAGGAACTCGGCACTTTGGACTATGTTATCGTAGAGATGCAGATCTTACTCTTCATGCGTATACACATGTAGATTATGTAGGAAGTGTTTATGATAGAAAAACCACTAGTGGTGGTGCATTCTATATGGGTTCTAGGTTAGTGTCTTAGTTCAGCAAGAAACAAAGTTCAATTGCTTTATCTACAGCTGAAGCAGAATATGTGGTTATTGCATCTTGCTGGGCCAAGGATTTCTAAGGATGGGGAGCTTACCAAACTGGGAAATTCAAGAGCGCAAAGATGGAATTGCCCATCTAAACATACCAACAATAAAGACCACAACTACTTTGGAGGATGCAAACTTTGCAAGACATTCAGATCACATGTACTCCACCCATCTCCATTCTATGTGATAATACAAGTGCGAGCAGTATTTCAAAGAATCCATTCATGCACTCCAAGACCAAGCACATACCCATCAAGTACCATTTTGTACGAGAATAAGTGCTTGAACAAAAGGTCGAATTGGAGTAAGTTCCCTCCAATGAAAAGGTTGCTGATATACTCACTAAACCACTACCCAAAGAAACATTTGAATATCTCAGACAAAAGCTGGGAGTAGTTGCTGCATCATCCTACTATTAAATCCAATTTTTCAAAGGAAGGTTATTATATGCGTGTTTCATGAAGTATGGTTGCGTATACACGTGGGTTTCTATGGATGAAAAAGTGTATATGCTTTTCTGACAGAGAACACAATGGGACAGACACAGGAAAAAGGTCTGATATGGTTCAGCCAATTATCTGCTCTAATTAATGATGGTTACAATCTATTGATGATATGTGGAAATAAGTTGGTATCATAAAACGTTGATGCATATCTGATTAATCATGATGCCTTGATGATTCTCACTGATATTTGCAATTATCAGATCTAACAATGAATGGTTGGCACAGGTTTAGGGGGAGCATATGCTTCTAGTAATGCACTGTTGGCATTATGTTAGAAGATATTGACACTTGAAGATGCTTATATAGCTTTATCCACATAGTTTTTTTGATTTAGATGACTCTTTTGATGATTTACATATATAGGCTGTTGATATTGATGTTGTTGACAAATGCTGATGGTTTAGATCATATATGGTGTATGATAGTTGCTGATGACTATCATGGTCTTGCTTAGATTGTTGGTCCCTGTTATAAATATCATGTATGTCATTTGATGTAAAGGTCATGAAAAGACCTAATTTGTAACCCCACTATGGATGGGAAGGATGATATAATAATTTCTATGTCAGTCATTTGGTATATCCCCACTTGGTTGGGTGGATGAGTCAAAATTGGTGTATCCCCACTTGTTTGGGATATTGATGCATGTATGAGTCATTGGTGATAGGAAGGTAATACTCACTTAGTTGAGTTATAGAGCCATGTTATTCTTTTGAAAATATTTTTGCAGACCCTACATGTGCTCAGGAGGACATTTTAGTGCATCTGAGTATGTACAAAGGGGGAGCTTAACGAGAAATTTCAGCATGTACTCAGGGGGAGAATATCTTGGTCCGCCCTTTGCCCTTGATGTCAAAGGGGGAGAGTGTCTTAGTGTTGTTTTTGCCATCAAGTCCAAAGGGGGAGATTGTTGGCATTATGATACAAGTGTTGTCCTTGATGGCAACCCACCCAGATGACAATTCACAGTGCAACAGGTTAACAGCAAAGGATTATAGATCAGAGTCTAAAGATCGAAGAAAGAGAGGTATACGCTGGTTCACTTTCTCTAAGAAGCGTATACACGCAGGTTAATAGAACAAAAGGAGCGTATATGTATACACACACTTTCACAAGAGGAAAAGCACGTACATGTTGGAAAACCAAGGTATTTTGATCCAAGGTATTTGGTCTGAGGTATTTGGTCCGAGGTATTAACCCTAGGTATTTGGTCCAAGGTATTGATCCTAAGTGGTTTTGGTAAAATGTATTGCGAAAGGCCTAAGAGTATATGAGGAGAAGATCATTAGGCTAGGTGTGAAAGTACTGAACATTTGATGGAGTGTTAGATCAAATATGCATGTTATGGGTTTATGGTGCTTTTGCTTGATCTGAACTAAGGATGAACCTTATCAGTTGATAAGGGATGGGATCTAATGATGGATCAGGATCTAAAATGAATTATTATTATCATGGATAGTCTATATCTTAATAATGATGCATGTTTTATTCTGTAAATGTTATGATCTGGGTTTGACTAAAGTCCGGAATAGCTGTGAAGTTTTAAGTTAGTATTTGCAGATTTGTACACTAGTTCACTTTGGTAAAAGCGTGTATACATGATGGTTCGACACATCGAAGTAGTGTATACATTATGAAATATGATATTTGAAGTTGCAGTTGGATCTGGTTGTTGTTGCAGAGTTCTGGGTTCTACTTTGTGTTCTGGTAACTGTGTTCTGTTGACAGTGTTTTGAAAATTTAGATTGATTGATTGTGATCTACTTCAGTGATGATGGGTTGTCATTGTTTGATTGATTCAGTTGTGGTTGATTTAGAGATTGGTGATTGAGTTTCAGTGATTGGTTGATGCAGATGTATTTGATGGTTGTATTATAGTTGTGATTGATTTTGAACTTCAAGGTTGTTGATGGGTCCAGTGTGAAAATTTGATGAAATATGGCCTTCAGATTGTGGTGTAGTGTTCTGGGAGTATCTAGTCTGAAAATTTATGAAACGTGGTCCCTGGAGGAAGGAGAGAAGGTCGTAGCCTTCTATAGGCCAGCGCCTACATACTGGTAAACATATCGGCCAGTACAAGAGCTAGGGGGTTGTAGCTCCCTTCCAGTAGAAGCTGGAGAATGAGAGAAGGTTGTAGCCTTCTGCAGGTGAGTGCCTGCGTACTGGTATGAGTTTGCACTAGTATAAGATTGTAAATAGGTTTTACTTATATTAAAATAAGATAGAGACGACAGTAGCAGGTGGTTTTCACTCACATTGGGTTTCCACCTTAAATCTTGGTGTTCATGTGTGTTGCTTATGTGTGATGAGTTATTCTGTTATTACTGCAGATTGTTACTGTTTAATGTTTAATAAAGTACTGATGAACCGATTAAAGATCAACATATGATGAATTAATTGAATCATAAATTCATTGGATATATGTTGGTCGCCTTAAGAACAGTTGCGTCACACGAGTTCCCTTCACTGAAGTAGCATATATAAATATGATTATGGAAATGTAAAAGTTATTGATTTGTAAATACTGATTCACCCCCCCTCTCAGTATTATTTCCAACATGAATAACACACACCCTTTCCTACAGCTACACTTTTCTTGCATAGTTGTCACCATCCTAACTAATGTGGCTTTCTTCTTACCCTGCAAGACTCTTGGTTCCCCATTGTCATCAACAGACTCAAAGGATTTGTCATAAAAATCTACTTTGGTCCTATGAAGATACAACTAGTCCATGCCCAACAACATATTGTATGAAGCCAACAGTAATACATTCAAATGTGTTGCAATAGGGATACCATTCAAGTAAAATTCACAAGACATTAACCAATGATGAAATCATTTCTTCACACCTATAGCCAATTGTACTAACCAATACTCTGCATGCAATTCCTTACTCAAACCACACCTATCCACCAAGTCAGGACTAACATAGTTATAATTAGATATGGGGTCAATCAAAATATAAATAACTTGATCAAAAAACTTACCGTCCATCTCAATGATAGATTCCTAGTGTTTTTCCTGCCTATTTTCTACTCTTGCATAGATACATGGAATACTCTGACCAACATCCGCAACAGTCTGCACCTCCTGTGCATTCTATATCAGAGGCCTACCACCCAGATTCTGTGAACAATCTCTCTAAATGTGCTCCTTATTGCATGTCTAACAATCCAACTAACTAGTGCCCTCACCTCTATTTTGATGCGGATGATGTGACCGATGTCCCTATCTAGCTGCCTTAAATCTGTTTTTTGCTGCCACATTCTCTTTCTCATTTGCATGCGAAGGCCTTGTTCTCTTAGGCTACCATTTACCTTTACCTTTGTCCCTTCCTTTCCATCCATGTTGAGATTCATTATTATGCTTTGATTGTTCATATCAATGCTTCAGTTTCCCAATAACTTCCTCAAGTGACCGAGGCTTATCATACTCAATCTGATCTCTAAATTCTAATGGAAAACTACTGAGAAATCTCTAAAGTTTAGCCTTCTCATTAGTAAGATACGGTACATACCTCAATAGCCCCAGAAACCTGGTCGTGTACTCTTCATCTATATTTTATCCCATCTTTAGCTCATATAACTCTTTATCCTTAGTGTTCTAGTACCTTTCTGAAAAGTACTTATTCCTGAGAAGCCTCTTGAACTCCCACCAACTCAAGTCATCTTTCCTAATGTCTCTAACCCACTTAACATCTACCCACCAAATGTCTGCTTTACCTTTCAAGCTAAAGATCACTACTCTGGCCTTCATGTTATCTATGTAATCATGCAACTCAAATAATTTCTTCATCCTAGGTATCCAAGCCTCTGCATCTTCCTTCTTCTTCATATCTCCATTAAAAGTAGGTGTTTTTCCTTTCTTGAATTCATCTAGCAAGTATCCCCTATCATTGCCCTATAAGGATGACAATGATGATGATCATGATGTCTATCAGAACCAAAACTAGAATAGTAGTTTTACTCATCACCCCTCCTATCTGGAGTGTCCAAAAACCTTCCATCTCTCACTGTGTTAGATTTCTCTAACATGTTTCTATGAGGAGACCTACTTCAATATGCCCCATTAGTTCTATCCTCATGTCCATGGCTGATCCAAAGTGACCCTTGTTGCTGAAATTCTGATAGACTCTTAAGAAGTATAGCATTAACCTCTACTTGCTTCTCTTGTGCATGTATGATCTGGTCATTATGCCCCTTAGAACTCCTTATCTCTTCCTTCAAACTTCTCAATGTAACTTCTAAATTAGAAGAGTTCCCAACACCGTAATTCTCTTCGGATTCAGAGGGAGAGTCTTTGTAGTCAACCATCTTGGTAGGAATTTGATCCCTTTCCTACAATGCATAATATTTGAGATAAACCAAATCACAATAAATCAACATACCTCGAATAATTCGGGGAGGATACCTTATCTGTAAGATCACCAAATCAGTGTGATACATGTATAACATAAACATAACAGCATATATAAATTTGCAAATAAATGTATCAACATATAAACATCATTCTAGTTAGGGTGCAGTCACCAATGCAAGGCCATATCAACAGTGCATGCTATGACCTCATGCATGACAACAACCATTACTCCATTGTACACATACCCACATGAAACCAACAACATGTAAAAGAAACACCTAATCAACTACGCATACGCATAAACACATGTAGTCAAACATAAGAAATCAATTCTTGTAATCAGCCTACAAGGATGATACATGTAATCAACATATTCAATGATGTAACCTAACATACAAGGATGTAAGTAGGTGACATAAAATCAACATGTAAGCGACATATAATCCATATGAAACCAGTCACGTACTCATGTGTTATAGACATATTTGGGCACTCCAACCCCAATCATACATGTCCATAAACCAAGGGATTCTAAGTCCCTAAAAGTGTTGTTTCATACCCTAAAGGAGCAAGGTCAGCTAATTACATCATCTCCCAAAAGTTCTCCATGAAAAACTACTCAGAACTGGTCAAATCAGGACGATACAGACTGCCCAGTGCTAAAAGTGCGATGCATCTCACCTGCCCCATGCAAAAAGTGCGATGCATACTGGAAAGCCCTTCTATAGGGTGCGATGAGCGAGAGCAGACAAATGGCACAAGAAGTTTGCTAGGTGGAAACCCAGAGAATCTTCTAGAAACTGCTCATTTTACACTTGCCTCTATGAATTCGCGTAGGGATGAGTAAGAGATCTGAAATCTCCATGTGGAACCAAGAACTATTAGTGAAATGACACTAATCAAAATCCTAGAGCTGACTCACTCTCCTGTAAACATCTATATGTGTATCCCTCATCCAAGAGATCCAGAGGCTAGAATTTTGTAATTTGCAAGGAAGTGTTGTTGGTTTCTCTTTGAAGACATTTTTGGGTGATCTTGCTTTGTATGAGGTGACGAGGGCTTTCATGCTGGGAGAATGACGCTGGGTCTGGCCAAGTGGTTGTAATTCTCTCTTCTACTACTTTTACTAATAAAGCTATTTGAGTTTTCCTCCATATTATTGTGTATCTTTGAATATTGTATTGTTATATGCATTTGTATGGTCAATATATATATGATCCTATATTGTTTACAATGAAAGATCTCTATGCTTTGATGGTATTATGCTGCTGTGAATCTATAGGTGCTCTTTGAAGCGGGACAAGTAAAGAAGCAGTGGCGAGATTCTGTCAAAGGGGAAAGGAAACAAGCAAGGAGCCAAGCGGAAGACTGAGGTTGGTACTCTCTGCTTCTTTTTCATCTCTCTCTCGTAAAGGAAAAACAAGTGATTTAATTTGTTTGTTTCTAGGATAGCTACCCGTCTTAGTGGGACTAGCAGCTTTGAATAGACACTAGATTTCCCAATAACAAAATGGCGACTCCACTGGGGAGTGATTAGTTTGATTGCTTGTCTCTATTTGTTTGATTCATAAACCACAGACGGAGCCTGAAGTCAAGCCAGCTAGCCTTCGAACTGCATTTGCTATGCAAGTGCAAAGTAGATCAATGCTGCTTCAGTCAATCTCCGGGTTTGTTTATGAACTGAAAAATTGACTTGAAAACATCCTAAGTGCCCTAGAGGTAGCTTAAGTAACCTCATTAGATCAGCCCTATACTTTGTAGTTACTGACTATCATTTGCTCGGCCTAAATCCTTGAACTAAACTGCAAACTATGACTAAAAACCCAGTTAAAGTCTCGTTCCTAGTCCATTGCACCCTCTGCTTTAGGAAGACTGGATGCATCACTCCTCCCGTGTGCAATAGGTGGGATGCATCCCTGTTTCCCTGTGTTACAGGTGCGATGATCAGACAAGGCTAGATCTGCCTCCAGATTTTGGTTTTTTCTTCACTATCTTCAGTTTTATTCAGGAATTTTGCTGTCTATGATCAGTAGACCATTGTTGAAACCCCCTTCCTTTGCATCATTCAGCCTCCATTGTACAAAGATTTGTGAATGTTTTTATGTATTTTTCTCCATTCACAGTTCTCACTTACAAAATAGTAGCTTAATCGAACTGTCGTCTTTTGATTTGGAACTATCACAAGTGTCGTTTTCAGTCAAAGAAAAGAATCCTACTATTCTTGATGGTTGATTACACTGTTACTCTTGTATTTGATTTGAATTAATAGTTTTCAGGTGTCGAAAGCAATTTTCAATTCAAAATCGCAAAGTGTCGTCATTACCTTCCTTTCATTTTTTGAAGAGAAACTTGTTAGTACTATCACTTTGAAAAGATAATTCAGATTTGTACTCAGCATTCTTTCTATCATTCACACATTAAGAAAGCAGAAAACAAATACATGCACGTGCATTTTCATTTAGACTACTTGTTGATCATGATTTAGGACAGTGCATCTAGTGTGTGCTCTCTGCTCTATGTTGAAAGAATCTCATTTCTCTTTCCTTAGTAGCTAGGATGTTCATTGCAAAAAGAAGATTAAATGACTATTTATCATCTTAGATTGCATTTTAGGAGTTGTATATCTACATCACGCGGAGAACCTTAAAGGAAAACTTCTTAAGAAATATCAACTATAAAATAAATTTAATGAACATAGAAATGCTTTGGAACCTAATGCACAACATCTAGAAGTTTAGGCTAGAGACGTATTCCGGCGTCGTAAAGCCTGGTAACTGTCGCTTTCATTGTAGGTTGGGTAATTCCTCCTCTTTGAGACGATAAGTGCTAGTACAGACTTGTGCTCCCACGTACTGTCGAGTATATATGGGAGACCACAATAGGCTATATCCTTTATACTTAGGAAGCCTTGTCTGCCGCCCTATCGATTGCAATGCACTGAACACAGCATTCGGGAAGATTGACTGCCGTACCGTAAAAAGTATTCTGCAATTTTGCGATTGGTTTGGTAATCCCTCTGTCTAGATTTCTAGAGTAGTCTCTTTCATTCCTTTTTAGACTCCTTAAAGGGAAAGGTCCATCTGAGCACTAGACACTTTAGGTTCATTAAAAATCGAAGGCGACTAGAGTCATCTTTAGCTTTTTCTCGACTCTTAAAAAGTGAAAAGGCAAGTTGTGTCAAATCGTCTAAAATTTATTTAATATGGAATAACATTTTCCCCCCTTTATTTTGAGTTGATCAAATAATCCTCAATCGTGGAAGAAAGTCAATCAAAACCCCATCGTTCGCGGAGACTGATGAGTCAGCCATCTTTGACTCTGGAAACAAAATCATTTTGGGCCAAGCAGACTTGTTTAACTAGGTCAAAATCTCCTGGTTTGTTTGAAACTTGTGTTTCAACATCCTCTGAGACTCCAGTTACTCCAATAATTTCTGGTATCCCTGCCTCTACAGAAGAAGTTCCATAGTTACAAGAGGACATTAGAACTGATCCTAGTGTAACAGTAAACACTTCTATTCTACAACCCGCTCCATTCAGAGTTGATTCAGAAAGTGTTACCCCTCCAGCATCTGTCGTTGTAGAATCTGTACCTTCTTCGGCACAAGAAATATTTTACGGACCTGAAGGTCTACCTCTTCCACCTGGATTAATTGCTATAGAAGAGATTACGAAGGATCTTCCATCCAGTACTCCATCACATTTCAGAGCTGGGATCCACCTATATCTTTCTACTTCAGAAGTTAATACCCCTTCATCGCAAGTTCCTGTAGAATCGCTAGGAAGTCTTTTGGATAGACTCGATATGTCTGGACAACCATCAACATCTAGGACTGTGTCATCCGATACAGCGGTAGCAGAACCTCCTGCCACCACTCCGATGATGTTCGCTGGCATACCATCTATCCCAACTAGCTCTCAATCGCTAGAGGGAGTCTACCCAGGGACTGTTTCGACAATATGGTCTGTTCCCGTTTGTTCGTCTGGAATAATATCTGGAATTTCTTATATTGAGTCTCAGCAAGTCGACCCTTCACAACAATATCAATTTGGGCAGTCTGGTCTCCAAATGCCAATCTTTTCTATCAGCACTGGATTGTCGCCATATGGAGGGCAGTATGCCCTTTCATTGTTCCCTACGGGAGAACAACCATATGAGAGTTCTCGACCGAATTCGCGTCAAAATGGAATCACATCCAGTGGTTGGGTGCCAATACTACCTCAGCAACCAAGAATTGTATACTCAATGCAACTGAGTCTACCTGTGTCGAATATCCCCACTACACCAGCTATTGTGACAGTGTCACAAGTACAAGCGTTGCCTGTTGTATGCCAGCCTCAAGTTTCTCAGGTCGTAATACAACAGCCTCTTGTCTCTACGACGCAACCGCAATCACTGTTTAGTAGTCCCTTAACTGGAGCGACTCAAGCTCAAACGGTTACTATTACCCCTCATCTTGGTCAAACATCAAATATTGGGCAACAGAAAATGGTTTCACAACCATGGCTGGTGCAACATCAACAACCGTAATTCCAGCAAGTGTACCAAGGACTTGAGTAGCAAAGCTTTGCAAGTAATGGGCAACCGTATATTCAAAACGGTTATTAGCAATCATCCTAGATTGTTTATGCTCAGCAACCTTATCAAAGTTATCAGCATCAAATGCATTATGCTGGTATGCAAAGACCCACTACTCAGGCAATCCCATCTTATCCTAGGTATGCTTCACCAAACCTGAATTAGCAGTTGCCCTTTGTGGCGACTTTAGAGTTACCAGATCTAAATTAGCTAACAAACGATCCAATTTCTTATGCCCCTTGGTGGCCAGCAATTCCTCATAAACTTCCATCAGATATTCCTAAATTTAATGGAAATCCAGGTGAAGATCCATCGAATCATGTGTTGACCTTTCATCTATGGTGTTCATCCAACACTCTAAATGATGATTCGATTAGGCTTTGCCTTTTTCAGCGAACGTTAACTGGTCCGGCAACAAAATGGTACATGGAGTTGCCTAGAGTTTCGTTTGATAACTTCAGCACCCTTGCCACCACCTTTTTAACCCATTTTCAGTTACCAATAAGGTACGAAACTGGAACAGAGCTTCTTACCAATTTCAAGCAAACGACCGACACTCACATATCTAATCATATTCATGAGTGGCGACGTCATTGTAGAATGGTAAAAACATATGTTCCTGATCAGCTACTAGCTAAATGGTTTATTAAGTCATTGTTGCCTTCTATTACAGAAGATGTGGCAAAGGGAGGAGTCGTCACCGAAGAGCAAGTCATTGCTCATGTGCAATATTTAGACTTGATCTATACTCATTCTGGCACGCTCTATGACAAAATCCCCAACGCTCCCAGACCAGAATTTTCCATTCCTCCTCCTCTTAAATCAAACAAAGACTCTCATGCCAGTGATGGCGTGATTGGTACGACAAGCAAGAAATCATCTAAAAAAGCTCATAAGATTTCTGGTCAAAATGAAAATGAAGAACTTATAGCCTCAGAGGTTAATGTCGTGTCAACTGACAAAGGTAAAGAATCGAAGCAACTAGGAGGCAAGAAGAAAGGGAAGAGCAAAAAGAAGAAACAGGGTGATTCGTCTCCTGAAAAATCTTCTGCAAACCCTTCTGGGAAAAAGAAACCTACTCAGCCATGCCTCATATGCGATGAGGATCATTGGACAAGATATTTTCCATATAAAGCTAAATTTAAGAAGTTCTTTAAGAATTCAAAAACCTCAGCAGTATTGACTGATCCGTTTCCAACCCTAGGAACCAATCTGGTTGCTAGTGACAATGCTTCCCCATCCCAAGTCCTTATGCTGTCCATTTCGAAACAGAAAAATGATGCTTTGATATCGACAAGGAATAAAGATTACGGGAATCCACAGTTGTTGAACAACAAGGCCACTGATCAGCCTAGTAGTTCGACAACAACTTCGACCGAAGTTGTGCCACCCATCATTCCTGAACTTACGATAAAACCGCCAAAGGGAGTAGTACACAAATCGATATTTAATCCTCGTGCCAGAGAGGCACAGAATTATAATATAGTAAAGGACCTGGCCCAATTGCCGTCCGCTATGTCAACACTTGAAGTACTGCAAAATTGCCCCTCCCAAAAGTAGGCACTATTATCAGCAATAGGTGGGATTGACCCAGCAGATTCCAATCTAGTGGCCTTTAATCATAAAGGATATGAACCGCAATTACCAGATCAACTCGCTTTCCTCGTTCAAGTGAAAGCCCTCAACAAAACTGTTCATCGAACAATTATTGATGAGGGGGCATCTACATGTATTATGTCAATGAGTTGCTGGAAAACTTTAGGATCTCCACCCTTGTCACGATCGTCAATGATGTTAAAAGCATTTGATGGGTGAACATACACTCCATACAGGATTTTGAGTAACTTGCAAGTTGAACTGGGGGGAAAACAGTAGAAATTGATGTTGAAGTTATCGATGGAAACCTCGATTACAACATCCTTCTGGGAAGGCCCTGATTTATGCTATGGCTACAGTTGTGTCAACATACTTTAGAAAGATTGCATTTCCTTTTCAAGGAGGAATTACAATTGTTGACCAACAAACCTTCCTCCCCAACAGTTCACAAGTTACAGGAAGCATTCCAATGATCCATGGAAGCTCTCATTCACTTCAGAATGTCGAAGTAGGCCTCCTAAAAGACCCTACCTTAATGGTACTTTTTCCCTATGGCTTCCTAGTAATCTGGGGGAAGTGGCCACAGTGGAAACCTGCAATATGATATCTTCTATATCTAAAAGATTCAGAAGATTCCCAAACATTTTGTCAGCATGGATCATCACCATTTTAGAAATATTGTAGCAATCAATTTTCTTGGCCTAGGGGGAAAACCCAAATCAATGCTCATCGAGTGTTTGGATAGATAGGTCTAAGGAATATGGCACCTCTTCAGATCCTTGGTCGCATGTACATTCTACAGATGAAGGAATCATTCAATCAATGATGATAGGAGAGGCACCATGGAAAGATTACCACCATCGTTCCCATCTTCTGGATTACCACAAAGATTATTCCAGCAACATCAATCATCCTTTAGTTTGTGATTTTCTATCAAATATTGTAAATACGGTGGATTCTAAGGATAGTTCTTTTCCTGTGTCAACCTCACTAAAAAATGAAACAGATCCCTTTCCAAATCGAGTCTTTGATTACGATCTCGTAAAATCCAAGTCGAGTCTTTCAAAGATCTCGAAGGTAAACCTTCATTCCAACAACCGCGTTGAATGCAATGAAGCTTGGGGGGCATGCACCTCGATTTGCATCATTATGCTGGGGGCATGCAAACTTATAACAAGCATAGTTTTTTGTTTTTAGCTTGTAACCAAAAACAAGCAATGTTTCTACAAAGTTCAAGCTTGTTAAAAATTAAACCTAGCAATGAGCATATGTTCCACCAGAGTTTAAGCTCATTAAAAAATGAACCCACCTCCGGTAAATAACCATTGCGAATGCATTATCATCAGCTTTTGAGCCTTGGTCGTGTTCTTACTATCACCTCCACTCTGTTTTAGCCGATCATACGCCTCCATTTGATTGTTTACCCCTTTTTTGAGGAACAGCTGTGACGAGTGATTCTGTTAGCCATCTTCTTGACACTGCCATGATTAGAAAGTTCCAACCCTTACCTGGAACCAGCTGCTACCCGAATATATCACTCGTTCCTCAAAAAACGAGTCTCCTTTAAGCTCTTTTCATCTAACTTGTAAAATATGAAAAGATCCGAGCAATTGGCCTCTCCAGTTCGTTAAAGTGATTGGAAGTGCCATCCCTCCTCTAGATTTTAATCTTTTTGGAACTGAGGGATTATTACACAAAAAGACCAAGTGTTTGTCTTGTTTGGCTCATTAAAACTATCGAAAAGTCATCCCTTTCACATTGTTTTATACTTTTTCGGACTTAAGGGACTATACTATGAAAAAGGAATATTGGAGTTTTCTTTCCATCTCTTTTCAGACTCTCTAAAATTGAAAAGAACTGAGTTATCCTTGTCGTTAAACTCATTAAAACAATAGCGACAAACTTGTCCATTTAGACAAGAGCGAGTTTCACTGTCGCTAGGCTCGTTAAAACATAGAGACAGGTTTTCCCGAAGGGAAAATTATAGAACAAGCATATGATATCCTCCTCAAGCTTGACAAAAATAAAGAGGTACTGGTCAAAAATGACTAGGGAAAAATTGGGAAGAAAAATTGAAGAAACTTTATTGGTAGCTGGTCGCTCTTGAACATGACACTTTCACTCCATCACCATGACTGAGTCGGGTTGGGTTATTCCGTTCACCGGTCATACTACCATTGGTCCACTGTACCATCCACTTTTGGGGTTAACGCTACCAATTCATTTCAGTGTCGCCGATATGTTCAAGAGAAGTCGCTCAGAGAATTCACGTACCCGGCTTGTGTCTCATCCACCTGCAATACCTTCACGCTTCATTCCTTCATGACCGCCACCCTGAACCTTGTATCCTCAGATCGTTTTCACCTCTACAAAATCATTTGGTCTATTTCGTGTCATAGATGTGGGATCCACCAATGCCCTCCTACGACGGGTCACTTCTTGTCGACATCATCTCATTATCCAAGAAGCCGACCTAGGAACAACCCTTTCAGTACTTTGAAGCTTGCATGCCTTAATGGCAAGTTTCTCACTTCTGGTGATAGGTTTACATTAATGGCCTTCGACCGAAAGATTTTGCTTGGTGTTCAACATCAACTCATGTATTTGCACCACGTAAATTGTACTGCAGTACCTTGAGGGTTATCATCATCATCGGTGATTCCTCTCGCACCTGTTAACAACTTACATCATTGGCTGGTAATCAGGCGATGTCCATCCATGTTCGACATCAGAACATCTTTTCACATGGATCGAGTTGTACTTCAGGCGAAGATTGAACGAGTTTTGAAGACCCCAGATATAGTCTCATCCATCTGGGCTGCGATATATTTAGGAAAATAAAGACATCAAATGTACAAAATTGCTGCACAGATAATCATCCAAACTAAGGGATGATGGCTCTACCAAAATCATCAGTTTGCACACAGATGTTTGTCTGTCCTATGTACATGAAAATGAATTTATCAAAACTGAGCATGGGGATTCCCGTCTCAGCTAGATCATGAAAAATATTATGAAGATAATTTATTGTATTGTATCTTATCACAGGTCACCTTCTAGTTTGAAAAACCTCGGATCCTCATTATAAAGCATTTCACCCAACATCAAAAAGGATTTACGATCTCATACTTTAGTGGGCAACTGTTATAGACATATTTGGGCACTACAACCCCAATCATACATGTCCATAAACCAAGGGCTTCTAAGTCCCTAAAAGTGTTGTTTCATACCCTAAAGGAGAAAGGTCAGCTGATTACATCATCTCCTAGAAGTTCTCCATGAAAAACTACTCAGAACTGGTCAAAGCAAGACCATACAGATTGCCCAGTGCTAAAAGTACGATGCACCTCACCTGCCCCATGCAAAAAGTGCGATGCATACTGGAAAGCCCTTCTATAGGGTGCGATGAGCGAGAGCAGACAAATGGCACAAGCAGTTTGCTAGGTGGAAACCCAAAGAATCTTCTAGAAACTGCTCATTTGACACTTTCCTCTCTGAATTCGCTCAGGAATGAGTAAGAGATCTGAAATCTCCATGTGGAGCCAAGAACTATAAGTGAAATGACACTAATCAAAATCCCAGAAGCTGACTCACTCTCCTGTAAACATCTATATATGGATCACTCATCCAAGAGATCCAGAGGCTGGAATTTTGTAATTTGCAAGGTAGTGATGTTGGTTTCTCTTTGAAGACATTGTTGGGTGATCTTGCTTTGTATGAGGTGAAGCGGGCTTTCATGCTGGGAGAATGATGCTGGGTTAGGCCAAGTGGTTGTAATTCTCTCTTCTACTACTTTTACTATTAAAGCTATTTGAGTTTTCCTCCATATTCTTGTGTATCTCTGAATATTGTGTTGTTATATGCATTTGTATGGTCAATATATATCTGATCCTATATTGTTTACAGTGAAATATCTCTATGCTTTGATGGTATTATGCTGCTGTGAATCTATATGTGCTCTTTGAAGTGGGACAAGTAAAGAAGCAGTGACGAGATTCTGTCAAAGGGGAAAGGAAACAAGCAAGGAGCCAAGCAGAAGACTGAGGTTGGTACTCTCTGCTTCTTTCTCATCTCTCTCTCGTAAAGGAAAAAAAAGTGACTTTAATCTGTTTGTTTCTAAGCTAGCTACCCGTCTTAGTGGGACTAACAGCTCTGAATAGACACTAGATTTCCCGAGAACATCATGACAAATACAGTTCATGAAATCAATATCAAATACTCCATGACAACATTACTTCAACCATAATCAATCAATAAGCAAATGATACAAGCACATGGAATGTAAGTGTAAGAGACACACATGAAACTATGATGCATGCATGGCCAACACCCACCACCCATCCAATTTGAGAGTTGAGCCATGCTATGATACCACTATGTAACACCCTCCTCCCACATCCAACCAAGTAACCGTGCCAGCCAGGGTAAATATGAGATGAGAGGCTATTTTCATTAGATTCGACCTCCTATGTGACCTTAAGGAAGTGGAATCGATGGAACATCACACACAGTCATCCACCATCATCAACAGAACCCTCAGGAGACGATTCAGCCACTCAGACAGCTTATCCCTTAGTCCCGGTGTTGTTCTAGATCTCTTAGGCCATAGTTGTTGTCATGCTATGGGAAAGTGAGCGACCAAAAACCTAAAGTCACTCTCATAGGCTTTCCTTCCAGCAATCAGAGACCAAAATTGTCATCTCTATGCTAGCAACCATGGGATTTAAGCCACATTTTGAGGCCCAGACCCCAGGCCACTAACTGGAAAGGAGTGATAGCTTAAAATCATTAAAAATACAAGGAAATAATGATGCAAAAGAAATAACCTAAACAAGACCATAACCAGACCCCCACTAGCCATGTTAGGCATTTCGTCAAACATATCATTAGCATGTAACCTATAGGTGTAAACAACAAAATTACATGTAGTGATCTCATACTTATCTGAGAATTGCTATGAACCATTGTTCCCGCATGTCATTTGCTGCATTATCATCTGTTATGACATAAATACACTATCCATTTGTTGACAAGTAAGAGAATGTTGAGAGCCATACATAGTTGCTGTCATAAAATATGCATATAACCAACATAATAGGAACAAAATTACGATAAACATATCAGCCATCAAAATCCACATATACATCAATACATTTTCACATGGAAATCAAGGGAATAAATTTCTCATTAATGAATGCATTAAACCTACCAGAGATGGGACTGCCACATTCCACCTAACCATAGAATGGCTGAGCCAAATATCTCTTCAGCCATCTTGCCCCATACCATATTCCAAGCATGAATGTGGGACTCAAAACAAAAGAACTAATGAGGGCATACCAAGGCTAAACCACCTCACCCTCATCAATAGAAATTGGGGTTTACCATAATCCATCCTGTATCACTATGCCAACACAATGAACATGTCATAACAAGCTTTACCATGATCTCCACCTGATCACTAGGCCAAACAAGCATGGATGCCACCCGATTTCTCCACCTAAACCAAGAGGAATTTTCGTGAGTCCTAGTCTGTCAGGCTTTATCACAATACAAACCCAGATCACTAGGCCCTAAACTGAGACCCACTCTCTAGGATTTAGAACATATGGCAAAACTAAAATTACTAGGCCCAACAGAGAGTGAACCACATCTTCACTTTATCATATATCCTTCCATTCACCGGAAAGGATTCCTAGGCCATTCGAGGCAAAACAAAATCCACCTTTACTGAAACCCACAGTCTGGCTGAGGGGTTACTAGGCCATGTGTTCTATTATTTCAGATATCCAACTCACTTAGCTTCAAATCCATCTGGCAATCCAACTCAACCAAAACATGAGAACCCCATCACACCATGGCTATTCGGAAATGGCAAGGCTAGGTTGAAAACATTGTCACACCTGAAAAAACCCATGCCATGATAGAAAAGAACTACATGCAATACCATGCATGCAAAATCTACCAGGAAAATACACATGCAAGTCGATACTTGCAATGAAGCCTGATGTAGCTACTTGATCTTGCCTCTCCCTACTTGAACTCTTCTTCCTCTTGCCTTATTTTCCTTTCTTTCTCCAATGCCAAAATGGTCCAAGAAAACTCTAAGTGTCCAAGAGAATGAGAGAGAGAGAATAATGGGAGAGCTCGAAAACTCAACTGACAAAAGGTTGCCAAATCATCCTTAGAAGCCCTTTTATTAACGAGGCCTCTATTTTCTTCATTTTCCATTATTTTCCTTCATTTTCCTCCTCACATGCAACCTGTGACATTTCACCTCCCTTTTCTCCTAATTTCCATTATTTTCATAAATAAATGTGCCAAAAATGCCATTTTTCCTTCCCAAAGCCTTATCCATTGCCTTTGCCAATTTCCATAGCCATAAAAAACCAAATGAACACCCCCTAGGATGCATGCCCAACATTTAGCTTGGAATAAGTGTCCCATCAACCATGGTTATTGCTTTTAACTTTTATTACATGGAATTTTCACCAGGGATGTTACAATGTGATACTTTCATGTACAACTTGGAGGAACCTCCTCCATACAAATATCATGGAATGGATATTCATCACAAACTTAGCTAAAATATAGCATTGAGAAAACGATAATTGGAGGGTGGAAAGCATGTTATGGACTTGAAAATAGTTGTATGTCTAGAAATATTTAGATGGGGAATAAAAAAAAAATCTTGTTTGAGACCCTCATTACTTCTATTATTTTATATGGATGTGAGGTTTGATGTTGTAGTATCTTGAGAGGGTCGCGTCAGAAGATATAATATATATAAAGGTATTTTTTGGCCTATAATGTCATGATTAAAGGAAATACCACCAACTTATCCTCTTGATTAATGAAGCAAGTCTTTCCCCCCTTGAAAGCATGGCTATGACTAGTTATCTTATTTATAAGAAGAAGTTGAACAAAATGGAAGATTATAGGTTTCCCAAAATCACTTATAACTCTAACCAAAACAACCACCTTCGACTCAAGCGGGGATGGCATAAGGATACCACTCTTGGCTTGATCATTGTGAGATAAAAGAGGAATTTTGCAGAATAAGGATATATTAAAATTTTTATAAATTAATAATATTTTAGATTAAATGTTATAAATTTATTTTAGATCTATTGTATATTTCATCATGACTCTAGAGATACTACATCTCCAAAAATCACATAAAAGGAAAAAAAAAATCCTTGATTAAAGAGAGCCTCAAAGACGAATTTGTTTGATCCTATAGGCGAAGATCTACTAATTTATAATTGTTTTCAAGACATGAGAAACTTTCCACCATCAAACTATCCTTTTCTCAGTGCTATAGTTATAATTGAGCTTGTGGTGGATATCGGTTTCGAGATATTTGTGTCATAGCACTTCCTCGAAGTTGTTATTGTCATATACAAAAGTACCATATGTTACCCTTTTGGGCATGATTATCATGAATTTGAGTTTTTTAGTATTAACAATCATAGCCGCCTTGGAATAGAAATTTTCGAGGATTATTGGTTGATTTCCAAGAGCATAAGTACTCCATGTCAAATGATCAATATCATGAGCATAAAGAAGGAGAGTGGCGGCTATACCAATGAGAGCTGGGACAGCATAACTTTCTTCTTCCAAGAATGCTTCTAACTTTTCAATGTGTATGCAAATAATGGTAGGGGACAAGGGACACCATTACTTAACTCCGATATTGCAGTTAATTTCTTTTAACTAGTCCTCAATGATCCTAAACATAGAAATAATGTTCCCATACAACCCTGTCATTATTGAAGAAACATAAGAGATTAGTTTTATTACTGTAGAACTCCATTGCAATGATCCTAAGAGTAACAAGGTTGTCCAAAGTTAAATTATTTCCTAAATTCGGCATAGCCTTTAGCTCTTTTTTCATGGATTTTTAGCCATAGCCTAATATTATTTTCCAAAATAATTCTATATATCTTGGCTAAAATGGGGCTAATAATAATGGTCTTACAATTAGAAAGAATTATTTTATGCCCACTTTTAAAATATGTACAATGAGGGTTTGTATTCAGGGTTTATAGAAGCCTTCATTTACTTCCAAATGAAAGAATTTGTGGATGTGAGGGATGAGGATATGCACTCTAATTTTAAAATTTTTAGCTTGGTAGCCTTCAATCTCATTGACTTCCCAATTGTGAGCTAATTTGACCCAAACTCTATGTCTTCTAGAGAAATTATTTCATCCTCTATAGGAATATTGAGAATGGTGTACATAAAATTCTAGGATTGATAAATATTTTTAAGGTAGGAATTCCACCCCTTCAAGAGAATAATATTATTTTATTTAGTTTTAAAATTTAGAATTTTCCTCCAAAACTTTCTAGGAACCAACTTAGATAGTTAAAACATCTTCTTCTTTATATTTATATGGTACATTTTCTTCCTTTTATAAGGTATTTGTACATATTTATTATAGAGTTTTAAAGATCCACCAGAGGCGTGATTGATGTATTTTCTAGCAATATTACATCCATTATCATATGAAGGATCAATTTTTCTATTATTTGTTTTACATGATACCTCACCAGAGAATTTGTCAATGGAAGTATAGGTGGTTGTAGTAAAATTATGATAGAGACATTTGGTGTTTTCCTTATAATTTTTTATGTCTATATCCCTATTTAAATCCTTTAATAAGAGATTAGCCTTACTTTTGTCAAAAAGTAGGTAACTCTGATTATCAATTTCTTTTCATGGGGCTTTTGTGGGTGGACAAGTTTAGAGAGTTTTACGACCCACATTAGGCTCATGGCCATTTAAAAGGTAAAAAATTACTATTTGGTTAGAGATATGGATATCCAATACCACATAATCCATGACATTGATATTAATCCCATGAATACAAGTAATTTCATTGGAGTTTGGCCACTTGAGTACATCACTGTAAATTATTGCCTTGAAAACTAAAAAGATTGATTAGCTTAGTACGAAATAAATTTTTGGTTAGATATTCATATTTTCTTTTGTATATACTAGCTAAAACAAGGTCTTTATGTCATATCCCCATTTTTATTTTCCTCCATAGTACAACCAAGGTGGATTTCCAAGGCACGGTATGGCCAGATCATGGGAGTAAGCTTATGTCATCAAGGGTTCTGAGGGAGATTTGAGAAGTTTTTATGGGATCTGATGGAATTCGCTTGGAATGTTCCATCACCCACATGATTTTCCTTTCGTTCCATTTCATTCTGAAAACTTTAAAAAAATTTCATTATTATGGGGCCTAACTTAATTAATTATGCTTGAGGTGGTACTCCAAGATGATTAATTGATGGAACACCTCCGTGTAATAGATCGTTGGAATTAGAAGAAGAATATATATAGGATGGGATGCTGAGAAGTGGCATTCAGTGGTAAGAGAGAGTATGGTGTCCAATTTACCATTTTACCACATTTAAAATAATATTTTAATTGAAATAAAGAGAGGGAAAAGTGATCCATGATTAAAACAATAACAAAATAGGAGGTTCTAGAGGGGTCCATTAGATTTATAAAAAGAGGAGGAGGAGGCCATTAGGGGAAATATTGGATTTGTGTTTTCTTTTTGTGGAGAGGTTTGAGAACCCGTTTCTTTACTTCAGCAATAGTCCCGAGACAAAAACGCTCGGGTGATTTAGTGACGTTGATTGAGTACCCACCTTCACTTGGTGAATTCATCCAAAATTCATAGGAGAGCTTAGCACTGCAATTTAGTTCATTTTGGAGGGCCATCATAGCATCAGAGCATATTCTTCATGCCAATTTTCCATCTTAGCTGTTTTTGTTATATTAGCATGTAAACCCCATTTTCTATTATAATAAAAGTTGAGATTGTTCCTATTCATTTCATTGTTAGTTTGTCCTATACTATTGGTTATATTTTCACATGGAAATGTTATGTTAAATAAATGGAATTTTTTATAGAGAAATTTTGGTCAAGTTAGAGTTATGCAAAATATGTCGTTTGGGATATTACAGTGGTGTTAAAGATGGATTTTCCTACTAACCTATAGGGTTTCAATACCAATTGTAGATTGTTTGAGGGTTTAATTTGAAGTTTCCAAATTCTCTTTGTCGAAGAAGACAAATCATTGCTGAAGAACATTTTTGGTTGATTCAAATTCTAATTTATCACTTTTTTATTAAATGATCAACAAAATGGTCTGTACAAATGTGCAACGAATTTAAAAATCAGGATTTTTTTTGTCAAAAATTTATTAAGTGGGACCATCGATATTTTTATCAAAGTATTGATTTCCATCAATAATTTGCAAAGAGTTGAGTTCATATTTTTTTGAAGGAGTGAGTATATATATGAAGGCCGAATTAAAAAGGGGGTGGAAGATATTTTGTTGCCATCACATTATAAAATTCGTGACTCTACAATAGAAGCCATGCGAATTGAAGGCTGCATTTATTCTCCAAGAATCGAGCCAGAACATTTAGCTATAGATAAACAAGGATGCAAGGACATAGGGGCAGTGATCTCTTTGTTGGAAATATTAATGCCAACCACCACCTTAAACACACTGACAACCAGCATACTTACCGAGTCAACCACTCCATAGTTGCGATTTCGTTTACAGGCAGAAGGACAAGGGTCAAAACAGAAGTTCAAAGTGGGCCATTCTGCAACACATCACAGAGGTTAAAGGATTTAACGAAGTTAAATAAATAGATATGGGAAAAAATTCATTCCGCGACTTTTACCCACACTACACAACACCTGCAAGTTCAGAAAATCATTTACAATGTAAAATCGCCCATGTTGCATATTAAATATTTTCTTTGTCATGTAATTAATGTCAAATTCCTATTTTAGGATAAATATACAAGTAAAAGTCATTTGTAACATTGGGCATGTTGGGCAAGTTAGAAAGCGAGAGTCTATGAGGTAGTAAGGAGAAAATCGTGGAGGAAATATTGGTGGGCACGTGAAAACCATTTTTACAGAGATTTACAGATATTTACTCTGCAACCCAGTAATGCGTAAATCACAGTAAGTTTGTTGTCTTTTTTCACTTGGAGCTGCAGCCTCCATTTATCACGCGAATCTAATTTCTTTATGTTTTGACATATAATATGAAGTGTCATCAGTTGCGTTATCATTTTAATCTTACACAAGTAAATTTCCGCAACCTCTTTTATTTTACTCTGTTTTGTCATGAGTGAACTCTGTGTTTTAATTAAGTCCCTGTGTGGTTGCGATATCCTCGCCGCAACCTAAGATTTACCTTTCCACAACTGAAGTTGACCTTGCCTACTTTGCCGCAACCGATTTCTGAGCTCATTTTCCCTCCTAAAATTTCTCTAACATAGTACCATAGCGGGTTAAATATTGTTAGCGTAAAAACAAGTGTTTTTACTAGCAGTAAGAATTGTTTTGAGGGCAGCTTATTTTTTAGCATATTTACCAACATGTAGAAAGTTTTTTTTACACTCAAAAATGGAAATATCAAGCACAAGCTTGAATAATCCTCAGATACCTCAGTTTAATGACAAAAATTATGATTATTGGGCTATAACAATGAAGGCCCTATTTTTGTCTCAAGACATTTGGGATTTAGTGGAGAATGGTTTTCTAGAACTAGCAGATGCATCGACATACAATGCGTTGTCTCAAGCAGAAAGGGATTTATTAAGGGACAACAGGAAGAAGGATTCAAAAGCCTTGTTCTATATTTTCCAAGTAGTTCATGAAAGTATTTTCCCAAGGGTTGCAGTAGCAACGAAGTCCAAGCAAGCATGGGACACCCTCCAGACAACCTACCAAGGCATGGAAAAAGTCAAGACAACAAAACTACAAATGTTGAGAAGAGATTTTGAAACACTTTGTATGAAAGAGTCTGAGAATGTAGACTCGTTTTTTACACATGTAATTGGGTTGACACTTGAAGAAAGGAGAATAGTTGAGAAAGTTTTGAGAAGTTTGCCAGCAAGGTTTGACGCCATTATTGTATCCATAGAAGAGATAAAGGATCTCTCATAGTTCTCAGTGGATTAGCTTCATGCATCACTGATTTGTCATGAACATAGACTGAATAGAGCAACAAGCTCCTCATTGGAGCATGCCTTCAAGACACAAGTTTACTTTGGTCAAGGTCGAGGGAGAGCAAGATCTTATGCTATAGGAAGAGGAAGAAGCCCAAATAGAGGTGGAAGAAGCAGCCCTTCAAGCTCAAGTCGAAGGGTAGCAATCAAAATCCAAGTCAAGGCCCAAGCCAGAATCAAGCACAAGGTCAGAGGTATGATAAATCTCAACTTCAATATTGTAAGAAGTATGGTCATTATGCAAATGAATGTAGAAAGAAGCAATATGAAATTAGTAACAAACCAAGTGTAAATTTCACAAAAGAAAATTAGAACAATGATAACATGTTTTTAGCTTGTAATGTAGCACAAGAAAAACAAAGTGATATATGGTATCTAGATTCAGGGTGTAGCAACCACATGTCAGGGAACATAGAAATGCTTTCCAATCTAGATGAAAGTGTGAAATCTGAAGTGACATTAAGGACTGATAGCAAAGTATCTGTCATGGGAAAAGGAAAAATTAATATCCTAACAAAGAAGGGGGATAATAAGTACATCTCAAATGTTTACTTTGTCCCTAGTCTGAAGCATAACCTCATAAGCATTGGACAACTCATGCAAAAGGGTTACAATGTCTTCTTCAAAAATGATGTGTGAATTTTTTTTTATAGGCCTCCAAGCAGATAGTTGATTGAAAAGGTTCAGATTACAAACAATAGAATGTTTCCCCTAAAGATAGGATTAGATTTGAAAGAAGAAGGTGCACAAGAATAACTGTCAATGAACTCACAAAAGGATGGAAGAAAAGAGGCAGTTGTCACACAAGTGAACTATCAAGTAGAGGTCAAAAACAAAAACTGGTTATGGCATTTGAGGTTTGGACATCTCAAATTTTGAGGTTTGAATTTGCTACATAGGAAAGGCATGGTGAAGGGATTACCACTCATAGGAAAAGCGAATAGCCTATATGAAGGATGCATATTGGGCAAGCAACATTGAGAGACATTTCCAGCAGGAAAGTCAGTAAGGGCAAAAGCCCCCTTGGAGATTTTCCACTCAGATTTATGTGGACTAATGCAGACATCATCAATTAGTGGTAGCCACTATGTATTGACCTTCATAGATGACTACACAAGGAAGACATGGGTCTATTACCTAAAACAAAAAAGTGAAGTGTTTGAGCACTTTCGCCAATACAAAAGTCTTGTTGAGAAGAAAAGTGGACACTACATCAAAGTCCTCAGGACTGACAGAGGTGGTGAATATATCTGGAATGATTTCCTTCGATTTTGTAGGGAGCATGAAATTCACAAGCAATTTACAACAAGATATACACCTCAGCAAAATGGTGTGGTGGAAAGGAAGAATAGGACCATTATGGAAATGGCAAGGAGTATGTTGAAGGCAAAGAATTTGCCAAATGATTATTGGGCTGAATTTGTCACTTGTGCAACATATATCTTGAATAGATGTCCAACCAAAAGCGTCTAGAATGTAGTTCCTGAAGAGGCATGGAGTGGAAGAAAGCATAGTGTCACTCACATGAGATTTTTTGGTTGTGTGGCATATGCACATGTCCTAGATGAGTTGAGGAAGAAGTTGGAAAGCAAGGGGGAGAAATGTATATTTGTTGGATACAGTGATGAATCCAAAGCATACAAGCTCTACAATCCATCAAATAAGAAATTCATAATCAACAGAGATATGCAGTTCATAGAAGAAGAAGTGTGGGATGGAAGTTTAGAGAAGACAATTAATGTCAAAGCATGTATACCACATGAGGACAAAGAGGAATTGACAACAACAAACAATTCCTCAACAATGACTCCCTCTACTCCTATTCAAGCGCAACAAAGAAGGCAGCAAGGAACACCATCACCAAATAATAGGACAAAGTCAAATAGTCAAGAAAGTGCTTATCCAAGCATGTCACAAAGCACAACACCAAGTGACATATCAAGCCCATCTTCAACAAGCACAAGAAGACCAAAATTCAAAAATTTAAATGAAATTTATGGGCAAGATGAGGTGGATAGTAGCGTTGTTCTGAATTCATTATTTTCTTTGTTTTGTCATGCAGATGACCCAATCCACATTTAAGATGCAGTCAAAGAAGAAAAATGGGTTGTGACAATGGAGGAAGAAATAGAAGAAATAGAAAAGAATGACACATGGAAGCCAATGGACTTGCCACAAGGAAAGCAAGTCATTGGAGTGAAGTGGGTCTATAAGACCAAGAGCAACGTTGATGGGAAGATTTAAAGGCACAAAGCAAGGCTAGTTGTCAAAGGATACAAGCAGCAACATGGAAGAGATTATGCAGAGATGTTCGCGCTAGTTGTGAGGATGGAGACAATGCATACAGTTGTGATGATTGCCACGTAACATAAATGGAAAGTGTATCAAATGGACGTAAAATCAGCGTTCTTGAATGGAGTGCTAAAAGAGGAAGTGTATGTTGCAAAACCGCCTGGTTATGAGGTAGAAGGCCAAGAAGACAAAGTGTATCAGTTGAGGAAAGCTCTTTATGGGCTGAAGCAAGCACCACATGCATGGTACAGTAGGATAGATGCCTACTTGTTGGACAATGGTTTCGACAAATGTGATGGTGAGCCTACTCTCTACATCAAAGAGAATGATGGTAAGATTCTCATTGTTGTCTTATATGTAGATGATTTAATTTTTACAGGCAATGATGATTTTCTCATCGCTGATTTCAAACAAGTCATGAAGAATGAATTTGAAATGACTGACTTGGGGTTGTTAAGATATTTTTTGGGCATAGAAGTGAAGCAAATAGAAAATAACATTTTTATTTCTCAAGCAAAGTATGTAGCAGACATTTTGGAGAGGTTTAAAATGTAGAACAACAAGCCCGCACCAACTCCAACTATCATGGGGTTGAAGTTGAGCAAAGAAGATTGCAGCAACAATGTTAATCTGACATTATACAAAAGCATGATAGGCAACTTGATGTATTTGACCGCCACTAGGCTGGATATAATGTATGCAGTGAGTTTGGTGTCAAGGTTCATGGAGACACCCAAGGAGACACATTGGCAAGAATCAAAAAGAATTCTAAGGTATGTCAATGGGACAAAACAATATGGCATTTTTTACCCCGCAACAAATGATTTCAATTTGGTTGGTTACATTGGTAGTGATTAGGCAAGAAGTGTCATTTCAGAAAGAGCACATCGGGTTATGTTTTTCATTTGGGATCTGGATCCATTTCATGGGCCTCCAAGAAACAGCCAATAGTGTCACTATCAACAAAAGAAGATGAATATGTTGCTGCAATAGTAGCAACGTGTCAGGAAGTTTGGATGAGAAGGATGTTGAGCAATCTTCGTCGCGACTAAGAGGGAGTGACAACTATTTTCTATGATAACACATCCGCAATTGCATTATCAAAGAATTCCATTTTTCACAAGAGGACCAAGCATATTGATGATAAATATCATTTTATCAGAGAGTTGATTAAAAATGATGAAATTGTGTTGCAACACTGCAGTTCACAGGAACAATTTGCTGATATTTTCACAAATCCATTGGCACGTGAAAGTTTTGGTTATCTCAAAGATTGTTTGTGAATTATCAATGGCGAAAGTTTTTATTAAGGGGGAGTGTTGGAAATATTAATTCCAACCACCACCTTAAACACACTAAAAACTAGCATACTTGCCAAGTCAACCACTTCATGGTTGCAATTTTGTTTACAGGTAGAAGGACAAGGGTCAGAACAGAAGTTCAGAGTGGATCGTTCCACAAAACATGAGAGAGGTTAAATCATTTAATGAAGTTTAATAAATAGATATGGGAAAACATTCATTCCACGACTATTTCCCACACTCCACAATGCCTACAAGTTCAGAAAATCATTTACTATGTAAAATCGCCCATGTTGCATATTAAATATTTTCTTTGTCATGTAATTAATGTCAAATTCCTATGTTAGGATAAATATGCAAGTAAAAGTCATTTGTAACATTGGGTATGTTGGGCAAGTTAGAAAGTGAGATTCTGTGAGGTAGTGAAGAGAAAATCATGGAGGAAATATTGGTGGGCACGTGAAAACCATTTTTACGAAGTTTTACAGAAGTTTACTCCACAACCCAGTAATGCGTAAATCACAGTAAGTTTGTTGTGTTTTTTCACTTGGAGCTATAACCTCCATTTATCACGTGAATGTAATTTATTTATGTTTTGACATATAATATAAAGTGTCGTTAGTTGCGTTATGGTTTTAATCTTACACAAGTAAATTTCCGCAACCTCTTTTATTTTACTTTGTTTTTTCGTGAGTGAACTTTGTGTTTTAATTAAGTCCCCATGTGTTTGCCATATCCTCGTGGCAACCTAAGATTTACCTTTCCACAACTGAAGTTGACCTTGCCTACTTTGCCGCAACTGATTTCTGAGCTCATTTTCCCTCGTAAAATTTCTCTAACACTCTTTAGGAGAAAAGGTGATGGCATAATTTTTCAGCAGCAGGCAAGTCAGATCAATGTCAAATTCCACATAAAATTGTCAAGTCTACTATACTAACAGGGATATATGGTGGATCGAAATGGTGTGTGCTGGGTTGATAAGAGATAAATCAAGGGTAAGATTTGGCTTGAGCATAAGTGTCCAACAATATAAAATTGTGGTGTGTATGAAGTTGAGTAGTATGCGCTAATACAATGCGAATCAATCTGGATGTGGGATGTTATAGAGAATATGTGTGTGCTCTTGCATGCAATATGTATTCATTTAAATGGAGAGGTTGCAAGGATGGAGTGGTGAGATCCTATATGATATGCTCGAGAGTAGTTGCAGTGTTTTTTAGCAATATAAATACACTACGTACAAATGTCAATAAAAGAGAATGGTGGTCAATTTCGTTCACTGGTGAAGTCGTATTCATACTAGTCTAGGGTGATTTTAGTGCACTGGTACAATCTATGGATTGTATACATTGGATGCATGTGATGTCAGAAGTTTATGTTGTATTACGACTTGATCTTCCTATCAAGGTGGCCACACTATATGATAATCACTGTGGACATAATAATAAGAACTTGTGCTTAATGATGTCTATCAACATTTAGAAGCTACAACATTAAGCCATCTTCCTAGTTCATTCATCACAGTTGCCAGAGGTCCATTGCATATATCTGAATTTTATATTGTTGATATAATGACAAATTCATTGACCGTACATTTGATGTTGGTGAAATTAATTGTGGTTTATGTGATGAGACAAAGTAATGGTGTTCTACTATACTTGGTAAAGAGCATAAAATTTTATGTTGAGTGGTGGATATATTAGAGAGCTATGGAGGTTAATAGACTTTTCTATAATGCAATTTGCGGTACGTACCAATTCATATGCCTGTAGCAGATTAGTGACGACAATGTTTTTTTCTTTGAAGAAATATTAAGGTAATTGATGAACCTAGAGTGTGCTTTGTATTGTCTTTTTACAGAACCCTCATTTTATAGACATTTCTATCATTCTGCTTGAGTCATTTCTGTAGCTAAGTTTTGAGGATTACCAGTATATTTTCACATTGCTAGCATTGTATATACCTACAATATACTCTATTACAAAAATGTGTGTTTGGCTGAGTTTAATACGGGGTCAAAATCCTAAAAATTTCATGGTGGCACTAGGATGGAGAAGCTATTTGTCTTTTTGTCAGTAATGAGTGAACATATAGTCACAACTATTGTAGTAACGCTTGAGTAGGGGAAGTAGTTGAGTTGTAGTGACGTTAGGTTGATGAATTGACAAAGAGACAAAGGAAAATTTGTAGTAGGAGCATATTGTCATTAAGTTAAGGATTTGGGTCAAGGTACATATATTGGATTAGCTGGTCATATTATTGTGATGATGTCAGTCAAAGTCTAGTATGTGATTTCTTGATGTCCTTATCAACATTGAACAAAAACATGGATCAAGCCTTCCTAAACTCCCTTCAAAAACTAGCAACAACAATCAACAAATCTCTTTCCAAGGGAATACTTTCTATGCTAAACAATCGTCCAGAAAACATGATATGGGACCCAAAATTTATGCACTTGGAATAAATTTGACATGTATGGGGGTTAAAATGAAATCCCTTCTCAAAATAGAAGAAATTGCTTCACTCCTCTCCAAGGTACATCAATCAGATGGAAAGATCTTGATTTGGGATCTAAAACTAGCCACGCTTGCTCTCATATAACATAAATTTTTGGAGCATCCTTGTATAGGAATCAAACTTCCAGTTTCCTCTTGTCTTAGTAGCATCATGATGCCAACTGCACCCATACCTCCTTACATTTTTGACATTATGATGAAAGCCTTTAGACTAAGAGTGGAGACCTTTCAATATTTGGATAATAGTGAGGGCACTAGGTTTGGGAAGAGGCTAGAGATTCTATAAGTCATGGCCTTGGTTAGATCTTATGACCCCATTTTTAAGCTGGTGTGTGACGATTTGATCTTGCAGATGTTCCAATGATTCTTTAGCATTAGGAAACATCATCGTGAGACTGTCATAACCCACATGTAGTCCATTTTCTCCTCATGTATGGGAAGCAATGATGCCATTTTCAGGAGGTTGTAGTCTAAGTTGTTGGCCATTTAGAGGGAGGAATAGTTGGTTTCACCTACTACTTATGAACAAACCAAAAGGTTAGTTGAGTATAACATTGGGTTGTTAAAGAGATGGTTTACCCTAGAGGATTTGTAGTGGATCTATGGTGACCAACTATGTAGCAGGTATGAGTTGAGGAGGAAGGATCTTTTCCTCATCTGCAAGGAACCTTAGGGACATGAAAACCCCTGCTTGAGTGACACTAAGGAGATGACAAGGGAATATTAGAAGGATATTTCTTCTAAATTTTGGGATGATGATCCTTCTTCTATGGTTGATTCCATGGCCACTTCTAAGGAGCATGGGAAATCATGGGGAGTTGTTGACAAAAAATTAGAGACGCGACGATGGTATGTATAGGATATTGATGAGCAGCATTCTTTTCCCATTCAGTATGAGAAACACGTAGTGGAGCCCAGTGCTCATTATGGGCCATGTTTGGGGATTCAACTAGTCTCTCCTGTTGAGCCCATGAGGGAGGAGGACGAGAAGACATTCTTGGGGCCAACCATTGATGAGGAGTTGATATATATGAAGACAACCAACATGATGGTAGTAGTGTTACATAGTATTTTGTCACACCTCCTACACTTCCCTGTATCATACCCCGAAGTGCTTGAAATATGACCATCATGTAATGTACTCATTCATATATGCAACTCAGATCCTCCCGAAGACCTTGATTGGAAAATGCCTTGAGCTTCCCTTGAACGAAATAGCTCTAAAACCCTAATTTGAGAATCATCGCTCTTATGAGACTGAAAACCTTGATGGTCGCCTATTGCATTATACCAAACCCGCGATGACATCACTCTATTTTCTTGTATACCCACGATAATCCTTAAAAGGAAATTTTCCTAAAGAGGATGAGAAGCTTCGTGATCTAGAAGCTTCCAGAGCGACAAGTTGGAGGTTTTTCGACGTAGATGAGATCGAATTCTCCCAACTTGGCCTCTTGGTCTTATCCCTATGAGATACCTCCTTGAGATGAGGGCCTACTCCTATCTTTGGAGAGATCCTAACTACCTTAACCTGCCTCTATATTCATATTTTCCCATTCCCAAATGGTTGGTCTATGTCTATTTGCACCCTTATGCTAATATTGCGCCTATATGCTACTCATTTGGCTTGGAGAAGGAGTGCTTGGAGAGGTTAGCTTGGACTTGGATATTCATTCAAGGAGAGCCTATCAACATCAAGGCTTGGCTGTATGCTTCTGCTTATTTTCTATTAATATACAACTATTGGTTCATTTCCCCTAAATGTGTATGCCCATGTATCATCTAGCTTAACATTCCTTGATTAATTAAGTAGGTTGCTTTTGAATATGCCATTTGTATTTGCATACCTTGTAGTGTATAAACGCTCTGAGCAGCAGGAATGAACCCATGATGCAAGTGATTCATGGTCTTCAACAAAGGAGATCGAAATAGCATCAAACAAAGGTAGGCCGTCTTCTTCGTTTCTCTTTTCAATTGTAACTTAGGAAAGTGTCTGGTAGATTGTCACTTTGGTTGCTAGACCCACTCATTGGGCTAGAGGGATCATCTCTATCCATAGAGAGGATTTATCAAGACAAAAAAATGGTGACTCCACTAGGGAAGCTATAACCCTTTGCATCCATTCCTTCAATCAGATCCTTTGACTAGTTAGACCAACCGTCGATTTTTCGACTTGTCTGCATCAATCTGGGTTTATACCATCACTGATTAGTCCCTTAGAGTGATAAGTCTGGATTGTTTCTTGGAATATTTTTTTTTTTTTCCCATATTTCTTTCCCATTGCAGGTTTATCTCTAACAGTTGCGATGGAATCGCGAGCTTTTACCTGTACAATCACGATGGAAAATATTTTCTTCACTATTTGGTCGCAATGAAATCATCACTACTTTTTTTATACAAAGTAGTGATGATTCCCTCAACCATTGCGGGTTTTCCTATGAAAAGTGGCGATGATAACCCAATCATCATGGGTTTGGGTATATAAAGTAGCGATGATCCTTGAATGTGATAATTTTTAAGGTTTATTCCTTATAATCCTGTGTGTCTTGGCACCTAAGGTCTTTTCCTATCCTGTATGCTTGGATTTGTCAGTTTTTGATTGATTGTCTTGATTAATTTGCGAAATTTATCTCATTGGATTTGAAGTGAAATCTGATTGACTTATAGGGTTTCTAGTCAATTGGTCATCACTTGCTGCTTGTTGGTGTCACTGAGATGCTTGTTTTGCTAATTGAATGAGTGTTGTTTTCTATGGAAATCATTGAAAACATCATTTTGCATTTGTTTTAGCTTGTATTTTGAAATTTACTTTTCGTGAAAATGTCTTGGATTAGTTGCATTGAAAAGTTATTTTCTGAGATTCATCATTGAAAGTAGATCACATTTTTCAATGATTGAAATCTAAACATTGTATTAGGTGCATCAAATCATTCAAAATGGAAAGAAAAACATAATTCATATAAGTGCATCTTTGTAAAGTAAAACCATTTTGCTTTTGAAAAAGTTGCATTTAAGATAGTTAGAAGTCAAAACCATTTTTACTTCTGGAATTACATTTGGAAGACAAAAATGAAAGTTAGTGGAATACATTTTTGCATGATGCATTTGGTTTGATGCATTATTGATTGAAATTTCTTCCCTTGATTAGCCTAGCTTTCATAGATATTTTTATCATATAATTGCATCTTAGGTGTTCAAGTGACATCATTAAGTCCTTGAAACTAAAACATAATTTCAAGATCAACTTTAAAATATATCAATTAATCTAAGGAGCATTTGAAACATTAATGCTCATACTTGGTGGTCTATGCTAGAGACGTGTTCCGATGTCTATAAAACTTAGTAGATGTCATTTACAATATTCTTGCATTAGACAATGCTAGCATGGACTTGTGCTCCCCATACCATAAAGTATATAAAGGGAGAACCTAATAGGTTGCAAAGATTCATCCATAAGAAGCCAATTCTATTGCCATGTAAATGTGATACACCGAAAAAAACATTCGGGGAGGTTGCTTGCACGTACGTCAAGTCCTTAGTAAATTTATTTGCCAAGGTGTATATTGCAATTCACGGTTACTTGGTATCAATTTTGCCAAGAGTACCTAAGTAGTCATTTCGATCTTTTCTGACTCCTTAAATTTGAAAAGATCATCGAGGAATTGTCCTTTCAAGCTTGCTAAACCAACGCAAGTGACTAGACTCACCTTTTCATCCTTTTCTCGACTCTTGAAACATGAAAAGGTAAATTTTTTGTTTCAAATTCTAAAATTAATTGACAGCAGAACAAAATCATTCCTGTGGAAATACTCCTTATTAGATCTTAGGTTGATATCAATGTCAACATTTCTTGAGTCTGCCAGTTAAGGAAACCCCTCTAACGATAATCCTGGTCCTTTTCCTTATTTTGGAAATGTTGGTGCTCCTTATATGGCAACATTTTCCCTTCCTGGATTGACCATTGGTCTTCCAATTTAGTTATTTTCAACCTCAGTGGTTCCGAGTGTCCAAAATTATTTTCAGCCAAGTTCTCCTCCACGTGAACAACATCAACTTCATGTTGATCCTAACGTTGACCCCTCCTTCATTGCCTACTTCTTCACCCTGTTCTTCCTCTTTTCCTGGTGAAAGTCCAGATTCTAGTAACGAGGAAGCTAAGAAGAAGAAGAAGAAGAGGATGAAGAAGAAGAAGCAAAATACGCAAGGGGACAAGTAAGAAGCCATTGCTACGGATGAAACTATTGAAGAAAAATCTTCCAACGAGCCCCGAAAAGTAAAATTCCCTTGCATGTTATATAAGGGTGACCACCTTCTTCAGAATTGTCCCGATATTCCCAAGGTCTTAGAAGTGTGGTACACAAGTTCATATTGAACTTTGTCATCAGCCTCTAGAGTTCATGCTGATGACAAACCCTCAACTAGTAACAGTAAAGCTCATGGGAAAAAGGGAATAATCAAATTTCCCTGTAAGTTGTGTGAAGTTAATCATCCCATTCACCTTTTTCCTTTTATGGATGAAGCTTCCAAAGAGTTGGAAAGCATTACAGCTTCTCAACCTAGTCTTCCGACTGAGTATCAAAATATTTCCCCTGATCCTTCACTAGTTGATCGAGTGATTGATGAAAAGTCATCTTTGGTCAACCCAACTCTTTCTGAAAGTGGGTCTCGTGAGTCTGTTCTCGACCAACCATTGATCGAGAAAATGGTATAACTGACTCCACTTTCAGCCAACCATACCTTTTTGGAAGAGAGTGAACCCCATACCTCTCAGGTTCTTCTGGTGTCTTCAATTTCAAATGAACTAGAGGTAAATCCTCTTGTTCCCGAAGTGAATGAGAGAATTTCTCCTATTCCCATCGAGCAAGAGTGGAACTCTCATGTTCCTACGACACCCCGTCCAAGTAGTTTGGTCCTTTCTTTTGATTGGAGTCGAATGGAAGGATATCGTCTTCTACCTTGTGTTCCTTTTTACATTACAATACATGCTTACCATATGGTTGTACGAAGCATAGTCATAGACGAAGGTGCATCTGTTAGTATTCTCTCCTCAACTGCTTGGAAAGATTTAGGTTTTCCTTAGCTTGTCCTCGTCACCCATAATCTGTTAGATTTTAACAAAGGAAGTAGTTAACCATTAGGGATCCTTCCTAAGTTACCTATTACTTTGGGAGGAAATATTTTCTATATAGATGTGATGGTTGTCCAAGGCCCTTTAGATTTTAATCTACTCCTTGGCCGTGACTATGTTTATTTCATGGGAACCCTTTTTTCTTCCTTCTTTCAAGTGATGTGTTTCCCACATGAAGGAAGCATTGTAATCATTGATCAACTTACATTCATTGGTCCTGAATCATATCCCACTCAACCATCATCCCTAAATGTTTCTTATTTGCAAGCGGTATCACCCCCGCTATACGTTAATTATGTGACCATCTATTCCATGCTGACATCTATTGATGCTCTAGTTGGTGATGTAGTACACCATGTACTTGGGGAATTGGAGCCTGATTTTTCCATTAGATCTGTGGACATGTATCCCTTCCTAAGTTTTGTTCTCCCATATGATGAGAACCTATTGGAAGCCATGGCCTATTTTGGGTTGTAAAAAGGATCATGGAGTAGAGTTCCTTGTCTTGTGTCAAGCTCGTTAAAAAATGAAGCAAGGACCCTATTGCAGAGTTCCTTGTCTTCTATCAAGCTCGTTAAGAAATGAAACAAGGACCCTAGAGCATAGTTCCTTGTCTTGTGTCAATCTCGTTAAAAAATGAAACAAGGGTTTTGGATCAAAGTTCCTTGTCTTGTGTCAAGCTCGTTAAAAAATGAAATAAGGACACAGGAGCAGAGTTCCTTCTCTTTTGTCAAGCTCATTAAAAAATGAAACAATGACCCTGGAGAAGAGTTCCTTGTCTTGTGTCAAGCTCCTTAAAAAATGAAACAAGGGATTTGGAGCAGAGTTCCTTGTATTGTGTCAAGCTCATTAAAAAATTAAACAAGGACCTTGGAGCAGAGTTCCTTGTCCTCTTTCAAGCTCGTTAAAAAATGAAACAAGGATCATGGAGCAACGTTCTTTGTCTTGTGTCAAGCTCGGTAAAAAATGAAACAAGGTGTCATGAGCACAGTTCTCTTCTTGTGTCAAGCTCGTTAAAAAATGAAACGAATCCCCTTCTAGTTCGAGTCTTCGATTAGATCTCGTATTCTCCCTGTCGAGTCTTTCACTTGATCTCATAAGTAAACCTTCATTCCATCCACTTGTTAGTAACTAGTAGTCTAGTTAGGTGAATGAAGTGAAGCTTGGGGGGCATGTACCTTGAATTGAGTCATTATGCTGGGGGAATGTAAACCAAATCCAAGCATAGTTTATCTTTGTTTCAAGCTTGTGTAAAAATGAAGCCAAATCCAAGTATAGTTTTTCTCATGTTTCAAGCTTGTGAAAAATGAAACCATCCTCAAGTATACTCAAGCATAGTTTTTCATGTTTGAAGCTTGTGTAAAAATGAAACCATTCTCACTTTATATCTCGTGATTGTTGTTTTTATCAGTCGACCTTTTCTGGATGAGCCTTGCTTTTCTCATTCCATCGCCACCATCACTTTGGCCGACCATATACTTTCACTTGATTTTTTTACCCTTGTTGGCTTGTAGGGGCCTGACACAGGTTCGAAGGTGATTTAGCCAAACAAATCCTGGTACTATTGGCTCTTTCGGCAACAGTCCATGAAGCACAGACTGAGGTCTCACCCGAAGTAGTATGGGAGGGTGTTAGAACCAGGTTTCCGCACCCTAGAGATGTCTGATGATTTTCGGTGGTCCACGGTTTGACCCTGCGCACACGTCGCTACGCGCCCCTATCAGTACCTCGCAATTGATGATGTTGTCTTCGTGTAGCCCTACTTGGGGCTTGATCCATGTTAGTACCCAATCCCTTATTATTAACCTGATATTAGTTGATCTGCGTGTGTTTAGTTATACTTAACAATGTTCACCATTCATACCAGTGCGCATGATAAATAAAACAGATAATTTCAAAAGATATCAACCATATAATAACTCAAAACAGATACATAAGATTTGGAATCAAACTTTTCTTTATTATTCTTCTTCCTTGGTTACAAACTTGACTCTGCCCTGCGCACTCACCTACAGGGATCCACACACTCAGTTGTGGACTCTACTAAGCATCTGCACACTCAGCTGCAAAGCCTCTTCCTAGTACTACAACCCAAAGCACTTAGAGCTTTACTTTACACTCACTATCTTCTCAACTCCATTCGTTCCTCTATCTATCTCTAATTATCTTTACAACTTAGAGCCTCGCTCTATTTATACAATCCCATGGTCCACGGACCATGGGTATGCTGCCACTACATTCAAAACTTAGAGCGGACAACCCTATGACTCTAACATACAATTTTCACTCCGCACCCACAATTCACAGAGTCTTTTCAACAATAATACTCAAAACTTGGGCTTTGAGCCCCAAAACATGTTGTGGGGGGATTCCATTCCCAACAAGCCCCCAACACAAACATCGTGACTCGTCCTTGAGTCACTCTGTCAGCGCGGAGATCTTGGTGCAGAGTCCCTCCAGCTGGTCCTGAATGACGTGAATGTCGGCAGCACACTGAGCTATTGCCTGCTGAACTTGCTGCATTCTGTCTTCTGAGCCCTCTATTTCTAGCATGCTGCACTGCATCTGTGCATGCATCCCCTAAATCTGTGTGAGATTTCCTTCAATATCTGCTGTGATAGTGAAGGCTTCATCAATCCATGGCCGGACACGTGCTTTGAGAACGGCTTCCTTACGGCGCACTGCGTCAACCTGCTCCTTTAATGCCTTGGCTTGCTACATCCTTGCAAGTTGCTGAGTAAGGACTCTTATTTTCACAGTCCATATAATGTTGTCATATTGTTGATGGAGTTCGCGTGCCTCTATCTCTAGCCACTGGATGTTGGGGTCCTCCTACAATGTCGTGACAACCTCCAGCGCCTGCTCCAACATGTTGCTACAGTCACACACTGCACCTCCAATCTCTTCCATCCCTACCGCAATAGCACTGGCACACTGCTCTTTGACCTTTGGGGGAGTCGAAGGTTGTGCCTTCAACCACAGTTCATCAATCTCGAGATTCAGCTCTAACTGCACCTTTGTTCTCACTTCTCTGGTATTGCAGACTTCACTTGCTAAAGTGTCAATCTGCACTTCTACTGGTATATATGCTGCGATACCCAGCTCTGGGACGAGTCGGAAAGCATCATCTACCGTTCATACCAAATGTTAGTTCTATGACACCAACTCATCACGCTGCAAGCTAAGCTGTTCTATATTAATCTTCTAATCGCTCAGAACCTGGATCGCACGGCTCTCCCTGGCATGTAGCTCTCTTGTTATTCCATCCTGTAGCTGATAGAGCATTTCCGGGGGAAGGTCAACTAGATTAAGGCCAAGGCCTTTCATCATGCTAACCGTCATTCGGTCCATCGCATATGTTGATACTAACACTCCTTCTGGCAACACTATTGCGTTGGCCATCCACACGCACAGCATCTGTTCTATTGTTGAAGTGCCCGTTGCGACGTGGGTAGACAGGATACCTTCATGAGGGGGTCACACCTTTAACTCTTGTAGCTACGTCCTAAGGGCCCCCAACACACTCTGCTGCTCCATCATAAAGTCTTGGAGAGCTTCATTAGTGAAATCGCTAACCATCTCGCCGATCTCATGGAGGTCACCTTCAATTAAGGTGATTAGGTCGATGGCCAGCTTCGAGGCCTTGACCTTTTTTCTTGGACCCAATCTTTCTGCGACACACGGTCATTTGAGTTGGGTCGAGGTGGTTTCTAGGTCCATGCTCTCTTCTGCAAGGTCCCTATCCTCTGCCTCTTGTCTTGTAGACATTGCTTGGCCCTCCTTTACCTGCACTGTTGTGGACTCTGCTGTCTGCGCTACTACTGTTGCTTTGGTTTCTTTCTTCTGCGCCATTGCTTCTTGTGCTGCTTTAGGGGTTGCCCTGACCTCAGCTGCCACTTTTTCGTTGAGCCTTTTCTCGCCCAGTTGGGTGACGCTCAACTTGGCATCATCCTTCCTTTTTTGCACTGCTACATTTTCCAACTCTGCCAAATTCGGGGTGCACCACTCGGGAAGCCATGTCTCTAACAGCATAAAGATCATGTCGTCAATGGCTATGAATGGGAGCTTTGTCCACTATTGCGCTGTTATTTTCATGCTCTGATGTAGATTGTGCAGGTCCGCCTTGAAGCCTACAAAACTCTGTAGACTATTCTGCACCATGGGGGATAGGCGCGGCCTCCTATTAATCCACATTTGGATGCTTGCCTCCATGAGCACCAAGAAAATATTGGTATCGTGAATCTGTTTCATGTCCTTGGTGGCCCAGAGCGAAGCATACTTCACAACCTCTGGTAAGTCTTAGTTGATGCTCAGGAACTCGTTGTCCTCTGGAAATTCTCCTGCTACCAGCAAGATGGATAAGAGCAACCATGTGTAGTGGAAGCCCTGTTCCTGGGCCTCCTTGCAGTTGAGCAAAAACTCTTCGCAGAGGAACTTAGCCCAGTTGAACTAGACCCCTTCCACACATTGTTCCGCCAGTGAAACTACTGGCACTGGTACTTCATCACCGCAACATTTTCTCATTACTTTACCAGCTAGGAGTTGGGTGGCTACGCGCACCCATTTATCCTTGATACTGGTGATAGCGTAACCCCCCTTTTTCTTCTCGAGCTTATATTTTTCTTCATGGCCTCTGTGAGAGCCAAACCATTGCTTTTCCCTGCTATCATCATGGGATCCTTTCCCTTACAGGGAAGCCGAGAAATTCTGTACATGAGATCTACCATGATGGGAATAGGCTCCTCCAGCCATAAGTACCCATCATGCACCAGGAAAATCAATTGCCTGATGACAAAAATGGTGATGGCCGTGCGGTGGAAATGTGGTATCCATAGCAAATGAAGCAACCCGGCCTTTTCCACACCGCACAACCATTGTCACGGCGCTAATGTTATTGCCGACCCCTCCGTATTCTGTTTCATTAGGTTTGTTGTTTCTAAGTGTGGGACCTTCTCACTGTCTGCGAGGTCCCAGTCTTCAAATTTTATGGTGGGCACGCGTCCCAAAAGCAGACCCTCAAAGGTAATTACATCAGGGAGTAGTGGGGTCTGGAGTGCACTCTTCATTGCATTGATATCCTTTGGTACTTTGGCTTTCCCTTTCCACGGAGGGACATACTTGGGCAATTTTGCTGTGGGGCGCATTGGTTGGATGTCTTCCTCCACATCTTCTTCTTCCTCTGTGGTGGAAATCAAGGCCTAAAAGTCTTCTTCCTCTTCATCTGTTTCAATGGTAACTGCCTTTCCTTTTTCTCCCATTGATAACTTACTGTGCCGCGGATTCCTCAGGGACATATGTACTGGTCCCATTGCCTGCTTATCTTTCTTCGGTCTTGGCGTCCGTGGTGATTTGGGGATTTCTGTCACGACCCCAGCACCTTCGGGAACATCCTATACCATGGGGGTCTGCGTGGCCTCACCGACAGTTCCTTGCTCAATTCCCAACTCATCCTTAGTGGTCGTCATCATTTGTACACAGTATTTTGACTCTCGCGAACTAAGGGGCTCTATTATCACTCGGCTCTCAACACTTTGTGCTCTGCTCAACCGCTCAATACTCAAATGACTAAGTGTTGTCCACTGGCTAGCCCTGTGAGCTTTATAGCACCCTTTGAATTCAAATTCGACTGTTCCCCCTAATTTCGAGCGATCAATGCTTTCTTGGCAGTAGATTTTCTGAAATCTTGCCCATAACACTCGTCTTAAATGCCCGTCGCGCGCTCCATTTAGCCTCAAATCGGACATCCCGTCATGAACACTGACACCAATGGTCACTTCCCAGCCCATCTGTGTAGAAGCGCATCCCTCCATGCGTGGGTACAAACCTTGTGATAGGCTGTTCCTGCGTGCACTTGTCAGAGCTCGTAGCTTCTAGGCATAATAGTTTATAGTCACGTGATCCCTTTCAGTTGCCTGGAGTGCTAAGATTGTTCTTCCTATGGCTAGTCAGGTGGTCGCACCACTTGTGCAAGGCTCCATCTTACCCTCTAGTATAGTCCACGGAAAATTATCATTTGTCATCATGGCGATCGGCATCGCGCGCTCTATTGCTTGTAGCGCGCTCCCATGGGTACTGTGTTTGCTGACATATGGTCCCAACCATGGTAGCAGACTAGTTAATTCTTAGCCATAGTCTTCTAGTTCATTAGTATGATCACTCGCACCTTGCCTTGCCATCCTTCGTTTATCGACGAGACATGCTCCCTTGATCTCATTTTCCAACCTCTTGACCTCTGTGTCCATCAAAATGATTTTCTTCCTTAGCCATACCTAGTCCTTTTCAAGTTCGTGAAGTCAAGGTTCCCTTCCCGAATGTCTTCCTAAAGTCTTATGTGTTCTGCTTCGCATAACTGTGTGATTTCCTCGTTCTAGGCTTCGCGCACTGTCACACCTATGGGTGCTATTTCATGTGGATTCATCTTCGCATGTTCCTCAGATATCACAGTCCTTACTTCAGTCCCCCTCCTTGGAATTGATTTCACAGTCAGGGTTTTTCATATGGTCCCATAGGCTCCTCAAACCACTGTTATGCGGAGGTCCCAGTCAGTGCGTCTCACTTGGTGAACCCTGTTCAACACCTCGTACACCCTGTCGAATGCTTCTCCGTAGATAATCCTTGGTGTGCTTCGCCTTTCCTGCTACTGTGTTTTGTTCTGATTCTCTATTTTGTGAGTGGTGTGTGCTTGTGCAGGCTGCATGTCATATGTCTATACCCATTGGAAAAAATGGGCACGCAAGTTGTTTTTCCCCTCGTAACTGGCTCTCCTCCTTAGCTGGGGTTTTCCAAGTCATATGCGCATCATCCTCTTGCATCTGCGCCAGTCCTCAAACCTTCCCTGATGTGTAATCCACCACCTTGCAGGTGTTGTGCACAGTGCCCATTTCAAAGCATTGACCCGCTATTGTTCTGGTACAGCACTTTCAAATTTGTCCAGGAATTCATCCACCACTGTCAACCCATCATACTTAGGTAGGTCCTTTACCTCTATCATCACGTAGCGTAATGATCTAACCATCATGTTGGAATTAAGCATAGTTATCTCGTGTAACCAATTTTTCCATTGTTCTGTTTCCTCATCCGAATCCAAAGTGCAGGAGCTTTCGCGCTCCCACGAAATCCTACCATCTGCAGTTGGGTTCACCCAGTCTTGTTCTCGCATGGTTATCTTGTAGATACAATCGAGATCGTCATCACTATCATCATCATGCACCGGTTCAGTGTATCACGCTCCTTCGGCTGGATCTAGTGGTACTACTACGCGTAGTCAATTTTTCTCAAAAATAATTTTGCATTTCTTTAGATTTATGACTCCATTCATATCGGTGTCCTAGTCTATTCCTAGTAGCACAGGATAGGGATTGTTGTCATCGACAATCTCTATCACTTCGAAATTCACCAACGCTCTCGCACCTTCAATATCCACTGTTACCCCTTGCAATCTCCCCATGGGGAGGATCTTCTGTTGGTTCACCATTTGCAATTGAATAGGAGACCATTGTAGTGTGGGTTTACCCATGCATTCCCATGTTTGTTTCGGTAGTACATTCTCATCCGATTTGAGATATAGGGTTACCTGATCCATTTCATACTCACTGATTTGTGCAGTCAACCTCATTTCCCTCCCTGTGCGCAATGCATGCTTTCCAAGTTTCTGGACCATGCGTAGTTCTTCTGAGCCCACGCACCTAGTAATAAGTTCCTATAATCCTTTTACTGCCTTGCTGTTGCACATCATTTTCATGCATGTCTCCAGAAAGGTAGTGAGCATTGAAGGATCCATCCCTGGTTCTACTTGATCCTTACTACCTGAAGTGGAGGCCTCTGTGAAGCTCTATTTAGCTTCTATGAACGTCTGCTTCGCGCACTCCAAATCAAATTCAGGTTCCTTTGTAGGAGCCTTGCACACCCATGCACTTTCTTCTGGCTGGTTACCTTTATCATCGCCAGTCGTGATACTGCTTCTGAGCACTATGTTTACATTTGGGTCTTCTTCGTGCAACTCAGACCTCATCATTTGCAAATTCTGAGTCAGAGGAGGCTGGACTACCCCTTTTTCGCGCAGCCTCGCTATCAATGTTGGGCAGTCTTCTACCTCATGATCAAACTAAGTACAGTACAAACATGATGTCCTCGTCAGATTTGTACTTGCAGGCATAGTGTCTTGGCCCTCTGCAATTGTAACAAATTAGTTGTCTGCAACCCCTTCCTGGTCCCATTCCTCCTCGACCTCGTTTGCACCCCTGAAATCTAGCACGCGCCATTCCTGCATTTGGCTCGAGGGCTCGTGTTTCAGTATGTACCCTGTAGGCAAGAGTCTAATCCATCATTAGATTGTAGCTTCTGTAGGTGCATTCATCATGGCCTACCGACCTGCAGAAATTGCAAAACAATTGCTGGGACATCTGTGTATACTTTTGTAATAGATGACAATTATCTGTAGTGTGTTTTCCTCCTATCTAATAGATGGTGCACCATAGTGCAGGTGCCATGCTTTGTCCTGCTTGTGCCTCAAGTCTTAAATGAATCGGCCCTCCTCCCGCCAAGTAATTCGCGAATACTGGATAGTGGTCCTTGTCATGTCCCTGACATTTGCATTTTATGCACCATACCTCCTCGCGCGCCTCTGGACGAGGTGTCTTGTCATGTTTCAAACTCTGCATTTCTAGACACAGATTTTGTAGTTGCACTTGGATTTGTTGGACTCCTAGACCAGGATCTTGTATAGGGGTCTCATGCAATCTCATTTCCATCTCCAACACTTTAGCCTGGGTGGAAAGCTTTTGTTGTGATAGCATCGTCCTTAAATGTAGTGTTAATGACGCTACAAACTAGGCGCGGTGCTGTCCATCTGTCAAAGTCATGTTGGCTTCGTGAATCATACTCTTCATCCTCTGGTCCAGATCCCAGGGGGTCTCACCTAGGAGCATCATGATCTCCTTAAACCCGATAATTGATTGTGTCTCGAACTTTGGTATGCTAAATTCCTTGTTCAGTGTGGCCTGGATTTTTGTGATTCCTACGTTTGGATGGTCATTAGAATGCTTAATGTACCATGTTAATGCGTGATCCTGTAACGTGCTTACCAGTGTAACCTTCTTTATATTGTCATCCACGACTCCTTGTGCTTCCCATACCACCCTTACCACGAACTAGAATTGGTCCGGATCTTCATTCCCTACTCCTCGGAATACCGGCAGTTTGATCGCACTCGCCATACTGAATTGTGGTGGTGGCGGAGGTGGGGTGGGTGGAGATGGAGGTGAAGAGGGTGAGACGAGTGGCAGTGTAGGTGGAGGTGTTAAGCGTGGAACTCGCTACCTTATCAGACTGAACGCGCTTCTCATAGAAACTTTTGCGAGCTCTTCCTCGCTTTCCCGTGAGGGTGAAATTAAGGTACTAGTTTCTAACTCTTCACTACTTCCGTTTTTGTAGATCTTCCCACTTCGCGTAGTCCCAAACATTAATTTATTCGCATAACTCGCTTTTCACACAATAGCATCTTAATCTAGGTATTCAAAGATTTAATATACTTACCTCGCGGTCCTTTGAGGAAGCATCATTCTGCCTCATTGTAGCTTACAGTCGTATCTACTGCAAACTCAGTGATAAATCCTCCTATAATCTGATCGAGCCAATGGTCTACAGCTCGCACGATCTTATCTCCTAACGCTTCTAGTTTGTGCACTAATTCTAGAGTCCACACAATTGGTTTGTTGAGCCTACACCTTCCCTGACTATCTGCTAGCTTTGTGATCCACTCATACAGTTCAGAAGGAAAGGATGCAAAGAAAATTTCGTGGATTTCTGTATATAAGTAGTGCTCCAACCACCGTTCCTTAGATACTCGCAGATTCTTGTTTTCCTGCCCTGCTAACTCGTGAATATTCTTATCCAACGACCCTTCAATTTATTTCTTGGTTGGATTCCAGTGACACGACATCAGACATCCCTTATGCAGATCGTCATCCCGACAATAGAACCATTTGTTGGCTTGTAGGGGCCTGACCCAGCTCCAGAGGTGATTTAGCCAAACAAATCCCAGTACTACTAGCCCTTTTGACAGCAGTCCATGGAACGCAGACTGAGGTCTCACCTGAAATAGTATGGGACAGTGCTAGAACCAGGTTTCCACACCCTAGAGATGTCTGATGATTTTCGGTGGTTCATGGTTTGACCCTACGCGGACATTGCTACGCGCCCCTATCAGTACCTTGTAGTTGATGATGTTGTCTTCGTGTAGCCCTACTCGTGGCTTGATCCACATTAGTACACAATCCCTTATTATTAACTTGATATTAGTTGATCACTTAGCTTATCTGTATGTGTTTAGTTATACTTAACAGTGTTCACCATTCATACCAATGCGCGAGATAAATAAAACAGTACAATTGTAAAATATATCAACCATATAATAACTCAAAATAGATACACAAGATTTGGAATCAAAATTATCTTTATTATTCTTCTTCCTTGGTTACAGACTCAACTCCGCCTTTCACACTTAGCTGTGGACTATACTAGGCCTCTGCGCACTTAGCTGCAGAGCCTCTTCCTACTACTACGACCCAAAGCACTTAGGCATTTACTCTATGCTCGCTACCTTCTCAACTCGATTCGTTTCTCTATCTATCTCTAATTATCTTTACAACCTAGAGCCTCACTCTATTTATACAATCCCATGGTGTGCGACCCATGCGTAGGCCGACACTACATTCAAAACTTAGGGCGGACAACCCTATGACTCTAACATACAATGTGCACTCCACGCTCGCAATTCGTGGAGTCTTTTCAACAATAATACTCAAAACTTGGACTTCGAGCCCCAAAACATGTTGTGGGTGGATTACATGCCCAACAACCCTTTCCTTAGGAAAATCTCCAATGAGTGCTCTTATTTGCCAACCTCTTAACCATTACATGTTTTGAGCAGTTCCATCATGACCGGAATTAGCTTTTATCCTTTTATACCGCTTGTTTCTCTAGGAAGAGTCATATTTCAGCTCTTTTCTGACTCTTGAAATATGAAAAGATTTCTGAGTACTAATCATTTCGAACTCGTTAAAGTAAATTAATTGATGTCGTCTCAATATACGTTTACCCCTTTTTCAGGCTGAGATTGAGTATTGAAGAAAAAGGTACACCTTGGTCAACATGGTCAAGAGGTTCTCTCAAATATTGTTTTCTACCTTTTCGGGTTCAAGGGACAAATTATGAAAAGGGACATGATGGAGTTTTATTTTCGTCTCTTTTTCAAACTCTCTAAATATGAAAAAGACACCAAGTTACTTTTCTGTCAGACTCGTTAAAAATTAAACAACGAAAGTCTTGTCACCATGATGAACCGGAGTGTCTCCTTCCTAGGACTCGTAAAACTTACTAGGATGGATTCATCAGAAGGGTGAACCTATTATATGACAAGCATATGGTATCCTCTTCAAGAGTGTGTCAAAATAAATAGGTACTCACCAGAAATAGTGGGGAAAAAGTGAATGTGAAACATCTCTTGTATTAGTAGCATGTCACTCTTGAGCATGACACTCATTTTTTTCTCGTGTCGGGTTTGGGATATCCTCACTCAGTCACTCATCCTTCTGGGTTTGGGTGATGCATTTTGCCCCTCATTTGACTATTCCACTTCATCATCATGACCCATGGTCCTATGTTGAGTCAAATGCGGCCACACTCCAGAGTTGTGTTGCCAATATGTTCAAGAGAAGTACTATCTGCAATTATTTACCTATACATTGTCTGACCCCTTGTTACAGTCTTGAATCTTACTCATTTTATTCGACTTTATTCCTTGTTTCGTGTCGATGATGGGGGATTCATTATGGCTCTCCTTCGATAGGTCATTTTCTGATGACTTCAGATCATTATCCAGGAAGATGACTTATAAAATCCATTTTAGTACCTTAGAGATTGCATGCCTTAATGGAAAGTTATTCGCATCCGATGATAGATTTTCACTATTGGCCTTCGATCGGGCGATTCCACAAATGTTCGATGTCAGCTTCATTCACATATTGTACTTTGTTACCTTGAGGACCATTGTCATTATTGGTGGTTTCTCTTGTGCCTGTTAATGGTCCACATCATTGGCCGGTAATCAAGTGTTTTTCTAGCATCTTTGACTACGACACATTCATTTGTATGTTAATATTTGTACTTTGATCAGGTTGCGATGGAGTGCAAGACCCTGAGTCTTATCTGATATGACTTAGGTTGCATGGAGTTATGTATTGTTCATTATTGTACACATGTTTCTTCTATACAGATGGTTGTGACCATACCGTGGGACTTTATATCTATGATGATGATCCTTCTATATCGGATGGCTACATCCATGCCTTGGATGTTACATTTACATATGATCCTTCTATATTGGATGGTTGTGCCCATACCATGGATCTTTTCACATAGTCCTTTCTATCTGGATGGCTGTGTCCATAACATGAATTCATGTTTTGACATGAGATATGTATATGTATATGTGTCCTTAATTTGTAGGTCTCCTAACAGTGTTTGTTCTTGTCCTTGCAAAAGATTGTAAAGCATATCAGCCATCACTCCCAGTCTTGCCTTCATGCTTTAGGGGGCATCTGTTACACAATATTTTTTCACACCTCCTACACTTCCCTATGACATAGCCTGAAGTTCTCGAAACGTGACCATCATGTAGTGTACTCATCCATATATGCATCTCAGATCCTCCCTAAGACATTGATTGGGAAATGCCTTGAGCTTCCCCTAAAGGAAATATCTCTAAAACCCTAATTTGAGAATCATCGCTCTTATGAGACTGAAAACGATGATGGTTGCCTATTGCATTATACCAAACCCATAATGACATTGCTTTGTTTGCTTGTATACCCGCCATGATCCCTAAAAGGAAATTTTCCTAAAGAGGATGACAAGCTTCCAGAGCGGCGAGATAGAGTTTTTTCGACGTAGATGAGGTCGAATTCTCCCAACTTGGCCTCTTCGTCTTATCCCTATGAGGTACCTCCTTGATTTGAGGGCCTAATCCCATCTTTGGAGAGAACCTAACTCCCTTTCCCTACCTATATATTCATATTTTCCCATTCCCACATGGTTACTCTATGTCTATTTGCACCCGTGTGCTAAGATTGCACCTATATATTACTCATTTGGCTTGGAGAAGGAGTGCTTGGAGAGATTACCTTGGACTTCGATATTCATTCAAGAAGAGCCTATCAGCATCAAGGATGCTTCCCCTTATTTTCTATTAATATACAACTGTTGGTTCATTTTCCCTAAATGTGTATGCTCATGTATCATTTATCTTAACATTCCTTGATCACTTAAGCAGGTTTCTTTTGAATATGTTATTTGTATTTGCATGCCTTGGTGTGTCTTCATCTCTTCTGCAGGCTTATAAACACTGTGAGTAGTAGGAACGAACCTGTGATGCAAGTGATTCAAGGTCTTCCAGAAAGGAGATCGAAATAGCATCCGAACGAGGTAGGCCATCTTCTTCGTTTCTCTTTTCAATTGTAACTTTGGAAAGCCTCTGGTAGATTGTCACTTTGGCTGCTAGACCCACTCATTGGGCTAGAGGGATCATCTCTGTAAAGAGAGAGGATTTACCTAGACAATAAGTAGGTATAGACACTTGTCATCAGGAAGTAGTAGGGCTTGGCATGATAGTTTTGGAGGAGACTAGTAGATGAGAGGAGTATGGAGTTTTCGATCAGAGGAGGTAGGATTTGTTGGAGATGGTGGTCCATCCATATTTGGGCTTACCCATTGACGGGGTGAAAATAGGTGCAATGGAAGCCAGTAGATCCATAGTATTTCATGGCCACAACCCTCTCGAAGATTACATAGATAGGGCTTGTAGCACATCTTTCCCATTTTTTCCTATTGTAGAGAAAGGGGCAGGTTTCCCTGGACCAATATTGTTGATTGACCAGGAAGAGAACCTTGAGTTGTGTAGGGACACATATTAGCTTAGTAGAATTGTTCCTTACATAAGTGTCCATGCATTTGATTGGCGAGAAACCATGAGTTGGTATCCTTTTGATGGGGTATCATCCTTAGTTTGGGGCACAATACATCAAGAGCCCTTATCTGAGAGGGTTACTACATGTTTCACTAGGTAGTGGGATGTGGACTGATAGTTCATTAGTGTCTTAGTAGCACTAGTCCAGCATCAATAGAGTGGGGTTAACCTCAACCTATGACAAAGGTTGGATTGGAAAAAGGTGATGAGTTGGTATTTTCTTGATGGAGCAACATTTATAGCCAGACACAGAGCACATTCCGAGCCAAGGGACTTGGGTGATTATTGCCATGGTGGCATTAGGATCCATGTGGGTCTACTAGTAGCAGGTTGAGGTAGAGATGGCCATTGTTGGCTACTTGGGTCCTGACCCAGGTTCACCAGTGAGTTTAGCCAAGCAAATCCCGGTACTACAGGTCCTTTCGGCAACAGTCTGCGGTGCACGGACTGAGGTCTCACCCTAGGTAGTATGGGAGGGAGCTGGAACCAGGTTTCCACACCCTAGGGATGTATGGATGAAGTCTGGGAACCTATTTTGCACACTAGCTTTGTTCCGCGCAGCTGCCTGTCCTTCGCGACTTATGCAACTGTTTCCGCGTAGCTTTGTAAATGGCGTGAAGAGATGCAGTCAAGATCCTTTACCCTTGCTGTGCCTTTATTATATATCTTAACATAATTATGTGGGCCCAATATTCTTATTAATCATTCAACATTCATAACCAATGCGTGCAATCATAAACTGTAAAGAGATGCATAAAAATCATAGAAACAATAACACATAGTATTCCAGAATCAACTTATCCTTTATTAATCCTCTGTTCTAGTACAATCCCAACTCTGCCCTACTCACTCAGCTACAAGGGTCCACACACACAGCTGTGGACTCTACCAAGCCTCTGCGCACACAGCTGCAAAGCCTCTCCCTACTACTACAACCCAAGATTCAGACTTACCGATTCAGAACGAATTCCTTATTCAAATCCCATATAACTTCAGGCTCAAACTAAAAACTGACTTTACACTTAGAGCCTCACTCTATTTATACAATCCCATGGTCCGTGGACCATGGGTAGGTCGAAACACTCTACATTAAATTACATTATTTTAGGGTAGGCAACCCTAGACTCTCGCGCTCCGCGCCCGCATTTTGCGGGGAATTTACATTACAATGACCAAAAGTCAGGCTACAAGCCCCAAAAACCCACTGTGGGGGGATCCGCTACCCAACAGGCCCCCAACACAATCATCGTGACTCGTCCTGAGTCACTCGGCTTGTGCGGTGATCTTCACGCGGAGTCCATTCAACAACTTCTACGCTTTGCTGAAGTCTGCCACACATTCCTCCGCTGTCTGTTGTATCAGTTGTGCGCGACTCTCCGATGCATCGTTGTCAGAGGCACCTTCTTGCTTTAGCACATATGTATCCTACATCTAGGCCAACATTCCCTCAATTGTGGTGGTGACCATGAATGCTTCCTCGAGCCAAGGCTGGATGCGTGATTTAAGCCCAAATTCTTTCTGTTGAGTGGCGTCCACCTGTTCCTTTAGAGCCTAGTCTTCCCTCATTTTGGCTAGCCGCTGAGTAAGGGCGACCGTCTGCACGATCCCCCGGACATTGTCATAGGCCTGCTGTAACTCCCGCACTTCTGTCTCTAAGCGTTGTAGCATTGGGTCTTCCTGTAGTGAGTTGAGGGTGAAGAGTGGCTGATCTAACAGTCACGTGTAGTCTTGTACAACATGCTCTATTGCTTCCAACATCGATTGAATGGAACGGTGGCACTGCTCTCTGACTTTCGGGGCTGTAGAGAGCTGCGCCTTTAGTCGCAGCTCCATGATCTACAAGTTCAGCTACAACTGAACCTTCGCGGCCTCCTCTTGGGTCTTGCGGACTCCAGCTACTAGTTGGTGAATCTTTTCCGCTGTGGGGAGTGCTGCCGGCACAACCAACTCTGGTATGCTGCTACAGGCCTCCTCTATAGCCTGTTCTAATCCCTGGTTTTGTGTGACTAGGTTTTCGCACTACAGACTGAGCTGTTCTAAATTTAACTTCTGCTCGCTCAAGGCTTGGAGGGTGCAACCATCCCTCTCGTGAAGCTCATCAGTTACCCCATCGTGCAGCTGGTATAGGGTTTTCCTAGGAAGGAAGGCCAAATTCAATCCCCAGCTCCTCATTTCACCCTCGGCTTCTGCTAAGACTGCACCTTCTGGTAACACCAAAGTGTTCGTTGTGTGGGTGTGCAACATTTGCTCGGCTTCGGATGCACCTTCTGCAAGGTCTGGTGTCAGCATTCCTGGGGGTTGCACCTATAATGCCTAGAACTGTGCTCTGAGTGCCCCCAACACAGTTGTCTGCTCCATCATCAATTCTTTGAAAGCATCCTTTGTGGCATCGCAAACTGGTTCGCCCATGTCAACAAGGTCTCCCTCGAAGGTCTTTGTTGCCTTTGTCTTTTTTTGTGTGGTTGGCTTCTCTTGGACGTACAGCCTCTTGAGTTGGGTCGATTTTGGTGTAGGGTTCGTGTGTTCGTCTGTCTCAGCCTCCCCCTGTATGTCCTGCTCCATGGACATTTCCTGGCCTTCCTTGGTCTCTTCATTGGGTGCGGTTGTGGTTTCTGTCGTCTGCGCTGTCGCTGCTGCCTTAGCCACCTTCCGCTGCATGGCCGCTTCGTGTTCCTGGTGCTTTCTCTCTGCCAGCTTCACGATGTGCAACTTGGTTTCCTTCTTCCACTGCTGTACTGCAATATTTTCTAGTTTTGCCAAGTCCGGAGAGTGCCACTTCGAACACCATGATGCAATCACGTCGAAGATTGCATCATCCATTGCAATGAACAGAAGCTTCACCGATGTTCGGGCTGGATCCTTTCGCGCTTGGATATACAAATTATGGATATCCGCCTTGAACTTTGTCACGCTTTGTAAACTGTTATATATTGTAGGGGACAAGCGCGGCCTACAGTTGATCCATGTTTGGATGCTTGCCTCCATGAACACCCAGAACACCTTTATCTCGCGAATCCTCATCATGTCTTTTGTAGCCCAAAGTGAGGTGTACCTCACAGCCTCGGGCAGGTTCCTCTCAATGGTGGGAAATTGGCTGTCCTCTGGTAGCTCTCTAGCAACCAACAAGATGTATAAGAGCAACCACGTGTAGTGGAAAGTCTTACCCTACTCCTGGGCCTCCCTACAAATTGTCAAAAACTCATCACAGAGAAACTACACCCAGTTCAACTAGACCCCCTCTATGCATTGCTCTGTCAATGCAATGACAGATGCTAGCACTGTGTCTGTGGAATTTCCTCATTAGCTTGCTAGCCAACAGCTGGGTGGCTATGCACACCCCTTGTTCCTTGATGCTTGCGATTATGTACCCTCGCTTCCTCTTCTCCAGCTTATATTTGTCCTTCATAGTTTTTGCGAGGGCCAAGTTGCTGCTCTTTCCTGATATGGCTGTAGGATTGTTTCCTTTGATGGGAAGCCGAGAAATCACGTGAATTTAATTGGCCATGATGGGAATCAGCTCCTCCAGCTAGAGATACCCATCATGTACTAGGCACAGTAGCTACCGGATGAAAAAAATTGTGATGGGCGCGCGGTGGTAGTGGGGTATCCACCACAGATGGAGTAACCTAGCCTTCTCCACACCGCGTAACCATTTTTGCTACAGTAATTTCTCCGCAGCCAATTGTGGGAACTTCTCGCTGTCCACGAGGTCCTAGTCAGTGAACTTTATATTAGGTACCCATCCCATCGGTGGACCTTCAAACCATATTTCATCCGGAAGGAGCGGGGTCTGGAGCGCACTCTTTGTGGCTTCTAGGTCCTTTAGTATGTTGGTTGTCCCCTTCCACAGGGGGATGTAGGGGAATAACTTTATCGCTGAAGGCACTTGGGAGGCATTCTCCACCTCATCATCTTGTGCTTCAATTTGGGCGATCAGGGCTTGCAAATCTTCCTCCTCTTCTGTTTCAAAGGTGATGACTTTTCCCTTCTCTGCCATTAACAATTTACTAAACCACAGGTTCCGTGGTGATACCCGGACCAGCCCCATTGGCTACTTGTCCTTCAGTGGTCATGGCATGTGTGGGGACTTTGTAACCTTTGGTGCAGCTGCCGCCTCTCTAGGATCCTCCTCGATCATACGGGGCTCTGGGGTAACTTTCGCAAATCGTACCCTGGTTCTCGCAGCTGTCATCGTGTCTACACTGGATCTGTTCGGTCACGTACTCAAGGGTGGCAAGGGTGCTTGGTGCTCAATGCTCTGTACTGGCTCAATTCTTAAACAACCAAGTGTTGCCTCGAGGCTAACCCAATGGATTTTATAGTGTCGTTTGAATTTGAATTCGACCATTCCCTCCACTTTTGAGTCATTAATACCTTCTTGGCGGCAGATCATCTCGTATCTAGCCCTTAATTTTTGTCTTAATTGCCCGCCGCCTGCTCCTTTTTGCCCTAAATTGGACCTCTTGTCATGAATAGTGACACCAATGGTCACCTCCCAACCGACTCGCACAGCAGCGTAGCTCCCTATGCGTGACCGTGACCCGTGTGATATACTGATCCTGTGTGCGACCTCCCTGTCATGCAGCTCCCACAAAGACTCTTTTATAGTCCCACACTCTCTCTCAACTACTTGGAACACTGAGACTGTGCTTCCTACAGATAGTCAGGTGGTCGCACCTGTGGTGCAAGGTTTCAATTTTCCTGCTAGCCCGGGCCGTGGGCACCCCTCAACTACCCTTACACCGTTTATTCTGTCACATTCTTCTGTGTATGGTACATTCCCCTATTTAGTAAGGTGCAGTCACAGCCATGGTAGCAAGGTCACAACTTCTTCTAATGCAGTAGTAGGGCTAGCTAGACCTCGTCCCATCATGCCTATTTTCTTGGCGTGGCCTACTTGCATGACTTCGGTTTTCAGTTTGTTGATTTCTTCATCTAACATCATGCTTTTCTTCCTCCGCCATGCCCAATATTCATCGAGTTCGTGAAGTTTCAGACTCCCTCACCGAATGGCTTCCTGTAACTGCCTAATTCCTTTACCCAGTCCTCACGCCTTGTCCCATGTGTGGGAGTTGTGGTCTGGGGATTATTCTCTGCTCTCCTAGTTTCATCTTGTCTCACCAGTGTTGGGGTCATTTCCACGCTCTGGTTTTTGCTTATTGCCCTATAGGCCCATCAAACCATTGGTATGCGTAGGTCCTAGTCAACTCGTCTCGCCTGGTGAACTCTGTTCATGATTCCGCCTAGCTTTTTGAATGCCCCGTTGTGGAATATTTGTGGTGTGCACCGCATTTCCTACTGCTGCGTTGGGTTTTGATTTTCGATCCTTAATCAGAGATGTGCTTTCACAGCACATGTCTGCACCCATCGACACAGGTGGGTGCGCAAACTGCTTTGTCCTAGCTGCCTGACTCACATTTGATGTTGGGGACTTCCAAACCGTAAGTGCATCCATCTTCTACATTCGCATGCGTTCCCCATAGTCTTCTGATGTGTACTCCACCATCATGTAGGTGTCACATGCAATTCCCATTCCAGCGCACCGTACCGCTTTTGTTCTGGTACTTCACTTTCAAATCTGTTTAAGAATTCATCCACCATTGTTACCCCATCATACGTTGGTATTTCCCTTGCTTCTGTCATCACACACTGCAGTGATCTAATCATCATGTTGCAATTCAGCGTTGTCTCTTCATGTAACTGGTTCTGCCAACATTCTATTTCTTCACCTGAATCTGAAGTACAAGAACTATCGTGCTTCCATGAGATCCTCCCATCTGTAGTCGAGTTCACCTAATCTTGGTCTTGTGTCATTATCTGGTAAATGCAATCCAGCTCATCGTCACTGTCATCGTCACGCACAGGTTCAGTGTAGCATGCTCCTTCGGCTGGATCTAGCAGAACTACTACACGTAGAGACTTTTTCTCGAATACCATCTTCCGCTTCTTTAGGTTGATGAATCGATTCATATCAGTGGCCTAGTCTATTCCTAGCAATGCAGGGTAAGGGTTGTTGTCATCAATAATCTCTATCACCTCAAAGTCCATCTGCATGCTTGCACCTTCGATATCAATTGTTACCCCTTGCAACCTCCCCATGGGCAAGATCTTTTGTTGGTTCACCATCCGTAATTGAATAGGGGACTACTGTAACCCGGGCCTGCCCATGCATTCCCATGTTTGCTTTGGTAACACATTCGCATTCGAACCCAGGTCTAGTATTACCTTATCCATTTCATATTCGCCAATCTGCGCCGTCAATCTCATTTCCCTTCTAGTGCACAGTGTATGCTTCCCCAGTTTCTGAACTACGCACGGTTCACTTGACCCTGCGCACCTAGTGATCAGTTCTTGTAGCCCTTTAACTGCACTATTATCGTGCAGTAGCTTCATGCATGTCTCTAAAAGGGTAGTAAGCATAGAAGGATCCATTCCGGGATCTGGTTGATCCTTACTACATGAAGTAGAGGCCTCCGCGAAGCTCTTCTTAGCTTCCTAAACGTCTCCTTTGTGCATTCCAAATCAAACTCAGGTTCCTTTGTAGAGGCCATGCGAACCCATGTATCCCTTAGGCTACTTCCCCTTATCTTACCCTATGGTCGCGCCGCTTCTGAGCACCATATTCACATTTGGGTCTTCTTCGCGTGGTTCAGACCTCATCATTTGAATATTCTATGTTGGAGTAGGCTGAAGTACCCCTTTCTTGCGCATCTGCATGATCAACGTAGGACAATCTACTGCTTCATGATCGAATTGAGCACAGTACAAACAAGATAGTCTTGTTAGGTTGGTACAATCGTGGGTGTAGTGCCTTGGTCCTCTGTAATTGTAACAGATTAACTATCTGTGGCCCCTTCCTGGTCCCATTCCTCCTCGGCCTCGACCGCGGCCCTCAAATCTAGCGTGCACCATCCCCGCGGCTAGGTTGAGGCCTCATGTTTTTGTCTACATTCTATATGCTGGGGTTTTCTCCATCATTAACTCGTAGCTGTGACAAGTACGCTCGTCGTGGCCCACCAACCTACAGAAATTACAAAACAGCTGCTGTGGAGTATGTGTATTCTTCTGCAATAGACGACAGTTATCCGTCGTGTGCTTTCCTGCTATCTGACAGATTACACACCATAGTGCAGATACCGTACTTGGCCCTGCCTGTGCATGTGGTCTCAACAGCATGGGTCCCCCTCCTACCAAGTAGTTCACGAATACTGGACAGTGGTCTTTGTCATGGCCCTGGCCTTTGCATTTTAAGCAACATACTTCTTCGCACGCCTCTAGCCGTGGCGCCCGATCCTTCTTCAAACTCTGCATCTCCAAGCATAGATTCTATAGTTCCGTGTGGATTTCTTGGACTCCCAACCCCGGATCCCGTATCAGTGTTTCATGCAACCTCATTGCCATTTCCAACACTTTGGCCTGGGTTGAAAGCTTCTGCTGTGACAGCGCCGTCCTCAGTTGTGGTGTCAAAGACGCCATAAACCACACACAATGTTGCACATCGGTTAGCGTCATATTAGCCTCACGGATCGTACTCTTTAGCTGCTAATCCAGATCCCATGGGGTCTCGTCTGGTAGCATCACGATCTCTTTAAATCTGATGATTGACTGTGTCTCTGATTTCGGCTGGCTAAATTCTCTATTCAACGCATTTTGAATCTCCGTTATTCCTACATTTGGGTGATCATTCGAGTGCTTGATATACCATGTCAGTGCGCGATCCTCCAGCGTGCTCACCAATGTGGCCTTCTTAATGTTGTCATCCGTAACCCCTTGTGCTTCCCACAATGCTCTTACAACGAACCAGAACTGGTCCGGATCCTCATTCCCTATCCCTCTGAATATGGGTAGCTTGATCGCACTCGCCATGCTGAATTGCAGGTTTGATGGAGGTAGGGTGGGTGAAGATGGAGGTGAAGTAGGTGAAGTAGGTGATGGTGTAAGTGGAGGTGATAATTGCGGAATGCGCTGTCTGATCAGACTGACCGCACTTCTCAGAGAAACTCGAGCGCGCTCTTCGTCGCTCTCTCGTGAAGGTGAAATGAAGGGATTGTTTCCTAACCCTTCGGTACCCTTATAGATATTTCCACTCCGTGTCGTTCCAAACATTAATGTATTCACATCACCCATTTTTCACATAACATTTTCTTAATCTAGGTATTTAGGGATTTAATGTACCTACCTCACGGTCCCTTGAGAAAACATCACTCTCCTTCACTGTAGCTCACGGTCGTGTCTATCGCAAAATAAGTGATAAATCCCCCTATTATTTGGTTGAGCCAATGGTCCATAGCTTGTGTGATCTTATCTTCTGATGCCTCTAGTCTGCGCACTAACTCCGGAGTCCACACTATCGGTTGATCGAGCTTGTACCTTCCCTAGCTGTCGGCTAACCTCGCGATCCAATCATACAGTTCATAAGAGAAGGATGTGAAGAAGATCTCATGGATTTCCATATACACGTAGCAATCCAGCCACCTCTTATCAGATATTTGCGGAGTTTTGTTTTCCTGTGTCATGAACTCATGAAGCTTCTTGTCCAACCACTCTTCAATTTCCTCCTTTGTAGGGTTCCAATGGCACGACATCAGACATCCCTTAGGCAGATTGTGGTTCCCGCAATGGAACCATTTGTTGGCTACCTGGGGCCTAACCCAGGTTCAGCAGTGAGTTTAGCCAAGTAAATTCCTGTACTACCGGCCCTTTCGGCAATAGTCCGCAGTGCGCGGACTGAGGTCTCACTTGAGGTAGTATGGGAGCATTCTGGAACCAGGTTTCTGCACCCTAGGGATGTCTGGATGAATTCTGGGAAGTATACGAACCGATTCTGCGTGCTGGAGCTATTCCATTCAACCGCCTGTCCTTCGCGACTTATGCAACTACTTCCACGTAGCTCTATAAAGGGCGCAAAGAGATGTGGTCTAGATCCTTTACCCTTGTTGTGCCTTTATTATAGATCTTAATGTAATTATGTGGGCCCAATATTCTTATCAATCATTCCACATTTATAACCAGTGCGCAAAATCATAAACTGTAAAAATATGCATAAATATCATAGAAACAATAACACATAGTATTCCAGAATCAACTTATCTTTAATTAATCTTCTATTCCAGTACAATCCCAACTCTGCCCTGTACACTCAGCTGCAGGGGTCCGCGCACACAGCTGCAGAGTCTCTCCCTACTACTACAACCCAAGACTCCAACTTACCGATTCAGAACGAATTCCTTATTCAGAAACCCATATCACTTCAGACTGAAACTAAAAAATGACTTTACACTTAGAGCCTCGCCCTATTTATACAATCCCATGGTGCACGAACCATGGGTAGGCCAACACACTCTACATTAAATCACATTATTTTAGGGCGGACAACCCTAGACGCTCATGCTCTGCGCCTGCATTTTGCGGAGTCTTTACATTACATTGACCAAAACTTGGGCTACAAGCCCCAAAAACCCACTATGGGGGGATCCGCTGCCCAACAACCATGGGATCTGTTATCATCAAAATTTTCATTTTTGTAATTTTTATAAAATGCTGACCACTGCGTTCTAAACATTAAAGGTTGTAATAAACAAGTTAACTCTCCTAGCAATGTTTCTAAACCGATATAATTGGAAAATTAAATATCACTGACAACAAGGATAATGTTGTTTTCCCATTTCTAGGACAAGTCAATTATCAGCGATTAAGTTATTTTTAAATATTTGAAATGCTGATTGTGTTCGCCACATCAACGTCAGTATTTTGAGAGCATATATCTTTGTTATATTCAAATGGGTAAAGTACACATTTAATTGTGTTTACCGATGTAATTATTGAGAATGCCATGTGATCAATTCCTTTGTATCAAATGAACTTTGATTCAAAATCATGACTAAGAGTGATGTTATGTTTTAACTTAACACATAATTGCATTCGCTGTATCTTAAACCTCATGTACTGTAAGTATTTATATGGGTAAGTTATTAGAGCTTTCCACTTGGTGATTGAAACTATTTTCACGGCAAGGACACAACATCGAATCCTACGGAAAGTATCAGCTAGAATGGGAAAGGGAGGCATGCTAGACCAAACTCCGCCTAAAGCGTTGGAGCTATTATGTGTCTATCCTGATCTTCTACATTTCTTCCAGCATGCAGGGTGGAGTCGGTTCTTCTATCGGTGTTCCGATTACCATGATTTGGTAGCTCAATCATTTGCAACAGGTTTTGATGGGAGCCATGTAGATTTCAGTGGTCTAACATTTGAAGTCACAAAGCACACAGTTTCTGAAGCCACAACTTTGCACATTAACAGTGATAGGGTTTTCCAAACCTGTATTCTTCCAGGAATATATGTTCCATCTTTCTTCGATGAAGATCACAGAGAAGAAAATTGGAAGTTCAGTGTTTGAAAAGACTAGCTACAAGAAAAATGGTATGCTCTCTTGCAAATTTTCCAACAATATTTTACTTTTGAGGATCGTTATAATAGCATCAATTTGTATGATTTTTACTTGTTACCACATTTAGATGGGAAGATTAGGATCAAACCTTGCTTCTACTTCATGGAAAGCCTCAAGCACATGGCTGCTAGGTACAGAGCTAAGGTTAACCCTTATTCACATTTTATTTATCACAAGGCACTTGTTAGGGTCCTATATTTTATAGGATGAACTGACTATTTGCTAATAATTTTTGTATATGAGATGTTGTGTTGGGAACGAGATCCCCCAAAGGGCAATTTTGGGGCTAAAAGCCCATGTTTGAGGGAAAACTTGTAATAAAATGGTAAAGACTCCACATTTTGTTGTCGCGGAGCACGTAGGTGTTATAAGTCATAAAGGGTTATCTGCCCTTATTTTTGTAAAGTAAATTTGGCTGTAAGAGATCTACCCATGGTCCGTGGACCATGGGATTGTATAAAAAGAGTTATTCTCTAAGTAGTTTTAGAGACACACAATTTAAGAGAGGGATATCTCTGAAGTAAGAAGTCTAAGTTTTGGGTCGTAGCATAGGTAGAGGCTCTTCAGCTAAGTGCACAGAGGCCTAGAGTTGAAGTCCACAACTGAGTGTGCAGACCCCTGCAACTATGTGCGCAGGGTGAATAGAGTCTATAATCACTTGGAAGAGATTAATAAAGAGAAGTATTCTACAATTTTTGTGTCTTTGTTCCGATTAATGCATCTTATCATTTTATGTGTGAAATTACTTTATAACAATTATGTGATGTGCGAATGTGTATGATTATATTGGATAACTGAACACATATAAGAATATCTTTTTACGCACTGCTAACTGTGAGTAACTATTAAGATAAGTAAGACACTTAGACTAATCAAGGAATATGCATGGTACGCTGCCTTGGCAGCGCAAAAGGGTCTAGATCAAGGGTTAATAGGGTTTTGTGAAGGACAACCGAACCCTTTCATGGAGGTATTGAAGGACAGAAGAGAAGACATATCTGCCAACCCTAGAGCAAAGTGACCTACGCAAAGGCAGGAATAAAGGGAATAAAAAAAAATCACGACCATCTCAGGGTGCGGAAACGTTATTCCAGAATCCCCCCATACTACTTCGGGTGAGACTTCAGTCCAAGCTTTGCGGGATGGTGCCAAAAGGGTCAGTAGTGTAGGGATTTGCTTGGCTAATTAACGTTGAACTTGGGTCAGACCCCCTCAAGCCAACAAATGGTTCCATTACCGGGACCAAAATCTGCATAAGAGATGTGTGATGTCATATCACTGGAATCCAATGAGGAAAGGGATTGGAGACTGGTTGGATAGAAAGATCCATGAATTTGTGGCACAGGAGAATAGAAGCCTGCGACTGTCAAAATAAAGTGGTTGGACAGGTACCCGTATACAGAGATCCACGAGATCTTTTTTTTGCTTCTTTTTGATTGAGCTATACGAGTGGATCGCGAAGCTAGCAGATAGCCAAGGAAGTTGAAAACTTGACTGAGTGGGGTTATTTTTCAGTACATTGTAATGTTGTTTGGATTGAAGAATGTGCCTCTGATTTTCTCGCACGTAGTCATTGCTGCGTTTAAAGAGTTTATTCATAAATTCCTGGAAGTGTGCTTTGATGATTGGATTGTGTTCAGGCTGATGAAACGCCATGTAGCAATCAAGTGCCTGATGTTGGATACCTATCAAAGATACCAGATCATGCTCAACCTAAAGAAGTGTATGTTTTGTGTTCCCTTTGGGACCTTGTTGGGTCATGTGGTTTGCAGACAGGGACTGATGGTAGATCCCATGAAGATCATAGTGATACTGAACTTAGAAGCACATAGGAGTGTGAAACAGCTGTGCGCTACCCTAGGACATACGGGATATTACAAAAAGTTTATCAAAGGCTATGCCCAAATCACCACGCCTATTGAGAAATTTCTAAAGAAGGATGTCACATTCTGCTGGAATGAAGAGTGTAAGAAGAGCCTAGATGTATTGAAAGAAAATATGGTCACTGCGCTGATCCTCATCTTCCCGGATTGAAATAAGGAGTTTCACGTACATGTCAATGCATCATGTATAGCGTTGGGAGCAGTACTGACATAGGCTGGTGGAGAAGACCTGGACTACCCTATCGCATTTGCAAGTAGAAGTTTATATAAAGCATAGAAGAACTATTCCATTACAGAGCACGAAGGGTTAGCTATGGTATATGCGCTCCAGAAATTTAGGCATTACTTGTTGGGAGGCCATTTTAAGATGTGCACAGATCATTCCGCTCTAAAATACCTGGTCAATAAGCGCGTGTTGGGGGGAGATTTTTCAGATGGTTGTTATTGTTCCAGGAATATTATTTTGAGGTTATTATGAAGCCTAGACAACTTATCCTGGGACTAGACCATCTATCACACATCGAAACAGGGGAAGAACCCACTAATTTAGAGGAAGGATTGCCTAACGCACAACTATTTGTAGTACACTTCACAGATGGTCCTTTTGAACATATAATACACTTCCTAACGACATGAACTGCCTCGGAAGGATACATTGTCCAGCAGAAGGAGGAACTAGTGGTGCTCACGGCAGATTTTCCTATCATAGTTGGGAATCTATACAAAATGGGGTCTGATGAGATATTGTGATGATATGTACGCAAGTTTGAAAGATGTAGCATCCACGCAGATGCTCATGGGGGTGCCGTGAGAGGAAATTATGCAGGGAGACTGACTGTGCAAAAGATTCTACATGCAGGGTTGTGGTGGTCAACCCTCCATCAGGATTCAAAAGTGTATTGCAAGGCGTGCGATGTATGTGAAAGGACTGGAAGGCCATCACGGAGGGATGAGATGCCTCTGAATCCTCAGATGATGTTGCAACCCTTTGATAAATGGCTGATAGATTTTGTGGGACCCGTTCAGCCCCAAGGAAAGAGAGGAGCGAGATACATTATCACCATGACAGAGTATTTGACTCATTGGGCGGAGTCACAGCCTGTGAAGGACTGCACTTGAGCAACTGCTGCAAAGTTCCTCTTTGAGCATGTACTAACGCAATTTCCTATCCAAAGATCTTGATGAGTGATTACATACGCACTTTCTGAATGACACGATCAATGCGCTAACAGAGGAATTTCAGGTATATCACCAGAAGAGCACGCCTTATAACTCGTAGGCTAACGGGACGATCTAAGCAATCAATAAAGTACTGGAGAATGCACTAACCAAGGTTTGCGATGCTCAACAAAGTGACTGGGACCTACGCATACCCGCAGTATTATGGGCTTATTGAATGACATTCAAGAAGTTGACTTGACAAACCCCTTTTAGGATTGTCTATGGTGTTGAAGCTATAATGCCTATGGAATATATTGTGCCTAGTCTGCGCGTACCAGCACTCATAGGAATGACGGATTATGGAGCCCTAGAAGAGAGGCTCGCATAGTTGGATGAGCTTGAGGAAGAGATATTTCTAGCTGGATTTCACGAACAGGTCCAAAAGAAGCGCGAAAAGGCATGGCATGATTGACACATTAAGCTGCGCACCTTTAAGTTAAATTACCTAGTTTTGTTATATGATAGTAAATCTAATAAATTTCCAGGAAATTTCAAGATGCACTAGTTAGGGCTTTATGTCATGAAGGAGATTACTGACGAAGGAGTAGTAAAACTAGACAAATTGAATGGAGATCCCTTCCCAGGAAAGGTTATTGGCAGTCGATTGAAGCCATACACCAATGGTCCGACCATGTGACTAGATGAAGGTAGCACAGTCTTAGCACTCCAGGAAGCTAAAAGGAGGCGCGGGACTATAAACTACACCACCCGGGTTCGGGAGCTGCGTGATTGGAGGATGGTGTGAAGCAAGGAAGTTTCATAGGGTCTGTGGCAACACGAAGGGAGTTGCACTACCCAAGAAGAAATCGCGCACACTGATCAGAAAGTGCTCGTTAAAGTCACTGTTCATGATTTGACAGTTGAAATGTGGCCAAATGGAGTGGGCAACTGACATTTAAGATGAAATTTATTGCTCGGATCCTGAAAATCTACCACCAATCTAGGATTAATGAACCGAATTTGGGGGAACGGTCGGATTTGAATTCAAAATGCACTATAAATTACAAGTGGTTGTCCAGCAAAAACACTTGGCATTTTGAGAATTGAGTTGTTGATCTCTCAAGCGCACATGAATCATGAGCACTATGAACTTCTTATCGCTACTAAAATATTTGAGACTTTGCCGAGGGAAACACAGGAGTTCTTGCATAAAATCATGTCGTCACCCGCAAAAGTCAGAGATACCGAAGGAGAGAAGTTAGCACCGGAAGTGAAGATTGAAGTAGAAGTGGATACTCCAAAGGTCGCTGAGGTGCTCACTGAGGTCCCTAAATCGTTGAGAATGCTGAGACCAAAGCTGACACACACCAAAGAAGCCTTGAAATATAAGAAGGGAACGCAGCCTGCAATACCAGTGTGTCCATTGCCAAGGTGAAACCCACCAAAATCCACCGCGCAGGAGAAAGGCAAGGCCATAAATTTGGAACCAGAGGAGGAAGACAATGAAGACATCAAGATGGATGATGAGGATGTGGGAGTTGAAGTAGAGGAAGTTGAGACGTAGGGCACATACCCTATTACTCAGTTGTTGGAGTATGTTCCTCTACAGAGGCCTAAGTCCAAGGTGTTGAAGGACATTGATGAGAGTAAGACTCCCCTGTAAACCCCTCTACTACCAGACGACATTGTTTTTTATGGTCCGTGCTTAGCATGAGTGCCATTGCTGAAACTTGAAGACTGGGACTTGGCGGACCATGAAATGTTCCCACATCTGGCGACCAAGCAGCTAATGCGCCGCATCATTGACACGAATTTGGGGATGACTGCATTGGAGCCGCGGAGGTGGCTTAAGGGAGTAGAAAATGTAGGGTTGCTCAACCTGCTCTGGGTGCCGCACTACAACCACACCTCGGTAATAGTTTTGGTCATCAAGTAGCTACTGTGCTTGGTGCATGATGGGTGTCTATGGCTGGAGGAGCCAATACCCATCATAGATAGGTTGATTCATCGAATAATGTGATTTCCATATACAAGAGAGAATCCAGCCATGATATTTGGTGGAAAAGGTGGCGAACAAGCTCTCGCGAAGTCAATGAAGGATAACTTTAAACTAGTGAAGAAGCCACATAGAGATGCTATATCCAATATCTGTGACCCCGCTGTGAAGGTAGTAACACAGATCTTAGTGGGGAAGGTAATGAGGAAGTGGCACGTCGATGAGGTGCCAGTGCCTGTTGTTGCACTCGCAACATAGTGCGCTGAAAGAGTCTAGTTCAACTAGTCAGACTACCTTCGCGGAGAGTTCCTGGTGAACTGTCATGAAGCACAAGAGCTCAGTCAGAAATTCCACTACGCATGGCTCTTGCTGTCAATTGTGTTGGTAGCATGGGATCTGCCAGATGATAGCCAGTTCCCTTCGATCATGGTAGACCTCCTTCAAGCAATGAAGTACACTTCACTGTGGGCAACCAAGGACGCGTAGTGAGTTAGGGACAACAAGATCTTTTGGATCTTGATGGAAATGAACATTTGGATGGCCATCAATCACAAGCCATGATTTTCGCCTACGGTGTACGCAAACATGTAGGGCTACGCCGAATTTAAGGCTGACTTCAATCGAGTATCCATCAGGGTGCACAAGGACCCTACGCAGAAATGGTATGACTTTCCATATTTGGCAATGGATGATGCCATTGATGTTGTGCTTAATCAATGGCAGGTAGAGTGGCACTCTATAACAAATTTGGCAGTCGGTAGAAGAAAGTCTGCCACATAGAAGAAAAAGGAGGAGGCCAAGCTTAAGATGACATAGCTAGCTGAGAAGAGGAAAAAGGAGGCCATTAATAAGGCTCAGGTGGAGTGTGAGGCCATGAAGAAGATAGGTGGGACAAGGCAAGGCTCTGAAAAAGGTGCGAGGTCGCCTTCACCTGAGACAGAGGAGGAAACAAATGCACAACATGGCACAAACCCTTAGGAGATGTTCGACTACATTAAGTGCCCAAGAGAGCTGGAGAAAGGAGGGCAAAAGAAGAAATCAAAGGCAACCAAGACCTCACTAGACCCCATTACATTAATAGATGGTGATTTACATGATATTGGTGACACAGTGAGGGATGTCACCGCGGAGGCCCTGCAATATTTTGAACAGTAGTAGTAGATCATCCTAGGGGCCATCCAGACAGGGTTGCAAGAGTTGGAGATCCACATGTTGCAGGCTGGTACGGTGTCTACCAGCCTGGCTATCGACACTTCAGAGGCTACCGATATGCTGTGCATGAAGACTGCCAGTGTGATAGTGCTGCGGGATGGAGCACTGACCACAGAGAAGGAGGCTGACAAGCTCAGTGTTAGCACCCTATAGGGAGTAGGGTTGAACCTGGTAGGGCTCCAGCGTGAAGCACTCCACCTTTTGTAGGATGGAGTAATTGCAGAACTGAGGGCCCGAGAGCACTATGCCGTCCAGGTGATTAGTGAACAGAGGATCAATAACGAGAAGATGGCCCTACAAAGAAATACTACAATTGCCGCTGAGACCAAGGTGATGAATCAGAGAAAGCACATTTTGCAGGTCATTAAGGAGGCATGCAAAATCGTCCCAGAGTTGGCCATTCTAAAGGAAGAGCCAGTCGAGGTACACACTCGCAAGTTGGCCATAGGGGTGTGCGACACTCGGACTGAGATGGCACGGGTTTAGTTAGAGTTGAACCTACATATTATAGAGTTAAAGTTGAGGGCCCAGCCTTCAACCTCGCCAAAAGTGAAGGAACAACAAGCAACTGCTATCATAGAAGCAGTAGCGGCGGTGGACAGTGCAGTAGAAGACTACACGCAGTTGTTTGAGTAGTCACTTGAAGTCCTGACTAGCTTGTAGGAGGATCCCAATGTACAAAGGCTAGAGACGGAAGCACGTGAGCTACAACAATGCTATGATGAGGTTAAGGGAACAACATGAACCATCACGCTGACACAGAGACTAGCCAAGTTGTAGGAGGCAAAGCAGCTAAAGGAACATGTGAACGCGGTGTTGCACAAGGAAGAAGTGCTCAAGGCAAGACTAAAGCCCTGGCTGGATGAGGCTTACACAATAACAGGGAATATCAAAGGCAATCTTGTGACTCTGCAGGCAACACAACAGAAGCTTTAAGCTGACACCATAGGAGCAGTAACCGAGAAGATAGTGGAAGACACGAAGTAGGCAGTAACTCAGTGCAGGGCCAAAGATGCGGTCATACAGGTTGAGCTGGAAGGAATTTTCGTAAAGATCTCCACACCTACCAAGTGCCTCGAGGATGAGTCAAGTTGTTTGTGTTGGGAGCCTGTTGGGAACGAGATCCCCCAAAGGGAAGTTTTGGGGCTCAAATTTTGTAATAAAATGGTAAAGACTTCGCATTTTTTGGTCACGGAGCGCATAGGTGTTATAAGTCATAAAGGGTTGTCTGCTCTTAGTTTTGTAAATTAAAGTCGCCTGTAAGAGATCTACCCATGGTCCACAGACCATGGGATTGTATCAAAAGAGCTAAGATCTAAGTAGTTTTAGAGACACATGATGTAAGAGAGTGATAGCTCTGAAGTAAGAAGTCTAAATTTTGGGTCGTAGCATAGGTATAGGCTCTTTAGCTGAGTGCGCAGAGGCCTAGGGTGGAAGTCTGCAGTTGAGTGTGCGAACTCTTGAAGCTATGTGTGCAAGGTGAATAGAGTCTATAATCAATGGAATAGATTAATAAAGATAAGTATTCTACAATTTCAGTGCCTTTGTTCTGATTAATGCATCTTATCATTTTATGTATGAATTTCCTTTATAATGCTTATGTGATGCGCAAATGTGTATGATTATGTTGGATACCCAAATGCATATAAGGATATCTCTTTATGCATTGCTAACTGTGAGTAAATATTAAGATAAGTAAGACACTTGGACTAATCTAGGAATCTGCACAGTACATTTCCTTGGCAGCGTGAAAGGGTCTAGATCAAAGGTTAGGGCTACACGAAGGATAGTTGAACCCTTTCGTGAAGGTATTGATGGATAGAAGAGAATACTTGTCTTCCAACCCTAGATCGAAGTCACCTGTGTGAAGGCAGGAATAAAGGGAATAAAGCGACATCACGACCATCTCAGGGTGCAAAAACATGGTTCCAGCATCCGCCCATAGTGCTTTGGGTGAGACTTTAGTCTGCACTCTGCGAGCTGATGCCAAAAGGGCCAGCAGTGTAGGGATTTGTTTGCCTAATTAACGCTGAAGCTGGGTGAGGCCCCCTCAAGCCAACATGTTGTAAATAATCTTTCATTCTACAAGTTATTTCCAAAAAGAAAGAAAAGAGAAAATGAAGAAAAAATAAAAGAGGGGATACAAAAACAAGAAAAATATATATATGTGAAAATAAAATAAAAAATAAAAAATATGAAAAAAAATAGAAAAATAATGAAAAATACCCCAAATAGAAGAAGTGAGCAAATCTAAATGCCACTCAAAAAATGAAAAATGCATCACTAATACCTTAGAAATTTTGTAATATGCTACTAGTCAAAATTCCACATTGAAGTAGATTAGTTATTTTAATCACACTATTTTAACATGATTAGGATGGATTAAATAAAATTAGTTTAAGTTAGTGAGTAATCAATCACACAATTTAATCATGTTTGAATTAGATTAGTGTTGGCTTGTTGGGGCCTGACCTAGGTTTAGAGTTAATTAGCCAAACAAATCCCTGTACTACTAGCCCTTTTGGCAATAGTCCACGGAGCATGGATTGAGGTCTCACCCGAACTAGTATGGGCGGGTGTTGGAACCAAGTTTCCGCACCCTTGATATGTCTGAGGGGTTGATTTGGTCCAACTATGAGTCCCTTCGTATAGGTTACTTCACGCACTTCCCTTGCCTTCGCGCCTTGATATATTCGCCTTCGTGCAGCCTTACCCAGGGGCTGTGGGGCTTTTGTGCTGCTGGAGTAGCGATCTACACTATCGCCCTAAGTCACACCCGATTTCTTACTTATCTTCTTATAACAATTAGTTATCTTCGCGTAAACATATGGTTATATTATATTTACTTATTTCACACATTCATATGAGTTCTTAGAGTAAATAAACAATAAACTTGCATTTCATACCCAATAATGTATAAAATAGGAAAATATACACAGAAATATGGTAAAACTTATCTTTTATTAATTCTTCGCACAATTACAGACTCAACCTACCCTGCGCACTCAGCTGCATAGCCTTCTGCTACTCTCAACCCAAAGACATGACTTACACTTCAACTCAATACTTCATTGATTCCTCATTCGATTGATGTCTCTCTTACACTTAGAGCGTTACCCTATTTATACAATCCCATGGTCCGCAGACCATGGGAAGCTCTTTCAACCGACAATACATTACAAAAACAAGGACAGACAATCCTATGACTCTATTATGACTCTGCGCTCCGCACCCACAAATCGCAGAGTCTTTACAATAGACTTAGTTAAAACATGGGCTTTAAGCCCCAAAACATGCTTTGGGGGAATTCCACGCCCAATAGGTCCTCAACACAAACATCGTGACTCACCCTCGAGTCACTCTGTCGGTTCGGAGATCTTCGCATGGAGACCCTCCAACTCTGCTCGAACGGCTACAAGGTTGGCAGCGCACTAAGTGGTTGCCTATTGAATCTCGTGTACTCGTTGTTCAGAGACGATGTGTTAGAACTACTCCCCTGCATTTGTTCCTGCATCCCCTACATCTGTGTGAGCTTGCCTTCAATTGTTGCTATGATTATGAAGGCGTCATTGATCCAATGTTGAACACACGCCTCCAAAACTGCTTCTTTGTGTCGCGCTGTGTCCACTTGCTCTTTCAGTGCTTTGTCTTGTTTCATTCATGCGAACCTCTGAGTGAGGGCCACCATTTCCACGGTCCCTTTGATGCTAACGTATCGATACTGGAGATCACACACCTCTATCTCTAAGCGCTAGATGTTAGGGTCCTCCTATAGATTGGTGAGGACCTCGAATGACTCTTCCAACATTCTAGTGCAATCCCTTACTGCACTACTAATCTCCTCCATCCTTGATGTAATAATGTTGGCGCATTTTTCCCTTACTTCTGGAGGAGTGGATGGCTGCGCTTTTAACCGCAGCTCTGCAATCTGAAGGTTCAGCTTTAGTTGAACCTTGGCCATTTCTTCTCGCACCTCACACACCCCTACCACTAGTCTCTGGATGCATGCCTTTGCTAGTGCTTCTATTGGGATGGCCATCTCATGGACCATCTGGTAGGCTTCTTCTAGTACCTGTACCATCTGCCTGTTCTGCGACACGTCCTTGTCACACTGCAAGCTCAACTGCTCCATGTTGATCTTCTTCTCGCTCAACACCTGCAACGCACAACTCTCTCCCTAGCCCATAGTTCTACAGTAATCCCATCCTGCAGAACATAGAGCGTCTCCCACTGGAGTGCAGCCATGTTGATCCCTATCCCTTTTATTTCACTAATCATAGGTCGGTCGGCCTCATTTGCTATAACCAGTGCCCCTTCTGGTAGCACTATTATGTTGGTTGTCCGTGCGCGTAGCATTTGCTCGACTGCAGTTGTCCCTACTATGAGACTAGTTGAAAGAGTACCAGCCTGAGGAGTGTGCAATTGAAACTATTGAATCTGCGCTCGAAGGGCCCCCAAAACAATTTGATTCTCCTACGCAACATTCTAGAGGGCCTCTATCGTGACGTCGCGCACCATCTCTCCTATATCATGCAGATCACCCTTAGTGAGGGTGATCAGGTTGATTGACAGCTTTGATGCTTTCACCTTCTTGTGTGGCCCTGTCTTCCTGCACGAGCACTGGAACTTCAATTGTGTTGACGCTGTTTGTGGGTTCGTGCCACCCTCCTCTTCCTCTATTTCCATCTCTTTCTCCTGCCCAGGTGAAGGTGACTTCTGGCCCTCGCCCACCTTCTCTACTGCCTCCTGTGATGTTGCTGCTGCAACCTTTTTCTATTCTACTACTGTTTGCTCAGCGTCTCATGCTTGATGTTCTTTTGCTGTCGTTGCTTCTTGCCTTCTCTTTTCTACCAACTATGCAATGCGTAGTTTGGTCTCCTCTTTCTTCTTCTGCGCAGCAGACTTCTCCACCACGACAATGTCTGGGGTGCACCACTCCAGCGGCCATGTCTCCAGTACATCGAAAATCACATCATCGGTGGCTATGAAGGGTAACTCGCTCCACTTCTTAGCATGGTCCTTATGCGCCCTGAGGTATATGTGATGAAAGTCTACTTTAAACTTTGCAAAACTTTGCAGGCTGTTGTAGATAGTGGGTGATAACCACGACTTGTGGTTAATCCCCATTCTAATGTTCATCTCCATGAACACCCAGAATATATTGATGTCATGCATCTAGTTCGTGTCCTTCATGGCCCAAAACGAAGTGTACTTCGCGCCTCCAGAAGATCCCTCACAATCATGGGGAACTGGCCATCCTCCGACAATTACCCTACCACTAGCACTACGAACAATAGAAGCCATGCATAGTGGAATGTTTTTCCTTGTTGTTGTGCCTTGTGGAAATTCTCCAGGAACTCTTTGCGCATGAATTCAGACCAGTTAAACTGGACCCCTTCTGCGCATTATTTAACAAGTGCCACCACCACGCAGGTACCTCGTCCGCACGGTGCTTCCGCATGACCTTACCCACCAATATCTGAGTTGCCACCCTGACTGCTTTGTTGTTGATACTGGAGATCGCGTAGCCCCTCTTCTTCTTTTCCAACTAGTATTTCTTCTTCATGGCCTCCGCGATGGCAAAATTATTGCTTTTCCCCTCTAAGATGTCTGTAGGGTCCTCTCCTTTACAGGGGAGTTGGATAATGCAATGGATTAAGTGGTTTGTGATGTGAATGGGCTCCTCTAGCCACAAACACCCACCATGCACCAGGCAAAGCAGCTGCCTGATGATGAAGATCATCACTAGAGCATGATGGTAATGCGACACCCAGAGCAGGTTTAATAACCCTGCCTTTTCAACTCTGCATAACCACTTTCGCAGCTCCAATTCTATAATCCCTACCGCAGTGTTATGCTTGGGCTTCATGAGCTACACAGTCTCTAGGTAAGGGAATTTCTCATGGTCAGCGAGATCGCAATCTTCAAACTTCAAGATTGGCACCCATCCCATGTGCATGCCCTTAAAGATGATGTCGTCCGAGATGAGCGAAGTCTGGAGAGAGCTCTTGCTCTCGTCGAGGTCCTTGGGCACTTTTGCCTTCCCCTTCCACACGGGGATATAAGTGGGAAACATTGTTGGAGGGTGCATAGGATCGGTTTCTTCCTCCATGCCCTCGTCCTCATCTTCTTCAATTATGAGGTCCTCCAAGTCTTCTTCCTCCTCATCGGTTTCTAGGTTAGCTACTTTCCATTTTTCCTCCATCGTTAATCTGGTGCACAGAGGGTTTCGCGGGACCACACGCATCGGAATCATTGGTTGTTTATCTTTATTTGGTCTCGCCATGCACGACGATTTAGGGATTTCCGCAAAACTGCGACGCATTTAGGGGCATCTTCCACAGTCAGGGCCTATGTGGCCTCTTCGGTGGTCGTCTCTGCAATTTCCCTAGCTTCCTCAGATGCTACCATCTTGCTCATCCAGAAATCTCTCAATTGCTCATTCAGGGGATCAATCAATGCTCTACATAGGACAAAAAGGTCTTGGTTCAGGACACTCAGGGCGCACAACAACTCAATTCGTAAATGACCAAGTGTTGTTTGCATGGTAGCCCTTTGTATTTTATAGCGCCTTTTGAATTTGAATTTGACCATTCCGCCAAAATCCGGTTCGTTAATGCTCCCTTAGTGGCAGATATTCCCAAATCTTACCCATAAAGTGCGTCTTAATTATGTGCCACCCGCTCCATTTGGTCTCAAGTCAAGCATCACATTGTGAATAGCACAGCCCCCCTTGCATGGTCGCAGAGCTTGTGACACTTTTCTCCTGCACACAGCTCCCAACATTGCACTGCTCCCGAGAAGAATAGTTTATAGTCTTGCGCCTCCTTTCAACTACCTAGAGCGCTAAGACTATACTTTCCATGGCTAGTCAGGTGGTCGCGCCACCTATATAGGGCTCCAACCATCATCCATCACTTTTCCTGCAAAACATCCACCTTTTATTGTTACTAGATGCATCCCACACTTTAACATCTGCAGCACGCCACCATGGGTGATCCCTTTAGTAATATATGGTCCAATCCAAGGCATCAAGCTGATCAACTCTTGGTAGTAGTCCCCAAATTCATCAACGTAATCGTGCGCACCCTATTTTATCACCCTGGTTTTCTTATTGAGAAAATCCTTCTTTATTTCGTCCTCCAGCTTCTTGACTTCTGCTTCCACCAGAGCACTTTTCTCCCTTAATCGCACCCTTTCTTTCATAAGTTCTTGGAGCCTAAGATCACCCTGTCAGATTTCTTCCTTAGGTCCCAAGAATTCTACTTCGTTCAGCTGCGCAATCCCTTCTTCCAAGGCTCCGCGAGCCGTCATATCTACTGGTGCTGCTATGCATAGACTAGACATATTATACTCTATAGGGATTATAATGTTCGCTCCATATTCCAGCCTTGGAGGCCTCTGCTCCATCAGTGTCTTGCACATTGTCCTATAAGCCCATAGAACTACTAGTATGCACAGGTCCCAATTACTCTGTTGTGCATTATATACCTTGTTCAGTGCTTTGCATACTTCGGTAAAGGCTTTTTCATGGGTAGCCTTCTGCGCACTCGCTATTTCCATACTTCATCGTCCCAACTGTAGGGACCATTCACACAATTGTCTTGCCCACACCAGTTTATTGCTCGTGTTCCCGAATGTGAAGTCCATGTGCATCTGTGTAGGTTTTTTAACATATGCTTGTATCCATTTGGACAGGTGCACACATGGAGCACTTCGTCCGGCAATCTTGTCAGTTAATCACATCTGAGGCTTCCCAAACCACATGCACATCATTCTCTTGCATTCGCGCCAGTCCTCAAAACTTCCTCAGTGTGTACCCCACTACCTTGCAGGCGTAGTGTGCAATACCCATTTCAAAGCCTCGAAACATTGCTGTTCCGGCATTTCCCTTTTGAATCTGTTTAGGAAGTCATCTACCTCGCTTAACCCATCATACGTAGGCAGATCTCTTACTTCCGTTGATACATAGCGCAATGATCTTTTCATCATATTACAGTTCAGTGTGGTTACCTCATGTAACCTGTTCTGCCATCGCTCTATCTCTTCGTCTGAATCTGATGTACAGGAGCTTTCGTGCTCCCATGAGATTCCTCCATCTGCGGTGGGATTTACCTAGTCTTGCTCTTGTGCAGTTATTTTGTAGATGCAGTCTAAGTTGTCGTTGCTTTCATAGTCGCACACTAGCTCCGTGTAGCGCAATCCTTCTGCAGGGTCCAAAGGTACGACTACACGCAAGGACTTTTTCTTAAAAATCATCTTTCGCTTCTTCAGGTTTACCACGCCCTTCATGTCAGTGGCCCAAGTGATTCCTAATAGCGCGGGGTAGGGATTGCTGTCATCAACAATCTCTATTACTTCAAAGTCTACTAGCACGCTTGCTCCTTCAATGTCCACTGTGATTCCCTGCAATATCCCCATAGGTATTATCTTTTGTTTGTTCGTCGTCCACAGTTGGATAGGAGACCATTATAGCATAGGCCTTCCCATGCACTCCCATGTCTACTTTGGCAGAACGTTCACATCTGATCCTAGGTCTAGAATCACATGGTCCATCTCATATTCTCCAATCTGCATGGTCAACCTCATTTCTCTTCCTGTCCTCGTCTCGTGCTTTCCAATCTTCCAGACTATGCACAGTTCTCCTAACTCAGTCTCAACACATCTATTAATGAGCTCTTGCAGTCTTTTTACAACCTTACTATCACGCAGTTGCTTCATGCATGTTTCCAGGAACGACGTTAGCATTGATGGGTCCATTTCTGACTCTAGTCTGTCTTTGCTTGATAAAGTGGAGGCATCAGCGAAGCTCTTCCTTGCCTCCATGAAGGTTTTCTTAGCACACTCCAAATCAAACTCTGGTTCTTTAGTTGGAGCTTTACGAACCCAAGTACTATCTTCAGGCTGTGTGCCTTTATCATCCCCTGTCGTAATTCCACTTCAGAGCACAATGTTCACATTGGGTTCTTCCTCACGCGGCTCAGACCTCATCATCTGGAGGTCCTAAGTCGAGGGAGATTAGAGTGCTCCCTTGTCGCGCAACCTAGCTATCAGTGTAGGAAAATCCTCCATCTCATGATCAAATAATGTACAATATAAACATGATGGCCACATTGGATTTGTACAATCATAGGCATAATGTCCCAGCCCTCCGAAATTGTAACATATCAGCTGTCCATGACCTCTTCCAGGTCCTCCTCCACCTTGGACTCGTCCACGCCCCTGAAATCTGGCTCGCGCCATCCCTGCATTCCGGTCAAGGGGCCACATTTCAGCCTGAACTCTGTAGGTGGGAGTCCTATCCATCATCAGTTCATAGCTCCTACAAGTGCACTCATCATGTCCTACTGACCTACAGAAATTACATAACAACTATTGTGAATTCTGCATGTACTTCTGCAACAGATGACAGTTGTCCATAATATGATTTCCTCCTATTTGACAAATTGCGCACCACAAAGCAGGCATTGTGCTAGGTCCTACTTGTGCCTCCAGTCTTAACGGCATCGGCCTCCTCCCGTGAGGTAATTCATGAACACCGGACAGTGGTCCTTGTCATGGCCCTGACCCTTACATTTAACACACCATACCTCTTTGTGCACCTCTGGGCAAGTTGTCCTATCTTGTTTCAGACTCTGCATCTCAAGGCACAAGTTTCTCAACTACACTTGGATCTGTTGAACTCCAAGGTTAGGATCTTGTATTAGGGTTTGATGCAGCCTCATCGCGATATCAGAGGCCTCGGCCTGAGTCATTAGCCTCTGTTGTGACAATGCGTTCCTCAAATTCGATGTTAGTGATGCTACAAACCATTCACGATGCTATCCATCCATCAACGTGATATTGGCTTCGTGAATTGTACACTTCAGTCTCTGATCTAACTCCCAAGGAGTCTCGCCTAGTAGCATTGTGATCTCCTTGAACTTGATGATCAACTACGCCTCTAACTTCGGCCTACTAAATTCTTTGTTCAGCTCCATTTGGATATTCGTGACCCCTGCATTCGGATTGTCATTAGAATACTTGATATACCAGGTCAACGCGTGATCCTGCAAAGTGATGACCAATGTTGCTTTCTTTATATTATCATCTGTAACTCCCCGTGATTCCCATACAACCCCTATCATGAACCAAAACTAGTCCAGATCTTCATTTCCTATTCCCTTGAATACGGGCAACTTTATCGCGTTTGGCATATCAACTCGCGGTGGTGGCGGAGGAGGTATGGATGAAGATGGGGGTGAAGGTGGTGAAGCTGGTGGTGGTGTGGGTGGGGGTGGTTTGCGCAGAATTATTTGCCTTATCAAATTGATCCCACTTCTTGGTGAGACCTTCACGAGCTCTCCCTTGCCCCCTCACGGAGGTGAAATCAAGGGGCTAGTTTCTAGTTTTGTACTTCCTTTGTTTCTGTAAATTCTTCCACTTCGCATAGCGCCGAACATCTTTGTATTCACATAATCTGATTTTCACACAGTAGCATTTTAATCCAAGTGTTCAAAGACATAACATACTTAGCTCGTGGTCCTTTGAGGAAGCATCGTTTTGCCTCACTATAGCTGACTTAAGTATCTATCGCGAACTCAGTAATGAATCCTCCTATAATTTGATCAAGCCAATGATAAACAATGTGCAAGATATTATCCTCTGATGTTTCCAATCTGCACACCAACTCTAGGGTCCACATAATAGGATTGTCTAGCTTGCAACTTCCTTGGCTATCTGCTAGCTTCGCGATCCACTCCTACATCTTAGTAGGGAAAAATGTGAAGAAAATTTTGTGGATCTCTATGTACAAGTAGCAGTATAACCACTCTTCTTTTGATAGTCGCGGATTATTGTTCTCCTGCTCTGCGAACTCGTGAATCTTCCTATCCGACCAATCTTCAATTTCTTTCTTAGTTGGATTCCAGTGATACACATCAGACATCTCTTTGCAGATCATGTTCCTAACAACAAAAGCATTTGTTGGCTTGTTGGGGCCTGACCCAGGTTTGGAGCTAATTAGTGAAACAAATCCCTCTACTACTGGCCCTTTCAGCAATAGTTTGCAGAGCACGGACCGAGGTCTCACCTGAAGTAGTACGGGGGGGCGCTGGAACTAGGTTTCCGCACCCTTGAGATGTCTGAGGGGTTGATTTGGTCCGACTATGAGTCCCTTCCCACAGGTTACTTCACTCACTTCCCTGACCTTCACGCCCTGAGATATTCGCCTTTGTGCCGCCCTACCTAGGGGTTGTGGGGCTTTCGCACTGCTGGAGCAGCGATCTGCACTATTTCCCTAAGTCACACATGAGTTCTTACTTATCTTTCTTGTAAACAGATGCCTTATATTATATTTACTTATTCCACACATTCATATGAGTTCGCGTAGTAAATAAACAGTAAACTTGCAATTCATACCCAATAATTCAAAAAACAGAAAAATATACATAGAAATATAGTAGAGCTTCTCTTTTATTAATTCTTCCCATGGTTACAAAATTGATCTGCCTTGCACACTTAGCTACAGGGGTCCGCGCACTCAGCTGTCGACTACTAGGCCTCTGCACACTCAGCTGCAGAGCCTTCTCCTACTCTACAACCCAAAGACACGACTTACACCTTGACTCAATACTTCATTGACTCATTTCTTCATTGATTCCTCATTCGATTGATGTCTCTCTTACACCTAGAGCCTCGCTCTATTTATACAATCCCATGGTCTGCGGACCATGGGCAGATCTTTCAAACCGATATTGCATTACAAAAACAAGGGAGGACAACCTTATGACTCTATTATGACTTCGCGCTCCGTGGCCACAAATCACAGAGTCTTTACAATAGACTTAGTCAAAACTTGGGCTTTAAGCCCCAAAACATGCCCTGGGGGGATTCCATGCCCAACAATTAGTTAGAATAATAGTTGTCATGCGGAAAGAGTTGATAGTGCGGACACAACCAACCTCCCTAGAAGCTTAAGGCTTTCTAGTGAAAAACAAGACAATTAAGAGCAATCCTTCTCTAAATATGCATTTATCATACAAGAAATCAAGTGTTTAGATCCTACCTGTAACCCAACGCTGTTGTAGTAGTCCAGCCTCGTCGATCCGGATGAGCTCCTCCTTCTCGTCGAAACCTGCATTCACTAACAATCAAACGATTAAATAGCACCTGAATATCTCATAAAACAAAACATATTTAACATACAAACCAAGGAGTATATGAAACAACTCATAAATAACAAATTGTTGAGAAGAATGGACTTATTTGTATTAATAGGAAACAAAAGAAACCATTACAACCTGAGCCTTGGTGTTGTGCAGGTCCCTCCCAGGGTCCAACAAGAGTTTTCCTTTACTTTGATAAGCTCACCCACTTCCAAATGAAACAAGAAAGGATGGGAATCTCTCCTCACAAGATTCTACAAGGAAGTCCTAATTCCAGCAGCATCTACCCTTAGGAATGTTCAGCTTTCAACCTCCCCTCCTTCTGGCCCAATGCCTGTATTTATAGTGCTCTAGAGGAAGTTAATCAGGTCCACCATCAATGGGATAAGCCCCTCTTTGGGTGGGTTAGCTCCCCTCTTGATGGGATAAGTTCCTCTTTGGTAGGGATACATGAACCATCTGGAGGCGCTTCATACACGTCAAACAAGCTTCTAGAATGCTCTAGAAATGACCACAAGTAACTTTTTGGAGTGAAACTTGCGCCTTTTGACCTTTACAGGAGTACGCACCCATTGCTTTATAGACAGAGCGTACACGTACGCAGGTATTGTGAACTTGGGGTGCGTACACGCAGGTAAGGCTAAGAGAAACTGCGTACCCAGAGATATATAGATTTTTAATGACTTTCTCTCTTTCTTGGAGTTTGACATGGAGAGCAGAGGTATGAGGCTTGCCAAGGAGGATAGTATGACAGTTGATGGAGCCATACTAACTGCAAATAGTCATGGTGACAAATTTTAGTGTAACAATAGTAATTAAGCACAATGTTAAAATGTGGTTGATTAAGAGTTAATGATTAAATCAATTGCTAAGTTCATCACATTTCCAAGTTGTGAACAAAGTTTGACACAACATATTTTGTTGCAACATATTAAAATGGGCACAAGTTCGAACAGTAATGATCCACCCCACCTGGACCAATGGTGGGGAATCATATTGTCCCCCCTGAGCCCCTTCAATGTTTAACCACAAGGGGGGGTTTGAAAAGGAAGAAATATGTTGTAACGTGGCTGCTTCTGGGTGTTTTGCACTCCCTCCACATAAAAACACTAACTTCCCCTCTCCCCATCCAAAAAATACCATGCCGATCTCTGCTCGCATTGACCGTTGACCTCTCTCCACTCCTACACCACTTGCATTTCGCCAGGTACACCTCTTGTCCTCACCTGGCTCCTACGTCATTCCATATTCCTCCACTTCCTGTCCATCATCTCACACCTGCGGACCCCACTCCCCTTTCACCAAAACAACCTCTTGTCACTACTTCTCCCCAATATGACACTGCCATCTGGCACTCTCGCCAACACGTCAATAGACCGTTGAGTAATAAATGCTTCTCCGCTCCTACTACAACGAACCCACTTCACTTTAATGGTTAATGAACAATGGTAATCTCTTTTTTTCCTACATAACCCACCATAGCCCATTCAATCGCCTTCGTTCATCATTTCAAGATAACAGGGAATCAAAAGTTTCAGTGCACATTCGTCCAAATAGAGTCTTCCCTAGTGCCTAGCCAGTGATTAACGCCATATTTTTGACCAATCGGCATAACCAGTCACTGTAACCAAGTGCCTAGCCATCAATTTGCATCTAGATACTAGTTTTCACTTATTTTCTTATGTAATTCTAAATTCCCTGTTCTTTTCCCTTCTACAATGGAACCGAAAGGAAAATCCAAGGCCTTTGATGAAAACCTTATGTTGCCCCCTACCATAGACTTAGATCACCAACCACTGGTAGATCAAGACTACGAAATTTCTTAAACTAGTTGTGACTTCAACCAGTTTGAGCTTCACAACTTGTTAAAACATAACTTCTTAGACCAGAGTGATGAACTAAACCTTTGGGATTCTCTCCTACCATAATTCATCTTTCCCCATACACATCACTTCCCCGAATTTGTCTCCCAGTGTCAATTTAGATATATCCCAAGTCATAGGGAAATTGTAGCCCAAAGCAATGACAGACTCTTCACCATCACTACAAAATCCATATCACAAATGCTCCAGTTGCCAAATTATGGCTCTCTGCAACCATTTTTAGTAGATTCCCTCATGGAATTCTACAAAAACCTAACCTTCCCATAGAGAGCCAAGATTTTTGAGATTGTTCTCTTTGAGGATGCCTAATTACTGAAGATGAATCCCCCATAGCCATCCTCTATGTTCCTTAAGATGACCAAGCAAGTGATTTTGATTATTTCATGCATACTTGGCTATCAATCTGATCAGTGGGTTGATGAGGTGATTGTTAGTTTCTTATGAGCTTTTGCAACTAGTGAGTAACCCCCTATTTTCAATTACAATGAGTTCATTGCATAAACAATTCATGACAAGTTCCTCAAGTCTTCTACTAAAGGGAGTTTTATATATGCTTCAATGTTGGTTTATTTGTTTCTTTATCATTAGGCAAATAGTTTTTCGTTCCTTTTACAGAAATTAGATGACCAGTGTAATCGAGAGTCAATAATACATTGGACATCCTTGGTGAGGAAAAATTCCACTGAGTATACCTTCTCTGATTATGTTGAGCACACACAATATCCTTTTTATTAAACTAGAATATAGAGCCTATGATAGGACTAGAGATACAAATAATTCTACATCTCAGTGAGTAGACTAAGACATGATATTGGTACTTGTACCAAAATTATACCGAGGTCAAAGTCTATGGGTAAGAATTACCACCATACAGGCAGCCCAATGTTTTCCTATGAGGATATTCTCATTGGAATACATAACATAGATGATTCATATGGATGACCTTCATTTTTTTGCAACAAAAAAAAGTCTTAGTTTAAAATCAAGGCACAAGTTGGACCCTTTATTTGTAACTCTAGAGCAGCAGGTAAGGATGTAGATTTGCTCCTCAAGCAGATGAAATTGAAGTTGAGGTTCACCTCATCATATGACCCTTTTGGCATCAATTCTAAGCTAAAGGTGGAGTACAAAACCACTCCTTACACTTAAATTGCTAGAAAAAAGATAGAGAAGTTCATGAATCAAAGTCAGTGGGAGGAGAATACGCTACAAGAGGAAGAAGAATAGGTGATATCCATGACTGCCTCACAGACTCCAATACCTCATGAAAAAATGGAAAAGAGACTGAGGGAGGATGATTCCCCTTCAATAAAATCTATTGGAGCCAATGAATTTCTGATGTACATGAAGAAGTAGAAGACTAATTCTAAACCAATATTTTTGCAAGGGGATGAGGAGCACACCACCATAGTCCTAACATGCCATCATGCTCCTACAAGAGGAGAAGATATCTTCACAAGATATCCAACTTCCTTAGCTTCCAAAGATCCACTAGATACATCTAAAACAACAGAATTGGTTAAGGACCATGAGAACCAAATATTTTTGCAAAATATAGAGAAATTAAGAATAAGAATGAGCAGCTCAAGGCCACCACATACACTCAATTCTGGAAGCAAACAACTTCTTCACAACATAGGCTTCTTTCAGCTTTCGATATGGAAAATGGGAAAAGGAAAATTGCATTCCTTCAAGCATAGGTTCCATTTTCTAAGACTCTAACTGATTATAAGAAATCTATTATCTCCTTTGATGCTGAGAAGATTCACCCCATTGACCAAATAGACCTACATAAACAAACTAGGGAAATGTTGTACTCTAATTTTAAAAACACTGCTATGAGAGCTTTCAAGTTGCAGGCCTCACTCAACAACATACAATCACAATTGAAAAGATATCATCTTTGGCTAAGGACACCAGGATCAAATAATTGGAGGACATGGTAATTAAACTGCGGTATGACCCCAAAGATGTAAAAGCAGTGGAAGAAATTGTGAGAAGGACAAAAGTGGACATAACACCATTGAGGAAGAAACTGAAACTTCCCTCCACTGAGGATCCCTAAGCTAAGGAAGTTGGGAAGCTTGAGAAAGAAAAAGAGAACACGATCAAGATAATAATTGAACAAAGTAGCAAGATTAAGGATATAGAAGTGGAGATGGAAAGTATGCTCAAGTAAAAGGAGCAGTCATCACATATAGCCATAGTTCCTCTAACAACAGTGCCTAATTTAGTTGCAACCATAGAAGGAGCATCTAAATCGACGACAACATAAGCTTAGACAATATACTCCACAAATGAGTTGGTTAAAGATATGGAAGACCTATCCATCAGATGGAAGGAAATTGAAAATTGAAAGCCCAAGCTAAAAATTTGTAGGATTAGAAATTAAAGATAAATAATTCATACATAGCAGAGCTGCAAACATCTCACAGGCTAGCCCAAAGGATTGAACATCTAGAGAATGAGTTTCTGATGTCTCAAACACTAGCACAGGCTAAAGAACGCACTTGGGTTGAGATAAATGAGGCCATCACAAAAATTTGGCCTTCAATTCAAATCATATTTAAACAAGAGGACTTAGTACAAAGATCAAAGGAGTTAATGGAAGAAGTTAGAAACAACTTGGGATAGAGGCCAGGGGAAGCTAACACTTTAATTAAAATTTTGAATTCAAAAACCAAGGATGAGTTAGCAGATTTTGAAATTGCAGATAGGACAAAGACTATCTTGGAAGTTAGGAGAGTCCTTACTAAAAGGAACTTGCTAGTACAATTGGAAAACAAATGCCAACATTTGGAGACCAACATCCAAAAGTTTCATAAGAAATTCAATGCATTACATTTGAAAGGACTGCTAGGACTAAAGGGAATTGGAGACAAGTTAGTGCCCCTACCAGATTATCAGCAGAAATTGTACTCAATAGCCCGGGACAAATCAAAGTTTTCAACTATCAAAGGCTCAATCATAGGAAAAGATTTCATGGAGGCTTTGGAATTCAATCTGCATATCAGAGCTAAAATCAAGCATTTATTTCTGGTCAAACCAAATTTCTAGAAATACACCGAGGTAGATGAGACTTACAGAAAATTGGTTAAAATGCCAATTCCAGATGAAGACAGATGGGACCAACTATGTCAAATTTTGGAGTAAAAATTGTTTTATCTTCAGTAACAAAGTAGCACTTTTTCAAGCCCAGTCATCAACAACAAGCCTCGAAGATAGTTCCAGATCATCACAGTTGTTTTAGTTATCTATATTTTTGTTCTATTTTTACAAATAGTTTAGGATATTTTGTAAAAGGTCTTGAAGTTTTCACTCAAGATATTTTTTGATAATCTTGTATAAGTACTTCCCAAGACAAAGTAAAGATGTTGGTACTTGTAGAAAGAAGGGATTACCATTTCATGTAAATTTGTTCACCAAGCTAAAGTGATAATTTTTAATTAATACAAACAATGTTATAGGATTTATGTGTTAGGATTAATTGGTTATGTTTATTCTACTTGTAATTCTTTAAGATCTCTGTTCTTTTTTCATATGTGTTTCTTTCCTCTATTGTTTAAGAGAAAATTATGGGTTGAACTTGTTTAATTACACTATGTCCTATCTTTAAAAAACATATATGTTTTCAAACTGAAATTAAATATAGAATTCTTAATTGCTCTATGTTTAATTGATTTTGAACCTTTTTCCTCCCTATCACTCCTTCAAACTCTGAAGATCCAAGGGCCTGCCTACTCTGCCATATTATTTCTGATCTGATATTTTTTCACTTTATCACTCTAAGACTTTGAATCCATTGCCCAATGGCCTTACCTTGTAGCCTCAACAAAACAATTCAAAAAAAAAAAAAATTGAACCTTATATCTAGCCTAAAATCCCACTGCAAACAAATCTAAATATGACAAAGAGATCCTTCTCTGAATTTTGAAGGGATAAATTCTAAACTGAAGAGTGGTTCTGTCATTACCTATGGATTTCTTCCACAACCTTAATAAATTATGGGGTGATAACATCCTGGTGACCATACCATGGAATCAAACAAATATGATTTGTATTAAATTTTTTCCCTCGTAAATTTTTGTTTATGAACTTAAAGCTATTTCAAGGTTTTGCGACTCAGAAATAGATTTTGATTTAAGGTTGTATTCCACTTCAAAATATGTATATATCTTATCTGTTAATACTTAATAGTAGATCTCGATCCTAAAATGATTTATACTAGACCTAATCCAGATCCAAATCCACCGAAAATTGTAGATAATCCAGAAAAAATAATTAGAAAGAAACTTGTATCTGAGAGTGAATCAAGTGAGGGTTAATTCCCTTCTAGAGAATTTTGTCACTTTATAAGATATAGCATTTGATATAGCTTTCGAACATACTCTTTTTAGATGTAAATATGATAGCTTTGTGCCTAAAACTGTGATTGCTAAAAGCCTCCTAAAGTCCTACAAATTAGATTCCCTTGATGATGAACTGAAACAATTTGACAAGCTTGAAGCTCTAGATAGTTAGTTAGATCAAGAAGTGCATAAATCACTCCTTCATTAATCACCTAAACCTTCTTCTTTTGTTTTTGTTGCTTCCTCTCCAACCTCACAAATAATTCCACCTAGTTTTTCTATTCCATTTGAAATTCCTGTTGTTCATACTACCCCTTTAGAGATTCCTACTATTTCTGCTCCTCTAGAGTTTCCTATTGTTTCTATTCCTCTATAAATTCCTTCTATTCCTACTGCACCTCTAATAATCACCCCCATTTTCACTACACCCATTTCATCTTCAACCACTACCACTTCTACATCAACACAACAAAGTGTAATTATACCCCCTTTCATACCTTCCATACCCACACCTATTGTAGTCCCATCTACATCTCAAACACCAATCATGGCAGCTCGATATGCCCCCTTGGTCCTACCTCCACAACTCAATGCAATGCCTCAAGATTACCAGAGTAGGATTCCTCAATTTGATAGCACTGGGCCCATAATTTCTCAACAACATATTGATAAAATGAATGACTACTTAGACCTCCAAGAGATAGATGATGCTGATGTGAAAATGAGATTGTTTTCCCAAAGTCTCACTTGTGAAGGTAAAAAATGGTTTAAAGGGTTACCATCCAACTCTCTCTCGGACCTTGCTCAATTTCATGACACCTTCCTTAGAAGATGGGAAATGAAAAAGAACCCTCTACAAATTTTAGTAGAGTATGAAAGTATCAAAAGAGCCCCAAGTGAATTAGTTCAAGACTATTGCATTAGATTTAATGATGTCTATAACTCTATCCATACAGCAATACAACCTCCTCCAGGTCTAACCATGATTAAATTCCTAGATGGTTTTGACCCTAATATGTCTTACCAAATAAGATAAATAAACCCCGCAACCCTTGAGGAAATGCAGAGAAATGAAACTAGTGTTGAAGCCATTCTGTTAGCGAAGACAGATATACTAAAAGCGGAAAGGAGAGTTACTATAAAAAAGGAACAAGCTTTTTCTTCATCTGATGTTAATTTGGATACTTTAGTAACAGAAATGGAGAAAATGATGGAGATAATTTTTATGGCTGATAGAACTCCTCCAAGGGAAAACTATAGAACTCCTCCAAGGGAAAACTAAGGTGGTTCCCAAATTAGAAATCCAAATTTTAGGAAAAACCAACCTCTTATTAAATAACGAGAGCAGAGAGGCCAAAATGATCAACAACAAATTAGACCTCCATTTCAAGAAAACTATGTAGATGAGGAAGATTACATACTTGAAGATCTTGAGGAAAATCAAATAAATTTATTGGAGGAAACTAAAGTTGACCACATTTTCATGACAAAGGAAGAACAAGACATTTTATCACTTTCACAACCAAAATCCATTCCATTAGACTCTTAAGACTACAAACAAGGATATCATAACGTAATTATGAAAGTACATAGATAATATAACTTGAGGAGTAAAAAGACTTCTAACACTCCTCCCAATAAGACCCAAAATGATACCCCTTCTACTAGTCTGCCTAAACATGATGCTTAGAAGGAAACTTCTAAGAAACGAGATGAAGCTACTAAAGAAATAGAAAAACCTCATACATCTTTTAGCATCAAAAATGAACTAGCTAAAGTGAAAATTTCTATTTCCCTCACTGAATTAATCAACAAAACTACATATAGATCATAAGTCATAAAAGCTTTGAAGATAGGGGAGGGGACTAACACAGTCAATTTGACTGATCATTGACTTGAATTATTTTTTAGGCCTGAGGTCAAAGGAAAATCTCAGGACGAGAGTGTACCCTTTTCTACATTAGCTTGAATATTCATGATAAAATTCTACACAATGCTATGCTTGATTCTGAATCCTCACAGAATCTAATGTCTAGGGCTATTATGGAGAAACTAGGCTTAGACATAACTAGGCCCTACAAATATTTATAATCATTTGATTCATGTAAAGTAATATGCGTAAGATTAATCAAAGATTTATGTGATACTCTACTCTAAATACCAGCAAATATCTTGGCAATGGACTTTGTAGTAGCAAACATACCTGCTAAGTATCGAATGATGCTCTCTAGATCTTGGGGAGAAAAATTACAAGGTACTTTACAAATGGATATGACTTATGCTACAATTCCAGTGTTTTCTCAGGAAAGAAGATTATATAGGGAAACACTAATGCAGTACATGGTTATTAGTCGAGACAAACCTAACAATTACCCCCTGTATTTAGTACCTTCGTACATGGATTCATCTATCTTGTACAATAATGAATGTGTAGAAAATGAAGTTTCATACTTAGGAGATGGAATCGGTAATACAGAGGTAATAAAATTGGATACTGAAGAAAAATATGTAGTGGGAGAGGCTCTTTGGAATATGGATTTTGATGGGGCTGTGAGTAAGGATGGAGCAGGGGCAGGTGTTTTCATTTTAAACTCATCCACAAATATGGAAAAGGGACATGGTTACAAACTTAATTTGTAGTGCACTAATAATATAGCTAAATATGAGGCACTGATCTTAGGGCTCCAAATGTTAAAGATATTAGGAGCAAAGAAAATTTATGTGCATGGGGATTTTGAGCTAATAACCAATCTAATAACCAGTCAAATTAAGGGTGAATATGCTACTAAACACCCTAGACTAAGAGCCTATAGAATGCAGTCTTAGAATTTTTGCAATTCTTTTTTGAATATGATTTGTCTATTTTCCCTAGAAGCCAAAATATTTTACCTGATGCCTTGGCTATTTCAGACAACACTTTCAAAATTCCTTTTCATCCCAATAGGAAATATGTGGTGGAGGTGAAACACAGGCCAGCTATTCCTTATAATGTAAGATTTGGGCAATTTTCGGTAATGATAAAAAAATAGAGAACTTTTTACAAATGAAATATGAATTTGAGTACGTGAATATTGATATAGAAAATGATATAGATGAAAATGAAAAATATATAGTGTTTAATGAAATTGATGATAGTCAAGAAGAACTTGAGGTTCTGCAATTAAAGGACAATGTGTTACCAAGAGTATTGGTACCATTGGCAAAGCCTTTTGACTTTGATGATGTAGCCTAGAAGCCAAAATAGAACCTGCACGAGCTAAGGTAGAGGACTGTAACATAGGAACCACAGAGAACCACAAAATTGTCAAACTATATAAATCCTTACCTCCTAAATAAAATGAAAATTACATTGAGCCTTTAAGGAATTCTCTGATGTGTTTTCCTAGAGCTATGAAGACTTAAAATATTATGATACAAGTATCATTTAGCATACCATTCCCATCGAGCAAGATCAAAATCATTTTAAACATAAATTAAGGAGAATAAACCCAGCCTCACTGCCTTTGATAGAAAAGGAAGTCAAGAAACTTTTTGATGCGAAGATCATTGTACCCCTCAGATTTTCGAAATAGGTCTAAGAAAAAGTACCTACTAGAAAGAAAACATGTGAAATTAGGTTTTGTGTAGATTTTGGAAATCTTAACAGGTTTTCTATTAAAGATAACTATCCCCTGCCCAAAATGGATCACATCCTATAAAAGGTACTTGCTTCCAACAAAATTTCATTGTTGGACAGTTTCTCAGGATACAACCAGGTTCTTGTTCATCCTGATGATCAATACAAGACAACATTCACTACACCATGGGGAAATTTTATGTATGTAAAAAATCCTTTTGGCCTTATGATTGTTGGGGCTACTTTCAAATATAAATGAACATAGCCTTTTCTGATGAAATGGATAGGTTCATTATGATTTACCTAGACGATATAACTATGTTTTCAAAGACAAATGAAGAACACTTGCTCCATTTAAGAAGAGTTTTTGAAAAGTGCAAAAAATATGGTATCTCCTTAAACACTAAGAAAACTCTTTTTGGTTTAGAGGAGGGAAACCTTCTAGGTCATATTATATCCAAAGAAGGTATTAGAATTGATCCTATGAGAGTCTAAGCTATACTAAAAATTGACCCTCCTAGAAATAAGAAAGAAGTTCAATCCTTCATGGGTAAGATAAATTTTCTGAGAAGATTTATTCCTAACTTGGCTGAAATCTTAAGATCCATTACAAATATGTTAAAGAAAGACATGGAAATAAAATGGAATATTGAAGCCAAGAAATAATTTAGTGAAGTAAATTTAGCTTTAACTACCTCTCCTGTTTTGATAAGACCTGACTTTACAAAGGATTTTATCATTTTTCTTTTGCATATGAGCATACTATTGCAATTATTTTATTACAGAATAATAGTGAAGGCCAAGATCAACCCATAGCTTTCTTCACCAGAACTCTGAGGGACGTATCACTGAATTAAAACATCATGGAGAAATAAGACTTTGCTATGGTAAATGAATTAAAGGACTTTGGAGTGTACATCCTACATTCTCATATTAGTTCATTTGTCCCAAGTGTTGTGGTAAAAGATATTCTCACATAGACTAACCCAGATGGCAGGAGAGTGAAATGGATTTTCGTGATTCTAGAGTATGACACTGAGATAAAACCAACCAATTTCATCAAAGGTCATGGATTCGCAAATCTAATGGCTAAGTCCAATTTTCATGCATTGGATATCAATTATATTGTTGCACTGGATGAAAAGGAAGATATGGAAACTCTAAAGGTATCAGAGGCCTTTGCTACCTCACCATGGTATGTAGATATAATATTTGTATTTAAAAACATACAAGTTCCTCCTAGTTTTATCAAGACAAAAACTATATTTTTAAAACTGAAAGGTATGAAATTTTTTATTTTAGATCAGAATGTATATTGGAAGGATTCTCGAGGTATTTTATTAAATTGTTTGTTGAAAGATTAAGTAGACATGGTCATGGAAGAGTTTCACCAAGGCAATTGTGGAGGTCACTTGTATTAGAAAACCACAACCAACAAAATCCTAAGGGCTGGTTTTTACTGGCATACCTTATTTGGAGACATGCATAAGAAAGACGCCACTTACCACTAGTGTGAAATCTTTGAAGGCAAGAGAAATCGTTTGCCTTTACCTTTGAAACCCATTTCAGTTGAAGCTCCTTTTCAGCAGCGGAGTTTAGATTTCATTCGTGAAATCCATCCCAGCTCCTCAGGCCAACATAGATGGATCTTAACAACCACTAACTACTTTACCAAGTGGATTGAGGTTATCCCAACTAGGCAGGCCACAAACATTATCATTACCCAACTTTTAGAAGGTAACATTCTGTCCTGGTTTGGGTGTCTCCATAAGATTATCACTGACAATGATGTTGCCTTAAAGTCAAAGAAAATGGTTGATTTTTGTAACAAATACCACATAATATTCGGACACTCAACTTCATATTATCCACAAGGAAATGGGCTAACGGAGTCCCTCAATAAGATTTTAGTCAACATCATCAAAAAGCTACTGTAGGAGAATAAAAAATCCTGGCATAAAAAGTTGATTAATGCCCTCTGGACTGACCAAATTAGCACAAAAAATTTTATTGGATTGTCTCCATTCCAACTGGTATATCTAGTTGATGTTGTGTTTCTTGTTTCCTTGCATGTTCGTTTATTAAAATTGTTACAAGAATCACAAGTGGAAAATAATGATTTACAAAGAAGGATCAACCAGACCATATAGGTGCAACAATGCACGGAGAAGGTCTAGAGCAAAACTCAACTTGTTCAAGACAACATCAAAAACATCTATGATAAGAGAGCAAAAGTAGAGGATTTCTAGTTAGGTGACCTGGTGTTAAAGTGGGACTCAAGGAATGAAGACAAAGGTGAGCATGACAAGTTTGACAGTTTGTTGAAAGGGTCATACAAAATTGAAGCTTTCAGAGGCAATAATGTATTTTTCTCAAAGGAATTAACTCAAGAAGCACTCCCTAGTGGACTTGTCAATTGCAGACTTCTCAAACACCACTTTTATCAAAGTTAAATCTGTTTCATTTATAATCATTGTACATATCATTTTACTATTCTATTGCAAGAGTGAGGGTAGCTCACATCATAAATTGAAGCCCGGAGAGAAGGCCCTAAGCTTCTGATGATTTGTTTCCCATATTTATGATTAACAATAGGTGGATCAGATTTAGTTCCAGAATAAAGACAACATACCCAAGGGATCAAGGCTACTAATCTATAGTGTTCTTGACACCTCACAAAGAATTTTCCATCCCCATTGAAGCCATTGTTAGGGTCCTATATTTTATAGGATGAACTCACTATTTGCTGTCGATTTTTGTATATGAGATGTTGTAAATAATCTTTCATTCTACAAGTTATTTCCAAAAAGAAAGAAAAGAAAAAATGAAGAAAAAATAAAAAGGGGATACGAAATAATGAAAATATATATATGTGAACAGAAAAAAAAAAAAAAAAAAAAAAATATGAAAAAAATAGAAAAAAGAATGAAAAATACCCCAAAAAGAATAAGTGAGAAAATCTAAATGCCACTCAAAAAACAAAAAATGCATCAATAATACCTTAGAAATGTTGTAATGTGCTATTAGTCAAAATGCCACATTGAAGTAGATTAGTTATTTTAATCGCAATCTTTAAACGCGATTAGGATAGATTAAATAAAATTAGTTTACGTTAGTGAATAATCAACCACATAGTGTAATCGTGGTTTAATTAGATTAGTAGGAATAAAAGTAATTAACCACAATTTTTAAACATGGTTGATTAAGAGTTAATGATTAAATCAATTGCTATGTTAATCGAATTTCCAAGTTGTGAATAAATGTTGACGCGACATATTTTTTCACTAAATAACGAAATAGGCACACTTTTGAATGGTCACAATCCACCTTGCTCAGATTAATGGCAAGAGATTGTATCTAGCCCCCTCGAGCCCCTCTGCTTTTTAATCACAAGGGGGGGTCCAAAAAGGTGGAAATGTTTTGCAATGTGGCGGCTTTTGGGAATTTCACACCCCCCCTCCAAAAACTATCATCAACCTCTCTACTCACGTTTGACTATTGACCCCTCTCAGCTCCCCCGCCAATTGCATTCTGCCAGGTGGACCTCTTGTCCCCACCTTGCTCCTACGTTATTCCATATTCCTCCGCTGCCTGTCTGCCACCTCACACCTGCAGACCCCACTCCCCTTCCACCGAAACAACCTCCCATCACTACTTCTCCCCAAATATCACACTACCATCTATCACTCCTGCCACCATGTCAGTAAATGTTGAGTAATAAATGCTTATCCTCTCTCGCAAAAATGGACCCACTCCATTTTAACAGTTAATGAACAACGGTAAACTCTCTTTTTCCTATATAACGCACCATAGCCTATTAAATCGCCTCCTTTTGTTATTTCAAGATAACAGGGAATCCAACATTTCAGCACATAGTCAGCCAAACATAGTCTTCCCCAACACGCATCCAGTGATCCACACCATCTTTGTGACCAGTCAACATAATCATTCACTGCAACCAAGTTCCTAGCTATCAATTTTCATCTAGATACCAGTTTTCACTTATTTTCTCAGGTAATTATAAATTCCCTATTTTTTTCTCTTCTATCATGGAACCTAAAGGAAAATACAAGACCTCTGACGACAATCCTATGCTGCCCCTTACCATAGACTTAGATCACCAACCACTGGTAGACCAAGACTACAAAATTGTTGAAACTAGTTGTGAATTCGACCTGTTTGAGCTTCACAACTGGTTAAAACATAACTTCTTGGACCAGAGTGATGAACTTAACCTATGGGATTCTCTCTGTAGGTTTTAACCCCATACAAAAATTACCTACATACAAATTCTAAAACACAGAAAATAAATAATGCGAGAGCAGAACACATAAAACACATATACACAGAGATTTTCCCCTGGATCCCAAAACCAAGACTACTAGCTTAATTTTTCATTATTGTTCCTTTCAATGTTATAATACATATTTATACATGCCGAAGCATCCAATACCATGGACCGAAAACCATCGCGTCCAAAAAACATGTGCGAAAATCATGCACAAAACCATAGGTGGGTCCGCCCAACCTAACATAGGGTCCAAAACCAAATTTTTCTGGGGCGCTGCCCGGACCCCATAAAGTGGGGTTACAGGTGCCCCTCAAACCCCATATTAACTACTTGGAAGGAATATAACACAACCCAACATTCTCCCACTTGTTGTTTTCTTTCCACAAGGGGCCACAAGAGAGCTTAGTCATTTTTCCAGCCCTGAAATGCCCATTGTCTCTCTACACCAAGAGAACTTCTCAGAGCTCACAGATTTTGTCAATGCATCTACAGTATTCTTCAAAGTGTCCACCTTTACCAGCAACACCTTTTTGTCTTCTATCATATCCCTCACAAAGTGATACTGAACATCAATGTGCTTTGTCTTTGAATGATATGCGGGGTTCTTTGCCAAGGAAATTGCACTTTGGCTGTCACAGTCTATCCTTATAGCTTCCTGTACTAACCCCATACTTGAACACAATCTCTACAACCAAATTACTTCCTTGCTTGCATGAGTGGCTGCCATGTATTTTGCCTCTGTAGTTGACAGTGCCACTACAGATTGTTTCTTACTCATCCAACTGACTGCACCTCCAAATAGGTTAAACACATACCCACTTGTAGATCTTCTCTAATCTAGATCTCCAGCCCAGTCTGCATCAACAAAGCCATGAATATCCAACAGTCTGTCCAATCCTAGTCTTCCTTGGTAGCACAAACCATAATCACTAGTGCCACGCAAATACCTGAAAACCTGCTTCACTGCTGTCCAGTGCTCCTTCCCTGGTTTTGACATAAACCTACTCAATACTCCCACTGCATGTGCAATGTCTGGTCTAGTACAGACCATTGCATTCATCAGGCTATCGACTACACTTTCATATGGAACACGGGACATGTCCTCTTCCTCTTCTTGTGTCTTGGGACACTGTTTAGCAGATAACCTCACACCTACAAGAATAGGAACCTTCACCAGTTTACTATCCTGCATATTAAACCTCTACAATATTGTCTCGACATACTTCCTCTGGTTTAACCAAAGCTTCCTCTTTGCCCAATGTCTTTTAATTTCCATGCCCAAAATATAGTTTGCAGCACCAAGATCTTTCATGTCGAATTTGGAGGACAATTAGGTCTTCAAATCCTGGATAACTTCTTTGTCATTTCTAACCAACAACATATCATCCACATACAAGACTAGATAAATAACACGGTCACTAATTAATTTAAAATACACACATTGATCTACTTTGCTTCTGGTGAAGCCAAGTCCCCATATAAATGAATCAAATTTTTCATACCACATCGTTGGTGACTGTTTTAACCCATATATAGACTTCTTTAGCTTACATACCAGTTCTTTCTTACCCTTCACCGCAAAGCCTTCCGGTTGCTTCATGTAGATCTCCTCTTCCAAATCCCCATGAAGAAATGTTGTCTTCACATCCATCTGTTCTACCTCAAAATCAAAAGTAGCAACAACAAATAAAAGTAATCTAATAAAAGTTACCTTGGCAACAGGAGAAAAAATATCACCAAAATCAATTCCCAACACCTGGGAATAACCTTTTTCTACCAACTGAGCTTTGTATTTCTCCACTTTTCCTTCTGCATTTGTCTTCTTTTTGAACACCCATTTGCTTCCAATGGGTTTCCTTCTAGCCGGCAACTCCAGTAGATCCCAAGCCTCATTTTTGTGCAAAGATGCCATTTCATCAACCATGGCCTCTTTCCAAAGTTTTCCATCCTTTGAATCCACTACTTCCTTCACAGTTCTGGGGTCATCATCAGTAACAGACAAAGAAAAATTTGAACAAAAAGCAGATGGACTATACCTTTCTGGCTACCTTCTTTCTTGAATTGATCTTCTCACATCTAGAGTTTGTGGCTCTTCATCTTCTGATTCCTCCTCTACTATAGAGTCTGATTCTTCCTCCTATAGCTCAAACTCTATCTTCTCAGGTTCCTTTGGTTGGACTTCATGTTTAATAACATCCTTCACCTCTCTGAACACCACATCTTAGCTGTACATAACTTTCCTTGTTACTAGGTTCCAAAGCTTATAACCCTTTAAACCATCCTTATACCCAATAAAGATGCACTTTTCAAATTTACTATCCAACTTTGTTCTTTTCTCCTTTGGAACATGTACATATGCATCACATCCAAATACCCTCAGATGTGAAAGAGAGGGTTTCTTACCAGTCCATACCTCTTGTGGAGTCTTATCCTCCAACGCTAATGAAGGTGACCTATTGACCAGGTAACATGCAATATCCACTGCCTCTACCCAGAATTCTTGTCCTAACCCGACAGCACTGAGCATGCTTCTTGACCTTTCCATCAACGTCTTGCTCATTCTTTATGCAACTCCATTTTGTTGAGGTGTATATGGAGTAGTCTTCTGCCATGCTATACCACACTTGTTGTAGAATTCTTCAAATTCCTTACTGCAAAACTCTCCACCATTATCTGTCCTCAGTACCTTTATCTTCTTCTCTGTCTGGTTTTCCACTAGAGCCTTAAATTCTTTAAACCTATCAAAGACTTCAGATTTCTTCTTAAGGAAATATATCCATGTATTCCTTGAGAAGTCATCTATAAATGATACATAGCACATAGACTTACCCAGTGATGGAACCTTCACAGGTCCAAACACATCACTGTGCACAAGCTCTAATATATGTTTCGCCCTCTTACCACCAAAGGGGAAACTCACCCAATTCTGCTTCCCGTATACACAATTTTTACAGAAATCAAAATCCGAAGAGTTATTACTCATACCTTCTACCATACCTTTACCATGAAGTATTCGAAGTCCCTTCTCCCCAATATGTCCAAGCCTTTGATGCTACAACATGGTCTTTTCTCCAAAAACCACTAGATTTTCTGCTCCACTTTCAGGAACCACGGAACTATTGCACCCATCAACAACAGTGCTACCTTGTAGCTTGTACATAGTTCCAATCCGAACTCCCCGCATCAATAGCAGTGATCCCCGAACAATCTTGCAGGTATCCTTCTTGAACATTGTTTTTACACCTGCATCATCCAACTTACTAACAAAAATTAGATTTCTGGCTAATGCAGGAATATGCAGAACACCCGGAAGTGTTCTAACCCTTCCACCTTGCAGCTTCAACTTTACTTTTCCATGACCAACGATTCTAGCCTTCCTGTCATCCCCCAAGAAGGCATCACCACCATCATATTTCTCATACTCACAAAACCACTCTCTATGGGGAGTGAAGTGAAAGGATGCACCTGAGTCAATCAACCATGCCTCATGATCTACATGTGTACTTGAAGAAGCCAAGTACACATCCCCACCTTCAACTGAGGTGGTTTTCACCTCTGCAGAAGGAGCCTCATCAAATCCCTTTCCTTTGTCAGGAGCTTTAGATTTATAGTCCCTTTTGAAGTGGCCTTCCTTTCCACATTTCCAGCACACCACCTTTACAGGTTTTCCTGGAGATTTAGATCTCCCATTAGATTTAGATCTCCCACTCGATGACTTATTTTTGTTTCTATTCTGGGACCATCCTCGTACAGACAAGGAATCACCATTTTGGCTCTCCATATTTTTCCATCTCATCTCCTCCATCAGCAAGGTTGAGACTATTTCATCAAACTGCAAGGCAGTTGCATTGCTACCTATTGCAATAACCAGACTATCGTACAAATCTAGTAGAGAACACAACAAACTGATGCACTTATCTTCATCTGAAATTTTAATATCAACAAATGCTAACTGACTTACCACAGTATTAAATGCGTTCAGATGCTCTGTCATCGAGTCTCCATCTTTCATCCTCATGTTATACAGCTTTTTCCGCAGGAGCAATTTATTCACCAGAGACTTAGATTGGTACAAAGTTCCTAACTTGTCCCACAAAGCCTTTGTTGTAGCTTCCCCTGATACATTCAGCAATACTGAATCTAAGACACACAATCGTATTGTGCTCTTTTCCTTCCAATCCAACTTCTTCCATTCTTCATCAGACATTCCCATTGGTTTAGTACCTGGATCTACCGCGATCCACTGATCTTTATCCACCAACAGATCCTCCATCTTGAGTTTCCACAACTCAAAACTCTAACCATTAAATTTCTCGATCTCTATCTTTCCACTGCTCACCATCTTCTTTCACCACCAGAATTGATCTCGCAGATCTCCCACTGAACATGGTTTACCACAACCCTGGGCGAAACCCCTCAACAACAAAGGCATCCCCTTGAAGCCAAATCTTCAATGATACCAAATGTAGGTTTTAACTCCGCACAGAAATTACTTGCATACGAATTCTAAAACACAGAAAATAAATAATGCGAGACCAGAGCACATAAAACACATATACACAGTGATTTTCCCCTGGATCCCAAAACCGAGACTACCAGCTTAATTTTTCATTATTGTTCCTTTCAATGTTATAATACATATTTATACATGTCGAAGCATCCAATACCATGGACCAAAAACCATCACGTCCAATACAATGGACCGAAAACCATCACGTCCAAAAAACATGTGTGGAAATCATGCACAAAACCATAGGTGGGTCCACCCAACCTAACATAGGTTCCAAAACCAAAATTTTCTGGGGTGTTGCCCCGGACCCCATAAAGTGGGGTTACGGGTACCCCTCAAACCCCTTTTTAACTACATGGAAAGAATATAACACAACCCAACACTCTCCTACCAGAATTCATCTTTCCCCAGACACACCACTTCCCCGAATTCATATCCTGGTGTTAATTTAGATATATCCCAAGTCAAAGGTCAATTGTGGCCCAAACCAGTGACATCCTCTTCACCATCACTGTAGAATCCATCTCCCAAATTCTCCATTTTCCAAATTCTAGATCTCTACAAGCATTTTCAGTAGATTCTGTCATGGAATTCTACAAAAACATAACCTTCCCATAGGGATCCAACATTTTTGAGATTTTTCTCTCTGAGGATGCCCAATTACCCAAGAGGAATCCCACATACTCATCCTATATGTTCCATGAGATGACCAAGAAAGTGATTTCGATTATTTCATGCATACTTGGCTATCAATCCAATCAGTGGGTTGATGAGGCCATTGTTGGTTTCTTATTAATTTTTACAACTGGTGAGAAACCCCCTATTTTTAATTACAATGAGTTCATTACAGAATAAATTCATGATCAGTCACTCAAGTTTTCTACTGAAGGGGATTTTAAATATGCTTCAGTGTTAGTTTATTTGTTTCTTTATCATTAGGCATATAGTTTTTCATTCCCTTTGCAAAAATTAGATGAGCAGGATAATCGAGAGTCAGTAATCCATTGGACATCTTGGGTAAGGAAAAATTCCACTAAGTATAGATTCTCTGATTATGTTGAGTACACAGAGTATCCTATTTATTAAACCACAATATAGAGCCTAGGATAGGATTAGAGATTCAAATAATTATGCATCTCAGTGAGCAGACTAAGACATGATATTTGTACTTGTACCAAAATTATACCAAGATTAGAGTTTATGGGCGTGAATTTCCATCATATAGACTTCCAAAATTTGTTCCTATGAGGATATTCTCATTGGAATAGGTAAGGTATATGATTCATGTGGGTGACCTTCATTTTGTTGTAGAAAAAAAAAATATTACTTTAAAATCGAGGCACGGGTTGGACCCTTTATTTGTAACACCACAACAACAGGTAAGGAGGCAAATTTTCTCCTCAAGCAGATGAAATTCAAGTTGAGTTCACCTAGTCATATGACCCATTTCAAATCATTGCTAAGATGATGGTGGAGTATAAAATGACTCCTTACACTCACACTCCTAGACTAGAGATAGAGAAGTTCATGAATCAAAGTCAATGGGAGGCGAATATGCTATAGGAGGTAGTCAAAGAGGTGATATCCACATCTGCCTCACATACTCCAGTACCTTAAGAGAAAAGGGACAAGAGGCAAAGGGACAATGATTCCCCTTCAGTGACAGAGATTTTAGTCAAGGAATTTATGATATACAAGAAGAAACAGAAGACTAATTCTAAACTAGTTTTTCTGCAAGAGGATGAGGAGCATGCCACCATAGTCCTAACATGCCATCATGTTCCTACAAGAGGAGAAGATATCTTCACAGGATCTCAAACTTCCTTATCTTCCCAAGATCCACTAGATACAACTCATACAAAATAATTAGTTCAGGACCAGGATAAACCAAATATTCTTGCGAAATATAAAGAAATTAAGAAGAAGAATGAGTAGCTCAAGGCCACCACATACACCAAATTTTCGAAGCAAGCAACCTCTTCACAACATAGGCTTCTTTTAGCCTCGATATAGAAAAGGGGAAATGAAAATTTCATTCCTTCAAGCAGAGGTTCCATTTCTAAGGACTCCAACCGATTACAAGAAATCTATTTTCTCCTTTGATGTTGAGTAGATTCACCCCATTGACTAAATAGACCTGCATAAACAAACTGGTGAAATGCTGTACTCTGCTTTGACCAACACTGCCATGAGAGCTTCCAACTTGTAAGCCTCACTTAGCAACATACAATCACTATTGAAACTTGAAAATATCTCATCTTTAGCTAAGGAAACCATGATCAAATCATTGGACGACTTGGTATTTAAACTGGGGTATGATCCCAAAGATTTAAAATCAACAGAAGAAATTGTGAGAAGGAAAAATACAAACATAGGAGCATTGCGGAAACAACTCAAACTTACCTCCACTAAGGATCCCAGGCTAAGGATGTTGGGGAGCTTGAGAAAGAAAAAGAGAACATGTTCAAGGTAATAATTGAACAATGTATCTAGATTAAGGATATGGAAGTGGAGATGGAAAGACTGCCAAAGGAAAAAGAGCATTGATCACAGCTAGTCAAAGTTCCTCTAACAACAATGTGTATTTCAGTTGCAACCATAGAAAGAGCATCTACATCGATAAAAATAGAAGCCTAGAAAATAGACTCCTCACATGAGTTAGTTAAAGCTATGGAATACCTATCCATCAGAGCGTAGGAAATTTAAAAACTAAAACCCCAAGTTAAAGCTTTGCAGGATCATAAAATAAAGATAGATAATTCATACATAGAAGAGCTACAGAAATCTCATAGGCTAGCCCAAAGGATTGAGAAGCTAGAGAATGAGTTTGTGATGGCTCAAACACTAGAACAGACAAAAGAATGCATTTTGGTTGAGATAAATGAGGCCATCATAGAAATCTGGCCTTCAATTGAAATAATATTTGAATAGGAGGACTTAATACAAAGATCAAAGGACTTAATGGAAGAAGTCAAAAACATCTTGGGATAGAGGCCAGTGGAAGCTAACACTTTAATTAAAATTTTGAATTCAAAAACCAAGGATGAGTTTACAAGTTTTGAAATTGAAGATAGGAAAGAAACTATCTTGGAAGTCAGGAGAGTCCTTACTAAAGGGAACTTGCTAGTATAGTTGGAAAACAAATGCCAACATTTGGAGACCAACATCCAGAAGTTTCATAAGAAATTCAATGAATTACATTTGAAAGGACTGTCAGGACTAAAGGGAATTGGAGACAAGTTAGTGCCCCTACCAAATTATCAACATAAATTGTACTCAATAGACTAGGACAAATCAAAGTTTCCAACTATCAAAGGCTCAATGACATGAAAAGATTTCGTGGAGGATTTTGAATTAGATCTACATATCAAAGCTGAAATCAAGCATTTATTTATGGTCAAACCAACTTTCCAAAAATACACTGAGGTAGATGAGACTTAAAAAAAAATGGTTAAAATTCCAATTCCAAATGAAGACAGATGGGACCAGTTATGTCAAATTTTGGAGTAAAAATTGTTTTATCTTCAGTAACAAAGCAACACTTTTTCAGGCCCAGTCATCAAAAAAAAGCCTTGAAGATAGTTCTAGATCATCATAGTTGTTTCAGTTACCTATATTTTGTTCTATTTTTACAAATAGTTTAGGATATTTTGTAAAGGATCTTGAAGTTTTCACTCAAGATATTTTTTTTATAATTTTGTATAAGTACTTCCCAAGTCGAAGTACAAATGTTGGGACTTGCAGAAATAAGGTATTACAATTGATGTAATGTTGTTCACCGAGATAAAGTGATCATTTTCCATTAATAGAGACAATGTTCCAAGATTCATGTGTCAGGCTTAATTGGTGATGTTTATTCTACCTGTAATTATGTAACATCTCTGTTCTCTTTTCATATGTGTTTCTTATCTTTATTGTTTAAAAGAAAATTATGGGTTGAAATTGTTTAATTACATTCTATCCTGACTTTAAACAATATATATGTTTTCCAGCTGAAATTAAATATAGAATTCTTAATTTCTCTATGTCTAATTGATTCTGAACCTTTTTCCTCCCTATCACTCCATTAAGATTTGAAGATCCAAGGGCCTTCCTACCTTACCCAATTATTTATAATATGATATTGCTCCACTTGATCACTCTAAGACTTTAAGTCCATTTCCCAATGGCCTTACCTTGTATCCTAAACTAAACAATTCAAAAAACCAATTTCTGAACCTTATATCTAGCCTGAAATCCCACTGCAAACAAATCTAAATCTGACATAGAGTTCCCTCTCTCAGTTTAGAAAGGCTGGCTCTAAATTTAAAAGTGGTTATGTGGTTACCTCGAGAATTCTTCCACAACCTTAAGAAATTATAGAGTGATAACAGCACTTATAAAACTTTTGATAGAAAGCAAGTTAAGTAATATTGGGAGGACCTGGAACCATTTTCTTTTCTGGGGAGGGTTCTAGCCTCAACCTCCCATAAGGAAATGGAGAAGACCCCAAGCTATCAGGAGGGTGAATGTGACTCAGAATCAAGTTCCTGTTTAGACTCCCATCATGCGTGAAAAACTAGAATCCCCATCTACCTCAGCTGCCCCAAAAACTCCCAAGACCTATCACATGAAGACTGCTCGACTTCACAAGCTAGAGCCTGCATCTTTGAAAAGCCTAGAAGCTGACATTGGCCTCACTACTTTTCCAACTTTACCCTCAAAGAACACTCCTATAGGCACACCCATTCCTAAAGATTTAAAGGGCAAGAAGCCAATAACAGAGGAAAGGGAACCAACACCTAAGATTCTCAGACCGGGTAATAGGCACACTAGGCCAACAAACAAGCTACGATATAAAATCAAGCTTAGAAGCAACCCAAAGTTAGCTAAACAAGTCATTGACATAGATGATGTGCCTCTGAAAGACTTAATCATCAATAAGAAACCTACAAAATATAAGAAAAAGTCTATAGAGTCTCAGAATAAGCTTGAAATCCCTAAAGGAAATAAACAGGTTGCCAAAGAAAAGCCCATGGAGACTAGAAAGAACAAGAAGCATAGGTTAGACAAGTTGGATGTGTTACTCAAAGTTTCCAGTACCCTCAGCTAATATGCTAGGGTATCAGAACTATTGTTTTCCACTTGTTTAAATCAAAATTTCAATTTTTTAATTTCGTTGAAACTCGACCTCATAGTTTTTCATATAGTATGAAAGTTGGGGGAGCTAACAATGTTTTTTTCAAAATTTTTGAAAAGTTCGACAGTGTGTTTGTCAACTATTTTTAATAAACTATGCATACTGGTTAGTAAACATAAACTAGAGGAAAATTACGACACCGTGCATGTCAGTTATTTTTCCTAAAACAAAATAGAGATGATGACATATATGTTGTCAATGATATTTGAAAGGATTCACCTCCCAATTGTCAGCGATATCTCATATCAGAAAATCAGTAATGCTGACAACCTGTCTGTCTCTGATTTTTCCAGAAAATCACAAAACAACAGAGACATCCAGGGGCAGTGTTGAACAAGTAGACAAAGGGACATGTTTTGTTGAAAATCTACAGAGGGACATGTTCTATTTTCAAGCTAGATAGTTGACCAAGATCACTTTATTTTTTCCTAGATTTTAGTATATTTGCCTATAGTTTTTTAGGATTCATTAGATATTTTCTATGTTTATCTTTTTTGTGCATGAACTTAAAGGATATTTTAAAATATATCAGTATTGTAATCATGAGGATTCTATTATCTTTCAAACTATTATGTGAAACTCTATAAATACATTTTATGAAAAATGAAAAAGGGTTGGAAATCATTTGAAAAATTACTTGTACTCTAGATATGTTTGAGCAATCATAAATGTATTTCCAGTTTCAGATGAGCAGCTAGTATAAAACTCATGTGTTCCATTTCCCTGTTAGTACTTCTATGTTATTAATTGTCTCCTTCATGTCTAAAGTTTTAGTTTAATGAGATTGGATTTCATTTGATTCTCCTCTCTTAAATTATCCATCATTAAATACTTGTTGTTGTTAGCTCTTATAAGCTCTGTTTTACCCTAGTTCATCATTCTTCAAAATCTTCAAAACAGTCAAAGGACGTGTTAATCCCATACTTTGTGCAACTTTCTCATTAGATATGTGATTTCATTTGGTTTGTAGCTTGAATCCATGCCCAATGGTAGGTTTTGATGATCATCCAACCATCTTATACCTAAAGCCAAAACTGGCCACCTGAACTCAATTTCGAAAACCTTCTACTATAGTGACCATAGAGTAGTTGAGTTTTATGCAGAGATCCCCCTCTAGGTTTAAGGGCCAGCTTTCAACCTAAGAGTGGTAAGAAGTTACCTTAGATATTTCCTTCCACAACTACGGAGATTTCTAAGTGATAACATTTTGGTGCCATTATCAGGGAGTGAATTTTCATGTAAAATTATCCCTCAGAGAACGAAAAAGATTAGATCTGCTCTTTAATGGTGAAAAGAGGACACAAATGGAAAGCTTGTGAATAATTCACCTGGTGACTCCATTGTCAAAGAATCGAGATTCCAGAACACTCATGGTGACTCCACTATCTAAAGCATTCAAAGATTAAACTACTAATCCGGTTGCTTGTCAAACAAGATGACAGGGAATGTGGCAGACCCTATTTCTATGAAGGTTCCAAAGAATACTAGGATAACTTTGATGATGCTTTCTCAAATTTTTTACCTATCTATTTAAAGTCATGCAAATGTAGCTCTAAAGCCAAGACCAACATTTTAGAAGAGTTTGCTGAAAAACTTGAGAAATATCTTCAAGCCTTAGAAGTTCAAATTCAATCCCACTGCTTTCATTGTCAAAATTAGCCTTTTGAACTAAACTTTCTGCCAAAGTGAGAAGTAGTAGTGCTGCCTTTTGATATTGAGATTGAGGAATGTTTTAAGAATGGGTTTGATGACACACAACTGAAACTATATGATTGAAAATAAAATATATATGAATTGTCCAAACATGATGATCAATTTGCATAATACTTTGAAGATTAGCAAATAAATCATCTCTTTCATGATCCCATAGCCTTCTATATGGAGGAATTGTTAACTACCCAATTTCGATTATTTTTCCGCTATGAAGACCAAGTCTAAAATCAACTATCATTTCACTTACATTTTCTAGATTTTGTTTTGTTGAAACATATTCAAGGAATCACATCGAGTATTCAACTACTTGATTGGTTGTTTTGGAATTTTTCTATTACTTGATTTTTCAGGGGTATCAACAGCTTAAAGTAGGTAGGAGTGTGAATAAGCTCAACATTCTGAGCATATTTTTCAGCAGTATTTTTCAAATTTCAATTTCCAGTATATAGTTTGAGTTGCAGTTAGGTTTCAGTTTGGCATTATGATTCTAGTTTATACAAAGGATGTCAGTTTCAGAGTTTTGTTTTCTAGAGTGGGTTTAGTTTCGGTTGAAGATTGGAATAGTTTGCAGTTCACAAGTCAGGAATGGATGAGGAAACTAATCAATGGGGAAGTTCTTGCTGCCATCATTGATTGACAACATCCCCGTGGAGCCAACTGTTATCATCAAAAATTTTATTTTTGTAATCTTTATAAAATCCTCACAGTTGCATTCTCAACATTTAAGGTTGTAATAAATAGGTTAAATCTCCTAGCAATGTTTCAGGACCTGATATAATTGGAAAAGATAATATCGCTAACAACAAGGATAACACTTTTTTCCCATTTCCCTGACATGTCAATTGTGAGCATTTAAGTTATTTTTAAATATTTGAAATGCTGATTGTGTTGACCACACCAGGGTCAGTATTTTTAGCGTAGATGTCTATGTTATGTTCAAAAGGGTAAAGTATGAATTTAATCGTGTTTACCAATGTAATTATTGAGAACACCATGTGATTGATTCCTCTGTATAAAATGAATTATGATTCACAATCATGACTAAGGGTGATGCTAAAGTTTAACTTAACACATAACTACACTCACTATATCTTAAACCCCATGTCCTATAAGAATTTATATGGGTATGCTATCAGAGTTTTCCACTTGGCAATTGAAAATATTGTCACGATAGGGACACAACATTGAATCCTGCGGATAGTACTAGCCAGAATGGTAAAGGGAGGCATGCTAAACCAAACTAAGACTAAAGCGCTGGAGTTATTGAATGCATATCCCAATCTCCTACATTTGCTCCAGCAAGCTAGGTGGATTCAGTTCTTCTATCGGTGTTCCAATTACCATGATTTGGTAGCTCAATCATTTTCAATAGGTTTTGATGGGATTCGTCTAGAAGTCGGTGGTCTAACATTTGAAGCCACAAAGCACACAATTGTGAAATCCACAACTTTTCCCATGGACGGTGACAGGGTTTTTCACAACTATATTCTAGAAGGCATAGATGTTCTGTATTTCTTTAAGGAAGAGCACAGAGTAGAAAATTGGAAGGCCTGGGTTCGAAACGATTGGCTACAAGACAAGTGGTATGCTCCCTCACATCTTTGCCAACAATATTTTACTTGTGATGGTCATTATAATAGGATCAATTTGTATCATTTTTACCTCATAGCACATTTGGATGGGAAGATTAGGATAAATCCTTGCTTCTATTTGTTGGAAAGCCTCAATCAAATGGTTTCTAGTTACAGAGATAGGGTTAACCCTTCACATTTTATTTATCACAAGGAACCGATAAAACCTTTGATAGAAAGCAAGCTAAGTAAGCTCGGGAGGACTTGGAACCATTTCCTATTCTGGGGACAGTTCCAGCCTCAACCCACTATAAGCAAAAGAGGTAGACCCAAAACAATCAGGAGGGTGAATGTGACTCAAACTTAAGTTCCCATTCAAACCCCCATCATGCATGAAAGCTTAGAATCCCCATCTACCTCAGCTACCCCAAAAAATCCAAAGGTCTATCAGAGGAATAGTGCTTGACTTCACAATCCAGAGTGTACATCATTGAAAAGGCTAGAAACTGACAATGGCCTAACTACTTTTCCAACTTTACTCTCAGAGAACACCCCTCTAGACACATCTATTCCTATAGATTTAAAGGGCAAGAAGCCAATAACAGAGGAAAGGGAACCAACACCTGAGATTCTCACACTGGGTAATAGGCACACTAGGACAACAAACAAGATATGATATAAAATCAAGCTCAGAAGAAACCCAGATTTAGCTAAACAAGTCATTTACATAGATGATGTGCTTATGAAACACTTAATCATCATTAAGAAACTTGAAAAATCTATGAAAAATTCTATAGAGTGTGAGAATCAGCTTGAAAACCATAAAGTAAATAAACATGTTTCCAAAGCAAAGCTCGTGTAGACTACATAGAATAAGAAGAGGGGGTTAGACAAGTTGGATGTGTTACTCAAAATTTCCAGTACCTCACCTTATATGCCAGGGTATGAGAAACATTTTTGTCCATTTTTTTCAATCAAAAATGAAGTTTTTGCATTTCATTGACAGTCGTGCTGCCAGTTTTGTATACAATATGAAAGATGGGAGAGTTGACAATGCATTCATCGATGTTTTTGAAAAGCTTGACAGTATGTCTGTCAGCTATTTTGAACAAACTATGCATACTGGTTAGTACACTGAACCTAGAAGAAAATGCCAACATCGAGTTTGTGAACGATATTTTCTGAAATGAAACAAAGACGTTGACATCTCTGTTGTGAATGATATTCTAAAGGATTGATATCCCAATTATCATCTATATCTCAGATAAAAAAATCATTAATTCCGACAACTCGCTTATAACCGATTTTTCTAGAAAATCACTGAATAGCAGAAGACATCCTAGGGCAGTGTTGATCAAGTAGACAAAGGGACCTGTTCTATTTTCCAGCCGGACAGTTGAGCAAAATCACTTTATCTTTTCCTAGATTTTAGGAGATTTGCCTACAGTTTTCTAGGATTCATTAGATACTTTATAGATTTACCCTTTTTGTGGATGAAATTAAAGGATATTTTAAAATATCTCAGTATTGTAATTATGTGGATTATATTATTTTGCAAACTTTTATGTGAAACTCTATAAAGACAGTTTATGAATATTGAAAAATGGTTGGAAATAAAATAAAAAATTAGTTCTAGTCTGGATATGTTTGAGCAATCTTAAATGTATTTCCAGTGTTTCTTAAATGTATTTCCAGTGTTTGACGAGCAACTAGTATAAAACTCATGTCTTTCATTTCCCTGTCAGTACTTCTCTGTTATTAATTTTCTCTTTCATGTCTGAAATGTTAGTTTAATGAGACTCGATTTCATTTTATGCTCGTCTCGTAAATTATCACTCATTAAATACTTATTGTTCTCAGGTCTTATAAGCTTTGTTTTCTCCCATTTCATCTTTCTTCGAAATCTCCAAAACAATCAAAGGACGTGCTACTCCCACACTTTGTGTAATTTTCTCATTAGATCTGTGATTTCATTTGGTTAATAGCTTGACTCCATGTCGAATGGTAGGCTTTGAGGATCATCCAACCATATTATACCTAAACCCAAATCTGGCCACCTGAACTCAATTGTGAAACCTTCTACTACAGTGACCATATAGTAGTTGAGTTTTACAAAGAGATCCCCCTCCAAGTTGAAGGGCCAAATTTCAACCCAGATGTGGTTAGACATTACCTTAGTTATTTCCTTCCATAGCCAAGGAGATTTATGAGTGATAACATTTTGGCGTGGTTGCCATGGAAGCGAAGTTTCATGTAAAATTATTCCTGGGAGAACGATAAAGATCATATCTCCTCTCTGATGGTGAACATAGGACATACACAGTAGGGTTGTGAATCATTCACCTGGTGACTCCGTTGTCAAAGAATCCATATTGTAGAACACTCATGGTGACTCCACTATCTAAAGCATTCAAAGCTTAAACTATTAATCGGGTTGCTTGTCAAACAATATGACAAGGTATGTGGCAGACTCTATTTCTATTGATGGTTTCAAGGAATACTTGGATAATTTTGATGATGATCAAATTGATGATGCTTTCTCAAATCTTCTACTATTTATTTAATGTCATGCAAATGTAGCTCTAAAGCGAAGACCAACATTTTAGAAGAGTTTGTTGAAATATCTTCAAGCCTTAGAAGTTCAAATTCAATCCCACTACTTTCATTATCAAAATAAACCTTTTGAACTAAATTTTTTGTCGAAACAAGAAGTGGTAGTGCTTCCTTTTGATATTGAGATTGAGGAATGTTTGAGAATGGGTTTGATGAATCACAACTGAAAATATATGATGGAAAATAAAGCATATATGAAATATCCAAGCATGAAGATTAATTTGCAGAATACTTTGAAGATCAAAAAATAAATCGTATCTTTAATGATCCCATAACTGTCTACATGGAGGAATTGTTCACTACCTAGTTTCGATTATTTTTCAGCTGTGAAGACCAAGTCTATAATCATCTATCACTTCACTTAATTTTCCAGATTTTGTTTTGTTGAAACTTATTCAAGGAATCACATTAAGTATGTAGCTACTTGATTGGTTGTTTTGGAATTTTTCTATAACTTTATTTTTTAGGGGTATCAACACCTTAAAGTAGGTAGGAGTGTGAATAAGCTCAACATTATGTGCATCTTTTTCAGCAGTATTTTTCAAATTTAAGGTTCCAGTATATAGTTTGAGTTGTAGTTGGGCTTCAGTTTTCCATTATGATTCGAGTTTATATAAAGGATGTCAGTTTCAGAGTTTTGTTTTCTAGAGTGGGTTTACTTACGGTTGAAGATTGGAACAGGTTGCAGTTCAAAAGTCAGAAATGGATGAGGCAACTGATCTATTGGGAAGTTCTTGTTGCCATCATTGGTTGACAACATCCCCATGGAGCCAGTTGTTATCATAAAAAAATCATTTTTATAATTTTTATACAATGCAGAAAACTACATTCTCGGCATTTAAGGTTGTAATAAACAAGTTAACTCTCCTAGCAATGTTTCGGGACCTGATATAATTGGAAAATAAAATATCGTTGACAACATGGATAACGTTGTTTTCTCATTTCTCCTACAAGTCAATTGTCAGCGATTAAGTTATTTTTAAATATTTGAAATGCTGAATCTGCTGATGACACCATCATTGGTATTTTGAGTGCAAACGTCTCTGTTATATTCAAAAATTGTAAAGTATGAATTTAATTGAATTTATCGATGTAATTATTGAGAACACCATGTGATTGATTCATCCATATCAAAAAAAATCTGATTCAAAATCATGACTAAGGTTAATGTTAAGTTTTAACTGAACACATAATTACATGCACTGTATCTTAAACCTCATGCCCTGTAAGCAGTTATATGGGTAAGTTTTCCAAGTTTTCCACTTGGCGATTGAAACTATTTTCATGGCAGAGACACAACATCGAATCCCACAGATAACAACATCCAGAATGTGAAAGGAAGGAATGCTAGACTGAACTGAGCCTAAAGCGTTGGAGATATTGAATTTCTATCCTGATCTCTTACATTTTTTCCACCAAGTAGGACAGAGTCGGTTCTTCTATCGGTGTTATGATTACGATGATTTGGTAGATCAATTATTTGTAGCAGGTTTTGATGGGAGCCATGTAGAAGTCGGTGGTCTAACATTTGAAGTCACAAAGCACACAATTGTTGAAGCCACAACTTTTCTCATGGATGGTGTTAGGATTTTTCACAACCATATTCTAGCAGGAATAGACATTCCATATTTCTTCAAGGAAGAGCACAAAGCAGAAAATTGGAAGCCAAGGGTTCGAAAAGACTGTTTACAAGACAAATGGTATGCTCCGTTGCAGATTTTCCAACAATAATCTATTTGTGAGGGTCGTTATAATAGGATCAATTTGTATTTTTTTTACTTCTTAGCACATTTACATGGGAAGATTAGGATCAATCCTTGCTTCTACTTACTGGAAAGCCTAAAGCACAAGGCTACTAGGTATAGAGCTAGGGTTAACCCTTATTCACATTTTATTTATAACAAGGTACTAATAAAACTTTTAATAGAAATCGAGTTAAGTAAGATCAGGAGGACTTGGAGGCATTTCCTTTTCTGGGAGGGTTCCAGCCTCAACGCCCCAGAAGGAAAAGACAAAGACCCTAAACTATCATTAGGGTGAATATGACTGAGACTCAAGTTCCCGTTTAGACTCCTATCATGTGTGAAAACTTAGAAGCCACATCTGCCTCAACTACCCCAAAAAATCTCGAGGTTTATTAGAGGAAGAGTGATTGGCTTCACAAGCTTGGGCCTACATCATTGAAAATCACAGAAGCAAACATTGGCCTCACTATTTTTCCAACTTTACCCTCAGAGAAAAACCCTACATACACATCTATTCCTAAAGATTTAAACGGAACGAAGCCAATAATATATGAAAGAGAACCAACACCTGAGATTATCAGACTAGGTAATAGCCACACTAGGCCAAAAAACAAGCTACGATATAAAATCAAGTTTAGAAGAAACCCAAAGTTAGCTAAACAAATCATTGACATAGCTTATGTGCCTTTGGAAGACTTAATTATCAATAAGAAACTTGCAAAATCTATGAAAATGTCTATAGAGTCTGAGAATAAGCTTGAAAATGTTAAAGGAAATAAACAGGTTACCAAAGTAAAGCCCATGGAGACTAGAAAGAAGAAGAAGCAGAGAATAGATAAGTTGGATGTGTTACTCAAAGCTGCCAGTACCCTCAGCTAATATACCAGGGTATCAGAACCATTTTTGTCCACTTGTTTAAATAAAAAATTCAGTTTTTGCATTTCGTTGACAGTCGGCCTGCCAATTTTGTATACAATATGAAATTTGGGAGAGCTGACAATGGTTTCGTCAGCACTTTTGAAAAGCTTAACAGTGTGTATGTCAGATATTTTGAACAAACTATGCATACTGGTTAGTAAACGAAACCTATAGGAAAATGCCGATAGTGTGTCTATCAACAATGTTTTCTAAAACAAAATAGAGATGCTAACATCTCTGTTGTCAGTGATATATGAAAGGATTAACCTCCCGATTGTAAACTATATCTCAGATCAGAAAATCAATAATGCCAACAACCCGCCTGTCAGCAATTTTTCTAGAAATCACAGAATGGTAGAAGACATCCAGGGCAGTGCTGATCAAGCAGGTAGAGGGACCTGTTTTGTTGAAAATATACACATGGACCAGTTCTATTTTCTGGCTAGATAGTTGACCAAGATCACTTTATTTTTCCCTAGATTTTAGTAGATTTGCCTATAGTTTTCTAGGATTCATTAGATATTTTCTAATTTTATATTTTTGTGCATGAACTTAAAGGATGTTTTAAAATATCTTAGTATTGTAATTATGAGGATTCTATTATTTTGCAAATTGTTATGTGAAACTCTATAAAGACAGCTTATGAATAATGGAAAAGGGTTGGAAATCATTTGAAAAATTAATTGTAGTCTCGATATGTTTGAGAAATATTAAATGTATTTGCAGTGTTTGATGAGTAACTAGTATAAAACTCATGTGTTTCATTTCCTTGTCAATAATTCTCTATTATTAATTGTCTCTTTCATGTCTGAAGTGTTAGTTTAATGAGATTGAATTTCATTTGATGCTCCTCTCTCAAATTATTAGTGATGGAATACTTATTGTTCTCGTCTCTTATAAGCTATGTTTTCTCCCAGTTCATCTTTCTTCGAAATCTCCAAAATAGTCAAAGGATGTGTTACTCCCATTATTTGTTCAATTGGCTCAGTAGATATGTGATTTCATTTGGTTGATATCTTGAATCCATGTCCAATGGTAGGTTTTGAGGATCATCCAACCATCTAATACCTAAACCCAAATATGGCCAACTGAACTCAATTCCGAAAACCTTCTACTACAGTGACCATAGAGTAGTTGACTTTTACAGAGAGATCTCCCTCCTAGTTGAAGTGCTAGATTTGAACCTGAAAGTGGTTATTGGTTAGCTTAGTCATTTCCTTCCACGGCCAGGGAGATTTCTGAGTGATATCAGGATCCATATATTGAGGCATCAAGTGATGTTTGGATTACCTGGAGGCATGACGTGGACTAGTGGTTCATATAGGGTCCTGATATCAATTTACAGATCCCTCTACAGTGGATGAGAACATATTGATTGAGGGAAATCAATATTGGTGTGGGATGATTTGTCATATCCCCATTTTTATTTTCCTCCATAGTACAACCAGGGTGGATTTCTAGGGCACAAGATGGCCAGATCATGGGAGCAGGTTTATATCATCAGGGGTTTTGAGGAGTTTTTATGGGTTTTTATGGCATTCACTTCGCATATTCCATCACCCACATGATTTTCCTTTTGTTTTGTTGCATTATAACAACTTTAAAAAAATTGCATTATTACGGGGACTAACTTAATTAATTATGCTCGAGGTGGTATCATAGGAGGGTTAATTGATTGAACACCTCAGTGTAATAGATCATTGGAAATAGAATGAGAAGATCTATAGGATGTGATGCTGAGAAGTGGCTTTCAGTTATCGGAGAGATCATGGTGGCGAATTTACTACTTTCCCACATTAAAAAGAATATTTTAATTGAAATAAAAATATGGAAAAGTGCTCCATGATTAAAATAAAAATAAAATAGGAGGTTCTAGAGGGTTCCATCATATTTACAAAAAGAGGAGGAGGAGGTCATTAAGGGACATCTTGAATTTATGTTTTCTTCTTGTGGAGAGGGCTGAGAACCCATTTCTGTACTTCAGCAGTAGCCCGAGGATGGAAACCCTTGGGTGATTCAGTTAGGTTGGGTGAGTACCTACCTTCCCTTGGTGAATTCATCTAGAATTCGTAGGAGAGCTTAGCTATGTAGTTCAGTTCAGTTTGGAGGGCCAACATAAATTGGAGCAGATTCTTGAGTCCAGTTTCCCATCTCAACTATTTTTTGTATCAACATATAAACACTAGTTTCTATTAGAATAAAAGCTAACATTGTTCCTATTCATTTCATTGTTATTTTTCTGTATGCTATCGGTTATATTTTTACATGGAAGCGTTCTATTAAATAAATGGAAATTTTTATGGAGAAATTTTGGTTAAGTTAGATTTCTGAAAAATATCCCATTTGGGATACTACACTTTATATAGCCGTAAATGACTAGGGTTGGAATCATCACTTTATATAGCCATAACTGACTACGGTTGGAATCATCACTTAGAAGAATAGATTGATCAGTTGTATTTTATGCAATAAAGTCTCCTAACAAGAGGATATTAGCTCCAATATTCCTTAGACTGTGAATTTCTTATTCTAAGGTATTATAAAGGAATTTTTTATTAGATCTTTTTCATATAAAAGGTATAATTAATAGGAAAATATATAATTTTTGTATTAATACTATTAGCATTGATATCTAATATTTATATCCAAATGTATTAATTAAAAGGGTATATCTTACAGAGCCAAATGTGAGAAGAATATTTCTCTTTTATATAATAGGATATGCCTCCAATTTATTGGTGATATAATTTATTTTTCCATGCTAACCAGAAGATGAATCCCTATATGCAAAGGACCTTAGACTCGTTGATCTAGGAGGACCCCAAAAATCCTAAAACTTTAAAGTTCCCGAAACCTTATGGAAATAGTGCAATGTCAAAGACTCAATAAGATGATTCCAACACAACCTAAATCACATCAACTATTATTTGGATGCAAATTTTATCATGTTATGAAGTTTGGAACAAAAAATGAAAAAAGTTAACAGGGCTATCACTTGGCAACAATAGTAGGTGCCATGTGGAACTGTAGGATGTTGACATGGTAGGCCATACAATGACATGGAAACACCTCATAAATAAACATGGTAGCACAAAGTTGAAGTGGCAAGATAGGTGGCATGTTTATGTGGCACTGCATGGAATGAAAATTAGCATCATATGTGGCAAATAGATGAATGATGTGGTAGGCCTTGGAAGTAACACATGGATAAGCTCATGAAATGTCACAAGTGAATGGGAATGGAGTTGGCATGATGTGGAAACTGACTGGTCATTGAGCTGGCATGACATGGTAGGTGGTTGGGCCTTGAGTTGGCATGACGTGGCATGTTACTGGGCTCTGAGCTAGAATTCGACTAGAAATTAATGACACGGTAATGAAATGTGCTGACTAGGATGGTAGTGGCATGGGACAATCAGAGGTTGCCATGTCGCATCCTTTGAAATTCCCATAATGTTCTAAAATAAAAAAACCAACAAATTGGTGTTGTCAAGGTTGGAACCCTTGACTTCGACAGAGTTTGTCCAATGGCCTGGCCATTGGCCCAATGTGTGAATGTTAGTTAGTTTGTGGAAATATTATATTTAATGTATGAAAGGGCCAGTTAAACCTATAAAACAAGGTTTGTTGGGATTCGAACTATAATCAATGCATAGCACTACAATGAACTGACAACCATAACCTACACCAACCCATTGGGCCACAATAAAGATGGCTTGGATATGATATTATTGGATCACAATGTCTTTGACTCGACCCTGAGTCTAATGGGTTATTGAATATACACCATTGGGTTGCACACGTAAATTATTTATTGTAATATATATCTATACATCAAACTATATCAAAATGGAGCTTGAAAATTGAGCCACACCATGTCCTGCATATGGATTATGTTATAAATAGTTGGATACAATATCACAAAGGGGTACAACAACATATTATTGTAATGATTTTCCATGTAGGATATGGACGGTAGTGAGTGGGTTTAACGTTGTTTTTGTTGAGCCCATATTTTTTTAAATATTAAAATTATAACCACTATACCACAATTTTGAGTTTTGAAAACACTACAGAGTTGAGAACCTATGAATAGAGTTATGGCCTTTAATGTTTTGTAAACAAGTTTATTGGAGCCCATTTTTGCAGCAACCAAAGGCATTTTTGAATGGTACTGTTGAACCACTATTTTGTAGTAGTCACTCATTTATTGTTGCATGTTTTGGAGGTATTTTTCTCATTGTAATTACAATTTTGGGATAATTAATTAAGATGTCACTCCCTTGGTGGTCGGACCTAGAAACGTAGTCCGCACTGGATGAACTCCATTATCAATTGTTTCTCTTTTCTTATTTCTCTTCTCTTCTCTTCTCTTCTACATTTTTCTTTAATTTCAACTTCATTAAAGTCATTTATTGTTCAATTAAGTTAATTGCTGGTTAAAGTTTAATCACTCACACTTGAACGTTTTACAAGCCAAGTCAATTTTAAAGATTCATATCAAGTGCTATCAAAGAAGGTTTGATATTTATTTATGATTGTGATTGATAACCAAGGGAAAAATAATCAAAGGTCAAGGTACATTTATAGAATGAAATCTAGAGATTGGTCTTAGATGAGCATAAAGAACAAAGATAACCTCACCAATGAAAGGAAATCTAGACGGAAATCCATTTAACTCTAAGGCAGATATTTTTGAAGCTTTCATGGTGATGAAGGCCATAGAAAATGAAATGTGTCAAGAATGGAAGACGTCTAAAGAGGGAACTTAATGTCAAATAAAGTCAAAGACGAAGTAAGTGATGCTAGTTTGAAAAAGTATCCTTCTTCTTCTCCACCTTCAAGTCTTCATTTTTCTCATTCTCCTCCTACATATCCTCTTGGTAAAGTTGCTTCAAAGAATTTGTTTTTGAATCTAGACATCAAATTCGACTTGCTAATCAATGATGGCAAGACATATTATGAAAGACATTATAATTAGATTCACCAAATGGAAGTCTATTACTATTCGCAATAGATCATTGAAGATGAGGTAAACATTTAGTTATTTTCTCTTTGATTGGAAGCTACTATGCTAATATGGTGGGAAACTAGGCTTTGATAAGGTAAAAATATTTCCTTGTTGTTTTAATTTACTTTCAGGATCCTAAAAGAAATTTTATCCTTTAGCACATAACTAGAAGTAAATTATAAAATGCAAAACTCTGTGGTAGTGAAAAGGCCCAAGTGTGAAAAAAATTACGAAGGAGTTTAGGAAAAAGGAATTGGATTTAAAAATTACACTAAATACACAAGAGAATCTCTTGAAATACATTGGTATTTTTCATGGGTATATCCACAATACTATTTTCTTATTGAATCCATCTAATATAGATGACGTATGTGTACAGGGGACTTACATTGAAGCAGATAAATAGGGTGGTGGAGTCTCCATGGAATCCCTTCAATGATAAGAAGATAAAGGAAAAGGAAAGGAGAAGGTAAAGTGAAAAATTTATGTGAAGGGAAATGATTATCATTGTTGGAGGCTATATCTAGAGCTGAGGCACGAGTGGTTCCAAGATAGGAAGGCAAAGAAAAAGGTGGCAATGAAAATTCAACATGATCTAGTATTGGACTCTAGTGATGGGACACAAATCATTATTTCGTGTTTGAAAGGTATATCATCTTCATGTGTTGGTTTTGGTTTTTATCTTTTGCCTTATATTTATGCATGAAAGAGAAATGGAATTTTCCATAGAAGGGTGGTAACCAAACATACAAAAGTTGATACCTTGTTTGACGCTAGTTCTCAATCCAACTTGATATCTGGGGCAATTGTAAGGAAGTTAAAAATAGAAACAACACCACCTCCTAAATCTTACTCACTTGGATGGATATTTAAAAATACTAAGCTATAAGTAACTGAAAAATGTAATATTGGATTTTCTATCACATCTAAAATTTTAGATGAAGTTGAACTAGATGTGGTTAAATTTGGTATTTGTGGAATTATGCCTGGAATTCCTTACTTGTTGGACATGAAATAAATCTTCTGCAAGAACGAAAAAATGTATCAAATTTTCAAAGATTAAGGTAAGTACATTCTTCGAGCCCATGACATGAAAGATGACCTCTCACTAGTAACCAAGGGTAGTCTATTATGATTATGCAGGTGTATAGAAAAGGGCAGCTATATACCAGATATGTGGGGAGGCAGTATGTCAATTTGGTGTCTGAGTAAAAACCCTTTCAAGGCCCAAAAGCTTCTTAGTGGGGAGGAATGGTTCAAGTGAATCCTAAAAGGTCTCAGAATTCAAAGTTATCATAACTTAACGAAAATAATTCCATGTCAAAGAGGTTGATGTTCCAATGCAACTTGAATCACATCAAATGAACTTTGGATGAAAAATTTGTAATGTATTTATGTTTTGGACAAACATTAAAAGATGTTGATAGGATGCCACATGGAACTATATAGATGCTAACGTGGTAGACCTTTTAATGAAATGGTAACACATCATAAGGAAATGTTGAAGTATAGAGCTAACATAGCAGTACAAATGGGACACTGATGTTTCATGATGTGGAAAAATAGGTGGAATCATGTGCAATAGATAGGTGATGATGTGCTAGGACTTAGAAGTGACACATGGTTGAGCTGGAAACATGTGGCATGTAACTGGGCGTTAAGATTGCATTAAATGGTAGGTGATTAGGCACTGAGCTAACATCTAATTAGCAACTAGTTACGTGGTGATCACATGTGTTGAATGGGTTGGTAGTGGTGTACGCTAATAAGAGGCTATGATGTGGTAGCCTCTAGAAGGACTAGAATGTTCTAAAATAATGATCCATTAGACCAATGCTATTTGGGTTTGAACCTTCGACCTTGGTGGAGGTCAGCTAATGGACTAGCCATTTTCCTAACAAGAAAAAGTGAGTTAATTTGTGGAAATATTATATTTAAATTTTAAAAGGGTTTCATAAACATGTAAAACAAGGTCTATTGGGATTTGAACTATAGCCAATGCATAACACCACAATGAACTATGAGTTATAACCTACACTAGACCATTGGGAAACGTCAAAGATGGTTTACATATGATAATCAGATTATAGTGCCCGTGAATCAACCATGAGTCTAACTGGTAGTTGAATATAAACGATTGGGTTGCATACACAATATATTTATTCTAATATATATACACCAAACTATATCAAAATAGAGCTCGATGGTTGAGCCACATTGTGTCTTATGCATGGGCCATAGTATAAATAATCAGATACAATGTTATAAAGGGGTCCAAAAGGACATTATTGTAGGGAATTAGCATGTATGATATGGTTAAAAACACAAGGGTTTGACCCCGTTTCTGTCGAGCCCATATGTTTTTAAATATTAAAATTATAGCCACTCCACCATATCTTTGAATTTTGAAAATATTGCAAATTTGAGAGCCTTTAAACAAAGTTTTAGCCTATAATAGTTTGTAAACAAGTGTGTTGGAGCTTTCTATTGCATAAACCAAAGGTGTTTTTGAGTGGTATTGTTAAACCACTATGCAGTAGCAGGAGCTCATTTATTGTTGCACGTTTTGGAGGAATTTTGATCATTGTGATTATAGTTCTACGAGCATTAACAAAGAGGTCATTCCCTTGGAGGTATGATCCAAAGATGTAGTCGACACTAGAAAAATTGTTATCAATTGGTTTTCATTTATTATTTCTCTTATCTTGTCGATATTCTACATTTCTCTTTAATTGCAACTTCATTAAACACATTAATGCTTGAATTAAGTTAATCATTGTTATAAGTTTAATTATAGACACTCAAACATTTTTGAAAACAAAGTCACTTTTAAAGTTTCAAATCAATCATCAACCTCCCATGTTGTAATTAGAAAAATAATATTAGTTTCAGTTGGGGTCCAACTTAACATATGATCTCTATACCATAAAAATCCACAATAGTTCCAAAGAGGGGTCCAAACTGTTCCAAATTTTATTTATTATTATCATTTTGGTCTTTTTCCTAACAATAAACTTTTTGTTTCTAACTCATTTCCAATTGGATTCCTTTCTGGATTTCTTTACCTTTTGAGATTCCTTCCTTTACTCAAGTTGTTCTGTTGGAATGTGGTCTTCATTGATAAAGATTCCTAACACTTTTAAGCTCAAATAATGACTTAGTGTGAAATATTTATGGTCATTATAGCTTACCCAAAGACATATATACTTATCTTAATGTTCAATTATTTTTTCCAACCTCTTTTCTTCTATGAGATAAGTTGTTTCAATTTGTGACTTAGTTTTCCACTTCTTATTTTACTATTACTAGTGTGACCTCATCTTTTCTAATTCCTGCTAATAGTTATGAGAGTGAAGGTTTTCTTTGTTACATTCATGATCCAACTCAATTATCTTATCCATTTCATATTTCATGGGTTTTGTTATCTAATTTCGATATTACTTAGTGCCAAAATGTTATTTAGTTCTTATAAATATTTAATATTGTATACTATGTTGTGGTTTTCTTCATAATCTTCTTTTTCAGTTGATTTTTCAATTTTTACATTTCTTGTAATATAGCCTCCATTTTTTACATTGTATGTTTCAAACCCAAACACTCTATTCTCTATATTTTCTTTTAACAATCTAAATTTGTTATCAAGAATTTCCTCTAACTCTATCTGATGTTTTTCTTCTTTCTCTACTACCATTTTTTATGGTGATTCTATATAATCATAAAGACCATCTAGGGTGACTTTGTTGGACTTCTCTTTTATATGTTTAGGTTTTGGTATATGTGTTGAAGTGCTCATAAGTTAAAAGTAGATAAAAAAATGAGAAGAGAGAAAATAAATAAGAAGAACTTATGAACTTAATTTATGAAGCATAGAGTATAACTCTATCCTTGTTCACAAACCAAGAGGTAAAATTAATACAACTAATATCTTCCCTAACATTGTGCCCACCTAGAAAACCTTTACTAGGAAATATTTTTTCAAATTCACCCTAGAGTTTATGTGTCCATGAAAATAAAAATATCTCCATATTAACCTTTGAAAAATCTTAGTTAAAATTTACTAAGGAGTTTAAATTCATGATTTAAATTCACTACAATTACAAATTGTAGAGAGATGATCTTATTTTTTCAACTTCACCATAGATTTTATATATCTGTAAAAAAAAAATAGAAACTTTTCTATATAAACATTTGAAAAAATTTTGTTCAAATTCACCACAATTAAGAGAAATAGATATATAAGATCATTCAACTTAAAATCTATCTTGGGATGAGAGAGATCAAATCTTTACAAGTGCAAATTTTTCCTCATTTTAATCCCTCATAGATGCAATGTTATGATGTATTTATGCTTGTTATTAATATGCCACATGTGAACTCCATGCTAAACACAAAAGGAATTACACACTTTCCTAATGTTTTAAGAACCATGTGCTGAAAGAAATAAAATCATTATATTGCAAACCTTTCCTCAATGTTTTATCCATCTTTATTCATAATAGATGCAAAGTTAAGATGGATCATCGTTTGTTCTTAATGTGCCACATATTGACCATCGAGGGAATAATACATCTCCCTCATACTAAGAAATACATGTTTTAACTACTATATGCGAAGAGAATTGAAAGCCCTGGAAGAGAAAATATGTCCTCAAGTTTTCATTCCTCATAGCACATGATAGATTAAAATTTAAGATGGATTTTTGCTAGATACAACTCCATGATTATTGTTCGCCATTAAACTATCTTAACAATGACACAATTTTTTACTTTCGATTATATGTAAACATTTTACTTAATTGACATTGAGACATTTTATTTATGGTATACACTGAAGTTTTTTATTTTTTACATTTTTGTGAATGCCATATATGAACTCCATATTAAAAATTTCATGAATACGAGAAGAATTATATTTTTTCACTTTCAATTACTTTTTTCTTTATGTATATATATAAAGTTGACATAAACATATTTTATTGAGATTGGATATTGAAATATTTTATTTAGTATTAACATTAATTTTTTTATGTTATACCATGGTAAAAATAGAAAAGTTACACATTTGTTCATATAAGCTTGTACAATGTGCATTTTTAGTAAGAACTATATTATTTTCAGTCTTTACTAGTATATAAGATCAAGATCAAATCTCTTGAGGTCTAAACTCATCTTGATAGATGATGGTTAATACGAGTCTCTCTCTCTCCTTGAACACATGGAATAAAATAGCTTAAAGATGCAATTCCAACAAATATTTGCTCCATTCAAAATTAACCTTAATAAAAAGGTCGAAATGTAAAACAAAGATACTTGAAATGCTATAACAAAAGAATTTAATTGTTCAATTACTTTATATCATATATAAGTATTTTATCATTATTATTGTTATTTTAAATGATATATAATATTTAAATTGCTGACATTGAAATAATTTACTTAAGATGAGCATGGGGATATTTTATTTATGGAATATATTGTCCACATAGAATCTTTTTTTCTATTAATATATTTCTAAATACATTTCAATATTACTTTCAATATTTATATTTTAGATTATTTTTTTCTTTTCACATTAAAATAATTTATTGCGATTCATATATATACATAGAAGATAAATAATATCAACTTTATTTGCTTTTATTTTAATTACTCTCTTTTTTTAAGTTGGTATAAAATTATCTTACTTTATATGGAGATAGAAATATTTTATTTATAACTGAAAGTGAGAGTGAAATAATTTTACCGCATCTCAAAGTTGTAATATCAACAATGAATAAAGCAAACACTATTAGAGTGGAGCTAAATTTTATAATACTTTTAAGAAAAACTAAAGAAATATGTATATTTGTTTTTTATTTTCATTATTGCTAACATTATTTTTTAATTTAAATAATATTTTATTTTTATTTTAAAAGGGACATGTGTCAACTCCACACTGAGAAGATATGAAATTGAACATCACCCTCATACTAGTCTATGAAGTGTGCCTCTCTACTCAATCAGAAAGTCATTTATTTTATTGTGAGGGTTTCTAGAGTTGAAAGGTGAGACACACAGTAGAAATAGGAAAACCTTTTAGAGATTCAATTTTGTTGCTAGAACTTAGTCGTTTAACATATACAACTACAAAGTTGTTCTTAGATTAACACACACACACATATTAAAATATAACCATTATATCATGAGATATGTAATCAGAACCCCACATAATAGAAAATATTAAGAAAATAATAATTTTTTGGAGATAAATTTAGCTTAAATGTAAATTTATATCTTTGTTATTTCTAATAAATAAAACATTTAAAAACCAATTCTAATTGTTGTTTTATCTATGTTAATTAAATTAAAATACCATTATAGATCCATTTTAACCATTGATCTAGCAAGCACTTAGAGGGATCAAATATCTTGTGCAAACAATTTTTATAGTGTAAAACGTTAAAAAATTGCACCTCCAAACATTGCATACCTCATCATTTATTTTTTCAATTACTTTATATAATACATAGATATTCTATAGGGGAAGCTGGAGCAAGAGGGGTTATTTATCGCCCCAACTGAAAAGTACATAAATACTTTTCCTGGGGACTGGGATTGACCACAAATAATCAAGCCGAAGAACTTGATCTCTAGCAAGGGCTCATGTTGGATACAACAAAAGGAATATTATAGTTAAACAATTTTGGAGACTCACTTATTACCATCCAAAAATGTGTCAACCGGTCTCATAATAAGGATTCTAATCTAAGACCAACCATGCAAATAATTCATATGATAATGGACAAATTTGAGACTATAATTCATATGATAATGGACAAATTTGAGACTATAGAGTTTTACTATATTAAGACGGAGAACAATGTTTCGTCAAATTCTCAAGCCAATCGGGGCATTAACCTGGAGCAAAGCAAATTAAGGGAAGAAGAGGTCGCAATATCCACATGTGACATCCCATGATTAAATATAAGCTGATAACCTAGAACTGTAGGAGGATTATTAAGAAGGATAAACTAATTGGCATGTCGATTAAATGATATCTTCATTCCATGGCACATTTGTTATGTGGTGGACATCTTGGCAGCATGTTGGGCCCTTCACTCAACCTCTGGTTAATTAAGAAGACTAATGACAGGAATATGGACAACTGGGAGACTGTAATCCATGTTTTAAAGCAAATAAGCTATGAAGGAGAAGTTTTCAATAAGCTCAAGGAGGAACCTATTAGGGCGATCGCATGGGATGAAAATCCAGATCAAGAAGCAATGAATATCAATTTGGTAGCAGGGTGTGCAATTTCGAAGAGTATTAAAAATGAAGGGACCTCGTGTGCCTTCATTTTGGAGCTAAAATAGGCTATAAGAGGATGGATGTGGACATCTTATGCACTGTGGCTTGCCACTCAATCCTGTCATGCTGAAGAAATGGCCTCCCTATCAGGAAATGACGTCAGAGGCTCCTCTAAGGAATTATACCGAGCATTCAAGTAGGAAGAAATGGCCTCCCTGTGAAGAAATGACGTCAGAGGCTCCTCTAAGGAATTATACCGAGCGTTCAAGTAGGAAGTTGAGGATATGATATCTCAGATCAAAGGGAAAATTATTTTTGAGGCCCAATCTCATTTCACTCTAGTCTCGGGTCAACTGGATGGCTTGAAGAAATATGTGGAGAATGTGTAGGCGACAACAGAGGTAATTTTATCAAAGATGGAGAACCTTGACTTTAAAGTGGAGAATTCAGAGGAGAAGGTGGAGAATGTTGTTGTATCAATGTTAAAAGAAGTGTTTGGCCTCAAGGATGGTGGTGACTATGATTCTGAACTTGGTGAGAGAGGAGCTCCCCCTCTAGAGTTCATCGACCAATTGGAGATGTAGCAGGAGATTGAGAAACATGAAGCAGTAGGCTAGCAAGAGGAAGTGGATGTGATAAACATAGAAGAAACTGGGCAACATGAAGCAAAAGGATTTGGGTAGTTAATTTTAGAATTAGTTTCTTATGTTATGTAAGTTTGTAAATATAAATGGGGTTTTTTGGTGGAATTATAAGAAAAATGATGTAGAAAATATGGAGAAGACATCTCTGAATACTCATAGACTTTGGTCAGAGCATTTTTGGAGGGTTGTGGAAATGTTGTTACTTTTGAATGTAATGGTTCTAGCCAAAATCTAGATTGATTAATAGAAATATAACTCTCTCTCTCTCTCTCCCCCTCTCTCTCTAGCTTTCTATATATATATATATAGATATATATATATATATATATAATTTTAAACCATATATAATAGGTGAATTATTTATATTGAAATAATTTAGTTAACATAAGCATTGATATATTTTATTTATGGATTTCATTGCTCAAATAAAAATATTTTATCTATAATGTACATTTAATTTTTTAATTACTATTAATATTTTTAAACGTAAAATATTAATTTTATATTAAGAATTGAATTAATTTCACATCTCCCTCTTATTACTAATGAACAAGTTGCATATTTTTACTTTCAATTACCCATTCTCTTTGCACATTGAAATATTTTATTGTGGTTCATATATATGTTTATTTATTTTCTAAACTTGATATTAAAATAAATTAGTTAACATGAATATTAAAATGGTTTGTTTATGTATCCAATTGGAATATGAAAATATAAATAATACCAGTTTTTCGTTTATTTTGAATTACATTAAAATAATTTTAAAAGTTATTTCATATGGACATGGAAATATTTTATTATAGTTGAGAGTGAGAATGAAATATTTTTACCATATCTTTTTTACTTTTAATTACTTCTTCTCATTTCATATTGGAATATTTTATTGTGGTTCATATGTATGTTTATTTTTTTCTAAAGTTACTATTAAAATAAATGAGTTAACATGGATATTAAAGTGCTTTGTTTATGTATGCAATATTTGAAATATGAATAATATCAATTATATATATTTTTTCTGTCAACCAACTTCTATTAATTTGTCAAAAAATTACATGAGAGATGCAGGTATGTCACTGTCCTCTCAGCTTCACTCCTACTGACTTTATTGGTTAAGAAGGAAATACAAAAGATTAGAGTGAAATGCAAATATTTATATAGTACTTAGATAAAAAATGACCATAGAGCCCAAAACATGTAGAGTATGAAAATACAACCCACTTCCATCAAGGATCGTGAGGAAATTCCAGTGCATGACCCACACCAAGTACTTTCAAAGGTCTAGGATCCCCATGAACATGAAGCTCCAGATAAGAAAGCAGACCCTCAACCTAATCATGTGGATAATTTATACACCTTTGACTTTGTATAAGAGAAGAAAAGAGGTCGAGGATGTCCCATTCATTATGTTATAGGTCATTCACAAATGCTATCACTTCATTGTGGTCCTCATGATGTTACCATCATAGGGCCTCCAAGAGTGTAGTAACATTATGGATCTGCAAGTCCAGAGAGTCCATGGAGGGTGGATAGTCCACTTGATTAGAAGATGGGGCCTGGTCTTGAGCCATCTCACCATCAAAATCCACATCCACACCCCATCACCTTCTAATTTCCTTGTATGACCTCCATGGCCCACTGGCTAGCCACTAAGTCCAAACTCTCGCTGATCCTACCCAAATTTTTGAAGCATTATTTCAATTACAAAATACCACTAAGACATGTCTCTAATTATCACCCAGGCATGGGAGACCATTAATATTGTGTATTTTTTGAGTTCAACAATAAGAGTTCTTCTAGGCACCACATATTCAACCACCAGGGATGCATAAATTGCCCCCTAAAAACCTAGATATGCCCCTTATCTATATATCCCTAGGAAAAAGGGACTGAGACCCATAACATACGAAGAAAAGACCCAAAACTCCAAATTATAGCCCCTTGTCTCAATGCGACCAGGGGTAAAAAACACATAGTAGTTACCACTATCAATAGGGAAACCCTAGAATGATTCTACAATTTACAAGGGAGAAAGGACATAATTGAAATGAAACAACCCCATGCCCAATCTTCTTTCAAAAGAAACTCTTTGTGATATGGGGACCATGATAAGATGACTTACCAAAAGGTGTCATATTGGCTTGAATCTCCTTTGAGTCAACGAACAATGAGCCAACATATCAACCCACCCTCCCACTCTAGAACTAGCTAATAGCAAGATAAATTCCAACAATCCCTCACTCAAGGGTCCCACACTCTACGAGTTGGTTCACTAATGGAGCCACGACGTAGATCCAACTAACCTATTCTATTCTTAGAATGAGATATCACAAAACTAAATAGCATGTACAGGTTGGCAACTTGTGTATACTCAACATTATTCTCACCACCTTCACAATCACCCATAACTTGAAACACAATCTACTAGATCCAACCTACCAACCTGGTTGTAAACTAGATGTTAAACATCTCGAACCTTCTTGGATCTCGCTGAAACCTATCCATGGCACACCACATGTGTCTTCCCATTATCATATGGGAGGGTCAGAATCACTCCCTACCACACTATTCATGCCACACCCATTGATTAGCACCAGTATTGCAGCAAGGATGTTACAACTCCTGGAGCTACCGACTTTACTTCATCAACCTGGGGTTTGTACAAACTTGGAGGTGATAGTTCTGTATACACAAATAGATGTAATGGGTCCACTCTTTGTTGTTGTTGAAATGGGGCGATAGACCACTAGAGTTTCTCAAACCAGCCTTCTATTGATTAGAAGAAGTCTGATTACCAATTTAGAGAGAAGAATTTTACCCTAATTGAGAGAATTGAAATTCTACTTATTGCAGTAATGAAAGACTGAAAGAAATGCCTACAAAACAACATAACTCATCTAGATATTTGTTAACATACCTTTCTTGCAAAAGAACTCTAATTTAACACATGTGAAGTATTAACTACTCTAAGCATGAAGTTTGATCTAAACAAGAACTTAACTACCGTGTGCATGAATAAATATAAATACTTTTTTCTCTTTATATTTTTGTAAAAATGTAAATGTTAATCATTATTGGTTGCATTGCAGGTGAGATAAGTGTGGAGGGATATGAGTGAAATGGTTCATATGGATTGGACGGCAAGTAGGGGTCTACTCCTAGATTTACTGATGCTTTTTTCACAATTCGGGCTCAAAACAGGTCACTACAAGTTTTCCTACATGATGTCCTAGTTCACTTATAAGATCCCGTATTTTCCTACAGGAACAAGATGAAAGCATAGGGAGTGGTTTAAAAGGTGGGATGGAGCTTGGAAAAGGTGAGTAAGTAGGGAATAATGCAAGGGAGTGGTAGGCACTTACTCGGAACTCAAACCAAAGCTCTATGATTGTTGGATTTGCTTGATAAGCACGGCAAATTTTCCTTGTAAAATGATAATTCGAATTGAGACCTTAGTGGATTATGGCGATCATGGGTGGATATAGTTTGGCTGAGGCTGACAATATGAGGTCTTCTTGCAATGGAGAAACTCCTACAACATATACATCATTGTTGGCATTTATCCACAAATTCATCTCAAAACAAGAAGGGTTTACTTAAATAGGAGAAAACATAATTTCCATCATTCATTTTCCAAGTTCATAAATGAGAATGCTTGAAACCATTTTGAAAGAAACACGAAATCAATTCAATATTGAAGATATAAGAAATGTCAATTGCAACCTAGCTTATAAAGCTAAAAGATGATGACCTAATTAGCATAAAAACCCTAAATTTCATAAGAAAGCAGAATTTTGTCTTTTTTGGGTTGAATGAGAAATGTTCCTCAATCCATGATCCTTGGAAGGAAGGAATGAGGAAAGATCCACTTTTTTAATTATCATTTTATGAATATTCTCTTATCTCTATAATGCTATTGTTAGAGCTATTCACAAATGAAAGCAAGCTAATCAAATCTACCAATACTTACAAATTAACAACAACAAAATTAGTTTAACAACTAACTAGGAGATAACCTAAGCCTACATATACAGTAAGAGGAACCTTTGCTACTAGGGTTCGGCCCTAACCCAAGAGCTTCAGTCCTCTGAGTCCACTCAGTGTTGGATCAAGGGAATGCTGCTCATTTTCATTAACATATAAAAAATACATAGAAGTGTTTGGTCAAAATCCTTCAACTCGAAAATTACTTAGCTATCTTGCACAAAAAGTCTTAATCCTAATGAGGCTCTAGGCCTCTTTATTTATACAACTAAGGTTTCCAACAACTTCCTTAAATCTAGGGAGGCTTCGCTCCCAATCTTGAGCTCGACTAGTTCTTAACTATCACAAGCTTTGCTGGCAATGATCCTCAAGACTCAGCTACTTGCAACTCTGAGCTGGTGTGATTTGATTGAGGGATCTTCGAGTGAGTGAGAAGTTAATGAGGGACATCATATCTCCTATGATCTCTCCTGCTTTTATCATTCGAGTTCCTCCACCCTAATTAACCACAATTTCCTCCCAAAACCTACAATCAATGCACATTAGACCACTAGACATGACATCTTACTTTTACGCATCTCATTAAGAAAAATATAATTAAAACATGTAAAGAATTATGAGAAGAGTTGATTTTAGTAAGTTGGAGGTGCATTAAGGTCCATATATTTTCCCCTTTGATCAGCGTCATCATCACTCCCTACTAAAATTGTTGCTCATCCTCTAAGAAACTCAATCTATGTACATGTCCTTCATTGCTTTGGTGGCCTCCCTGACATTCCATGCTTCTGTTGTAGTCTCTTCCTCCTGTGAATAAAACCCTGCATTCTTCTCTATCTCCTCCCACTGCTTTCTTTCTTCTTCTTCTTTTCTTCCTTCCAACATACCTAAAAGCAATGGTGGACTAAGATTCAAGCCAGTCCAATTGAATTTGAGTTTTTGTAATTCTTTCTTATACATTGGGGTTATATTTAGTGCCTCTCTCATTCTATCAGGAGAATGATATTATCTTATTTTTAAGATGTAAGATAAGGTGTTCCATATCCTTTGGAAGGCTTGTTGGTTGTCATCTCCTAGAAATCTTAGCATGTCTTCAAAATGAGTGACTGCATATTCTTATACAACAAGGTATCTTGGTGCAAGCTTGGGATCATTTGCAATGAGGTTGTGAGTGTTGATGACAACCATTGGGTTAGACTGTTCTGCTCTAGTCATAAGGGGTTTTGCTTCTTCTTTTGCCAATGACTTTTTCATTTCTATAGCTCTGGCTTCCTCATGACTCATCCAAGACGCCAACGCCATTAATTGTAAGTCCCCTATCTTTGGATTTGTATCCCACACATTTAAATCTGTCAAAGCTAAATTGTGTAGGTATAACTAAGATATCTTTGCTCTATCCTCCAAGTTTCTTTGATCACAGAGGTCAATGAATTGTCTGTAGTCTTGGAAAGGCATAACTCATCTTTGTGCTAGGGTATTTATCTGGAATTGTGTCCATTGTTCCCTGAGGTATAAGGAATATGACTTTGATGGCATCCTGCATTGGATTGCCTCCATGGATAAATTGGCCATGGTTGCCAATTGGCCTTCCTTTTCTTTTAGCTACTTCCTTAGCCATGTGTTCTCAGCCTCTAAGTGAGATTTCATTATTTCTTCCCTGTCTCTTATGCTACTTAGTTATCTGCCTATTTCTTGCAATTTTTCTTCCATGTGGCCTACATCCTCTACTGCTTTTGATTTAGCAATTTGCATCCACCTATGTGTCCTTTCCCTCTCTTTTTCAAGTTAAAAGAATAGAGGAATGGAAAAATTTTGTGGTGTCACCCTACCACCTTCAATCAATATATAGTAGGAGCCAGTTCTTGGCTATGGGTTAGGTTCCTTCAGTTGCTCAGCCTCTTCCTCTATTTCTTCTTAAGTAATTCCTTCCTGGTCTCTTCTCTGTGTTTCCTGTAGGTTTCATAGGGTTTCCTGTAGGATTGTTTATGCTTCTTATAGGTCTGATTGTGTCTCCTGTAGGAGACCTTTTCATTTTTTTGAGGCTAACCTGGTGACAAGCCTCCTAACATAGGTGATTGGAGACTTGGGAGAAGCATGTTTTGATGTTCCTTCTCCTTCCCTTTTCCCTAGAGGGACAACTTTCTCTTTTTGTTTTTGTGAGTCCTCTGTGACAATTGGAGTTTTTGTATGTTATAGACATTTTTGTGCCTTACATCGCTGAGCATGAAATGTCAATAATTAAGGGATCCAAAGTCCCTAAACATGTTGTTCCTACCCCTAGAGGAACAAGGCTAGCAAACCACAACAATTCACAAAATTTCTCCACCTGAAAACACTCAAAAACAGGCCATTTCTGGATCATGTCAACTGCTCCACTGAGCATCTGTGCTGAATGTCAACTGCTCCACTGTCTACCTGCGCTGAATGTCAACTGCAAAGAAGGCTACCTGCGCTGAGCGTAACTGGACAAGTGGCAGATTCATTTCTCAAGGTGTCAATGCCCAGGAAGCTTCCAAAATGACACTTGGATCAAGGAATTCGACTGGTGATGAGTAAGAGGTTCCAAATCTCCAAGTGGAAGCAAGAACCTCCAAGTGGACTCAAGAACTGAAGTGGGAGAGGACACTAGTCAGCTCCATGCCAGCCTCAAGCTGACTCATCCTTTCTCCAAAACTCCTATATATAGATCTCTCTCCATGAGGTCAAGGGAGGCTGGAATATTGTAATTGCAAAGAATTGCTGTTGGATTGTGGTTAGATCATTGGGTGCTTATGCTTTGAAAGAGGCTGAAGAAGGAATTCCATTCTGCTGGGAAGGAGATGCTGGGTTGGAACCTTATGGGTTGTATCTCTTCCTGAACCTTGCTTATCAATCAATAAAGCTTCTTGGTTCTTTCCTATATGCTGGTGTATTTTGTATGATTTGCATTAGTGTATTTGATTTACTTCTAATCCTGAATCATTTATGAATATGTATATTTGCCTTTGTATTGTGTCCTTCTCTTGTTGCATGTAGCTGTTCTCTTGTCACAGGTAGCTGTTCTCTTGTGATCTCGTGGGAGCCAAAGCGAAGAGGCAAGTAGCTGTGGACACACAAAGAAGAGAGGATCTAGATCGACGGACAATCGAAAGATAACGGTAAGTCTACCAATCTCCTCTCTTTCATATTTCATAAAGGAAGAAACCGAAGTAGCTGTGTTCGTTTGTTGCTAAGGTACTGTCACACCTTAGGTGGATAGGATCGTCCTGCATAGGCATTTTTCCCCACAACAAATTGGCGACTCCACTGGGGAAGAACTTTGTTTTAGTCATTTTGTTTGTGTTTACATCATTGTTTACTTCATAGACTCAACAGCAACAATCGAACTGCTTTGCAAAGTAGAATGTTGCTGCCTTCACTGGGTTTTTGTCTATGATCTCAACAATGGACTCACAAATGACTTGATGATCCTTTGTGATAGTCTTTAGTACCCTCTCAAAGCATCCCTCTGTTTATACCTTGCTTGTGTTTCTGATTTGGCCTGAAACAGTTGATTTTTGAGCATTTAATGACCCGGAAACCAAGAGAAACGAGAGTTTCTCCTTTCAGCGCAGGCACTGTGAAGGCAGTCTGCATTTCAACGCAGGTCCCGTGAAGGCTAACTGCGCTGAATGTCAAACTGACAGTGTTACACTTGCGCTGAACCAATGTGGCCTTGTGCAACTGGGGTTCCTTGCTGTCTTTTGCCCTGTTTTGATCTCTGTTTTTGCAGCCTCTAACCAGTATAGGTACCACTTCTGATAACCCCTTTTCTTTGCTTGTATTCCGCCTCATTTTTGTACAAAAAGACTGTAAGTGTTTTTATGTGTTTGTAGCGTCATTTACAGTTTTCCTTTGCATGAGCGAAATAGTCATCTTGTAGCCTTGATTCAGATCTGATTGAGTGATTGATTGTGATCTTAGGAGAGAGTTCATTGGCTGTTTGCAGTTTGATTATCATTTGCTTTTGCTTATTGGTTTGAATTTGTCACTTTTAAGTGTCGAAACAAGTATTTCTTTCGAAAAATCGCAAAGTGATTGTAATCTCTTCTACCCTTGCTGATTTGGGAAAAAGTAAACTTGTTTATTTTCAGTCATTTAAAAGCAAATTCGAAGTTGTGCAAAAAGCTTTCTTTGTAGGCATTTATACTAAGAAAGTGAAAACAAACACCTGCATTGTGCATTTGCATTTTGATAAGTTTGCATGTTGGATTTAGGAAGAGTGCATTAGAGTGTGCTGACTGCTCTTTGAGAAAAGATAGTCGCTTTCTTTTCCCTTAGTAGCTAGGATTTTCAAAGTTGAAAGATTATAAAGCTTGCTTATCATCTTAGACTGCATTTAGGAATTTGTACCAATACATCTCGTGGTGATCCTGAAAGACAAACTTTAAAAAGATCAACTTAAAATATATTGAATGAACCTAACAACGCTTTGCAACATAACGCACAACATAGAGGTCTAGGTAGAGACGTGTTCCAGCGTTGTTAAACATAGTGACTGTCGATCTCTAAGAAGGTGGGTGATTCCTCCTGAGGGACGATAGCACTAATATATTGGGAGACCCCTATAGGCATATATCCTTTATCGCGTATATATTGGGAGACCCCTATAGGCATATATCCTTTATCCTTAGGAAGCCGTGTCAACCGCCCTACTGATCGCAATGCAGTGAACACAGCATTCACGAAGATCGACCACCCGTACCGTAAAAAGTATTCTGTGGTTTTGCGAAAATTTTGGCACACCCTCTGCCTAGATCTCCAGAGCAGTTTCTTTTGGCCTTTTTCAGACTCTATAACAGAAAAAGTCCATCCGAGAATTTGTCACTTCGGGCTCGTTAAAACATCAAAGGAGACTAGAGTCATCTTTAGCTTTTTCTCGACTCTTTAAAACTGAAAAAGCAAGTTGTGTCTAAAGCGTCGTTAACAATTTATTTTAAATGGAACAATCCCCCTTTATTCCTGCGTTGATCTTCGAAGTTAGTCTACCTTCATCACAAAGTTCTTGTAAAATCGCTAGGAAATCTTTTGGATAGACTAAATATGTCTGAACAACCGTCGACATCCAGGACTGTGTCATCCGACACAGCAGCGGCAGAGCCTCCTACTGCTACTCCAACGATGTTCACTGGTATACCATCTGTCCCGGCAAATTGTCAACAACAAGATGGAGTCCAATCAGAGACTGTTTCGACGACACGGTTAGTTCCAATTTCTTCATCCGGATTATCATCTGGTATTTCTTATGTTGAAACTCAACAACTTGATCCAATGTGTCTTCAAAGGCTAATCTACCCTTTAAGCACTGGATTGCCACCATATGGAGGGCAGTATGCTTTTTCATTGTTCCCCCCCGGAGAACAACCATATGGGAGTTTACAACAAAGTTCAGGTCAAATTGGAATTACATCCAGCGGATGGGTACCAATACTGCCTCAACAACCAAGGGTTGCATATTCAATGCAACCAGTCCACCCTCTGTCGAATGTTGCCACTATACCTAGTATGTTGATTGCGTCGCAAGTACAAGCGCTACCTGTTGTATGTCAACCCCAAGTTTCTCAGGTTGCCATACAACAGCCTCTTGTCTCGACAACTCAATCACAACCTCCAGTTAGTGCCTCCTTATCTGGAGCGACTCAGGCTCAAACAAGTACTATGACTCCTCATCTTGGTCAATCATCCAGTATTGGACGACAGCAAATGGTCCAACAACCGGAGCTGGTTCAAACTCAACAACCGCAATTCCAGCAATCATATCAAGGACCCGAGCAACAAGTCTTTGTAAGTAATGGGCAACCGTATAATAACGGTTATGCCCATCAAACTTGTCAAAGTTGCCAGCATCAAATACATTATGCTAGTATGCAAAGACCCACTGCTCAGGCGATTCCATCTTATCCTGGGTATGCTCCGCCTAACCTGAATCAACAGTTGCCCTTTGTAGCAACTCTAGAATTACAAGATCTAAACCGGCTGACGAATGATCCAATTGCTTATGCCCCTTGGTGGCCAGCGATTCCGCATAAACTTCCATCGGACATTCCTAAATTCAATGGAAATCCAGGTGAAGACCCATCGAATCACGTCATGACTTTTCATCTGTGGTGTTCGTCGAACACCCTGAATGATGATTCGATAAGGCTTCGCCTTTTTCAGAGGACATTGACGGGTCCAGCGGCTAAATGGTATATTGAATTACCTACAGCCTCTTTCGACAATTTCAGTTCCCTAGCCACGACTTTCTTAACCCATTTTCAATTACCGATAAGGTATGAAACTGGAACGGAAATCTTAACCAACTTCAAGCAGACGACGGCCACACATATATCCGATCATATACATGAGTGGCGTCATCGTCGTCGGATGGTAAAGACTTACGTTCCAGATCAGCTGTTAGCTGAATGGTTTATAAAGTCGTTACTTCCTGCCATAACGGAAGATGTGGCCAAGGGGGGAGTCGTAATGGAGGAGCAAGTTATTGCTTGTGCACAATATCTAGACTTAGTATATACTCAGTCCGGCACGCTCTATGATAAAATACCTGACGCCCCTAGACCGGAATTTTCAATTCCTCCTCCTCCTAAATCAAATAGTGACTCTCATGCCGGCGATGGCGTGATTGGCGCAACAGACATGAAATCGACAAAGGCTATATCTAAAAAGGCCCGTATGATTTCCGGTCAAAATGCAAATGAGGAACTTCTTGCCTCGGAAGTAAGTGCCGTGTCGGACGACAAGGGCAAACGACTGAAGCAACCAGGGGGCAAGAAGAAAAAGAAAGGGAGAAAAAGGAAACCCCCTACGGGGTGTCATATATGTGATGAGGATCATTGGATAGCAGATTGTCCATACAAAGCCGAGCTTAAAAGATTCTTTAAGAGTTCGAAAACCTCAGCTGTGTTGACTGATCCGTTTCCAAGCTGAGGACAGTTCTTATCTCGTGTCAACCTCGTTAAAAAATGAAACAAGGAGTCATGAGGATAGTTCTTTTCTATGTCAACCTCATTAAAAAATGAAACAAATCCCCTTTTCAAATCTCAAGGTAAACCTTCATTCCAACCACCGAGTTGAATGCAATGAAGCTTGGGGGGCATGCAAACTTATCTCCGAGCAGTTTTAGCACATAGTTCATGCTCGTTAAAAAATAAACATAAGATTGAGCAGTGTTTTGGCGCATTCAAGCTCATTAAAAAATGAACCCATCTCGGTAAATAACCATTGTGTATGTAACCTGATCAACCATAAAATCCTTGGTCGTGTTTGCACCGTCACCTCCACTTTTCATTTGGCCGATCGTTCACCTCCATATGATTGTTTACCCATTTTGAGGAACAGCTGCGAAGAGTGATTTCACCTAGCCATCGTTGTGACACTGCCGTGATTGGAAAATTCCAACCTGTACCTGGAATCAGCTACTATCCCTGTTCATCACTCGTTCGTCGAAAGACGAGTCTTCTTTAAGCTCTTTTCAACTGACTCGTAAAATATGAAAAGATAGCCAAGTTTTGGCCTTCCAGCTTGTTAAACGACTGGAAGAGCTATCCCTCCTCTAGATTTTAATCTTTTTGGACCTGAGGGATTATTGCATAAAAAGATCGAGCGCTTGTTTTGTTCGGCTCGTTAAAACTATCGAAAACTCATCCCTTCTGTATTGTTTTATACTTTTTTGGACTTAAGGGATTAGATGACGAAAAAGGAATTTTGGAGTTAACTTTATGTACCTTTTCAGACTCTCTAAAAATGAAAAGGGCCGAGTTTTCCTTGTCGTTAGACTCGTTAAAATCACTAAATAGGGACAAACTTGTCTTTAGACGAGAACGAGTTTCACTATCGCTAGGCTCGTTAAAACATAGCGATGGGCTTGCCCGAAGGGCAGGTTATAGAACAAGCATATGTTATCCTCCTCAAGCTTGACAAAAATAAAGAGGTACTGGTCAGCAATGACTGGGGAAAAATTGGGAAAAAATCGAGAAGTCTTTGATGGTAGCAGGTCGCTCTTGAACATGACACTTTTCCTCCATACCACATCGGGTTGGGTTGTTTCATTCACCGGTCACATCACCATGGTCTTTGCCACACCATCCATACTTGGGGTAATGCTACCAATCCATCGCATCAGTGTCGCCATATGTTCAAGAGAAGTCGTTCAGAAAGAGTCAACCAGGTCCCATCCACTGCCATACATTATCCTTCATCCATTCATGACCGCCACCCTGAATCATATGTCACAGATTGTTTTCACCTCCACTAAAATCATTAGCTCCATTCCGTGTCACTGATGTGGGATTCATTAAGGCCCTCCTTTGACGGATCGCTTCTTGTCGACATCAGCTCATTATCCAAGAAGTTGATCTAGGAACAACCCCTTTAGTACTTTGAAGCTTGCATGCCTCAATGGCAAGTTTCTCACTTCTGGCGACAGGTATACATCAATGACCTTCGACCAGAAGATTTTGCGTGGTGTTCGACGCCAAGTCCTTTGTTCACACCACGTGAATTGTGCTGCAGTACTTTGAGGGTCATTATCATTATCGGTGATTCCTCTCGCGCTTGTTAACGGTTTACATCATTGACCGGTAATCAAGCGATGTCTTTCCATGTTCGACTTCAGCGCAATTCTCACGTGGATCGACTTGTACTTAGAGTGAAGATCGAATGAGATTGAAGACCCCGGATCTAGTTTCATCCATCCGGGCTGCGATATATATTCAGGAAATGTAAAGACATTTAACATGTACATCATTGCAGCAGATGATCATCCTACTCAAAGGATGATAGTTTCGCCAGAATTATCAGTCTACCATCAGACGATCCTCTGTTCTATGTACCAA